>OW804099.1:72126149-73376149 GCA_942159475.1 Sthenelais limicola
CCAAAGACGAGAATAGACTTTACTGAGTCTTACACGGAGAACTCGTTTATAATGTAGCTCTACAACATACAGAATAATCAGTATATTGTACAGAATTGCATTCTTTTGGGTTGGTTAACCAACCCCATTAAGCCGCCCACCCTCTCCCCAGCTTGGATCTCAGCCCGCCATGCCTGGGTCCAGTTGGGAGGGGGGGAAATGCTTGGACACTTGTGTGAGAACTTGTTGTCCCAGCAACCTGTCCGATCTAATTATTGTTCCCTGCGCTAATTTAATCAGTGGGTCGGGGGGACGGGGCACGAGGGAGGGCAAGGGGATGTACGCTTGGGTTTTGGGTAAGGGAGGGGATGGGGGGTTGAGGTCAAGGATCGATTACTCCACGGTGAATTGTGTATCACATAACATTTGTATGTAGAGGCGTGTGGTACATACCGTGTGGTACATTGTTTTGTACCACATGGGCGGGGCCTAATGATAAACGCAAAATAAACTCATTTGATTGGCTCCCTTCCACGCAGGAAAATGCGTTGTCAATGACTCTTACTAGCGTTACTAACGTCGCGACATTACGATGTACACTATTGCGTCGTCGCCGGCATCAGTGAGAGAAGCATGGCTGTCACTTCGTAAGTAGGCCTAAATAAAGGACTTTTTGTTGTAATTTATAACTAATTTATTGCCACCGTGGAGTAAAAATAGCACCGCATCTCGTAGCTGGTCTGGAGTAAAGGATCACATGGACCCTCGACGATTCTTTTCAATAATAACCCACTCGCCTATCGGCTCGTGGGCCATGTGAAAAGAATCGTCTTGGGTCCATGTGATCCTTTAAGTGGTGAATACATAGTCAAGATTTGGGGGCCGATTTGGCATCCACGATCCGTCGTATGATTTAGAATTGTCCATTTGATATCGTACATCAGATCGTGGGTCCCAAATCGTGCCAAATGGCCTACACATGCACGATTTAGCGCCGATTCAGCGCCGATTTGGATGTACGATTCATCGTAGGTGGAAAAAATGGTCTTCTGCGATTTCAAATCAAATCGCCGCTGCTTCTACGATTAATCGTTGATGTGTAGAGAGTGCTGTGATTTATCGTAGACCTTTATAATGGGGTCTATGATAAATCGTAGGTGCTTCTACGATTTTCGAATAAATCTGAAACTCATAGGTCTATCTGCGATCTGGCAATATAAAAGAATTGGATTATTTATAATTTTACTTTGAAATGCTATAACTTCACTAATTCTTGGAGGATCAACACAATTTTTTCACTTTTATAATGCAAAGTTTCCCTTCTACACATGTCGACATTAGGTCTCATTCTTCTCATACTTTATTTTATTTTATTCGACAATTAAAAAGAGAAAAAAACACACCAGAAAATCGGTGATGTGTCACAGGAAAATGAGCAACGTTATATTTTATTTTTACAGTTTTTTTACTTTCTTGTTTGCTTCTAGGGTCGTTTTTTAAAACTATTTTCTCAGATCTATATTCCAGAATCGCAGATCAAATCTAGACTGCCAACCCATCCACGATTTCACTTTTTACCCACGATTTCTCTTTTTTCTCCATATCGTGCATGTGTAGGTCCAAAAATAGGCACGATTTCACTGAAACTTGCGAGGTTTTCTCGTAAGCGTAAGGCATTGCGCGCGCAGACCCCTCCCACGTCACTTCCTAACATGCGACGTTAACACGTCGGCGTTCCTCCTCTCTCTCTCTGCCTCTCGTGTCTGAGGAAAGTTTTTTCTGTGTGACTTTTGGATTGGCATCTTTTTCCTTCCAAAACTCCTCACCCTGCCATAATTTTCGATATGGCTGACGCTGACCCATCAGGGAACACGGAGGGCGGGCAGGGAGAGAGTGATCAAGCTCCTCGACAGACTAGATCGGGGAGAACAGTGACGGACAACCCGCGCTACGCCAAGAATCAAAATGGCGTCAAGCGCGGAGCAGGACGACGTGCGCAGAAGGATGCGCAGTCGACACCGTCACCCAAGCGGGCTCGCGGCCCCGAAGAATCTGAATTCGTTACGAAGACAGACTTCCAGAACATGATGCAGACGGTGCTAACGGCGATTGACGAGGTAAAAACTTCCAGAGCCGAGCCTGGTCAGCCCCAGCCACAGGGTAAAGCATCAAGCGGAGCCCTTCCTGACATGGCGACGGGAGTTTTGCCTCCGACATCAACAGCAGCACCGCCCAAGCGTCCTGTCACCTTCTCGAGGCCGGCTGTCAGCACTGTCACCACGCCACAGCCGACTGCCATGAGCCTTCATCAGGTCTCGATGACTGCTCCTACAACACCGGTTGTCAGCTACACCACTCCTGCTGTTACTCCGGGCTTTGCAGGCTTTGCACCACAAGTAAGCGCATCTCACATCCCTCAAGCTTCACAGGCTCAGTCCCAACTGATTACTGATCCTAACCAACGCGCTCAGCACGTCGGGGGAAATGTTTTGCCAACTCTCCAGCCAATCTACACCCCGGCTGCAAACATTCCTCCGCCAGCTGACCTGACCAGCTTGTATCGTGATTCCAACCTTGCTTACGACGCACTAGACAGGCAGTACCCCACAGTGGGTGCTCCACGGGGTATGTTGAAATTCATTCTCCCTTTCTCTACTCCCGAAGCAAGCTTGCCCCCAGACATGTATTCGAAAATTAGGAAGGAAAAGAGAGATCTCTCTTTCCCGGAGTATGTATGCGGCATGGCCCGCATGGTAAACAACACGCTCACTCCTGGATGTAGGCCCTATCAGATGCTACTACACCTCGAGGCTATGGCCGAGGACTCATCTATGTTCGATTGGAGTGGGGTAAGACAGTGGTCTCAGTCTTGCCTCGCTTTAATTAATGAAAACCAGGCGTCGTGGAATGATACTGTGAGGTTTCAATTTCAAAGATCCCGCCTTTGCTGGAGTTCTAAATCAGTTTCCTCAAGTGCAAGTGTTTCACTCCCATGCATGTCTTACAACTTCGACGAGTGTGATGCCGCCGGAGATCATGATGTAGGAAGCGTCCGCATGCTACATAATTGCGGATTCTGCTTCTACCTCACGAAGGGTCGTCTCTACCCCCACCCGAGCAAGTCGTGCAACAATAAATCCAAGATGCCTGAGAAAGGAAATCAAAAGGATCAGAAAAAGGGAGCTTCGACCCAGTGGGTGAGTGGGAAATCATCATTCACCCCAACTGCAGATAAATCTAAGCAGTAACTCTCAGCTTTACTAGGACCAGGACTTATCTGTTAGTTCAGAGGTTTCGTTATAGTGCCACATTGTTTACACCGGAAGTGCATCCCCTCTTCTCATTCATTCCAGGAGAGCTCCATTGCAAATGGCGGAGCTTCCGCTCACCGCTCGGAGGAACATTCTGCAGCATCTTTCACCGCTCCTGCTAGCCAGCAGCAGGCTGTGAATGCATGTGCTTATAAAAATGAATCTGAATACACCATTATTCATCTCTCTGACAATAGTTCGCCTCCGGTGAGTACTGATTTGCACCTGAACTCGTTGTTGAACCTTTCCCCGTCCTGTGCTCCTCGCCCCGTGTCCCCGGACTCGGAGCCTTGTGTGTGTTTACCTCTGCCAAGTTCTTCGCAGGGGGAATCGCTAGTTAACTTAGATGCGATTCCTGTGTTCCCTGCCCCAGTTCTTAACTTTGAATTACCTTCAATTTCTCCCTCGCAGGAAGTTCCTCATCATGGAGATGAGGAATTGTGTTTTCCTGTCGATGTTGACTTTAATACTTTGCATGGCCCCGATATGGACCCCCCACCCGGCGGAGCGGACGAACCCCCCGCCCCTCGGGCTGGTTGGCCATTTCCACGAGGTCTTGATAGTGAATGTGTTTTGATATATGAGGCAGTCAGAACATGCCCAGTGCCAAACATGTTTGGAGCGAGAGTGCCGCTTCCAACTAAAATTAAAATCGACAATTGGACTTCTCTCATGACTGGCCACGAGATGGATAATGTAATTGTAGAGGGCCTCAAGTATGGTTTCCCACTGCAATTCCGAGGCCCCCCTCTCTTGACGGACTCCCCCCCAGAGAACCATCTATCGGCGAGAGCTTTTCCAAACCATGTCAGTGAGTACATTCAAAAAGAGTCTTTTCTTAACGCTTTAGCGGGACCATTTAACATGCCCCCCTTCACACCTTGGTGCCATGTCAGTCCCATGATGACTCGGCCAAAAGGTTCCACAGAAAAGAGAAGAGTAATCGTGGACCTTTCCTTTCCTGACGGGGGTGTGAATAAGTTTATCTCGAAGAATTTCTTCAATGGTCTTCATGTTTATCACAGACTCCCCACCATTTCTGACCTCGTCGCCTCTTTACAGCGCACCGGAAAACATGCAACTCTATCGGTTATAGACCTGGAGAGAGCATATCGACAATTTAAGGTCTGTCCGCTTGACTGGCCACTCCTTGTCATCAAGTTCGGAGAACAATACTATTTTGACCGCTCTCTGCCCTTTGGGGCAAGAGCTAGTTCTTTTGTGATGCAAAGTATAGCTGACTTCATCACTCGTGCACTTAGGACCAAGGGTGTGCTTTCTTACATGTATTTAGATGACATCATACTGGTTTCTTCCGACCAGGCTTCGGCACCTTCCGATCTGGCGACTGCTCTTGACTTGCTCGATCTACTTGGCCTCGACATCTCTCACCATAAGACTCAAGGCCCAGATAAGCGTGTAGTCTGGCTAGGAATTACCATCGATGTGGAAGACAACTCTTTGTCAATTCCTCCTCTAAAACTCCAGGATATTCAATCCTGCTTGGCTCAGGCTCACGCCCAAACATCAATCTCTACAAAACAGGCACAGTCAGTCATCGGGAAGATAAATCACCTAGCTAAAATCGTGACCCCGGCGAGGGCCTTCATTAACCGTCTCCTAGCGGCACTTCGCATGGCCAAAGGGGGGCCGGTAACAATAACAAAGGCAGTATCATCAGACCTCGCCTGGTTTCTAAAATTCTTGCCGGAACATAACGGGAGAGCTATTATACCCTCAACGGAGATTGCACGGACAATCTGGGTTGACTCTTCTATCTCAGGAGTGGGTGGCTCTGACGCAGTAGGCTGGTATGCCTTTAAATATACAAGCTCCTTTATCTGCGATGACATCAATCACCTGGAGGCAGTCAACTGCCTCGCTGCAGCTAGGCTCTTCTGCTCCCCCTCTGATAGTGGCAAAGTTGTCAGGATCTGCTGTGACAACGCAGCTGCCGTCCAATCATTGTCTGGGGGCAAAGCTCGGGACCCAAAGCTTGCTGCTTGTGCACGGGCTTTCTGGTTCTTAGCTGCCAATCTTCAGCTCTCCTTCAAATTCATTCATATCCCTGGGGTCTTGATGGACCTGCCCGACGCGCTCTCCAGATCTTTCGATTCGGACGAGTTCAAAGTGAAAGCAGCTTCCATAATTACCTCCAAGGGCCTTAAATCACGAAAGATGTCCCTCGACATGTATGATATATCTGACTTTTTCTAGATCAACTTCAGGCTTCCCTAGCCGAAGCAGCTTCCTCACGCCAACGTCTCGCCTACAGGCCTGGTACGGTCGCCAATCACCAGTCAGCAGTAACTCTCTACCTGGGCTTCTGCACGTGGCTCCAACTCAACTTCTACGACCCCAAGCCTTCTGACCTGTGTTGGTTTATCGAGTACTTAGCTGCTAACGGTAGAGTAAACACTACCATTAAAAACATAATATCTAGTCTAAAGTCTTATTATAGGCTCGCAGCCTTATCCACTCAATCATTTGACTCTGCTCTCCTGGCTACAGCCCTCAGAGCCCTCGATCTTACCTTAAGGCATGTGCCTTTACAGAGAGACCCAGCTACTCCTCTCATATTACGTCAGGTTGTGAATTTTGTGTCGACGAATAGGTATTTTCTACAACTCAGAGCAGCCTTTGTATTAATGTTTACAGCTTTTCTTAGGCAGAGTAACTTATGCCCTAAGACGGTCAATACTTTCGACCCTTCTCGTCAACTTACAATTAATGATGTTACATTATCTCAATCAGGTGTTGAAATTAATATTAAATGGTCAAAGACTCTGCAGACAGGACTTGCCCCTCGCTCAATCTTCTTACCAGTAATTCCAGGTAGCGTCCTCTGCCCACACCTCGCGATATCACAGCTCTTAATGACTCTCCCGCGCAACGGCTGGTCGCCTCTCTTTATCGATGAGGTTGGCCTCCCTATGACTTGTCGTTTCCTAGCAAACCAATGGACACTTGCTATTCAACACCTAGGATACGACTCTACTAAATTCTCATTGCATAGCCTGAGGAGAGGCGGAGCCTCTTTTGCTTATTACCAGGGTGGAGCCAACATTAACGATGTACGTTCCCACGGAACTTGGGCCAGTGATTCGGTCCTCGCATACCTCCGTCCTCCCTCAGGTATTTCTACAACGGTGCATTCAGCGCTTTTGAAACTTTGACATTAACCTTTACTTAACTCTTCGAGTTTGGCAATATTTACTCTTGATATGATCTTCATCATTGTTCTACACGAAACAGATATGTACAACTCATTGTCGAATATCACTTGATGTATAATCAAAAATGAAATGCCCACATATGAATAAACAACAAATCTTAAGTCTGTGTTTGTCGTAATGACTGAAACTTGCGAGGTTTTCTCGTAAGCGTAAGGCATTGCGCGCGCAGACCCCTCCCACGTCACTTCCTAACATGCGACGTTAACACGTCGGCGTTCCTCCTCTCTCTCTCTGCCTCTCGTGTCTGAGGAAAGTTTTTTCTGCCCTCCGTCCCACCCTTTCCATTCACTTTTAAAATTTCCATTTCACTCATAGGGCTATTTACTCTTGATATGATCTTCATCATTGTTCTACACGAAACAGATATGTACAACTCATTGTCGAATATCACTTGATGTATAATCAAAAATGAAATGCCCACATATGAATAAACAACAAATCTTAAGTCTGTGTTTGTCGTAATGAGGCAAATAAGCACCCACGATTAATCGTAGATCCTGAAATCGTGTCTGATTTCCAAATCGTGACTGTGTATTCACCGCTTTACTCCAGACCATCTACTCGTATGGTACCAAAGATAGTAGTACGGACTGCCGCATCTTAACGTATTATAATCTTTGATGGTAATATCATATTATCACATGGACAATGCATGATCCTGGCATGGAGGAGCGCTGGGGTCAGTCTCCTGGGTAGAGGGATTCCTCTCAGAAGGGGACAGCACAGGGAAAGCATTGCTAGGAATCCTTTGTCTCTAACTAATTAATTACCATGTTGAAGTATGAATAAAGTTGCTAGCCAAGCCATTGACACTCCGCTGCTGGGCTCGTGACGATCATCAACCTCCGACCTCTCTCTGACTCCTTCATTATACTAGAAGACCGAATCTCCGGGCAAATTGCCTTTAGTTTCTCACAATATATCACACACATTTTTTTGAAGATTTTTCGCCGACTAAAATACAGAAATACAATATACAAGAGTAGCAATTACCAATCCGCAGGTATAAAACAACGATTTGGTTAATCTGGAGAGACCACATTGGTCTTATCAAGTCGTCTACCATCGAAAATCCATCAAAACCCAGATAAATATCCAGGTACAAAAGTCATACAAAAATCATTCACAAGGAATAAATGCTACCAAAGATTTTTTGTGACTGCAACACATATTTACTGCTTGCTACTAGGTCTTTAAAAAAAGTTTTAATTTATTCCATGGTTTTTCTTTCTCCAATAATATTGGGCCTTGGACATGGGGAGATTTAAAAAAAAAATCCGAAGTGGGTTGGAAAACTTTTAGATTTATCCAGGCAGCAAGCCTAGTTTGTCTTGGCATAATTTGAACCAACTCAGGGTTTTTCACTCTTATGGCCATCAGACTCAAAATCGCCATGTTTCCTCTCTTATTTAGGTCCTCAATTTTTAGTAACCGTTTTATTTCAAGGGTCGAACAATTTTGATGTACAAAGACTGATCTTATGGCCCTGTTTAGAGTTGCTTGGACCTTGCCAATGATGCTAGCATTTGCCATGTTATGCATTAACAAGCCATATTCCGTGAGACAGACAACATGGGACTTTACAATAAGTTTGGCAATATTTTCATCCATATAGTAGCGCATACGTGCAAATTGGTTAACCTTGGCTTGGACCAGCCCTTTCATACGTGCAAAGTGGTCATTAAAGCTTAGTGACAAATCGATGGTATAACCTAGGTATTTTACTACTTTTGCCTTAGTTATGGCTGAGCCATTAATGTAAATACTACCTAAGGTGTTTTTCAAACGATGTTTTGATCCTAAAACCTGGACCATGCTTTTTTTCGATTTGACACAAAACTTGTTAAGGTTCATCCACTTGGAAATATTAGTTGTTACCATGGGAAAGCAAGCCCTTGCCGCAATATAGCTGCAGCGAGGTCACGCCCACCTTGGTTTGTTGATGGTTACCACCCACGTGACAAGTCTTATCCAATGGGAGCGCAGGAAGAAAGAACATTTTACCGTAACCGTCACTTCATCTTCCTCGCCCAGATCGTGCAGACCTATATTATTGTATCGACATTGAAATATTGTTATAAATAGAGATTTTTTTCAGTTCCTAGGAGGTGGTTTCCTAAAATAAAAAATTTAAAAAAAAGTTACCACCCCCCTACCTAGTTTTCAGCCAGATAAATCGAAAACACACATAATATTATATATATTTTTTGCCTAATCAAGTATTCATGAGATACTTGTATCCACAGAGTGAAAATATAAGTATGAAGCAGGCTCAGGGGTTTAATTCAGATACGAATTGCCATGGTTTTCTGCCCACTGGTGTTCCTAGCTATTCATTAATGCTACCACTAATACTGTTAATGCTTAGGCCTATGCTTATGATATAGGCGTATACATAAGTATGTGAATTCATATAATTTGAAAGAGGAAGAAATGTGGTAACGTTAGAGTGGTGTGGCTGGTTGGAGTGAGATGTGTATTTCTGGTTCACGGGTCTCTGGATGGCCATTGGGAATTAAGTCAAAGTATAAACCGTGAACTGAGGGATCTATATTAATTTTGCAGTAATCTTTACAATTGAATGGACAAAGAATTATCCCTGATTACTCTAGTTCTCAGTACGTTTCATTACGAGTTGGGGAACGATTTTGCCTATACTAAGTATAATTATAATTATGACATAATGTGTGGGCTGTGTATATCCAGTGATTTGTTGGTAATGGCCGCTATCTTGATATTGTCTTTTCCTATTGGTATCTGTAGAGAAATAATAAGCATTCAGGAATAATAGAGAAACAATGAAGCTTGATAACTAATAGTCAGAACAAAAGAAAATGATTTTATGCACCAAGATACTCTTAACTGAATGATTTAAACATTGTATGATATTATATTCCCTTGCTTGACCCTAAATAAAACTGTCTTCATCTTTTCAACCTGCAACAAAGTGTAGAATCATCATTAAAATAATAAAGCGCAAACAGATGTATAACTTTTAGTTGATAAATATAAAGGTGAAGAGAAATCTTTCCCCCAATAAGCAAGTTATTGCAACAATGTGCAATTTGGATTTCTGTCCTCCTAAAAGTATCATCCACTGGTAAAGGTAAAATAACACACTGCAGTGGTCTAGAACTCAAGTATATTGGCTTTACTATACAGCTACATGCCCCATTACAGCTTATAGATTAATGCTGCACAATACTGGATATTACTATATTATCATGTTATTTATTATCATACTGTATGTGTGGAGCTCTATAACTGTACCATATCTCAGACTACACATCAGCCTATTGGGCATGGCTTTATACAATAAAAGACAAAATAATTATGTAATAAATTTGTGTCCGTTATTTTTGTGTACAGATTTTATTTCGACAAATTCCACAGTCATGTGGTGATACGTTTCATCGTCGAAATATAATTATAACCCTTTTAAGTGCATATAATACTTATATTCATAAACATGATGATATAGATTATTTTATATATCTTCCTGTAGTTAAACCATGTGTTCTTACCAATCTGGATATATTCAAGTTGTCAGGATTAAACAATCTTTCGTCTAATCCATGCACTCCACTCTCTGTAACTATTTCGATTTGTTGAGTAAAGCTCAAATTGCCAAAAATTGATCCAGCGAAAGCAAACTGGCTCAAATCGCCAAAAGTTGGTCTAGAGAAAGCGTTTGCTTAGTGTAAATTATTTACCTTCCCCGGGAGTATGGCAAAAATCCAGACGATAACCATCAGCCTTGTGGACCCTAGATGCAACACAAATGCCTAGATTTTTCTGCAAATTATCATTCGTTATAACTCTCCCAGCAATGGCTATACATTCCTTATTCTTATATTTCTTATATTTACGAATCGACCATCCCCAGACTTCGAAACGGAGAATAAAAACTGAGAAACTAGTAATAAAAAGTAATAGAATAAAAAGTAATCAATTAATCTGTCTACATCAAAAGATACATTTCTCGGTTTGCTTGAGACGAATCACATAATAGCTGTGGTATCAATATCGACACTTACGCAGCTTTTCTATTTAGTCCTACTACAAGTAGCCACCTGTCAGGGACGAGTCCTTCCTCCGTGTAGATTGACAATCTTCTAACCTTCGTATTATAGATCAGCATGCCCTTGCTTTCACTTTATTATTTTACTAACTTTAAATATGTTGAATTTCCTTTTTATTCATATTCCCGTGCACGTACTCTCAAACGGTTTTCCAGTGATGAGCCCAAATGGAATACATTTATATTCTCGCCCCCTAGACTGAGCAGTTAATATAGGACATTACTAATTTATTTATTTTGTTTAATATGTGCATTAATTAATTGTAGCTTATAAGTCATTTGGCAATAATCAACGTAAACTATCTTTATTAAGAAATCGCAACCTCTACTCGATCCTTTTATCTGTATGTAACGCAACGAAGAAAGTTCTTTGCTATTGTCCGTTGCTAGATAACTTTCATACAGTTTTAAGTTTTTAACAATACCTTTCAGATCCTACCCTTCCTATCAATGAGAGTGGAAGGAACTCTCGTTGTTCATATCAAAGTTATAGTGGATAAAACAGAAATTATACATATCTAGTTATACCATCGGACCTGCTGAACCTAGAAATCGATCAATTTCCCTTTGGTGCAAGATTTTAATGTTCGTTTGCCAGATGTGTATGCAAGACATCAAAATGTTGTGTCTCTGCCCGTGGTGTTTGTGCACAAGTTGCATGTTCGCCGCATATATATGAATACTTATCCTACGAAGTCCCTATGAAGTTATGCTGCATTAGAAGCGGTACAAAAGACTGAAAATGATGTGCCAGATGTCTGTCTCCTGGGTTTTGCGTCATTCATTCATTCCAGCGCGGTAGCAAGCCCCATGTGGCGAAATTAACTCTTCATCATGTAACATATATGAGCAATTCCACCAAAAATGTGTCATTTGGGTTGAAATACAACAGCTCATCCAGAGAATAAAATACTTATCTGAGATTATTTCTTTTGGTATTTTTGGATCCAGGGGAGAAAAGTCGTCCAGAGGGAGGTACCCTAGGATGTTTTTATATAGTCTTATAATCGTGAGGCCAGAACAATGCTTATTTTCGTGCCACCAGCAGACATAAAAAATTGAGGTTGCCATATCCAAATCACTGTTTAAAATATTGCACCCAGTAATTCAGGAGAAAAAACTTATTATTTTGAATTGTAATGTTGTTATGATTGAAAAATAGGATTAACGTATACCCATTAATTTCTTGATGAAATTATGATAGGTTGATCCAATTGGAAGCCCCCTGTCGGTGTAGCGGGGTCTAAATCTCTTTTTGATATCTATAAGCCTAGAATACCTTCAGATCCAGCCAAACTTACTTAAACATTGTCCATGATTAGTACATCCATTGTATCCATGACTAAATCTCTCACTGACTCTTTTCTGCTTTACAGTGGCGTTAAAGATGCTGAGAAAAATGGGCGGGAATAAAAATGTCGCCGTAGCGGGGGGTCCAGAAGAGTAGGCGGCTGCTAGTCGGCGCCTTGCGAATGTAATTTTAGACGTGTTTAGGCCGTTTTTGTATTATTGTTGGCATTATATGAATAGTTTGTTTCTCCTGCCTTTCCCATCACCACAACTCATCAAATCCACCCGCCGTCCCGCCCCGTCCCGTCCCGGCCGTGTATTGACAGCAATACACGGCCAACCAAGTATAGGATGAAAAAAAAAGCTGCGGACCCGGGCGAGGTTTGAACACTCAACCGTCACGCCTGCAGTCCAGTGCTCTAGCCGCTGAGCTACGGAATTGGTAGTAGCAGAGAGGTTGAACTTTGCTAGTGATATGAGTAGGGCCAACCCATGCGTAGTGGTGAAAAGTGGCTGAAATCGTTTGTTCTAAAAGTGTGCGGACGTCGGCCTTATAATAGCAGTAGTATTAGAGGAGGGGTAAGCGAATGGCGGAACTGGAATTGTTCGTCACATGTGTTTTTAAAAAGTTAGATGCAATATGCCGGCAAGCTCTCTCCTATGTTGCCCCAACCGGGAACGGCAGGGGCGACTGCCCCAAATCTCAGGAGAGTTACCTTGACGGCAACATAGGTGCCGCCACTGAGGTCGCTAGAAGTCTAGCTTTCATTAATAAATGAATGAATATTAGCATAATTATTTTCTGTAAACGTTATAATGTGTACGAAACACTAGCAAAAATTAATAAATAAAAACAATAATTCTGTAATACTTATATAGCAGCCATAGCGGGAGTCTAGAGGGCGACCCTGTCGCTGTAGGGGGTTTAGAGGGGGCAGGGGTCTGGAGGGGGGTTGAAACTATTTTTTCTAGATTTTCCCCTACAAATTTCCCCTCTAAATACCTAAATATAACTTATATTTACCTTCATAAACAACCAAAACAAGTATGCTAGTCAACTTAAAAGGAAAACGAGGGGGAAACAATGGTATTGATATTTTTGTATATAATCTAAATATAAATATTATAATGGGTTATACGGGCATAAAGGGCAAAGGGTTGATTACCTGTGAGTGTTACCTGTGGTTATTAGGCTGTAACTTTTCTTCTAATTGGAATATTTTCACAGACTAAAAGGCCTATCAAGTACAACATAATTTAAAACAGTATGTGTACACGTTTTTATGTATTTCTAATTTTAATCGTCATTTATGTTGCAATATTTACCTTTTCCCTCAGCCCGTACCATCCTATTAAATCAGGTCACAGTGTCTGCCAAGCTGCCCTCACCACAATGTTAATTATTAACGTTCCCAATTTCCACTAAAGCCATAGTCTACAGCATTGGAAAGCCATATCACTCTCTGGGATATTTTTGCATATCGTACCGACCTCTGGCGGAGTTTTAGGGGAGAAAATAGTTCATTGTTTGTGTCCTGAATTTCTGTACCTAGATAATTATTTTCGTGGGGAAAAGACGCGTTATACATCGTATGTAATAATGAAATAATAATTATAATGATGATAAGCAGCTATAAAATTGCGTATTTAGCATAACGAACATTGGAAAAATAGACCCAAAAATGCACTCCCCTATATGCCCAAAATGGTCCCCGCGCTGCAGTCCTCATGCGCTACTCAGGTCCTAGCACTTCATCGCACTATAAGGTCCCATCCCTGCATAACACTCATAGTTTTATTTCATCATAATGTCTTACATATAGCGTTAGGCGGTTTAGAACTGTTATTTAACAGTTTATTTGGTCCTATTTTACGATAATTAGGTCCCAAATGTATTCAGATGATCATTTGATTTGAATACGTCTTTATTAAATTTTATTCTTTTCATACAGGTACATCTCCTGGATTTCTCCATGTTTTCATCAGTATCCTGTGACACTACCTATTTTGTACTATTTTGTTAATAATACATCATAATACACTATATCTAGTCCCTTTCGTTCGGTTCTTGTGTGCATTTATACAGATTTATACATTATTGATTAATCAGATATTCATAATTTGTTTCTCATTATGTTTTGTCTTAAATTATGTTATTTTAATGGATTTTAAATCACTTCAAGTTCAAGAATATACCATACACAGTTTGTTAACAATGATAAAAATAAGTTATGAATAGTTATGACAAAATGATGATGATAATGATAGTCAGTAGTATACATTTCTCGTCACGAATCATAATATGATATATAAAGAAAACGCTTTATAAGCCGCTTTATAGTAAGTTATGCTATGCCCCTCCGCCCTGCTCTTATTGATGTGAACATGATACATAGGGAATGTTTTTATTACCCAGTTGCGATAATTGACGAGGAGGCGCACCGGTAGTAGTAGGGGATGGGAATGTAGGTGAATGGGACAAAAAGAGCAACAGTTTCGCCACCTAGATTGGGATGAAGGCATATAGTCAGACAGACATCTGGGCAAGTGGCGCCACCTATTAGCGAGTGAAGTATAATAATGATAATAATGAAATTCTTTTATTTCATGACTTACAGATTACAAAGGAGCAAAATTCATAAGAAAATTTCAGAAAGAAAATACAGGTAGTACACCTCAGGTCTAGACCTGGTCTTCCTGTGTATGCTGTAGCTACTAGGGGTTGACTAGCTAATCTTGGGGTTGACTAGGGGTTTGGTTGTGGAGCTATGTTTGGGGTAGGGTTTGCATTGTAGGGTTTACATTTTTATGCTGCAGTGGGATTTTTACTAAGTCTTATAATAGGACAATGTCGCTCTTTTGGCTCTGTATTGAAACAATTTAGGTGGTGTTACAAGTGTATAATAAGTGTATAATTAATACTTGTGTCACTGCTTGACACCATTATATTTAGCATTATCTATTTAGTGACTAAAATCAGTACATTATATCAGAGCTATACATATACATACATACATATATGTCCTGTTGAGACCTTGATCTATTCACTCGTACTTGTACTAGGCTCAGTGCAGGCACCATCATGCACCTTACTGCACTTGTCACAGGCTTTCTTACCCATCTCGAATGAATATATAAATCACACAGCTTCACAAAAAAATTTCCACAACGGAAAACACAACCGCACAGTGCGGAATCAAGTAAATGTGTGTGTATTGGAATGGTGAGGCGTGACGTAACAATGACACAAGGTGCCACACCCATTATGACGTCACAGAAGGGGGCGTGGCTGTGGCGTTGAACAAGGGTCTCCGGAATATGTGCATCGAGGGGTCGATTACATATACGTATATATTGTTATAGAACAGACTATAGGGGTATGCTATTGTATCGTTAGTGTTATGTATTTCTCTATAAAAGGTAAATCGCCTGGCGATTCGCTCAGCTTGACGAATCGTCTAATAATGTTTTTCTACTAAGTAATATCATGATGGCGAAAGACGGATGGCCAATAGTGAAAGGCGATAGACGATTCACTTATCCTTGTACTATATAAACCCCTGTTTGTTGACGATTCACACAATAAACCTGAGACTCGAACTGCAAACAACTCCTTGACTTTCTTCCTCACAAGCGCAGCTATTTTTGGCGAATATCAGTACTAAGAGTCACTAGTAATTGGACAGAAGACGAGATTAAAGTAATCCAGCATCTTTATTAAATATGGCGTATTCGACAACATCGTTAGACCATCTCTGGGATCAGGCTCTGGAAGACCAGGCCCATCGATATAACGAACATGACCAACAATATGAAAAGGAAAACCGTAACAATATATAGCTCTGATTATATAGAGAGAATGGAATGAGCTGGCAATAATCAAAAATTTATTGGACGAGATTCGTCCACATAAGCACGATGCCATAGGCAGAGTGTTTATGTGGACGGATCAAGTCCAATAAATTTTTCGATTATTGCAGGAGAGTTCCATTCTATATTTATTATATGGGCATAAAACTTGATGCATAAAAGTTGTCATATCCGGCCTTATAATATTATGTAATAAGGCATAACCTAATTAGTATGTTTATGAATATGATGATTTATGATTATAATGTTAATGAGAATGATAATAGTTAATTAATTCCATAATGTAAACATAACATGTGAGCCTAAGGTAACCTACATATTGGCACTGTCTAGAACCCTCTAGAACATTGCATCATCAAGGATCCAGAACATTCATGAATGTACATTGCATCATCTATCATGTGGATCTTTCCAACTAGAAAGATCCACATGATAGACCCAGATCCTTCAGGAACATTCCAAACGTCACATGGACGTTGCATACTTACCATACTATATAAGCTTCACATGTACCCATGTTCATCAGTATTCATATATACCTTCATCAATAAACTACGGAATCGTCAACCACGAGTTCTCTATTTCTTCATACCTATCAAAGTGGCCGACTTGGTGGCAAAGTAGTTAATATAGTACACATACTATATGAATATTTTTATATAGCACCCTACTTATAGCACCTCTCATGTGGAATGCGCATATAATAAAGCATTGTATGGGAAGTAGCATCGCAAAGAGATTGAAGATCGAAATATTTATTGTATAAATAAAGGACAAATTGGGTATTGTTTTATTCAGTACAAATAGAGAGTATATGGTTATATGAAGGTATCATCAATTAACAGGTGGTCGTATAGTACGTGATTAATTTAAATTCAACATGCAGCAGGGGGGACCTTGAGCTCGCTCCGGCTGCAGTGTGGGGACTGCAGTGTGTTTTACTGGATCCCTCAGCTGGACGAAATAGAGAGAAAGAGCCATCTCGAGGGAAAGGAGAAAAAAATAATAGGTAAACAATACTCAACAAGACATTTTTTCAATTCATCATATTTTATTCAAAGAGCCAGCACCAAAATCCACCCAGGGTTATTGACAATCTGGTTACCATGGTTACAAAGACTTCTCATCAACCTGTACACATTTTCCCCAGTATTGTGGACAAAAGCCACAATACTGTAAAATAAGATTAATCGTTAATAGTTATTATAATACATAGTTAACATATCAATATTTCTAGAGAAAAAAATCAACTGGAATTTCCGAGGAAAATATCCTAGAGGAATACCACCTGTTGATACATTAGTATTCATTGACTATCCCATTCATTAAATGAGAACGGAATACAAATGAACCTTTCTTCCAATAAAGTAAGTAACAAATACTAAAAACATCCAATCTTAAATCTTCAAAATCAATAAATTTCCATGACCAGTGTATTGAACTCGATTTTAAGTGGGATACAAAAGTTCATTGAACCTATAATTATTGTCAAACATCTTTTCGAGAAATTCATACTAAGAGATTCAACCGCATTATATATATTTATTGATTAAACCTGAACCGTAATACAATAATAATAAATTATACTTTAATGGAGAATAAAATGACTTATTCCTTCATCAAATACACAGAAAATAAACCGACCATTTTGTCTTTATTGATTGGTCACAAGAAACAAATTGATCAAGAAAAAACACAAAACCTCATTCGAACATAGGGTACATATTGTAAAATGGAACACTGATGGTCAGAAAGTCATTAACTGTTTGTGAACTAAATTATTATAAATACAACATAGGAGGACAAAGTGACTTGCATTTACAGATATAAAAACTCAGTATTGCAGACAGCCTGGGATTAATGAACACTTTAAACTGGTTTTAGAAGATATTGATACTTTACCCAGTCGAGGAAAACCAAATGGCCGTCACCTTTAGCACAACATATGGAAACTTATACCTCTGCGCAACAAATGGCGAGATTATGCTTTTGATAAATGAAGTTTAAACCTAAACTGAATGGAGTATTTTATGAATGAATACAAGGGTAGGTAAAATCTCTCTAAACACATGGCAAGTATTTTGTTTAAATGGGATTAAATGTTACAACATTGAAGTACATGTAAAATATTCAATGAATGAAGAAATCAGACACACCGAATGTTGTTTCACACACCCTAGCATTTCAACATGAGATCTGCTTATCTATAAAAGTGACAATTTTTGCTTGAACTGGAAAATCAACTCCAAACGATTAAGTTTACAAAGGGGAAACAAGCGCGCATTAATGTTATGGAGAAAAATAATGGACTTAACACACAAACATGATATAACGAAATAATGTATGATTGAATGTTCAATCTGTTGAGCTGAAAACCTTTTCTTAACAGTTTAACAGAATAAAAGGGAAACCCAATCCTTTATAAATAGAAACTGGTGAATATATTTGCATGTCGAACAAAAAACTACTCTGACAACTAAGTGATTTATAACCATGATATGGAAAGGATGTGTTCAAATGAAAATAAAACACACGACAATCTAAAACAGGTGAGGGCACACAGTACATTATCAACCCATAAAGATCTTTGATACATTTGAGCAAATAGGTGTGTAATAATAGTGCAAATCACCTTGTTGTGACAAAGGCATTAGGTAACACTTTGAAATACAATGCCTCAACAGGGCCACACATAAATGATTTATTTCCTTCCTTCCCTAATATACCTCTTATTTTCTCTCACAGTTAGCAATATCAATATGCAAAACAGGATTAAAAAGGATGTTACTCAGCAAAAAGTGCAATGGCAGTGTAATGGTTATTTTATTGTCATCGTCATCATCATTTTTATTACTATCATGTCTCGTGTAATAGTAGTAGTCACACAAACTAAGACCAGTTGCTTTCTAATACTTCTAATTCAACGTTATATTTCTGTTTTTAGATAGCTACATACATCTCCCCAAGTTTTTAATACAGCCTGGTGGAAAAACCAGGTTTCTATTTCCCTGGAATGTCAATGGTATCACGTCAGGGATCTTATTTCTTTTACCTATACAGCGCATACATCACCGAGCTCTTGGGCTAGAATGACTGTATAAACACTTCGTACTGCAGGACTGAAAAGTCTATGGGTTACTCAATCAGGTAACAGCATATATACTGAGGGAAAAACTAATAAGATATCTCCCACTTTAATCCTTTTTTTTTCATTTTAGCTTTTGGTTGCGAGGACTGCAAGTAATATATCCCTTGCAGGTAGTATGTGAATATCACTCACAAGTACCATTTCCATCTTACTTCCAATATACAATGAATTCCAAAAGATGATGTATCAGTATGTATACTGTGTTGTGTTACTTGTTATCTAATGGAGAAAAAGAGAGCAATCCTTTATTGGGAAGATACCTTATAAGTACCAATGGTAACGGTCTGAATATCTCGTTAATATAACAAGACCAATTATTTATCATACTATTATCCTGAGAGCATCCACAGACTATTTTCTATTTCTAATAATGGCAATTGCTAGATCAAACCAAACTAGGTGAAGGGTTTTCTACATCTCAATCCTTTGGAGATAAAAATAAACATCCTGCTAAAATCCCATTATGACGACAATACCTTGCAAAAAATGAGATACTGGTATGTATAATTTTGAGATCATTTCATTCGGAAACCTTGAACATTTTATGATTACAATGGCAATGCATTTGAAAATGAGGTCTTTGATTTTTTTATCTGGTCTCACAAGTTCTGCTTATACACAGGGAACTAAAGAATTCCTATCACCAAGGAATATCCCAAAACTATTTAGTGGTCACAGCACAGTAGGAATAAAGATCCATTTAGAACAAAACTAATTATAGAACTCCTACGATTAACTGCCTTTGTGTGAAGAATAGCTAAAACTTTATGGAAATTAGAGTGCGACCAAGATAGCATCGATACACTCCACTGTAGTATATTTTCTCCTTAATGCCATACCATAATTGTTCTTTTTTAAATCCTGTGGTGTCAATAAAGTTACTAATTAACATAGTTCCGCCATTAAACATTTTGATCTTGTCATATTATTATTAGTAAAGATAAAGATTCACACTGATGCACAAATATATATTCATACAACCCCATAAGTGTGATGGGTATTTCAAAAGTATCATATTGACAATATGTAAATATATATAATATATATATAGTGAATATATCCATTTTAAGATGAGATAAATGTTCAAATGGCAAAACTGTCATTGACACCTTTTGAATGAAAGATGCTGTATTATGCACGATAGCACAAATCTAATGTGGAAACAATGTAATACATATAAGTAAATATTTATATATATAATATGACCAAGAAATAAATAGCTATAATCACACTATCTTTAAACGTCAAACTCACACAGTCCTCGCCCACACAAAAGGAAAAATTCTCCAACCACAACCATGGGAACCTAGCGCTATATTTTGGATTGGGGGTAAAGATGACTATCATGCAAACCCTTACCATATGCATCTCAAATGGAAACTTTAAGGAATTGTGGATGAATTCATCAATAAGGAATGGGAAAATAAAAGATCCATTAATCTTGAAAATGTAAAAGCAGAGATCAAAAATGTAATCTAGATATCGGGTTCAACATCATAGACTTCAAGGAATACTCTAGTTATCAGGGCTTCTGTTATTGGTTGAGATTGTATTTGGTTGTCAAGGCAACAACCCAACATTTTTAAAGTGACGCAGACCTGACGTTTTGATGGACGAGAGCAGTAGTATAAGGCACAGAATATACAGATTGTGAAGTAAGAAATAGTATAGGAATACACCATGTACAATTTGCCCGATTATAGTAAAAAATAATCACATCGGATTTATGAATCCTGAGAAGTTCCTTTCATTGCAAAAGCAGTCCGGTCAATCAGAAATCCTAAAATATTTCAAGAAAATATTGCTTTTCTCAACATACACCATACTATGTTAATAATATCTGGCTGCACATAATATACATCCAATATCAGAACAGCAGGAAGACCGGAGAGAATGGAAAAATAGAGTCTTGTATAGGCACTGTTTAACAACTACAAGTAGTTAAACCCTTATCATTGAAGGACGATGGACAGGCTCGGAGTATCTGATGTATTATTATTTTGATTTGTTCACCAGACTTATTGATAGTGATATGGCAAGTATTACAGCAGCTGGTTGTTATTGAGACACATCACATTGGAGATAGGCACAACGTTTTGGTTTTACCATTACATTGAGATAGAGGCAGATCTTAATTCCTTTAGGTGTTAGACCCAAGGGAGCTAGGAGGTTCTTGGACTGGGGATCAAATTGTCTGCTATTAGAAATAAAGATGACTACAGTAAAACGTCTACTTGTGGACACCTATCCGATCTGGTAACCTCACCATTATAGATACTTGGAACAAGTTCAAATGGTGTCTGTATTAAAGAGGATTTGTGGTACAATATTGATCTTATTTAAGGCCATGGAATATCTCTGTGAATATCTCAAAAACATAAACATCATTTTAAAATAGATAAATGGACTGGAAGTTCTTGAATATATATTACCTAAATAAGCATATTAAATCCATGTATATGAATTATGTATAAATAAACCACTAAGATCCCAGTTAATGAGTAATTGAGATGAATCTCTAGTTACCTTTTGAATCTTTATTATTACAACGATGAAATTCTAGATATTATGTTTCCTAATAGTAATAATAGTTAATTATAAACTAGAAGGTTGTTAGTTTAGATAATATTCAGGCTTAATAACATCACGATCACCATCATATAACATCATCATCTTTATAATCATCAACTACATCCAGCAGTCTAGACCAGCAAATATCCCATTTAATACTTAATGGTGAGGAATAAGAGTAGAGAAATATTCTTTTTCAAAATATTTTGCTCAGATCATCATAAAGACTAATCGCTTCATCTGCCTTTGAGCAAAGTTTTATATGTAGGACGTTTCATGGACATATAATTAAATTCTAATTCGCCCCCTCCTGAGCTAAATACTTTACAGCAATAGAATCAATCAGCAATTGATTCCATGATCTGTCATTCACCTATCAATTACTAATACTACGATAAGTTCTCTTTCTCTTTTTTTACAGACAACATCCAAGATACACTTTTTCTACTCGCTTCATGGGCTGAAAGGAGCCATTTAAAACACAAAATAATTTAGACCGTGGCCCTACACATCAAGGTTTATGGGACCTGACCTTTTACCCTTGTGAGGCTCCTTATTCAATATATACACACATAAATATACATAAAACATTATGCCCTGGTTTTGAAGTTCATCTATGTAGCGACTGTCCTATGTAACACTGTTTTACAATGAGAAAAAATGCATTTGAACCACAACGGCAGTTGGCTCTGTATTCATTATAATACTGATTCTTCTTTTCCCGAAAAAAGACATGTCACAACTTGCATCAGAGGGTACTAGCTCTCCAATACATTTTCTTTTTATGTATTTCTATTGAGGAAACTCTTTGCCTTTAATAACTAAATAGGTTGACTTATTAATACTGTTTAAAAACACTTGCATTATGATATTGCAGCTGAATCACGATTATGGAAACAATAAATGTCCAGTTTTATTACTGACATGTTCATACAGAGAGTTCCTCCTGCTCATCTGTTAAATTCGTTTAGATATATTCAATCCAAAAGAAATAGTCCCCTCATATATTGCATAACATAGAATATTTTGATAACAGCTATTACATACTTGTCATCAGGGTTCAAAGGTTTTGGGGGACAAAATTCTTTCAGACACCAATTTATAAAATAAATCTTCACACCAAACAAGGAATTAACCATTTCTCTTACATATACACATATATATGTACGTTCCAGTTTATATTTTTTACCAACCGGCCTATATATAACAAAGTCCCTTTGTAGTATGATAATAATAATTATAATATTAACAATACATCTTAATGAAGCTAGAATGAACCAAGTGATTCTGAACCAGTGAGGATGTGTTGTCGTTCATGTATTTTCTTCTCAGTTTCACTGGAGAAGTTTCTCGCACAGTATTTGCAAACAGTCACATCTACAGTGTTCTTGTTGTTATTATTAATGCTGACAATCTTAATAAGAGACTCTTCTTTGTTGTGGATCTCATCGCCATCTTCTGCAGTATTAGTATTACTGGGCTGGCGACTGGCAATGATCGCTTTTACAGTGGAGGTATTGAGCTCTTGTCGCCCAGGCAAGTGGAGGCGAATGTGATAAGTGAGCGATGCAACCTTTTGTGAACTGTAGTCGCAATAGGCGCACATAAACTTGCTGTGGACAGAATGGCGACTGAGGTGACTCTCAAAGTTTTTATTAATGTTAGTTTGATATGGACAGCGCTCACACTTGTACTGGCAGTTAGACTCCTCTTCCTTGGTTTTCAATTCACTGCTGTGCATTTGGTAATGTACCTGGAGGATCCTTTCACTATGGGTGTGGTACGGACATTTGGCACACTTGAAGCGATCCATGTTGAAGACACTGGCTGTGGCAGCTGTTGAGGTAGACGTTTGGTCCTCAGTGTGGAGTTGTCTGTGGGTGTAGATGTGGTTTGGCCTGTCTGCAACATAGTTGCAGCTATTGCAAGGGTACCTTCCATCACCCCCATGGTGCTTTGTATGACTGACATAACTGTCTTTGTTATCACCTGCATAAGGGCATTCAGCACATCTATATAACTTCCCCCCACTACTACCAGCATGCTTGACAACTATCGGTTGGAGAAGGATTTTATACTTTGATTGAAGTAGAAAATTATTTGTTCCAGTTCTCTGGACATTTCTGTCATTAGAGTTCTCCTCTTCAGCAGAATGAAGCTTTTGGTGCTGTTGCAAAATGTTCATTCTATTCACACTGTAACTACAGTATTCACAACTGTATTTTTGAGGGGTGACATGCAGAGCTTTGTGTTTTTTCAGTTCATGGAGTTTGTTGCTAGAAAAGGGACACTCAGAGCATTTATGCTTAGCCTCATGGTGGTTGTACACTGAATCTCCTCCTACTACCCCAATTTTGTTCCTGTTGGACATCATCATCATGGGTTCCCTAGTTTTGGTAAGGTTATCATGGAACTGCATGTGTTGGCGAATAAGGAACTGCCTTGTGGCACTGTAGCTACATATCTTGCACCTGAAGCACTTGTGAAGAAACCTTCTCTGCTTCCTTAGGTTACTCTTGCATCTCATGGAAGAAGAAAGCCCAGCAGAATGTCCTCTCCTGTACGACTTAATAGGAGTATCTTTCCTAGATTTTCTATTTATGTTGGCTACAATCAGACCTATTGACCTATTTTCCTGGTTCTTGCCTTGGTTATTTTTTAGAGATCCATTGTTGCTGTGTTTTACCAATGCCTGAGGACTGTGGCGATTGTTTTGGGTTTCGTTATTATTCACCATAGTTTTACTGCCGCCAGTGCTGGGTCCCTCAGCTTCAGTGTCAGAAGAGTCCATCTCAATTGCATGACACATCTTCATATGGTGGAAAATATGGGTGAGTTTATCCAGACTGTAATCACAGTACTCACACATGTACCTCTTGCCGCTGCCATGCTGCTGGGTGTGATTCACACAATGGGTGGAGTTGTTAGTTCTGTAAGAACATTTTGTACAAGCAAACACTTTGCGGTTGCTATACTGAAGTACGTAGATCTTCTGACTTTTGATTTCAATTAATTGCTTTGTTGAAGGATCTTGGTCAGTGCAGTCTATTATTCCATCCTTAAAGAAAACAGATGACATGACACCGTCCTGCTGCTCAGAGTATTCATGCCGGGTACGCTTTGACATGAGAGCATCACTATCTATTTTAACATTGTGTTGATGGAGCAAATGCTCATGCATATCAAGTAAAGATCTGAATGTGGCCTCACAATAATGACAACTGGGAGCATCCTGGTTGGTGGTTTCATGTTTGTCCATGTGCTGGGTCATCTTCACCTGGTTGTCAGTCATGTATCCACACTCACCACAAGTCCTAGGTTTTCTCTGCTTCTTCCTTGCTGTACGACTACTTTCTGTCCTATTCTCCACAGCATCCTCTGAGCTGGTGTTACAGGAATCAGGGTTATCTTTGAAGGAGAGATGGAGGGGATGAACTTCCCTGACATGCTTGTACAGCAGGTGAAGTTTCTCTGCACTCCAGTCACAATGCTCACATTCAAAATTTTCCCCAAGACCATGATGCTGCATGTGACGGTCAAAATCCAAGCCACTATCACTCACAAATGAGCACTTGTTGCAGCGAAACCCCAAGTCATCATTGCTGGGTTTCTTCACTGTCAGGTTCAGTCCTGCTGTTTTGTTGCTGAAATCAAGCACTGGTTCTGAGCCACTACCATATTTAGATTCAATATACTCAGCCTCATCCAAATCGAGTAATTCAGCCTTCTGCAGGAGATCGTTATTTAGAGTCATGCCATTTTGATTGTGCCACTCGTCAAATTCAGGGTGCATCTTCATGTGTTGGATGAGGAGGGCCTTGTTTTGGACATTGTAATCACAGAATTCACATTGGGATGTGTCATGGTCATGAGGTTCATGCATTAGCTCATGTATCTCCAGCTTGGCATATTTCATACAAATGTAGGGGCACTTTGCACAGGTAATGTATTTCATAGGTTTCCTCCTGTTCCGCACTGGACTCCCATCTTTTTCACTTCTGCTCCTGTTCAGGAGGTACTCAGAGCTTTTGCCATTGTTATTATCTTCAGAGACATCTGGGTTTGACTGCGAGGAATGGGTTTTCTTATGCTGAAGGAATGAAGACAAATCAGTAGCCTCATAATCACATTGCTTACACTTGAGCTTGCCACCACCCTTTTCCTTGGACTGCCTGTGGATCTTCATGTGGCCATCCAACATGTTCTTCTTGTAGGTAACATACTGGCACTTGTCACACTTATACAGTGTGGGTCTGGGAGTTGGCAATTCCTCGGGTGAAAGAGCATGTTGATCCAGATATGAGCTCTCATCTTCTGAACAACTGCTGAGATCATCTCCCTCCATGGTAGATGATATGAATCTGAGGCTATCTCTCTTCTGCTTCATCTCTAGCCCATCACACCTGGGTGCTGCCACATGCTCATAGGTCTTGATATGCTTTTTCAGGTCACATTTCCACTTGGAGCTGTAGCCACAAGTGGCACAGGAAAACGGTTTCTCATCAGAGTGCACTCGACAGTGGCGTTTCAACTCGGCTGGACTGTTGCCAATGAAGGGACACTGGGTGCAGTGATAGATACCTTGGTTGACCAGCCCGCGATTAAACCCCGGCCTGGACTTGCCAGGACCACCTGGACTTGAAGGGTTCCTAATTGATGAATGGTCAGACGAGGTACTATTTGCTGGTGAAGGGGCACCCCTCATATGACAGCCATTATCCACAGTAGTTGGAGAGTAAACTACAGATCCAATCAAGTTTGAATCCATACCAGCTGAAACTCTTGGGGAACTCCCAGGCAAGACAGTGACATTGGGAGGACCGTTAGACAGCATAGAATGTTTGGGGCTTGAGTTGAGAAACTGTAGCTGTTTGACAACATTCTGAGAAGGAGGAGAGTTGCTGTCACCCTCAGACTTCCTATGTACTCGGGAAGTATCAATAACATCCTTGACAGTGCCACCACCACATCTCTTGAGGTGTTTCACAACATCCCATTTCCACTTGGACTTATATGTACAGCGAGGGCAATGAAAGGGCTTCTCATCTGAGTGGTTTTTCATATGCTGAGTGATTTCTGAAGGCCAGCGTGCTCTGTACTCACAGACAGAGCACTTATAAGGGAGCAGAATCTCAGCACTGGATGTAGTTCCAGACTTACCAGACTTGCGCCCTCTTACTAAAGGGACTTCAGTTGTGTTTGGAGTGACTATTATAACGTCATCCAGACCAAATTCACCACTATTCACACTGCTACCAGAAGTGTCCGCTGCGTTGTTACCAGTTGGACTCTTGTCAGTGTTCATATTAAAGTTTTTTGACGCCGACACAGGCGTAGCTCCACCATTGGTGGCCATTAGGGCAAGCTCCTCAGCATGGTTGGGGTGATACTTCCAGATATGGGCTGAGAGCTCATCTTTGCTCTTGCTGCTGAAGCCACACATAGTACATGCATGTGGCCTGTTGAATGAGTGCACAAGGAGATGTCTGGACATTTCTGCTGGGTCACGGGCAATAAAAGCACACTGCTCACACTCAAGATCACCCTCATTTTGGCCAAAAGCCTTGTTGTCAAATTTTGCCACCTTCGGCCAGGGTTCATTCTCATCGTCCTCATCTTCATTGGCCCTCTTCCTATAGGGGTTGGGCAAGTCAGCATGGAAATGTGAGAAATGGCGAGCTATATCATGATGATGAGGGAATGTGGCTCCACAGACAACACACCTCCTCTTTCCATCCCTGGTTTTGGTCAGGTACTGAAAAAGCTGCTTCTGTTCAGGAGCTGGGTCCTCATCATGATGTTCTATGTTTGTCAAGATGTGGAGATGATGGAGCCCAAAGTGTCGGGTAAGTTCATCATTGGAGCTGAAGTGTTCCTTGCACTGGGCACACTGTGGGTACTGGCCCCGTGTATGCTCCTCTAGATGCTCTTCAAAAGTCTGCTTGTCCTTAGCCACAAAGGGACATTTGTAGCACTGGAGGTTCTGGTAGACTTCCGACTCAGGAGTGCTGGTTGCCCTCATCCAGTTGGTCTCCATATACTCATCTCTGTCCTTGAGAGAATTTACTGGGGTAGATCTCTCAGAACCAGGGGTTGACTTAATGGAGAAGTCAAGAGGAGCATCACCGGAGGAGCCTGGTGGTTTGTTGAGGCCACTGCTAACTTGCACTGCAGAGAGATCAAGGGCGTTGCTAGACTTGCCTTTCTTTGAGAGGTCAAGTGGCATGGAGTCACTGCTGTCATCATCATGAAGATCAGGCTGCTTTAGTGGACCATGGGAATGAGCAGCTGGAGGAGGCACTGGGACATGGACAGGTTTATCCTTGGCTGAGTAATCATAGGGGAACTTGTCAAAACTTGGGAACCTTGGCTGAGAAGTCTGCAAGGGTGCAGGAGATATGTCAGTCTTCAGTCTCATACCACCACGGAAGAATGCATTGTGACCAGGGGTAGAGTATGGAATGTCTATACCACGGAACATGGCGTCAAAGCGCTCTGTTTTACTGAACATATCTCTGGAGGCAGATGAATAAGAGTTGGCAGTGATTGAAGAGGCTGAGGAGGTGTTTTGGTGGTGCGGGTGTTGTAGGTGGTGGTGCTGGCTGGACTGGATTGGGCGGCCACCACTCTGAGCCCCCATGTCCACAATATACTTCTCAAGATGAGATGAAGAAATGTTGCCAAGAGGAGTGAGCATGGAAGGCGAAATCATTGTCCGCCCTGAGGTAGATGACTTGGGAGTGGAATACTGACCAGGCCCACCTTTGAGATGAGGTATGTTGAGCACTGGGAAGTTGCCAGTGGCAGGCACTGGAATCTCACCATCGTGCTTCTCCTTCCAGTGCTTGTTAAGTGACTTGCGCCACTTGTACACATTGCCGCACTTGGAGCAGGCATAGCGCACACCATCTACGTCCTGCAAGCGCACATATTTGGCAGGGTCCACAGCCTCACGCACAGGAACTGTGCCCTTCTTGGTCAGCTTCAGTGATGTGCTGTTGGAGACTGGGGGTTGTGTGATCACAGGGGATGCCTCCTTCATACCCATACTTGGGGGCATCATAGTTGGCATGGCAATCATACTGTGAGTGTTGGCAAGGGAAACGGCCCTGAGAATAGCTGGAGTGTGTTCGATTTTGTTATTATTTTGATTCACATTAGACCCGAGATCAATGACAAGGTCACTGTTGCTATCATATTGTCTTCCACGATCGTGTCCACTTTTTGTTGAATGAACTTCAAATTCTGCTGAGTCATTGGCTACAGACTCGTTACATGTCAGATCCTGTTCGTCATTTAGATCAGAATGACTGATATCCATTTTCTCTTCACATGTTAGGTCGGTTTCGATTTTCTTGGAGTATTCCTTGACATTCTCATTAATGTCTCTCATCTTATTGTAAGAGGCTGTGGAGTTGATCGATGGCTTATGCTGAGGGGAAGATGATGCAGCTCCTGCAACTACTGTTTGTGGGGGTAGATGTCCGTTCATAAGTTGGCGAGGCGATGGAGAGTGTGGTGGAATCCTGCCGTCCAGTTCCTCATTCTTATGAATATAGGAGCCCAGCATTGCTCTCTACCCCAAGCCTCTCCACGTCCACGTCCTCCCCACCTGACGTCTGAAATATATGTGAAAGCAGAATGTGTTATCAGATTTGAGCAAGGCTACGGGTTTTGATACAGACACATCAATATACCGGCACATGTGTATCAAGGAGGTTCAAACGAAACAAATCGTATACAAACATGCAGTTAAAGATCATATTGTTCAACTTAAAAATGACGAATGTGCAGTAATAAGATAATTACCATTTTCACCATTCGGATTAGCTAATGTTAATTATGATTACTTACTATAATTTGAACTTAGTTTGAAATACGAGAAAAAAAATAAAAAGGTGAAAATATTCCTAGCATGTAAATTAGCCGTTGTCTTAGTAAAACAATTATCATTTTAAAAAATACAAGCAAAGTACATAGGCCTATATATAAATGATATTGGCAGCAAATGAACATACCTTTCAGTTCCAGATAGTGGTCTGTTAGAGGATCATGATGCTGAATGTTATTTAACAGTCAGGAATGTGTTGGTAAAGGCAAGCTTTAGTATCCACACGGGACTTCTCTCCCGTGATAGATGAAGGCTTATACTGAGAACTTGGCGGTTAGTGTGTCAGGAATGAAGTAGGTGGCGTCGCGACCTGTAAATATACAAGGAGAAACAAACTTAAATTAGGCTTCAAAAGACATAATAATCGTTATTCATATCATCAAAATGGTATTTCGTAGCATTAAATGTGTATTTTATTGCAGATTGAACCCTTTGATGACTGCAAACTATGAGGAGTTTATTGGCAGCCGGGTGGAGAGAGAGGGGTAGAGTTCGTTTCGCTTCTTCACCACACGGTGTCAGCACTAGAGCAGGTGATGATGGGGGAGGTGGAAACGCGCCACATGTCACCCACTGCCACCTGCAGGAGTTTTAATACATTACACAGGTATTAGATACTGTATGCCGTTATGAACTTTATGAGAGCGATGTATTCATTCAAACATATTAACGAAACTTGAACATTTGGGCACTATAGCATTCAGAGATTACATATAACTTATAAGAGGTGAAAGACATGAATATAATGTGATTGAAAATGGAAATCTGAAAAGGTGGTACGTATGAACCGGTCTACTTGCAGCGAGAAAGAGAGAGAGAGAGAGAGAGAGAAATGAGACAAGAGAAAGAGACCGACAGGGATAGAGATGAATAAATAGTTATTCGGCTAGATTAGGCCTAACTTTGGTCTGGATTCACCTCGAGTATATTACAGATTTAGCAGGAACAAATTATTTCTTAGCGAAGGCTAACTTCATCCTCCTGTGGATAATCAGCCAGGCTCAACGCAATATGCCCCCCCCCCCCCCCCACGCCCGCCCCCTAAAAAAAAATAAAAAAAATATATATATACACACCAACTTCAAGTGGTTCGTGTTTGTAACTCAGCATTTTATTAATCCATGTCTGTGAGTGATTATACTTTGCATGGTGTCAAGTTCTTTTTCTGTTCATACAGAAATTCAAACACATGCACTCAGTAGAAGCGAGGGATTCCATGCGAAGAGGTCGCATAGCCTCACAATCTCTAGTAATAATGGCCCCCGTTTCCTGTCACTATGGCATTACACCAGTTTGGTATGTAAGAATGGGAGAGGTGCATGTTGATGATGAGGCCTAATTACTTTAATTAATGTCCTGTGGGGAGGGAGTCGTGGAGTCAGACCCATGACCAATGGCAATATGAGTGCAATATGTATTTGGAGCATCACAGCATGGGTGTGACACACACTGGTCCCTTTCATGTGATCAACAATTGTCACTGATTTAAAATTGGCCAGTTCAAATCACTGCCTCTGAGTTGGGTTATAGTACAGTTGATACCATGGTTTGTTTCGCCTCATCATTTTCATAGGTTCACCTGGAAGACCTACTATTTATTAGCCTAGGGTGGGATTTTTGTCTTTGTCAGAAATAAACAATTAAAATAAGAATGAATGGCTGGAATAGCATTCTTTTACCATTGCTTAAATTGAATCAGATGGAATTTGAGCTAAAATGCAATTCAGACCATTAACTGAACCCCCAATTAGAATAAGCATATAAGAACATAGATTAAGTTAAAAATGATATTGCTATACGCCCAAACATATATCTATCATTAAGCGACATCGATAGTCGTTGCACTTTACATCCTCATTTCCATACTTCTGCGCTCTATTTCAGGACCAGTGATCCAAGAAAGAGAACACTGTTCGTTTTTTCATGATCATAAAAAACCGTCAGGGACAGCAGACCATGCAATCCCATGACCCATACGCCTCCCTATCCTTATCCTTTTGGCGGATTCATGCGTAAGGGAGAAGAGGGAGGTAAAAGCCTCCAATCTTTGGACATTCATTTATTACAATACAGATGGACACCTTTTAAAAAATTAAATTAAGTCATTCACCAGTCCCGAATAAACATGGGTATTACTAGTTAGGTCATTAGTTACACGACATTAAACAAGTATGGATCTACCAATGGTCATGAAGGTCCTTCAGTGCCCCCTGAATTCCAACATTCGCTCCTATACCTCTTTCCCTCCCTCCCACCCACCCCTCCTCGGTTGCCCACCCCCCTTGGTGTACTAAAGACACCCCTCTCATAGATCTACCCTTCGTCATTTATCTGACTTCCAAATTGCTTGAATTACTTTAAAGAGACGGAGTGGATTGTACACTCTTAGAGATAAATGATATTTCAGAGCTATCTTTTCACGAACCTCAATGTTCTCCGATACAATCCATCTTTATAGAGAGAGCACTTCTGCTTTATTTTTCTCCATAGATTTTTCATAGGAACATTCTGGGAGACAAGCCCAAAACCAAGTCAAAGAATATTGAGGAGAAACTGTTGTTCTTAGAATGTAACCTTGTCACGGATAATATATTTCTAATTGGTGCTGCATCTTTTCTGTCACATTTACTGTTTGATTGTTTTCCTTGTCAGAGCCAAAACATCTCAAACGACCTATCGAAAAAGGATATGACGTACGCAAGGTGCTTCAAAACGCAATAAAAATATCTCCACTCATCACTATTGCAATATATTGTACAGAGAAGATCTATGTGCGCTTTGTGAACTTGGAAGTATTTTTCAAGATTTCATCTCGAATAAAAACAATAGCTATTGAAACATTCATGTTTTTTCATACAAGTAAAATTGTAAGGTTTTCTAGGCAGTGAAGCGGTATCAAGCAATTCTTGTTTAAAGAAATCAATAGGGGATTTACATGGTATTTGTAGGCAATTTTGTGAGTTCAATATTGGAAAAAAAGAAGCCAAAATACTAGATCAAGAAGTGTAACCTATATGTAAAGATCAGTCTACTATTTTCTTTCAGATGAAAATAAAATCCGTTCAAAATTACTCATGAATACCCTCACAATACTAGTAAATACGGACATGATGCGCTGAACAGTTGCCTTATCATTATTACAACAACATAAAACAACACTAAAATACAAGCACTCACTCATCAGCAAAGCATTAAACCTAACCCCCTTAACGAATGACTTGATGGCAAGGTGTATGCATAAATAAATAGATTCATTTCTCTTTGACCAGTTATCCACTAGCGCTACATCGTGCTTGGTATCTGGAACCCATTATTCTTATAACCTCTCTCCTCCGCCTTCTTCAGCTCCTAACTTGTCTCTGTGACATGGATTTTATGTGTAACCTCTGGCCGGAGAAGAGGCAGGTTCACTGAGCGCGGATAATCACCCTAGGTCTCCCTCTGACCTTTTACCTGGCATTTGCAGCAGTTTAGTCCTCCCGCTTTGCTGGTGGGAAGGCAGGTAAGGGATAGGTTCGCCAGGCAGATGAAACGAGGCTGATGGATAATCAAGGAGGGAAACACCTCCTCCCCCAAAACAATGGGTACCACACATGTTTGTAAACAATACCATGGTTGGCTACAGAGTTCAGGTCAATGTTTTGGTGCTTTTCACAAATCCTCGTAAAATTGCTGCCTCTTTGAAGTTTGGTGCTATAGGATATATGGGAGAATTTGAGCCTATAGTTCCTTCAGTTGAAATATTATAATCATAGGCCGGCAGCAGTCTTTTATTTCCCTTTTCACAGGGATCTTAGAATGAAATAAAAGAAACCAAAGAGCGTAGAAAAACACCTCTTGTAATGTCCAGCGATAAAACCTATTATTTATTAGGACTCCATCATGTTCATTCACAGTAAGATCATATTACGCATTGAGGGCATCTGTCTGTCAGGTAAATTGTTTGTATCAAGTATAGAATATATGTCCTCCGAAAAAAAAGATGACTTACCACATATCTTACTCATCATGTGCCTCTACAACTTACAATATAACTCCTACCCACGTACTGCAGTTCCTTAGTTACCCTCTCATAAAAGACAGGTCATTTCAAGAAAGGACCTGAGAGTTAATGAAGAAGAGATCATAAATACAACTAGAGATCATAAATACAACGACCTGTCTTTAAGACTTTGACTACAACTTATATATTATGTACCCAGCATTTTCCTGGCTTCTGAACCTACGAAAACTAACCAAGACGAAGCAATCACATTTAAAAGCAGATCACCACCTCCAGCAAAGCTTCAAGGGCTGGTGAATAAGGAGCGAATATATATCTCTCTATATATATACAAAGAATAAACTGTACCATGTATATTGATCCCAGGCCAGTCTATATAGTACTTAAGTACCACCTCCCCTTGCCTCAGTTCTGTTTAACCTTCCCAAACCTAATCAAGTTCAAGACGAGCTTGGGAGGAGGGGACGGCTACCTGTTGTACCCCGACACAGGATCCAGTGAAGCTTGCAACTTGGGTCTTAAATCACCCAAGATGATCTAAATGGGTAACATTTACCTCTAGGTAGGTGGCGGTTGTGGAGGCTATGGACAGACAAACGCTTAGATTTTGCTAGTATAGAATAAAACAGTGGGGTTGCACACTTGGTCTAATATCCATTATTGCTGACAACTTAGATGTAAGATACTTAAAGATTTAAAAAAATCCCTCTAAAGATATTTTTGCTTATCTTAATGAAAGATATACACCATTTAAAGGTGATTAAATAAAATATGAAAACATAATACTATTCTCGTTTAACATACGGATTGTCCCCTCAAATCCTAGATTAACGATACTGAATTCAAGGCTTTCCCTGTTTAAACAAATTTATATTTCTTGATAATCACCATCAGCGTCAGTAAACTAATTAATCTAACAGGAGAACATGTGCTGACACCTCAAGGATATATATCAGATGTTTTGATAATATCACCAGATAAAGTTTCCCAAAGAAGCAGATAGTTACACACCAGGTAACTAACCAAGTATATAGTAAGCTCTACCTCTTTTTTCTGCAAGAAAATACAAGCAAGGAGGAATAGCGAAAGGGGAGGGGGAAAGAGGACATTAGAAGCAGCCATAGAGAATCGAAACGTCAACTCTGGCTGACAGTTCAGGGGTCGTTTATGGGAAATTATGATGCAAAACTGAGAGCATCACAGCCTGTAAATAATCTGGTGGTGGTTGTTGGTGGCGGTGGAGGGAGTGTGTGGGAGTCCGACCACCACTATCAGCAGCACCAACAGGGGCTGGTTACCTCTTTGCTCTGGGTGCTGCCCAGGTTAGAACATGCCTTTATATATTCTGCTTAATGCTGAGTGAGAAACAAGAGAGAAGACAGGAGGGAGAAAGGGACGGACAGTAGGGAGAAACAGACATAATACTAAAGAGAGATCGGAGCCAGAGAGAGAGAGATAAGACTATATACTTAAAATTAAGAACCAATGTAAAGTCAAGACTTGTTCGATTAATTGACAAAACGATTGAATCATATTTAGTGCAAGGCAGGGCGCGTCTCTCAAATTGTAGTGGAATTTAGTTCCTAAGAAATATTTGAATAAATAATAGTCCTTAGTTACCTGCCGGGCTTCTAATGCTAATGTTAATTATCCTATTATTCAAATATCCCTAGTTATTCGGTGTTCTTCCATACTTTCTGAACTGCCATGAAACCATATATAATACACCTGATTGACTACATGCATTTATCTAGGTGGCCCGATCCATAAATATAGTTATATTTCCTCATAGTGCCCCACTCCTGCAGTCCCTCTGATTCCCCAAGCAGTGGGGAACCGAAACCTACTTGGATATGACACAGAAAATCCTTTTCCAATTAGGAGCCAATGGACGTCTTCTTCCTCATGGTGATTACCGGGTGTCAAGGGATGCAAGATCACAGATGTTGCTTGGTTTTGAACAGAACAGCCAAGAAGAGGCTGGATATTGAGAAGCTTAAATCTTCAACAAAAAATGATCATTTAAGTAGTTAAAAAATATCTACTATCTTCTGATTTTTTTCCATAAGGTATATTGACTACCGGTACGATATGAAAAATATTAGTTTAAATTTTCATATGGTTGTGGCTGGTTATGAAGTTTGAGGCATGAAGTAAATTTGTCTTCTGTTTGTTAGGGGAGGGAGGTTAAGCATTGGAAGTTAAACATATCCTATGTCACATCATGTGAAAAGTATCCTGTGTTGCACATGTAAAACACATGTTCCCTGGCACTATGTTAATTGCCCGAGGGGCAAAAATCATACAGGGCTTACATTCCGTTGGCCTTGACCCTCCATGCTCAGCACACCAGGGATCCCCTATCTATAGACATAATTAATGGATTCTATCCGAATCTGATTGATGAAAAATAAATACCATGGTATGCCACGAATAAGACTCTAGTCAAAAAACATGAGACTGATGTATAGCAAAGTATACCTTGAGATGATGTTAAATCCCTATCATATGATAGAAGAACATTCGTCCATGTATCATTCATTTATCTTCTAGTATACTTTGTATCCCTTGATTTTAATAGATGTTGTCTCTTTGGGAGTTGTATAAAATGAATGAATATATGGACGTGTATAAATGAGTGAGGCTATTGAAACAAGAGCGATTTTGCCAGGTATTTAAAAAAATAATTAAGGTTTGTTTTAAAAAGAATTTAAGATTCTTCTAAACTTTATGTTATGTATGAATACTGCACTCTTACCTGTCACAATGCCAGACACTCCACAAATTGACATACAGGTACATAAAACGGGCGGAGACAACTTGTACCTCTGGGGTAAATTTGAAAAAGCCCAACCCCGATTCAATTATCAAGGGAATACATTTAAATCGCTCTTAAGCTGTAAATGTGGGGAGACAGGGGGAAATGTAGCTTAATATCCTTCAGTACCTCTCACTTCCACTTATAGTTCAGATTGAGAATTAATCTTGTATTTATACATTGTAAACAGAGGTAGATTTCAGGTATGTAAAACTGTCATAAGCGCTCGTGTATGTAGCTATCAGTGCTCCACCTCCTCCGCCTTCCTTCCTTCCTACTTCCATCTACAACCCACTCAGAGCACCTCTCATCAAGGTGGCCCCCAGCACCACCACCTGCTCGCACTGGTGATGGTGGTGGTAAAGGAGGGGGCCGCTGCAGGAAGCACCAAAATACCTTGACATGGATCATAATTCTTTCTGGGAGGAAGAGAAAAGACAGGGAGAGGGTACCAGCCATATGCTGTACATGACACACCGAGTCAAAACTTTGCTGAAGGGAGAGGGCGCATTTTTGCCTCTACTTTGAATAATGCATTAACTTCTGCCCTCGCCAGAGATAGATTAATGGGGTTATGGGGAAGAGGGTCGTCCGTTTCCTGCATTCACGCGATGCTCTGAGTGACTTTTTTGTGCCAAAGTTTTGAACATGACTCCAAGTGTAGTACAAAGAAGTGGCATAATAAGAAGGCATATGCAACCACCTACAAAAGTGGAAATCGTATATGATTTCTATACAATAAACTGACAAATTCTGGTATATATATTATTGTGAAGGTGGAAAGACTGACGTACCTGAAGTTTGGAGCCAGTGTAGTTCCTAATCCGAAAATTATACAATATTACCATTGGAAATGCGAATTGTACTATAATAACCCAGTCCTATCTTTGCAATAGTGAAATACACGAAGGAAAAATAGAGACCAATCATCGAGGCATGATTTCTAAGATTGGAACACCAATCACACAAATGAGATGGAACACAAACGTGACTATTTTCTGATTCTTAGCAGCTGTGACTTTAAAAAAAGATGTTCGGGTGAGAAATGAGGCTGTATCCAACAGAAAGGACCAGAAATAATTGAATCATAATTTAGTCCTGTCTCAAACATGAGGAAGTGGGACTAGGAAGACTGTCTTGGTGTGTCAGTCGCCTCATGAGTGGTGGTACTGATCTTTTTGGCCTTGAGAGAAAATAAGGTAAAGAAAAAGGCAACTTTTTCGTAGATACAGGCCCTCGCATTCATTTTGCGAACCCTGTACACCGAGAGAGACTCATCTAGTCACTTCTGGTTCTGTACCCAATCTATTAAATTGGTATCCATTGTTTTTTAATAAAAATTATTTCCCAGAAAGAACAACTCCGGCGCCGGCCATGGATCCAAATTGTACAGATGAAAGTTATTTGATTGATTTATACCAATATGTTGCTGGAATCAAATACACTTCCCCCTCATCCCTACATCTGGCATATATATATATAAATTTCCTATTATCAAAGAATACATATTGCTCATTTCATACATATATACCGATGGATCAGGGGAATTCAAGGGGTATGATGTTGGTGCCTATAAGTACGTAAGCACACATGTATACACAACTATGTCTATAAGTAACTATACAGGAACATATGCCTTTACCCCCTCCCCTCCCTTCTCCCTCCCATCCATATAGGATCCTATGGCCAGGTAGCATTGGGGCAGGGAGGGAGGCAGGGAGGGAGGAGGGGCGGGGGTAATAAGAGCAGGCGATGTGCTCTAGGAGAGCTCCGTAAATCACCCCTGAACTCTTGCTGCCATCGTGGAACTTGGCCAAAGCCATACCTCATCCTGCCTAGTGGTAGTGGTGGTGGTGGAGGACTCATCTGTACACCTATGCCTACCTTTCCTATCCCCTTGCTCTCTCTTCCCCATCCCCATCTTCTATCCTCTAGAAGCCCCAGGGAGGAAATGAACGTGTATTCACTTCACCCATGCTCCTCCTAACCCCCTTCCCACATCCTCATCCTCCTTCTCCATCCCCTCCTGTGCCAGCCTCACCCATGGCCTCCTCACTGGAAAGAAACTGGGGTGGAAGAATAATTTTATGTCACTCCAGTACCCACAACATAAGCACCTGGAAGAAGACACTTAATAAGGTGAAGCTGTCCGGATTATTGCATTTACACCGCTCCATCCCTGCCTACTCCTACAAGTTATTATAGATTTGGGATTCGTGGTTTTCATTGCAAGAGCCTTACATGTATGTGGTTTACATATTGTATCACAATGTAAAAGTGGTTGATGATATTTACCATCCACACCTTTTTTTTAAAAACAAAACAAAACATTAAAACTAAAATGAATGTGAATATATATATATATGTGAAACGGAATTTGATTAACAAAAGTCATCATCCGTTGTCATAGAAGTAATATGATATGTCTATCTTTCTGTTCTCTATTAACAATATTATAAAGTGTATTCTCTATACTCAAGAAAAGGGTAAAGTGCTTGGCTCGGTGGTTGACTCACACGCAAGTATTGCGTCAAAATGTGCTACAACTTAGTAACTCAATCTTTAGAGTCTCTTTGAAGTATGGGTTGGCTTGGTGATTGATAAACTGCGAATTTGATCAAATAAGATATATGGATTATATAAGAAGTTCTAAGACACCTCCATCTTTAGGTTTTAAAATGGATCATGAACTCTAAGCTATTTCAATGTGCGTCAACATATTCACATAATAGTTTAGTTATTTATTTAGTTGGTAATAGAAGGGCTATTCAGCGCCGAAATGCAAACGGAAAAATAAAAGAAATGCGGTCTAATAGTAATCATATTGGGCACATTTAAAAACACCAATAGCCGTTTACAAGACTTGTCGTTTAATTACTGCTATTATAACTTCTATTTTAAAGATACAATTATGAACCTAAAACAAACCTTTAGGGGGACAAAGCACTGGACCATTACAGGAATTAACCTCAATCATGGGGGCTGTTTCTGGAAGTGGTAACCCCAGAATAAACTGAAGAAGGACCTGCGGGATCAGACAACCTGAATGGGCAATTATACGCTGCGACACAATAGCTTCTGCTTAATACCTAAGTATAATAGTGTCTATATACACAAAAGCTTGGCAATAGTGGGACCGCCGCCAGAAATACTTTTCCACTCAACAAGCAACCATTGCTTTCAGCTTTCTTGAAAAGTTTTCCCCACAGCGCTATTGTCCGATTCTGCCAGGGAGGGTGGTGCTTTCGCCTATTGCAATGGAAATGCTCCAGTTGTTTGTTAGACTATACTGCTGCTGGTGCACGGTTGCTTGTTCCTTTAGCTTTTATGGCTGCAAGTCTGAGACACTTGCCACTATTCTATAACACAGCACAGAAGATTGGCCTGCAGGTTGCCAACTTGGCACCCATTGTTATGAAGAAGAGTTCCCAAGCCGCGCTAAAAGTCGTCTGAACACTCTTTACGTATACCTCATGTATAAAAAGTTTCTTCTAAAAGACAACATGAACGCTGTTGACACGGAAGTCTGGCATTATATACATGGCAAGTGTAACCAAGTGGTAAATGCGAGTGGAAATGGTTAGATGGAATCTTATGGCGAATAAAGGGGAGTACAAAAAGGAATCATGTGAATATTATGCGAGCATCATGCTTCATGCGTATGGCGTGATGATACGATAGTTTTCTTTTCACTGACCATGCGCTAGTTGCTGTTGTCTCCAAGGAACCGAAGGTAAAATGTATCAGAAAACGTGGGAGCAGTAAGGTTATGGACTAGTAATTCAATCTTGTGCAATACTATTATTTAATATCTAATTGAAAGTTCCTTCTATGTTTTTAATGATATCAAAATCGACTTAAATTAAGTGTCCCCTTATAGCATAGTTATCTTAAATCCTGATAAGTAATTATACTAGTGTCGCCCTTACGAAACCTTGAAATAAATAACTTTTGAAACTTTTGAAAAACTTGCTAAGTGCATATTATTGTAATCCTGGAATATGGTACTTATTGGTTCGAGGAGATTCATATGATATTAATCAGCCAACAGGAGAAATATTTGTTATTTTAAGATTTGTATTCATTTGTAAAGGTTTCTTTCTAAGGAATGGGTTTACGGATTTATGAGATAAGCCTCTATATGTTTAGCAGTCTGTTCTTGGCGCCATGGAAATGTGGAAGGGACATGTTTGGAATCTGGGTCTTCCTGTGAAACCCGGTCAAGTTTGACTAAAGCAGTCTCCTTATTATCCTTCACAAAACCATAAAAGGATCCTGGAATGGCAACTAAGTCCCAAATGTTACCGGGTAAATAATAGCTCCCAAACTTATTGGTGCCAATGGCATGAATAGAGGAAACTTAATGCTTTGAATAAGGGAAACGTAATGCTTGGTTACTTTTGAATTATTCTACGCTGAGTGTCCATGGAATACCAGGTATATAAATTTGTGCATCGGAGGAGTATATACATTCTCCTGTTTCTGCTCTTCTGAGAATGAAAACATACCAGTGGTGGCGGCAAAGGGGTTATCCTGGTGCCACAGGTGAAGAATGTAGGTTCAGTGTACCCGTGACAAACACAAAGTCATTTCCAAACAGAGGAATAGAGATAGAGGAGAGACAGGAGGCTGTAAATGCATAGCTACCGGTGTGCCTGGTAGGATTGTATCCACACCAACTGCAGTACATATATAAATGTGTATTCTATTACGCATTATATGTACCTGAAAGTGATTTATACTAATAGATCTACCATTATTACTCATGGAACTAAAAGCTGCATACGAAGATAAGTTATGTAAGTTAGGGAAGGATACCAAATGATATGTCATTATGAATAATGCAGAGATGTAAATTCATTTCAATTTTTATATAAATTTGTGTGTGTGTGTCATTCCCATGCAGAGAAATCGTATCCTGGATAATTTAAAAATAAATAAATAAAAATTCTGAATTAATTAAGAATCCTTGCTCTTCCTTCAATTCAAATGAAACTAACAGATTTCTTCTTGGAGCACAGAATACAGCATCGCCCAGGAAAGAATGAGAATTGTCAAGAAACGTGACATTATCTATGCTCCATGGATTATCTTTTTTACAGAAACTTTTGTCTTAAGATTTTAATTATATGACCAAAAACTTACATAAATTGGGAATGATAGAAATGATGCAAGTGACGAAGGACGGCATCGGATCCAGGGGCAACGCCCAGAAAAGGTTCACGAATCTAGTACTATAACGTAGTTGCTTGGAAAATGGCCATATTTCTTGATTTTTCTACCCTTGTCCCACTGCTCAATTTTTGCCCAGAGTCCTCGAGAGTAACTTCACTATCTCTGAGGGTTTTTTATATGGAGATATATTCCCATGGGTAGTCGTAACCAGAGATGATACGATGTTTTATGGACCTATTAACTTTTTATATTTCCCCGATGTTTTTAATTCATTGAATTGTCATTTCCTTGTCAACACTAAGTTGATCATAGCCTCTTAAGTGACCAATGGAAATGTTCATGTACCGTATTCAATCTTCAATATTTCGGATTCGTATCTATCCCGTATACTGACAGCAATTCATACGCAAAATTATAGCAGTCTAAAGCCACTTCTGATATAACAGATGATTACTTATAATAAGGAATTATCGATTGCGTAAATCTACGAAACTCTCACACCTATTTTTAAGTAGCCTTTGGAGACACACTATGATTAAATAACCTTTGTGGCGCGATTGCTCTAGAAATTTTACCTGAATATAAAAAATCAGTACATCCGAAGTTGTGTAATTAATTTCATCAATAATTTAGTGATAATTATTATGATTGGTAATGCTAGAGGTTTGTCAGCGCATAGAAAAGGGGGAAGAGATGTTAGGCAACAAGAAAAAACTTATTCATCTATTCAAGGTGTATGCCATTGAGTTTAAATAATAGCAAGCATGGCAATATCCAATATTTGGATAAGCTAAGGCATAAAATTTTATGCGTAAAAAGCGTGCTGAATATAACGCGTAAAATGATGACTGAAAGATCCACTCCGAATACCAAATGATAAAATAATCATATCATTGATAATAAGGGAAAATGGACATACACAGGGGAAATGCTTTAATTTTCCCCAGTAAGGATGAAAACTCCTAAATTGCAATGAAACATTGGAAAAGGGATTAAGAATACCATCAAATCATTATTGTTTGTGAAAGAAATGAACAATCATTAATGCTATCTAAGTTTGATACACATCTTAGTACATTAATTACTCGCTCGTGTACCGTTACAAACATATATTATACTATTAAGTGTTATGTAATAAAATTCCCACTGGAATAACAAGTAATTATATGACCGTGGGTGGGCGGGATATAAGGGTGGGAGTGAGTGGGAGGGGGGGGGGGGGGGGTGGGGGGGGCGGCGAGGCACAAGAGAAGCCGGGTTCCAGATGCCCCACCTCTTGACTTGGGAGTTAGTACAATATGTTCCCGTCAGGTGTGTTAGTGTCATCACTGGTCAGCGGCAAGGAGCGCGCTTTCTCTATCGTGCACGTTACTCGTTAAACCTTATGCACTAAGACGTTCCCATGTAGTCACCTTAGTTATTATCCCACACAAGAACAACTTGTGTCATGAAGGGTTTGCTATTACTGAAACAACTAATAGGCCTTCATAGAGTAATGCGCCAAATTCTCTGGAAGACCTGTATACATAGCAGAAAGGTCGTGCCATTTTATCTGCCCATCTAATAGTATTGTACATGTTGATGGTAGGAAGTAAAAAGGTATCTTGCTATATGATTATATCAAGGAAAAGTAAACATTTCTATCCATGAGTACCCACTCATCCAAATTAACATGTGCACTGGAAGTGTAATGGCATGAATTCAAATTTCATTCAGGGCGGACTTACTTTTTCTTTTCGCTTTTGAAAGATTTCCAGCCAGTACTATGACCAAATACTCTCACTGGCTAGAACTACGCACAACAGTTCCTGGGGTCTGACCTTAGCAAGCAACAAGATAAATGGTAACACTTATAAATCACGATGTTATTATAACAAACATAGTTCATTTCTTTTGCGATTTTTCCAAGTAACGAGGCAAAGCTACACATAATCTTGACTAAAATTATCCCCTCGGAACTAAAATGTCAAATATATATATAAATTATAAAGCCGTGCCTGCACATAATGAGGTTCTATTCGCTTGAACTCTGGACTGGTTTTACCATATAGCAATGGCTAACTTTCTCGGACCACAAATATGCTTCACCCCCAAGCTGTCCCTGTCTTTCAAGGGTACATACATACTTTGCCACCGCAATGCATCGCTGGTCAGTATTGACTTAGGCGAGGTTCGCCCATTCTAAGACCTGACTGGCCTATTATCTAGACTTACAATACACAGGTAACACATGGGCTCAAAATTGCCCACCCGGGCCACTGTCTGGCAGCGTCGTCATGGCAACAGGTGATCAGATTTAAATTGTGTTAACTCTCTACCTTTATTCCTAGGTGAGGGCGGAGGTGCGATGCGATACTTGACGATTTTAATGCAAGACCTCACTTACTAGGCCTACTAACTTGGGGTCCGTCGGTACAATAATATGTACGAGCGCTTGTATTAATCAGGCCGTCTGGTATAAAAGAGTTGATTAAGGTATTGTGGATTCGGAAGGAAATAGCGTGACTGCACATATTTTGGGGCCTTGATATATGTACGTATCACTTCACCCAGATTCCGTGGAGAGTTTCAAAGCTCTTTAAAGGCTTTGGCAGAGCATCAATACCCAACCATTATTCATTACTGAGTTTGACATGAGATTGCCATATCATGTGAAAAACATGTATTATCCCTGGACATCTTTAGTTTGATTATTATTTTAAAATCACCGGTATTGATAAAAAAAAAATCGTTAAAATGTTCTAATAAATACTTTAACACAACAAATCAATTCTAAGCAGAGGCAAACGTAAAACATTTGTTCAACTTCCATGCCAAATATAGAACCACATGAAAGACCTATAAAACAAGAACAGTGATAACAACACAGGGAGATCTGTCTTCTTCCTGAACCCTATAGTCAACCCAGCCTTCCTGCAGAAAAACCACAAGTACACAATAATTTGGGCAACACAATTAAAACTTCACCTCTTTATAGAGAAGTATCCCAAACGCTTTATGTAGTATACGTAGAATCGCTCCCACAAAGCAGTAGATCAAATTGATAAGCAGAAGTTCCTTTTTAAAGAAATGACGGAGGAGCAAAGCCCGAGTGGTCGCACTGTATGACAAGAAGAAGACGCACACATACATGTGTACATGTGTATATGTGTAGCGTTCTCTGGCGCCGCCACCACGCACACACTCACACACAACTGACATGGTGAGGAGGATGCCATGGGTAGCAACATCATGTTGATTCACAAGGTAGACTCATGCAAGGCACATGTTCAGTGGTAGCGAGACGTCATACCTGGTGATGAGAAGGCGGCGGCGGCGGTGGTGGTGGTGGTGGTGGTTGTCTACCGCTCTTAGAAACATCTGAAGGTTCCTTTATGGGGTTCCAGGATGATGATTATTAATCTCAATTTTGTAAATGCCCACCATTAAGTGAATTTAAAATAAAGACGAAGAAAATTAATGTTCTTTTTGAAATTCAAAATTATAAACTGTGGGGGTTCATTAACCTTCGCAAGTCAACCAATTTTCCTTGAAATTTGAAAGAAACAAATCATGGAAGCTAGAATGATATTTAAACTTTCAATAAAATGTTCTGTCATGAGGACAGTCAGTTCCGGGGCGGGGGGGGGGGGGGGAGGGGGGCGTCTTCAGAGAATCATTCTTACTAAAAGTGTAGGAACAAGCAGAGCATTTGTCAGCAAGAAGAGAGACTGCGAAGTTTACTATCTACAGATGGTAAACGTCTGAGAGATTGTTACTTCATATTTTGGCACATAGTCAACGCGTGTATTGATGTTAAGAAGTCCCTAGAGTGGAGAATGAGTTGGTCTTCTTCCTTCTATCAACTCCCCTGAAGGGGTTTCTTTTTTAGAAGGGAACATGAAACCAGCGTAGCCAAAATGGGGGTATGCAAGGCTGAAGCCTTATTATACACAGAATTCGGGTTCTTGCATTCCAGTTTGAGAAAATTGGAGGAATGGAAACCCAGAAGGAACGTTTCCTCGCCAACCAAAACATCAGCTGTTGAAAAAATGTGACGATCTAAGGCCAAATGACTAAGGAAAGAAATTTAATAGTACTCGGGAATGGGACAAATCTGAAGAGCTGACTCAAGCTATACAATGTTTTTTTCTTTAATGAAAGATCAGAATATTTATTGACTCCTATAATTAATGGATGAGAATAAAGTCAATAAATCAAATGAGTGCGTTAGGGTAAGGCACTTGAATTATTATGCAGTGACGGCAATTCATCTTTCTATGCACTCGAAATGAACCATTGTTTGGGGGAAATAAAAAAATCTTGACGAGAAGTTCGCTCACGGTGGCGAAAACATACCAATAAACATCAGTGGAGGCTCTAATAAAAATGAAAGGGAGCAAGGAAATGAAGTATTTTAACTGATATTGACAGGCATAACCTTGTCCACCTCCTGGTGTAAAATCTAGGCACAAGGCTATCTGCTACTCCTTCTGTATGGCACACCTGGGCAGGTGGGGATGGGACGATGAGACAGCAGAGAGGGGAAGGGAAGGGAAGGGGAGGAGGAGGAGGGGAGAGAGGGCTCCAAGGGCAGGGGCCACAGTACCACGCCCCCTTCTTCTTCGTCTTCTTGGCCTGCTCTCGGGCCACCCCCAGAGGCTAGCTATACCACGCAGATGCCTTCTTCTGCTTCTACTTCTTCCCTCAGTGCTATTTATCTATCTAACAGCCTACAGTGAGCCTAACTTAAACTGATCTTCCAAAACGGTATCCTGGAGTGGCGTTTCGACACTTTTACTTTTGAACTGATGCAGTACCCATACTGGGGTTAATTAAACACCCATCAGAACAGCTAGGGGAATTTCTGCATAATCTTTGAGGGGGAGATATTTTTAAAATATTGAAATTTTGAATCAGTGTCTGATATAAAATCTGGTAATGTTTCATTTGATTAGTAGTGATTTGGTATAATCCCCCCCCCCCCCCAAAGGTTCATGTATCAAGAGGAGAATACGATGGACCGGATCTTTTTAGTCTTCATGAAATACAAGAGCTGCACATATATATATTACATTATATTATATATATGAAAAAGAGTTATGGGAAATAAAGCATAGGTCTATTCCATGCAATAGTGGGCAATAGTATGCACAGTGTCCCGTGGGAGGCAGTATTGCTAATATTTTAACTGCCATGCTTTTTTGGAAGGACTGTAGCCATGTCGCAAAGGTGGGGGGAGAGGGTGATGCGGCAAGTTAAACCGCTGTCATCATCAATATCACCGTGGTACACAAACAACTTAAGTAAGTATATCATTTCCCCCACCTCCCCATTCATGCTTGGATATTGCCTGCAACATGGCAGAGCATGGGACTGGTACTTACCACCAGAACTTTTGTATGGATGCAGATGCTTTTACAGATGATTGCGTCAATGTAATAAGTGTCTCTACATTTGTAAAACTTTGTATACCTTTTATGGATGCAAAATACGATCGTTTTCTCTAATCGCATTATATTTATAAGTTCGTATTCAGATTCTTTTAGGAAATACAATTGTATGCCAAGATCAACTGTATACAGACACCTAATATTGTATGAAGTGCAAATGAACTATACAAGTTAGGAATTCTCATAGAGGTATTTCACCGGATGTATCTATCTTCGCTGTGGAGTTATAACATATATATTGAAAGTACCCCAATACACAAATCTAAGCGGCGGAGGCATACTTGGGGATCTCTCCCTTTTCCATTCTATAAGACCCATACATTGTCTGTGCACTTATCACGATGACAATATTTATAACCTGATGATGATGAAGTAAAGTCAAGTATACTTATTCTATTTCCATATGAGGAAGTCGTTACATAATGGAATTTACAGTAATGTAATATTCTGCATCTTATATATACCTATCACCTAAAGTATATTATAGTATAATTCAGTTAATGCAGGCATATATATGATTGGATATGTAATACAGGCTAGGCATGGTTCTGAATTTTAACTATCCATACACATAGAATTACACGTGGCGCTCGGGGGATTTAAAAATTCATGTTAAACGCAAATCTATGAATTTGCCGACTCTCCTGATGCCTCTTTTCTATTATACTTATATGAAAAGGTTCTTATATATAGTGTCGATTCTGAGAAATATATATGAGTTCCTACCTTTAATCTATGCCAATGATGCTCGGGTTGAATATGATATATAATACTCCCAATTCCTCTCTCACTCTCTATGTATGGTAGAATAGTGTCCCTCTCTCACCAGTGGCATATAACCGATAATAGGCTGTATCTGTAATGAAGCATGTGAGGTGGTCTGTGAGGAACTGAATGGTATGCAGGGAGTGTATGTAGTCTATATAATGGTATATCCAGGTATGTGTATCTTGTGTTGAAGGCACCAGTGGTTTAAGTTTATGGTGCCACCCTTTGCCTCAGGTAGGGAAGCACAGAGACAACAAGGGAAGGGATTGATTCTGTTTGCTAGTCCCTTCTGCAGAAGGAAGGTAGGGGAACCGAGGGTCTATCCTCCTCTGACTTGTGTCCCTAGGCAGCTGGCTAAATAATGGCAAACTAACATTATACTACCTGGGGGTCGCCTTCTACACCTCTCCCCGAACTACCTAAGCAATGCCTCTGTCTTCTTTTGCGGGTTCAGCCAATGCCAATGGTGCTCAGTCATTGGCATTCATCCCTCCCTCCCTCCTTCCAACCAATGCCTACGTAGCTTCCTTTACCTTAAGCTTAAGCCCCCCCCCCGCACACACACACAACCCACCCACCCACCATATTCATTTCCCAGCACCTTTCCTATTACAACTTACACCCTTTGCTCTGCTCTGTAGCGCAGCGTAGCGTAGCATCAACAGCGCATCTTCTTCCACGTCAACGTCCAAGGCTACCACCTACCCTGCAGTGGGCTGGATGGATGGGACGGTGGGTGGGTGGGCTGGTGGTTGGAGAAATTGAGACCAGGTGGACATGGCAGGGTCGACGGTGGTATAGAGCAATGCTGGCGGGGTTATAAGGTAGCGAGCAAGAAGCTGTAGCATTGCATTGCGATGCCATCATTGCTGGCATCAAAAAGAACTTCGCCACTTTGCCAGCAGGGGGCAATGTGCGAAGGCTATGGTTGCGGGCAGGGCTCGCAGTGAGACAGTGCTTCGGGGTTATGCCCAAAGTGGGGAGGTGAGTGTGGGTGAGGTGGGTGGGGGCCTTAAAGCCCACAGGGTGTTGGGTGAAGTGGGGGGAGCAAAGGATGCCTGACTGTATAGGGGTAATGTTAGGGTTAAAAGGTAAGGTTTGGAGGTTCCATTGTTTGCGCGGTATAATGGAATCGTAGCTTACGTAACCTGGGAATGGGAGGCATTGTTGAGGTGCGTAGGGTGTCCCCAAATAGATCGGTGCTTGCGGAGTTAAATGTCCGACTATAAGCTTTCTTTGGAACTCCCAAATAGGTCTCCCTCTTTAGTAGATGTTACCTATGTCAGTCGGGGGATGGAGGAAAGTGTTCTCAATTTAAGGCCAAGTGTAAGGTGCGCACTGGAAGTGTTACCTTTAGAGAATGGCATATGTACCAAGTTACACATCAACGGAAATAGTAACAATTATAGAAAATAAAGCTCAGTTACAGTTGCAGAGAAACTACTTTATAGTGTCCGTGAAAAGGACAGGGAAGTATCAAAGTCGAATTAACAGTTTTATCATTTTGATGTCTGCACTTGTAGGATATATCCACTGGAACTATTTCCTATGATAATAACTTTTTAGTGCCACAGGGAAGAGCAAAGAATATTAAATCAACAGAATAAAATTAACATTTTGTTATATTATGGTGGGTATGATAATAGGGGTAATGAAAGGCCAATGTAACATTCACCACGAAAAAAAGCTGAAAGAATATGTCAAGATACATTAGATTTGATCGCCATTACACTCCACCTTCAGTAGTTCTTCAATACGATAATACAAAGCGCTTGAAGTCAAAAGTGTCCGGAGTCTTACTCGAAAGTTGAACCCTGAAACTGATCACTCTGATGTCAAAGCGCTTAGTGGAGATGTCGAGGTTGGGGAAGATAAAAGAAACCCAGAATTTGGCAGAAACTAGTATGGGTTCAAAGTGAAATGTCAACATATGTTTGAGTGGTATTTTTTAGGAGCGGGCCATTGATCATAAAGGAAGGCACACATGTAAGCCATGATTGCCACAGACAAACTGGGCGGGGTCGTATCAGAACATGATTGTTCCTAATGAACACGAAGGCGCCTATCAAGAATGACAGTTCTAATGTGGCAGAGGTGTGGTAGATGGGAGGGAGCTCCATCTCCTATTTGGAAAAGGGTGGGTAAAGAGAGAGGGGGGGAGAAAAAACCCACTCACTCCATGAAGAAAAATGAATGATTAGGACAACCAACAAGTCCCGTTGGGACAACTGACTGGGAGATATCGTCCTAGGAGGATTTTGTCATGAGCGCTATTGAAAAGTCCACTCGACTCTATTACTTCTGGGTTGCTCTATTCATCATAAAGCTGGCTCATATAAATATGATGAAATGAGCAGACGTTTCGATACGAGGGGACCGACAAATTTCTCATTTTACGCGTATATATCTTCACCCTCCACGTCTGCCTCATTTATATTTTGTTTTTGCTTATCGCCATGGAACAAGGCAGAGGCAGATGGAGGAAAGATAGTGATTTAGTATCGGTATCGCTCGTAAAACAGACTCCCTCCCAAGTATGCCTAGCTTACATGAGAAACTCATTTATTACCTTACCTCGGCTTTCTATCTTCAGAGATAATATATGTTTTTTCTGGTTGTTTTGTTTTTATATCCATATCCTTCTGAAAAAGTCCTCCTGAAAAATCCTCCTATGACGATGTCCCGCCTTAGAAAAATCCCCCTTGGACAATATGCCCTCCCTTATCCAAATTTCGGTACGCACAATTATCTCTCGCAACTACATACATAGCTCCTTAGAAAACACTATCTCTAAGGGCACCTAAACATGTTAAAATAGATATTTTATATTACAAAGCTCAGAAAGAGCACTGACATAGTTTAAAGGAAACGTTAATCATAATCATTATTAACAGTATTCGAACAAATCATTCCCAAATAAAAGTGTGTGTGGGTGTTGTTTTAGGACAAGAAGACAGACATCGTTGTTATAGTGAGGACATAGGTCAAAAGTACCAAAGAATACAATTTATCTTCGCGGATGGACATTTATATGATTCCCTGGCTTTCGCAAACTTTTTGGTACGCGAAAATTTAGGGATATACGGTATTTATAGAAGACTCGGGTCATAGACGACCACCATATAGCTGAGATTTGGTGAGAAACACTACATCTCGCATTACAATATATATCTTTTAAGTCCTACATGACAATATGGTCTCGTTAATTTTGCTCTCGCCGGTAAGAAACCTCTTCTTGGCTGTAAGAAAACGAATGGAGAAATAGCGTCTGACTATGCGAAGTGAGCTCTGGTAATTGACCGACGAGTCACCTGAGATATTTATAATCGGGTCAAGGTTGGGGCAGGTTCGTAAAAAATAACTTTCTAATGTGTTTCGACACCAAGACTTTTTGTCTTGAAAACTTGGGATTTCATTGGTGTTGCCAGGGTCTAGTTCTTAGGTCCTTAGGGCAAATAGGGCACCTATTATGTATATCATAGAGCGTAGACGCAGCTATTTAATTGTTCAATATTACTTATTTAATCGCCCACACCTAATCTGAATAATATTTGAAAAAGAAAAACTTGGATCATAACAATCAATTTTAGGAGTAATAATAGAAAACCTAATGGACATCAAGACGGGACTATAAGGAATTCTGAAAAATGATAAGTTTACCGTATTGAACTGTGAATTATAAAGGCTATATAATTATTCAGACCAGCACGACTGCTGAATCCTCCCCAGTATATTCTCGGAGGTCAAAAGTATTCATCAGTATGATCAGATAACACGCGCCCATCAGTTCTCCGAAATAGTTTTCCAGATATCTTCAAACCATTCTTAAAATATTCTTTTCTTTTTAACAAAAAAAAACAACTAATAATTTTATTTCCACTGATATAAACATCAAAGGGGGTTGACTGATATCATCCACACCAATTCTTTTATGTTCGTAGAACGCTTGCTCACGACTTTTCTATAAAAGAAACTTGTAACTTAGAAGTCCATGAAGAATATATGAAGTAGGACCTATAGGCCTATATTGCATGTCCAAAACGTCGGGCATGCTCTAAGGAAATAAAGTTTTAAAAAAATAGCAACCACCTGAGTTGTCTTTTGGATATTAAATTAAATGAATATCCACCCTGGCTTCAGAGTGTCTACCAGTTGGCAGTATTCTACCAATGCATTTTCTAAAATAGATCTCTACGATGCCGTTCTCTAAAATAGATTATCACTCTAAGGTACAGAAGTGAGCACACAGAATGCAAGGTTTGGCATTAATATGAGCTCCAGTGTGTATGATAGATGAGGTGACCTCTCCATGGCCCACGACCTAGTAATATCACCTCCTTCGGTGGCACCACCACCACCGCCACCACCTCCGCCATGGAGAAGATGGTACTATATATCACAAGGAGGAGATTTATTAAAGGTGTGCTGAATTCAAGAGTTCAGTATCACCTGGCACCACCTTTCTATCAGGTCGACCAACTTAGAATGACTTCCAGGGACCAGCTTGGAGGCAAGAGAGACTGCGGTTACTCCATTGTGGTGGACTCTAGTCGCAACTCTGTCTCTGTCATTGTCTCAGTTAAGTCATTGCCCCTTTCTTATTCCTATATTTCCTCTACCATGCTTGCCTTTTGTCATTTCCATTTTGTTCTCTTCCCCTCTATAAACTCTCCCCTTATCACAGTCTTCCCTCCTCACCCACTTTTCTGTCCACCTCTTGGTCTTTCTTTCCTTATTCTCTCCCCTATCGGCTTTTCTTTCTTTCATTCTTCCTTCTTTTTCTGTCACATTGGTCCTCTTTACTATCGTTCCTCTTTCTTTTCTCTCTTCTCTCCCACTTTCGTACTCTCTTGATCCTTTAGATCAAGATGGTGTCACCTGGGCAAAGGTCTTCTAGGTCAGAGGTCTACACAACCAGAGAAATGCGCAAGGTTAAGTGCGAGGTTATTTTTCATGAATGTTGAAAAATGGGAATATTGAACAAGCAAAATCACAACGACCCCATTAAATTGATGATTAAATTTGTACAATGTACGAAGATGAATATTTGCCATGGAAATATAGAATAAAACGCCTCAAACGATCTGGGAAGCACGTGTGGTACTAAAAAGCATAGTTCGAATTAACACAAATCGAATTGGAATAATAAAAGAAAACAGCTTTGCTAAAAAAAGGCACAAACATACTCCAAAGATTCCTACAGTAACACTCTTGAATAATAACCATCTGAATAAATTACGAGAATGATAAATAATCCTCTATAATAATCCCATTTCGTAGGCATCGTCCATGAATAAATATATTATAATGTGTGAGAGAAAGGAATGGTAATGGGTAAAATAGACTTATGCATACATTGTGCATGTCTCTTCGTGCCGTACCTGCAATACATTAAAATATGTGTTGGACATCTGTGACTATCTGAGATGGATGCTAATTTAACCAGTGACACAACCTATGATGCCCGTGACCAGTGTTCAGAGTATTGGTCCTCGTCCTACATAATAAAGTGACTTTTCACTTCACCAGCATGTCAGTTTTAATTTTGCACCGACCGAGAGGCAACATAGTAATGAAGGACTGCATGACTAGAACAAAAGTTTGACGAAGGAACCTTGAAAATCTCCGCAGAGTGGTCGCAACAAATTGTAAAAAAATGTCGTCTGCCTCAATTCAAGTTCAAATCCTCACCACTGAATAATCATACTAGTTTGTGGTCCCCTTCCCCGACATAACAAAAAAAACTGTAAAGGATGAAGTTCCTGGAATTTTACTAGGCAATATGTTAAGAACTAGAAAAAAACTCCACTTCTGAAAATAATATGGTGGATAGATGATAAGGATGCCAGTTATTGTTTTTTCTCTTGAAAATATCCTTTCGAAAAGTCTTCGCAAATCTCTGCAGATGAAATTGATATGTTTGAACCCATTGATGCGTTTGATTGTGCGTTTAGTTGAGTAATATCATATTTGGTCGTATTTGATGCGCATAAGGGTATTTGATCCGATACCTAGGTATCAATGAATAAAGGGCTCCGATCCAGATACACATAATAATATTACTTACACTTATTTTTAGGTAACTTGAAACAACAAGGTGCTCATAGCCCTTGCCTGATTCCAAGATGAATAGAAGATCAGGCCAGAATGAGAAGCGCTAGCCCCCATATAGGAGCATTTTGCCGTAAAGAGTGATCGTTGCTCGGAATTCAATATAGGTAGAACAAGAATGATCGTCGACAATATGAATTCCAATTAGCGTTGACTTTTGGATCTCTATCAATGTTACAGTAGCCCTAAAGAAACTTCCCCACCCCTGATGGTAAACACTAGCCTCAAGTTACAGCAATAATGGGGCGTCTCTATGGCAACGGTTCATTGTCATGGACACCTCAACCCAGCAATAGTGGGGATCTTGGCTCGGTCCAGATCATTTTACTGAAATCTATTGTCAGGTGCATTGGAGGGGATGAAAGTTCGAGTGAATGGGCGAACTCAGCATAATGGCGCAGAAGGGTTCAGATTTTTTGAGGGACTTGATGGAAACGATATACCAGATTGGAATGGCGGTCGTGGACTGAAGGGCCTTGGCTTTTGCATGGCTTTAAGCCTAATCCCGAGCATAAAGTCAAGAATGCACAACAATGTTGCAACAATAGTTCCAACCAAGAATAGAAAAAGCAGACGACATTTTCTCTTATGGCTGGAAATATGATCTCAGGGAGATAATGCGTATTGCCGATTTAGCGAACAGCTTTAGTTATCTGATCCACTAATTTTTATTTTAATCATAACTATTTTTTCAAATGGCAGAAAAACTTTCAATCATGAAGCAATACAACCCCTCTCTGTAATATAAAAAAAGTCACGATAATATCGGATTTCCACCGATAAAAAGGAAATTCATCAATATCTTTAATTAGTGTTTGGATATCTACAACAACATCTTTGAAGATTGCAATATGAATCTGAAAGAAGTGCTCCCGGATCAATTTCCATAATATGTGGAGTTGGAATTGGAAAATAATTAGCCAAGTTCACGCCTTCTTCAATTAATAGAGGGCCACCAAAAGTGAACAAAAATGTCAATAGCTTTCAGTTGTCTTTCCAGGCCTTCTCATACATCTAATGTTCTATTAAGGCTGTATATAGCAGACCAAACCGGCGATTTGGAATCAATCCCCCTTTATGTTTTTGAAAAGAATAAGTTCAGGCTCAGGGTGAAGGGACTATCTGATATGTATGCATGCATGTACAGACATCCAGCGTTGGAAGAAAGGGACATGTAAGTAAAAACACAGACTGGATGTTATATGATGTGCACTCATATGACCCCATTCCTTAGCACATAAAACGTCAAGATTATTTTTGTAGGTCATGAATGATGGAGGAAATGAAAAAAGAGGTCGACAAATTCTCTCCTCTCTCTTTACCGCTCCATGATTCTTTCTGACTCCCCCCCCCCCGCCCCCCGCCGCTTCCCACACTCCCTGCCCCTCGTTTCCTCCATCCACTCTCTCCCTCTCCCTCCTCCGCCCCTGCATTTCTCTCCCCTTATTTCTCAGTCTAGCGCTCAGACTCCTCTCTGTATAACTCTCCCCCTATTTCCCTCTCTTGCTTCCTTCCATTTCTCCAAGCACTTTTTCTCCCATCCGATAACCTGCCCAGCTTTCATCTCTGTCCAGCATGTCTCTCTAATGTTGCACACCTGGAGCGAAACACCTGTACGCCAAAATACACCTGTATGATCTATGGTCCCACCCCCAGAACCCTAGACACCGCCGCCACACCAACAACCCAGACCTACCTTTTCCCCCCACCACCATCACCATGCAAAGGTCAGCCTCCAGGTCCCTCCGGTGTTAAATGTTAAGCCCTCCACGGTGAGAGTTATAATCTGGGATACATATATATGAAGAGGAGCAAGCTCCACTTCATCCAGTGGTTCCTGCTCCTCCTGCCTCCTGCTCATCATGCCTTCTCCCTACCTCCTCCTCCTCCTCCTCCTCCTCCTCCATGTACCTCTATACCTCCTTGATGGAAATATTTCCTGTACCGGAGCTGCACTGGTGCTAACAGTTCTGTACGTTATATATATGCATACATAATGTTACACATATAAAAATGGCTCTGACCTGTACATAATATTATATATATATATTTATACATTTATGCTCACATACGTATACGTATGATGACACTAATTTCAATCCCATATATTTGTCGCACACCGACTCAGCTTAGGATTACAGTAAATTGCATAATTACTATCAAATCAGCAGATTACATGCGACAATTATTGCATTTATTTCCCGCTTTAGCAGAAAAGGTGTATTTTAATATATAATTGTCATCATGAAAACGTGTACAACAATATTAATACAATGGAATTGTGAGATGGAATCCAAACCTATAGCTAGGCACTCTTCCTACATGCCACGAACGAGTACTCCTTGATCCCACGTGGCTACATCAAGTGATATGTCCATTCTCTGCCTAATGAATTTCTCCACCAACAATTAATTACACCATGTTATAATATGAATGTAAATGTATCATGCAGCCCAAATCAGACATCACTGAACCAGTGAATGCAACGATTCATCATTGGAGCAGATTCCCAGACACACACTAGTGCGCATGCTCCAGTGTATCTTTGATTCCACGCTCGGCGTCTACTGGGCGCGTGCGCGAGGTGGATGCGCAGTGACACTAGCAGAAGTCATCAAGCTATTGGATCCTGTAACAAGTCGCCTTTCTACCCAACTCAAACTAGCGTAGCACTGGAGTACTCACATGCTAATCGCGCGTGGTTCCTTTATTCTATTATTTCTACTATTGTGACTACAAATACTGAAATAAAATAATTATACCTATGCCCATTCTATGTATACTCTACTCCACCACACCTCTATACACGATTCTAGATCCCAGTCCCATATTCTACCACAACTATGCTTTCATTCCTCCAACTCGATCTTCTCTCTCTACCCTCACTGTTCACTATATATCTTGTCCACCTGAGTTCTTTCTGACCAGGCGGCTTTAAATACATATCCCGGGGCTAACCTCGCCTAACTGCTCACACCGTCTATATGCCTGTGCCAATTCCTTTTGCACCGGCGGCAGAACAATGAAAGGATGACAAGCCAATTAGTATTCATAGCATGGTACTTCGCTCGGACGAGACTGGGATCCATCTATTTAACTAGAAGTGGAAGGTATGAGCACTATTCTCCTCCTCCTCCGCCTCCTCGCTGTCATTAACAATATCATATAAATACAGAAGAATTCTGCGAAGAGCTTAAGAACACAATCTAGAATGCCTAAAGTTACATTCCCATGACATCAAATACACTGACTAATAGCTGTTTTTCCATTCTTTTTTAATTGCCATTGGATCACTGTATTTAATGAAAGTCGAGTTGGAATCTTATACATAAATTGGTTGAGGATGAATGAGTATCAGCCAATATCCACGAAAGTCTATACTCTCTATAGTTTCTTTGGGATAAAATTGGCTAGGTATCGAACTTATAGTTATAATTACGATTGGGGACGATTTGCATAACCTACGTTTTTAAAACAAACATATTGTTAATGTTTCACACTGGTACATCGGAAAAACAATTCCAACAGGTCAAAAAGAGAGTCCCTAGATGCAAATATATATATACGTAGAAATTGGCGAGATGTTTACCGTAATAGGCCCCTGTAACTTTGTGCAAAAATGAAACAAGAAACAAAGTACAAATTTAACTTGGACGCTGGACAATCAGAATTTATTAAAGAGAATAGATATTTATAAGACTCAGCCCAGGGCGATTATAGTCATAGGGACTTCAAAAGGACGGAGTTGCCTGCTAATCACGAGTGATTTACACATCTCAATTAATATAACAAAACCCCACGTATCAACTATTCCCAGTTCAATAACTACACACACTATATCTATTTATATATATATGGAACCAACCAATGCAGGACTAATTCCTTCATACTGTATTGAATAACCCGCACACAAAAGGACTTATTGACATCTCCCTAGAGTGTCCATGCTGGCTATTGCACAGCTGGTCAGTTAGGCATTGGGCAGTAGTGGTCAGTCAATTGGGCAGTGCCAGCTGCTGGCCGCTCGGACACATGTCAGTGCCTCTAATGCCAGCATCATGCATAGGCTCTAGTAACTGACCATTGGTCAATACAATAGGTGCTGGTCACGGACAATATGTGTATTTAGCCTCTTAATCCAACAATGACTTTGTATCGAACACGTTGGAATTAAACTCTAGCATGGCAGACAGACTGTTTAAATTTAACCCTTAGTGCCTTGATTAAAGTAGATTATTTTCCCCCGTCTCTCACAAGGAGACTGCAAGCATATTATTGATACAAATTCTATGGTCTGAACCCACCTTCCAATGATAAAACTTAAAAGAGTTTGTGCATGATACACCCGAACAATAATCGTAATGTCTGTCAGATTCTGCTTCATCTCTCTTCTAAGAGGAGTTAACTTCGTGTGGGTGCGGCCGAGTGATGGAATTTCACGGCTAATTGACCATGCGGAATGATGGGTGTTTAAAAGCCGTCACCTTTAACAATATCACCCAGGTGCCTTACAGAAACAATGAATATTGATAAATTAAACTTCCTATATAGTTCATTACATTACATAGAATAAACCCACTCAATGCCAATTCCTGAGGCTTAACATCATGAAGCCAAGAGACTTAAATATCAATACATTATCAACGATAGCGCCATAAATTGATAAAATGATAAAATTATGTATTCCAATGTCCATAAGTGCTATAGAGATTGAAAGTAACTTTTGATAATTTATTAGGAACCGGCTCTTTATCCATTGTCCAAAACCATTGGCATTACCATTGCATCAATCTATAAGGTCAGAAATATAATTATTCGTTCACAGGCAACACCTGTAGGCTCTTTTCAGAGAGGATAAGCATTGGAACAAGCAGCGAACACAATACCCATTGGAATATGCTTGAAACCCACACAATTGTTATTTCACCAATTAATACAATACACCCAGTATCCTCTCCTCCTACTACACCCCCCATCCCCTCAGCGCGCAACATGTGGTGCCAGCACCTTTCAATACTCACATATGATGCCTCCATTACGTAAGCTCAGTCTTTTATCCAACAATTGCTGTAATGGCTAGGGCAGCGCACGTGTGTGGCGTTCATTCATGGTAAATGCAAGACATTCGTCCCTAACACATTTTTTTTTATTAAAGCTAGGAACCATGCAAACGGCCCGATTAGTAACTTCCATTAGTAAATCAACGCGGTAGTGCCAGTTGGATCATTTCTGTCATTTTAATCATTTATTGGTAAACCGAACTATAGCATAGAAAAGCCTATGATCGTGATGGCGAGAAACATGTGAGAATAATAATGATATCCAATGGCTCGATCTGCACACGTTGCACATTCAGCTCTTATTCCATGAAAGACATGGATTCCCCTTCCGAATGAATAATATCGATCATGTGGAAATATCATGTAAATTGGAAGTTATATCGAGTCGTCCGAGTGACATTATCTTGTTTGTACTCTTACAATACTTTTTCAATTGTGAAATGATCTTCAAAGGGGTAAATGAAATATCACCTTTATGTACTGGAAGATGATTGAGATAGACAATTCATATGTTATCGACTCGTACTTATTCTGCGTTTCAACATTCACGCAGTGTTTTGTAATCGATGGTGTGCATAAAGAACCATATGGAATGGTCGACTACAGATGGTTCTCAATATTATATAATACTTCACAGACACTCGGACTATTGGCATTTCAAATATCATATGTGGGTTTGAGTTTGGGCTGCAAATAATTCCAGAACATTTGGTCCACATAGACAACTGCCACTGGGAACGTTTGAAAATAATAGATCGAATCTGTGCCGCTTTGTATTAATTATCTACCCAGAAAATAATGTATCCCAAAGGCCATAAAAATGTTGGGTTTGGAAATAACAATATAATTGTGACCAAGAAAATATTTAAGCGAGACTTACAAGTTATTGAAACAAGATGTATCGGATTCTTGGGTTTTCATATAGAAAACCCAATATTGGAAATTGTTTCGAGTTTTGTTGAGATATAAACAAACCCAATGTAACGCGTATATGCGTTACAAATATATGTGTATAAGCCAACTCTCGAATATTTTTCAATTATCAAATAAAAAGTAAACATGCCCTCTATATGCCAGAAAATGTATCTTTGATTGACATTCTAGTCTGGACCTCTGGTATGATTGAATTGTTCCCTAGCATGTTTATTGCATCGGTAAATGTCCTGCCAGAACTTTGTTACATGACATATTCTGTGATGGGTATCCATCCCGTTTTAAAATCAATAAAAAATGTATCAATTTTTGTCATGCAATAGATTTTCCAGCATCCGGCATTCGGATTTATGTAAAACAATGACTGCCAAAGTGGCGCGAGTCATATAATTTATGGATATCTAAGAAATCCTAAGCTTACGTGTTTTTATATATTTATATACAAATGCATTGTACATGACTGATTTTCCAGAACCTTGGAATCTTCCGATTTAAATATACCGTATTAATTTAAACGCCGAGAAAACCGTTTGAGACAAAAGAAATCATCATCAAAGAGTTAATGCACCGTTGACATATAGGACCTTCCTTTTCCACAGCGGAAATTATGAATTTGCATACAACAGTAGAAGTATTAGTTCTGCTGAGCTCGCTGGAAACATGGCGATGGTGACACAGCCTGGTCATTGTCTAAATGATGCTAACTGGGTCAATTACATTCTTTAACCCTATCAGGGCGAGTAGTGCATTTATGCACTATTATTTGGGTCATTTTCCCCATAATATTGCCTATAAGACATGCTATTCATTTAATAAAACCTGCTATTTTACCCTCTTCCTCCTATGTCAATGTGTTCCAAATGTTGTAAGGACCAATAATCAAAAAAAAGTTCTTGTGCCTGGTAGATGCAGAAAATTTGGTGTCCATAATAGATTGTGGCTAAATTGGAAGAATTATAACTCTATTTATGCAATATTCATTCTTAAATTGGAAAAAAACTAAATCTAAATTTATTTTTTTGAAAAAATGCCATTCATTCAGTTTTTCATGCTGAATAAAATGAATGGTCGTAAAAGTTGATGGATTTTGAAAATGGTTCCTTTAGAATGGTTTCCATGGCAACCAAACAGCCCGTTTTTTTTCAATTGAAAAGGTGTATATCTGGTAAATGGTTGCTATGGTGACATAAAACATGAAATTTCTAAATTACAACTCATAACAAGTAGAGCAGAAAATTTAGGTTCATGTGCAATTTACTCAGTACAAATCGCATTTCTTACAGGAAAATGGTGATAAAAAGACTATGTGGCATTGTCCTGATTAATTTTCACTGTCTGGACATCATTGCCTTTTACATCATCTATCTCCTTTTAAAAAGTCACTTAGGCTAAGTAGTTTAGCTCAAAATTTAACAGGCAGGCAACTTTGAAAGACTATAACTTCACTAATATTTGGAGTATCAAAAAGATTTTTTCGTTTTTATAATGCTTAGTATGGCCACAATAAGGGACAATTTAAAAGACAACCTCCCTTAACAGACCCTCTGCCCTTAAAGGGTTAAGGACAGGCATCGACTGAATGCATAGACCCCGGGCATGGACACAGTCAACCCGCTCTGGTCAGTCTCTTCATCGGCCACGATAATAATAATAATAATTGCAACAGCGGCAGTCGAAAAGGCTGGTGGTCTTTAGTTATTGCGTATATTTACGGTAGTTGTTATATATTATATATTTTATGCATTAGAATTGGGGAATAGCTAACCAAATAAGCTGGTAATTTGCTCCATTGCTTATTCCAAGGAGGGAGAACATGTCACTTGGTCTTTAGCGGATGATCATAATTCATTATCGTATGAGTTCTCATGGAAACTTAATCAATAATTAAGTTCATAAAACAACCTGTCCATCCCTTGATTTTAACAAACTTGCTGATTTCTCCGAGAGAAATAAGCATTATACTCTCTTGTGATAGGCTCCTTATGGAACTGGATTTGAAGGAAATACCAATAGCCATTCACAATCGCTATAATATTTACTATAATACTTACTATAATACAATGACTTTTGTGGATGATACACCTTGAAGACAGTTCTAACAGAGAGCAGCACTCTGCATGCTGTCTAAAAAAATTAGCCATATGACGTCAGGCTTTGGAAGCACTTGATTGTATGATTCAGGTTCCCAAGTTATAGATCTGGCACCGTGTCATAACCCATCATGATTCATTTCAGGGAATATCCACTTTTTAATATGAGTCATGCTCATGACAGTTTTTCACCAACATATAAAATGATCTTCATTCGTTCATTAAACTCCAGTGATGTTTCTCTACTTCTCCAAATAATTGCCTTTATATATTGGACGTGTCAATAGATTATTCTTTTATTTGTACATACCATAATATTATTGTCCGGGTTACCAGCTAAAATTAATACTGAACAACATAGCGAGAATGTTCAGTGTTTCTTAGAAGACGCAATCTTCAACAATAGTTCCGAGCTCTGAGGAGGAGAAGGACGAGGATGATGATGAGGAGATGTCTTTGATAAAAAAATGTCCCTCCTCCTATATCTCCCATCCACAGTTAACCCAGAGTCTTATGAATCATTGATGCGGAGGTGTATAACAATAATTACAGGTCCTATTGTCATTAAGGCACCTGCTTAATATACAGGTAACTCCTGTATCATTCAGTCAGCACACAGGATGCCTGGAGGCGACTTCGGGATGCAGGAGAAATATTCCATACCTAATTTTATATTTCCTCAAACTGCGCTCTCCCATGGCATTTAGCAGAATGTATTAAAGGCATTAATAAGCTAGGCTATGGCATGGGCCCCGATCACGCGCATACAAAGCGGACAGGGGTCAAATGAGAGGTCAAGAGCACCGAGGCTAAACAAGTAGTCAGCTTGTTTGACAGTCTTAATTAAAGAATAATAATTTCTTTTCGAGTCGGGCCGGTGATTAGTACCGATAAATCCAGAATGAAATTAATGCTAGCCAACAACTGTGAAATGGAAGACATTTTTGCTCGAGGCCTGATGAAATTATAGATCAGATTTACTGAAATTCAACCGATGCAAAATATTTGGAAACATTATTTAAAATTAATTTAAAATCAACTAGAATTGTTTTTTCCCACCCCGTGTGAATAAGGCATTTCTAGTATTACCAATGGCCTTCGGATATTTATTCTGCAGATTTCCCCTTTTTGCTAATCCCATGTATAACGTATGAACTAAATTCATGAATAAACTATGATGCATTTTAATAATCATAAAGTACATTGCATTGATATAAAGTTGCGGATAAGTTTTAATAGCTTATTTATGTTAATCGTCAAGTATCTGAATATCGTTATGAATAAAGATATCCTACCGATTAAAATCAAGGTGATGGAAGTATTGTAGACATCATGTCAGCAGACTATCATATCAGTTCTGAAAAATATAAAGAAAGTGTGTTTGAGAGATCGGATCACTTACTCAAATACACATCTAATAACATGGGAAGACATTCCACTTACATATTTCATCAATTTAAACACTCCCGAAAGGAAAACTTGCTGCAAGGCAAAAGAAGGGGTCTTTTTGCTAATTCGTTTTTGCTATGTTGTTCACCATATCATGATCACGGTTTCAACAGGATATTGTGTGTTGGTATAATAATTCCCGTGAAAAGAATAAGAAGATTACATAAATACCGGTAGACAAGAAACGTTCAAGATCAATTACTTCTGTTCCGAGTACCATAAACACTAGTCCATCATATCGTTTTACTCGTTTTATATTTGATCATGGCAAATGCCACCTATTACTGTTACCGATAAATTATCACACAAGGAAAATAGAATGAGAAGAATTATCACTAATGAAATTGATATCAAATATCAATCGACTTGTTTCTAAATCAACACACTTTCCGAGCGAGTACGAGGAAAATGACTATGAAAATAAAATCAGCAAATGGGTTAACACACATGGTAGAGTTCTTTTTTATTATCAATAGGAGAAAGACTATATTCTTGCTTGGCTGGGCATGTCTCATTCCCTTCAATGCGAGACGTAATAGCCTGTACAAAAAATAGCCATGATAGACCCTTTGAAGCTACACTCTTAAACAAAAGCTTCTGGAAACCTTAGGCATTCTTCGACAGACCAACCCCTAAAGCCTCTTCAAAGAAAACCTACTAATGTCTAAAATACTCCAAAATACCCATAAACTCTATAGGAGGCCTGTTTGATTTAGCAGGATGCCAGACTTGTTATATGGGCACTGCTGAGAACCCAAAGACCCTTAAATTCAGGTAACACAGGAAAAGAGGAGCTCATTGCAAGTGAAGCAAGCAGACAAAAGGGTACTGCACAGAAACGGGTACTCTTATCCGCCTTGACAGGTTAAGTTATTGCACCTAGTTAAGCATCCCAGGGCAGCTCGGTCAACGAACCTATGTACGTTTTCTGGGTTCTGAGTATGACTGATTTATGCAGGCAAAGAAACTAGGGTGGGTTACACAGTAATACGGGTATCCCATACCACAGAGGAGCACCTCCATATGCTGTTAAATTATCTTTGAAGCCCTGCTCTGTTATATTACAGTGTCTTCATAAAGCAGAAAATTAATGCCGGTATTTCAAAGAATTAGTATTAATTAAGATTAAGATTTCTGTTGACTCTAGGAAAAGTGATTTCCTGGTTGAGAACACCTCTACTCTCATGGCAAAAGTGAAGTGATATACAACTGTACAGTCTAGGCCCAAAGATGGGAGAGTCCCTTCAAACGAAGGGAAAGCCTCTCGCCTCAAACCGCAAAGTGCCATTATAATTCCATTAAGACCGCAAAATGTCATTATATTCCCATTAAAACGCCGAGTCTTAGGCGAGGAGACCGATTAGCGAAGTAGGCTGACATACTATTATTATCTGATCTGAAGGTTTGGACCTAGAGCGTGTAATCAATACATGTTACGTATTAAGAATAATAAAATGCACAAAAGGTATTATGTATCATGATGTTACGGTCAGTTGATGTTTTAAAGAATCATTACTCATCCAATATTAATTTTTTCTCTTTGAAAATGTTGTCATACTCGCCGAAAATGAATGGGAGTAGACGATTGATTGATCGTACCACTAGTAGTTCAATCCTACCAGCGGATAGAGTCTGTGGTCGACCCCTAAAGGACTTGGAAGGTTGTGGTTTGGAGGGAATAGCCTTATGGACATGGGATAGAGAACTCGCTATCGCTCGTCCTCTATCCCATGCCATAAGACTCTTCGCTCCAAACCACAACCTTCTAAGTCCATACTATAGTGACGGTCGCAGAGACCTCTGGTACTGGAGTGTGTGGTCTGTGCACCTCACCAGGTTGTTGAGGGGAGGGGGACAGGAAAAAAAGTCTGCAGGGGAGGGAATGGGGAGGGAGAAAGAACATGGAGAAAGGGGAGTGAGAGGAAGAAAGTATCGAACAGAACAAAGTGAGAAATTGAAGGAGAACTGGGATAGAGAGGGAATATCGAAATGAGTGGCCTTTGCCATCTCAGCTAGACGTGGATCAGCGTTGGGTACAAATTAGGGTATGTTCAATGTAATACAGAAATACAAAAATAAGGGGCGGGGTAAAGTGAGATGGGATAGAAAGGAGAAATCAGGGAGACAGCTATAGGAAAGACGACAGGGAATAAGAATGAAGGGATATTCAATAGACAGGCATATAGGCAGGGGAGACTACAGGAGTAGTTCTAAGTAGACAGAAGTAGTTCTAAGCAGAAGACGCAGCAACTACCTCAGGCAGGCATGAGAGGGAGCAAAAAAAACTTCCAGGAGGAGGAAATATGGCGAGCTTTGGGGACCAGATGGCAGAAGCAGGGGCAAGGTTGAGGAATATTCATCATAGTGTGATTTAATGATGTTATAGGTGGTCTGAACTGACAGGAATATTTGTATACACTTCTCCCAACCTTAAGCCTGCCGTGTCTGACTACCTCTCCGGTGATTCTAGATCATGAATCCTAAACTTCTCCACCCCTTTTAGTCTCTAAATTTAAAATATTTACGCTTTTTTTTAATTTTAAAAACACGATGTAATACATATCCATTTCAAGGACGGCGTTTGCTACCCAAACGTGAACCAGATAAAAGACTAGAAGGACGACTTCTGTTAAAATGCCTGTCAGTCTGAGGTCATCGTTCTGAGATAAATTTTTCAGAGCAGGAGTTATTACGTGTTGCTCTCAGTTTCGGAGTACTTTCCTGAGTAATGGAAGAGCACCTGGTCTTTACCTTGGTGACTCTTTCTCTCTCACAGGGTTACCTCAATGTACTCAAATGTGTGGCAATTGCAGTACAGTAGCGCTGACTGTCTGACGCAAATATTCCTTCTACCGCAGATTTATATAAAGAATTGAAACATCTGCGTCGACAGGACAATTGTTCATAGTTGCGCCAATATACATCTCGCCGATCTGTGAATTCAGGGTTCACACCTTTGGCGGTTTCAAATTGAGTCAGGATATCGAATAGAAAGTGCAACTAGTAGTAATTTACTTAGTAGCAAGGTCATAATATTATAATACAGAATATCATAAGTGTGTATTTAGTCTTCGGACCTTAATGAGCCTTTTTATTATTTGTATTTATAACTTCAGCATAGAATCTAAAAATATGAGACATGGCATTTCAGGCCTTTGGCTCAAGTTACAGGAAAATATACCAGTAACCAAACAAGTTATATTATACGGTATTAACATTTATGTTTTACTATATTCATTGCCAACATATCTACATGGAATATCTACGATCGCCACGTGTCCAGGTACTTGAATGCGTACGCAATTTCAATTTATTGTCTCAAACACAGATGGGAGGAATCGGAGGGAGGAGGCTGTGCGCGAATGGCGCTCGGTGTGTACAGGGATCTCGCTTTAGTGAGTGATTAAATAAGAGACAACTGAGCAAACACGGTCCAATCTATCTTTCCCATTCTGTCACAATGTCTCTCATTTTACCGTCCACATATTGCCAGGTAAATTGATGATACATGCTCGTGACGGACGGAGCACGGGCCGGAGTGGTCGTGACAGGACTTAGGGTGGATCTCTCTCTCTCTCTCTCTTTCTCTTCCTCTGCTAGTACTAGATGTCCACTCGCCCTCTCCTATAGTTCCCTTTCTTTTCTCGCCACTAAACTATCTCCTCACATTCTTGCATTCCCGCTTAATTATGCCGCCATTTCCCCCCGTTCTTCCAGTTCATTATTTGCACACTCCCATCCTTATAAATATGTGTCTCTCCTCTCCCATCCACTCTCTTTTACTCTACATGCAGTCTCCCCCCTCTCTCTTTCTCGGTGCCCATCTCTCTTTTCTCTACCACTTTCTCTCTCTAAAACTGACCCCTTCTCTATCATAATCGGCTGTCTAGTGGCATCTGGCGGCGACGTGTGACACGGGACAAGGGTGGCGCGGTGGTGACTTTATTAATAATAATTGTTATCTATATTTTAACCAACATTCCTTGTATCATTAATAAACTACTCTTAATTATATTATGTTCGTTATTTCCAAACATAACTCCTCTCAGGTATACTTCTAGTAATAAAGGCTAAAAATGCATTAATATTATATTAGCTATAATTGATTAATTAATTAAAAAAGTTATACAGTATTTCTCACGGAATTTGATGTCGATATCAGAACATTCCCGATAATAACAAACATAAGACCCATATAGGGCCTACCGTACCATAAAGAATCACACAAATTGAATGTCACTTTGTAATAAAGCTGTTAATCTATCTACGCATTAATGCCTTGGTAGCAAAAACAATTCCCAGAAACTCCACATCATCTACCCATAGCAATTCAACTTGTCCCAATAAGGCCAAGGCTATATGATTATGTACCTTCAGTCAAGTTGCAGATTTTTTGTAATGATGAAAAACCTGTGCAGAAGAAGAGCTGCCATACCTTGATTCACTTGCTATTGCTTTTTTAGTCATGAATCCAATTATTATATCAAAACGCCCGCAACCATAAATTAATCTGTATCCCTCCGCCCCCACCAAATTTTGAGGATCGATAATTTCCAAATGTACATTTTGAGGCGGGTATGATCAGAACACAAGGAAAGTAAGCTTATATTGCGAGTCTATGCACGTGTTAAGTGTCGGTAAGCATTTTTCCGAGTATCATCCTTAATTGGCCCCAGGCAATAATTTTGTGCGTTTCAAGGCTAACTCGTTCTATATACAAACAGGTATCATACTAATTGGTGGCAAGGACTCTGCTAACAATCATACACTTAAATAGGAGGGTCTTTTAGGATCTTAGGGTGAAACAGGTTTTTCTTAACTATTTTGTATTTTCAAAACTTTGGTCAGTTAAGGTAGGGATCCCCTAAGAGAGACATGCATTCCTACAAGTTCACAAGAAATTGGGTGCATTACACAGAACGATTTTTCCGTGTATTTTCTTTTGACCTGATCTTTTTTCAAAGTCTAAAGGTTCTGGTTCTTAGAAGTTCCATGTCGAGACTCCAAAGCTAAAGGCAGATTCTACTCCAAATATGGGCAGTTCTCTGTAGTTGTGGTAACTTAGGACGTTGACTTGTTCTGTTTTTATGGCATGATGCGTTCTTGGCATATAGTATATATGCATGTCACATTTGTCCCCCTTGGGGCTGAGCAGTGTTGAAATAGCCTAAAATGCTATTCCAAAACGCTATTACTAGCCAGAGATTCAATTAAGGGTTCTACCACCTAAAGCAGTCGTTTCGGAGCCACTTCTAATTTTGGGTTCTGAAACTCATTTTATTTAACAACTCAGAAAATTGAAATCATATCTCACTCATCCCCTAAAGACGTATAATATTTATCATGGAATGTTTTGGGAGGAAAAAAGAAAGTCTGGAAAAAAATCAGAAAAAAAGTCAGCAAGGGCAGTCAATCCATGAAACTTTCAATTGGCGTTTTCCCATCAATTCTCCCAAGAAAAAGAAATTAATTATAATTAAGTTCCAAAAGGCATCGTATATTATGATAGAAACACCATTAGTCCTGCTAACAAAGTAAGTCCATACCATGGATCTTCTTATGAGAAAGAATCTAGAAAAAAAAGAAAAAACACTTTAAACACCAATCAGGAGTTCACATGTAGTGTGCGATTAATTTGGACAGACAGACAAGACTGAGAATGTCGTACATCCCAGGTAGTGTTTATGAATGTGGCAATCACATCCTTGTCCGGCGTCCGACACATCATCATTACCAATGCTCATCACAGGAAGTTCCCCTTACAACTCTCGCTGAGTGCGCATGCCCGCGGGCCATCATAATGCCAACAGGAAATGCTCAATGCCCATTATTCTGACATCCAAGGTCCGCCCGTGTGCGCTTCCTAACGGCCCCAGTGTCAAGATCGACGTCTTATTAGTTGGCAATAACTTTTTACTTTTAAATTACAGGCTATGACTATACTATGTTTTAAGGCCAGTTTTCACAGAGTTGTCTGAGTAGTGCTTTGGCTGGGCGTTGGTATTTAACATTTAGTAAGTGCATTTTCTCTACCCCAAAGCGCGACTTCGTGATGTTAGGATATTGCGCGTAAAAACACCTGTTGCTAAAAACTAATGTAGCTCCGACTTTTGACCAATTATAAGCCAACCAAACAGAAAGTCGTCCACTTTTGGAAGAACTATCGGGGACTTCTTCTACTAATGATCCATAATGCAGATATCTCAGAGACATAGGCCAGGTACATGCATGTAAAGGGCCTACATAGATGTATACATGTCATGCATTGAGATTCCTCGGCTCAAAGGTTCAGTAAGGCACCTACCTCTCAACATATTTAACCTATTCATCATTAGTGCCTTGATAATAAATGGATGTTGCGGACGATTGTCTTATGCGTGCCCCCTGGCACAAGAGTGATCAACTGGTGCCATCGCACGCAGCCTCTAGACACTCCGACTTCCGGTGGGGACCGTCGCGCCACCTGCGAGCAGCCCACCACACTATATAACCGGGCGGTCAAGAGTTTTCAGACGGCGCGGGTCAGGGTTCAAGGTTCGAATGTCGCCGCAGTGCTTCTGTTTAGATCTAAACATGTGCCAAATTATGTATGGAGACTATTTACACATGGTTATGAATGTAAATAAATAACACTTGCGGTGAGAAAAGTTGGGTTATTTGTGGCCATAATCACCTTGGCTTTGCTAAGCGTAAAAAACCTGGATAAGATATCATTCTTTATTATGCCTTTGGCTGATTATTTATGCACACGTCTGGCATATCAACTCATGTGGTGCCCTATCTGTTGTATCTCTATGTAGCATGTTAACATGAACGGGGATGGCGGAGAATGTGTCTTATTTCAAGATCATATCAAAAACACATGTCGCCCATGGAGGTATTATTATTACAAGGGGTATTTATCGCTGCGGAGTAGGTGAGTGTGTTTATTTATAAAGATCCAAGAAGTGGATCTGGAATTTCGCTCCAGGAAAGAGTCAGGAATGGAGAGAGACTCAAGAGAGAGAGAGGTAACAATCACGCTTGACTTTGAATAAATGTAGTAGGTGAAATATGAGGAAAGTGAAAGAAAGACATAAATAGAAGAGAGGTGGAAAATAAGAAGGGGATGAAGCAGATTTCTTTCGGGAGAGAAAGAAGAATGAATGGTAACACAGTTCTGATACACAAGTGTGACATGAAGGGAACAAAAGAGACACAAGGTGAAAGAAGAGACATGACACAGAGAAGGCCCAGCAAGATACAGCTAGGGAGATGGGCAGCGACCGCCAAGAGATATAAATATATATTTGAGCCAGAGAAAGATATGGCAAATATATAGAGAGAGGAGACGCACTAACAGACATTAATGCCAATATTCACATTAGGGCCTAAGTCCGGTCCCGAAGTCAAAGAGTGCGTGACTTTTAATTGTTGGATCTTCTCTCAGCTTTGGATCCTTTTCGTGGCATTGGCAGAGAGCTGCGCATTTTTTAGACCATTTGGTGGACCGTGCCAAACCATTCTGTCACACTTCCATCGCTTAGAAAGCTTTCCAAAACAATTAAAGTCATAAAGGACTGGGGGTTTTCGAAGTAATGATAGAATATCAAGACAAGGTTCTTTCCCTAAGGACCAAATTCATTCCATTTCCTCCCAAATAGTTATTTAAAAAAAGGAATGTTTTTGTCTTTTAGGAAGCTTCAGCAATAAAAACACAGAGAGAATAGTTTCATTAAGCTTATTGCCATGCAGGTCTTTTTTCATCCTCATATTTTTATCTTGCCTGGGAATTAGCTACTGTATGGTTTGTGCCAACAAACTGGAATGACCTTATGACATCAGAGGTCATCGCCAGGCGCCGCAGGCTCTTGGCGCATGCGTGGAACCATCCTTGCCCCTGGGCTACAATCTGTGACCCCCGTTCTTCCACCTGGCGACAGGAAAACGAACGATAATAGGATAATGATCAGGCAGCAAAATGGCCGCGAGCAGGGCCAGAGATTGGAGTGCGGGCCGGGTGATAAAAAGGGAGTTTTGTGTGATCAGAAACGGTGGGACAACAGACCCATTTCACGAGGACAGAGTTACCATGAGAACCATGCCCACAGACGTATGGCACGTCAGTAATGAAGTCTATGCATGCCTAGAATTGGATTTATTGGTACAGTTATTAGAATGGAGGACAGGGCCAACAAAAGATGATCGCCAATGGTCCTAAATCTTCTTCAAAGACCTGAGATACAAATGAGATCTGAAGGTTTACTAGTATTTTTCTCAAGTATACGGTTTAAATGCCTTTACTTTCACCCTTTCGGAGACAGTTGGAACAGATGTATGCGTGATTCAAAAAAATATAGGCATTGGAATCATTTCAAATATACCAGAAGATACTCATCCATGCATCATGGTGTTTTTGTTTAGGGTTTTGTGTGTCTAACTCACTTTTAACTATTCCCTGGGTAATATTTTATTAAAACCTAACCAAACAGGAAATTGAAGAATTGTTCTTGAATATGAGATGCCTATGATACTGTAGGGAAGGTCTTGACCTAAAGTTGCCCGTGATCCCAAAGACGTAGCAAGAATTTCACTATTGGTGGTGCTTCTTACAGCTTAGTCCGATCATCTCCGAGCCCTAGTGGCTCCCCCTAGCCTGCCTTCCATACATTACCCGGCTCATATACTTTAGCGTCATTAGCACTTCCGGTATTGGGAGGAGGTGCAGGCCACACAGGATGTTTGTAGAAGAGATCCCCCAATACAAACTTCATGGAAGGTTGGTTCTCTCTCAGTTCCCCCTCTCTCGATCTCTCTCCTTTTCTTTACCTCCCACTATTCTCTGTCTTCTGTTCCTCTCATAGTCATATCTCTGAAATAAATGCTTTTTGTTATCTCCCTTTATTACTCTCTCAACTACTCTACCACCACTACTTATGTTCGCGTCTCTGCCCCAGGGGTCATTGTGATTTTTGGCTGACCACTGTCCCACCTAAAATATAGCAAGGTTTGTAAAAGGACTGCAGGACAAGTAAGTCTACAATGTATCTGAAATAATTTTCACGAATTAGTTAAGTTAAAATAATTATGTATTTACAACTCCTAGGAGCCCCCGCTTATCAAAACTCAGGGAACTGTCAACAGCAATGCCGCGGTGTCCCCATAGCCAGCCAACCTAGTATCTGGATAATCTCTGCTTGCAAGCAAGGAAACCCCCAGCTGAGCTCTTCCTTCTCCCAACCAAAGCTGGCTGAATGCAAATTTCATGGGACGCATATTTATATTCCGCTGCTTCAGTCATTTCCAGGACAAGCTTTGTCTTGTTGTTAGGCCTGTTGCTGACCTTGAAATTGTGCTATAATATTATAAGATCGTACATATCGTCATAATAGTGCACAAAAACAAAACCTATCAAACCGGAAAATCTTTAAAAGCTCCATCATGAAGTTCTTCTGATAAATACTTATAATGAATAATGCATATTGACCAGGTACTTTGGAACTAGATTATTCCCATCGTTTACCAGGGTGTGTGTGTGTGGGGGGGGGGGGGGGGGTCGTAGGAATCAAATACCCACCCATACATCTTAATCTGCAAACAATAAAAGATCCTCTTAAATAAGGAAGCGAAGTAAGCTGAGGACACAACAGACCGTACATAGAAAATAAATCGTGTGGCATACCCTCCAAACCAATACCTAAAATTCAGATAGCCCGGGGACCTGTCATTCTGCAGACATTCTAAGCAGTTCCAGGACATTCATTATCAAGCATAAAATAGAATATTTTTAAAATTCAAATTATAGGACTTGACACTTGAGTTGAGGAAATATCACGCAATACCGGTAAAATGTACTTAGGAGTTTAGTTTATTATTACTAGAGGATTAATATCAAAGTCATGATCTTAAAAAGACCTCTTTTCCAAGTTAGAAACGCATTTCTGTGTCCATGAACACTATCCATGGATTTATTTCCATTAACTATGATTAAGTCTTTAATTATATTGATATTACAATTTACATTATAATTAGACAAAAACGCCACTCGCTTTTCAATTGAACCCAATTTCCTTAATTGAGGAGATGTCTTGCCATGATTTAGATTGAGAAATCGGAGTCACAGAGTGTCTCTCTAGAGTCATCTGATATTCTTTTCGTGATGGTTGCTGAGGGAGGAAGGGGCGGTGGCCGCACAAAGCGCCTTGTTTCCACGGTAACAAAGGTGGTGCATACGGTATGGGGCTGGAAGGGCGGACACTCTCGTGCCGGTAATGGATACCTGGTGTGTCAATCTGCTGCCAGCTCAACAGCAAGTGGCCATTCACTAACATACTGCAATACAGATAGTGGCTATCTATATATGCATCGTTAGCCTACTATCATTATTGTTAATACCCATGGGTATTATCATTTAAAAACATGATTATTATTATCATTACAATGTAACGCAATGGGCACGCAAACACGTGAGGTTAAATTTGAATAGAAAATGAAAAAATCGACATTCCCTAAACCGTTTGGTTTGAGGCAATGTATTTAATGAGAATTGAATGGACCTTTATTCATTGCAGGACCTTTACAGACCGTTCATCCAGAGAAGGCAATGCACATGAGGGCCAAATGTAATACCAGAAATAATGAGCGTTCTAATCAGTGATCTAAACAAAATGAATGTGTTGATGCGGTTGATACCAAGTAAATATTTTATTGAAAAATAGCCTGCATTTAAAATTAAGCTTAACATGTGTTCTGCATGAAAATTCATCTGAGTGATTTAGCAGAAGAGGCCGGACAACATGTAAACACATTTTGATGTGTTTTTTTCTGACCAAACCTAACAAAGCCACAGGTGGGTGGAGCTGTGTTATCTTCAGGAGAAATCCATGACCTGACCTTGGTTGTCGTAAGAGTGGTGGTGACGGGCGGGGGAGGAGAGAATAGGTGTGGTCGTGGGCAATATGATGAAGAGCTATGAAGACGAGGAGGGTAGAAGAGGGGTAACGAGCAGATAGTGAAGGGGAGGAAGAGCAGGACCAGGACCAAGAGAAGGATGGGGGGGGGGGGGGCGAGAGCAGTGGCCTGCAGGAAGAGAAGGAGAGAAGCTGAGGGAGAAAGTGCAGACATTTTGAGGGGGCGGAGAGAGCAGTATAAGGAGAGAAGGCGAGAGAAGCAGGGGAGGGGCAACTGGAGGAGGAAGGGAATGAGGGAGAGGAGCAGAACTCTGAAGCAGGTCGTGACACAGACACACTCCTGCGCGACCAATTACTTCATGACATCATGGCAGCAGACATCGTGACAATGGAAAAGACAATCGCCTCCCCGTCCTAGTCATGGCCTCTTTTAACTATAGCGTATTGGTAACATAGGAAATAAGTTAATCCACAGACACTGACCATTGTCATTATGCGTCAATTATGTGAGTGTCTGTATATTTCCTAAACCATATGGGACATCTCAAATGTATCGAAATAGGTTTCTTAACTGGTATACTGTATACCGCATCAACTATAAAGGTCAATATAAGGGGTCGATCTAAGGGGATTATGAAATTCCCATAAGTTAGTCCGTTGCAGTACATCAGTAATCAGACCGATTAAAATAGCGTTCGTCAACTATTTGGAATGGAATTTAGCTATTAAAGAAACAGTCCATACTAATACATGAGCGTAATTGTTCACCTTCAATTATCATTGGTGTCGATGCAATTGTTTGGGAATTACAACGTACTTCATGAGCCTCTCATGCATACCAGTCACAGTAATTCCGTCACAGTATTCAGTATCTAAAAGCAGACCCATCAATATGGATATATATAATAGGTGTGTGTGTCTATATACATATATTTATACATTATAGCAGTACCGCAAACTGTAATCACCAACCGACCGTAAGAGATTAGAGAAGGCCCATTTGTAAAGAATAGGAATTCCACTGGTAGCATGAGGCAATGAGTAAAGAAAGGGTCCTTTATTTAGTGCTTCTATCAATAGCTCAACTCGACTACACACAGAAGAGGAGGCTCGCTCACAATTGGATACAATTTCTTCAGGTAAAATTGGAACGGATGTGGCATTTAGAACTGCCATCTAAGGCTTTCCGTGCATGCCAAGGGGGTGGGTGATGGGGTCAAGTCAAGGGCTTGTGTTTGCCTTTAGGAAATCGTTTTACCACCTGGTATACATGTGTATGTGTTGAAGCGCTACCTCGTCCTTCGTGATTAGGCATTGCCTCGTTATATATGGAAAGCTAAGTAACGATGGATATATATATATAGTGGAGAGGATTGATCTAGTTTCCTTTGGATGTTTAAACGCTGGATTGACTAATATAATTCCTTATATAGGATGGGATTTATTGAATGAAAATAGCTAAAAATAACAGGTATGTTGGATATTGATTAATTACAGACCAAGGAATCAACTGGCTCTGTGATCATTATCTATATTTTCAAATCATTCAAACCAATCTCCTGTATATCATCACCTAATGTATAATTTATAATTCGGAACTAAATACCTGCCTCTAAGATCACTCAGCAGGCAGAAAATCTAAGTTAATATTGGAATAAAACACTGCCCGAGTGTAACGTCAATGTCATGTTCCGTCATTGATATTAGATGTAACAGGAGAGGAAGCAATTCATAATGAGCTGGATGTAATCAAGAAATCATTTCCCTGTACAATTCGCTAATAATTCCATCTCGTACCTAAATCACACCTTGGTGAAACGTATCGGAAAGGTCAGTCTATCTACCAAGAACTTGAAGAAGAAGACGTGTTCACTTATAAAAATGTTATAATAAAATGACTGAAATATCCACTCAATCTTATGAAATTTGTCATATACTATATATAGGCACGACCACTGGTGTAACCCAATTAATATGTGAGAAAAAATGGGGAAAAGCTAATTATCCTATATGTTATTGCCTTCGAAAAATTTCTGTACCAACTCACTGCTCTCCTACGTTTTAGCATTACATTTATTTGCCTGGGATGTGATCAAAATTGTAACTGCATCAATTTATGGAGAATACGACTTTGCGCATGAAAAAACTGCCAATTAAGTGCTGCCATCCCTTTTGGTGGCCAGCGATTGTTCTCGTACAATATTCGCGTGGCGCGCCCATTATTTTCGCTATTATAGTGATGGCTCGATAGTGATAATGATCTCTGAGTAATTATAATTACACGCACCATTACAGACGGAGCAAGCCCCATTGAGTCGAGGCGTTTACATGTTAGAAATCACATATGGCTAGCCATCCTCCGAATACGCAGGGATGTCTTTCCTTTCGCCAACTTAGTAGAATCTCGCCCTAGCTCGGGAGGGTGATTGATAGCTATCCGAATGTCATATTTGAGTGGATTGCAAGCTGATATTTTTGACAAGAGGGAGGTTAAATAAGAGGGAGTTATAACACTGGGCCATTCTCTCAAATCCAGAGACCCTATATATGATGGGTCTCTTGATATATCCTTACTTGTTGATCTGTCTTGCCTTTGCCATCCCGACTAAAGCGATTTAAAGGTATTCGTATTCGGAACCTTTTATATATGAATGAAATGTCAAGTGGCTGCTAATATTCTGGGGGCGATTTCCCCAGTCTACGAGGCCTAGACTTATAGTTTATTCCACTCCTGCCTGTTCGCGACAAGGCATGTTTCTGGGACAGGTGAGAATACCAAGGTCATCACAATCGTGTCCCTGATGGTAAAACACTACCGGGAGCCTGTTATGATAACGATTTTGAATGGAGGATTACCGAACAAATAAGACAAATTCTTATAAGAATGGCCCTTCAAATCATCAACTAAATGATAATATGCAGGAACCCTTTCAGCTTACCTAATAAACTTTTGCTTCCACTTTACAAGTAAAGCTTTTGCAGAATGTTCTGAAAACAGGAAGTCGGGAGAAGAACGGGAGGAAATAAATGCAGGTTAAGCCCTATAATCTTGACAAACATTAGTGATAAACCGTGATAAACATTTATCAATCCTCTTAATGATATGACCTATTAGCTCTCTACAGGGACTTAGGGGATGAAGTTTCATACTTATATAGAAATATCAGTAGTACTCTTTTTTCTTAGTTGCTTAAGTTCCACCGAAGGCATCCATTGCACCTGTGTCTAACTTGTGCATATATGAGGTGTATGTATGTCTTAAGGCGGTTTGCTATGCAGTATGCTACCACTATACATTATTAGCCGTATACATACAAACAGCTGCCTAATGATATTTGTAATATGTTCAAAATAAAAGGAAATCATATCAACCAGATTTAAGGACACGGTTCACTGATAAATCCCAAACGCAGATGGAGGTATATAGCAGTGTATGTAGTTTAAAGAGATTCTAGGATGCGTTAAATCATTATTAATTTTTATCAGAACCCCGACGTGCCTCTTGTGTGGGAAAAAATTCGTGGTTGGGGGGGGGGGGGGGCTAAACGATTTTCAAGCAATGAAAGCCCTATTAAAATGTGAATGTAAATATCTGATATATGATAATAATATGTAATGATAAAGCAAAGATCAAGAATGACCCGGGCGCTAATCTGGGATCTCCGGGGACTCAATAAGTAACTTTCAAGAAGCCTTATGATGGAAGAGTGATGGAACAATAATAATTTCACACCTGATGGGTTTTATGGATTCCACACCGAGCAGAGATGAAGGAGAAGGGAGAATATAAGACTAGCCATGCGCGACATACTCCTCTCCTGACCCTGTGATGACTTATATCGGGAACTTAATATCCCGCTCCTTGATAACAATTTGAAACTACTGTATACCTTTCCTACCTGGGTCAAAGGTAGGGGACCATGCACCTTCCCTGACACATATGTGTCTTATTGTTGGGCGAAACTGTAAACGACTGCCAGCTATTGTGAGCAATCTGTGGTCCAGTAGGCGGGTTAAATTGAGATCACTTGCTCTCTGTGGATTATATATTTAGTATATTGGTCCATATGAAATTTAACACAATATTGTCGATGAAATAGCCCTCTAAAATGTGGGATCATCATCAATATGACCGGGAAAATAATTTGTATATATAAAACGCAATTATCGTGCAATTCCAGTGATGGAAAGGGGGCGTTAACTTCTCAATACTTCAGTGGGCGTGGGGGAACGCATGTACCCGTTGAAATTGGAAGTTGAACTCCACCTGTATAGCATAGGGTAGAAGTGGAACCAGCGGCTGCGGAATACGCATTTAAAACAAGACAGGGTCCTGTAAAATGCTTTGATGTCTGCCGTGCGGTACCTGTAGCTGACCATGCACGGGGTCAAGGGACGCCACGCCCAGCCGGCTCGAGGTCAAGGTCACATGTAAGGTCATGTTACAGAAAAGCATGGGGTTGTGTTATAGCCGTCCCCGCCCCCAGGGTCAATACCGCGGCATAGGGCTATCTATACCTCCAAACAGACATGGACCTGTTCCTGACCACATTCTTACAACAGGAGGGTTTCCTTGAACTACCTTTCAGTTGTGCCAATATAGTTCCACCGTTTATTATTTCTCTTAAGAGTAAAATACCCCATTTTTCTCTAATCCCTTTTCAGATTCATGGAACAGAATGTATTCATGTACCACTCATATAGGAAAGGCTCCCTTTCTCAAGACGCAATGGAGCCAAAGTGGCACATAGTTTAGTTAGATTGACAATGGATGGCATGTAAACCAAGATTGATTGGTTGATAGTCCATCGTAGAACTGCCCATTTCAAGAGTGTGCTATATAACGGTGACAGGGGGAAAAGATTTGAGGATATGATAGCTTGGAATGATAACAATACACACGGTGAACTTAGGTTCCATCTACCTGGAAGTACTGCACCTGGGCAGTAGGTGACATATTACAAAGCAAATGCCATGTATTGCAAAAGAATGTGAGCGTTGTTTTGAATTTCATACAAAAACAAAAATACCACTGATGGGTAAAATGTTCAATAAATCACACTACAACTTCCTTATGTCACGTTCAGATTGGTCACGAAGACATAATAGGGTTTAAAATATGTGTGATTAAGCATGCAGGCTGATATGATATCAGCCATAGGTATTTCCCCACACAAAATCTGCCATGTCTGCAGGATGGGACTTTATTGGGAGTGTTAGAGGATGATTACAGTACCTTTTGTTGAGTGAATGCTTATATAAATCCAGGGGTATTCTCTAGACTGCAGCAGTCTAATTATTGTTAGGGGAAAATGTCGGAGGTGTGCATCGCTGGCCACTCCCAATGGTCACGGATGACCGATTTCGAGGGTGTGAGGGACTGGAAGTGGCTCACTCCCCAATTTGCCACAATAAAGTCGCTGGGGGGAAAATAGCTGGTTTTGATTTCTGTTGATTTGATCGTATTGCTTTCCTCCTACCAATATGCTGAATACTTAAAAGCACGAGTTTCTCCCATATAGGATTTCCAGGAGAAACCGGCTGTTTACAGTTTTAGGCACGAAGCTAGGTGTTCTTTGCACAATGAAAAAGCCGGAAGAACCATTAATGGGTTCCTGGAAGAATTCGGTTTGTTATAGGGAACTTCATACACAATCAGTATTTATAAAGGGCATACACATTCTTTTTCTCTATGGTATAGAGGAGCAACATTTCTTTTTGCATGTTAGGTGTCTCAAGCTTCGTCTACCTATGATAGCATGGACATAATTGTTTAGCGGCAAAGGCAAACAGGCCACATCAATAATTCACATTTATGTGTGAAGACTTCACAAATCTATATACAGTCTAATCGCCAATTATACATGATATAATGCCAATACAATACACTAATAGCATATTAATGCCTAATGTCTTGCTTTAAGAATAAACAAAACACATTATTGAATTCATCTATCAAAGAAAAAGTCTTGAACAAAGCTCAAGAGTAAAAGTAAAAGAAACTGTGCATGTTCCCCTATGAACCGACTAATTGATTCCAATATTCACCTACTGCCATAGACAGTAATAATTGGTCACGACGGACCACACCAATCCACATCAACATAACCTATATAATACACTACTGACCAATGTTACATACTAAATACATCAATACCCAAACACAGCCAGCATTGTCCTTATACTTGCATCCTCGTGGCATAGGAAAACACATTCAAATAATTAGGATGTAAGAGTATATCATGAGCTTTGCTGGTGAAGCAATTAGCAATCAAGAAAATACATTCATGATATGATATTTAATCTAGCAAATTCACAGAAAACAATGCCACCAAGAGTCCCTCTTTAAATGGCACAACGTTCCAAATTTTCTCTTCGTGGACAACTTTTAGATATTTTAAATTCCTGTTAACAATTTGTAGATTTCTGGCGTTTGAAAAACGGTGGTTGCAAATAATATCCCGATGACCCACTCTTTACATCCATCTCTTCAATCTTCATATACAAACATGATCTCTCCTCGGGCCGAATAGAACCAAAAAGAATTACCAGTCAGAACCATCTGTTACCGCCTATGAAGGTTATGAATGTTAAGATGGAGCGAGAGCTATAGGGACTGTACTTAAAGTTCAAGCAAGTGTGATAAACTTCTTCGAACGTTGCATGAATAGACTCCATGTCCATACACTCCCCTTCCTTCTGTTAGAGACTTTATATACCCTAGGCATTATCATGGCATTTCTGGGATGACAATTAGAATTCCTTCGTCACACCTGAGAAGATAAAGATGATTATCTGGCCATAATATCTCTGTACACAACACTCCGTGTGGCATGACCGAGAGATTATACACTAAAGAATAACTTCTGAGGAATTCTTTTTTAAATAGTCATTTATCTTGTTTGTGGAGGCGGTATGGTCAGGTAAAATGCTTTCTTCCTGTTTATCCGCTGGTTTAAGTTCACCCCAGGGAGTTTGGGGGAAGGAAGAGGGAGTTGGAATCTTGTTCTGGTGGATTATTTAGCAATAGACTATAGAGGTGTCAGCATAGTCCACCAGAGACGGGATTCCTCATAGATTCCATCATGTACCGTTTCATGATCAACCATTATTACTGTATAGTGTATTTAGCAAATTATCCAATGGCCTTTGAGGACGTGTTAGATGACCTTTCTGGAAGTAGAACTGCAAGTTCCTTCAGCCATTTTATAGTCTTTTACATCATCCCAAGTATCAATTAACCAGACGTTTTAAGACTTTCTGTCAGAAGTTTTTGATATTCTGCAAAAGTAATAAAACGACCATGTGCGTAGGAAACATGGCCATGAAGGTAGGTGGTATACAGACCCAATGCCCAAGTGTGCATCTGTGAGGTAGTGCCACTGCGTCTCGATTACTTACAGACCTTCTCCAATATGCAGTTATATATCATTCTATATATCACCCACAGGAGGACCTAGGAATTGCTTCACTGGATGACGGGGGGGGGGGGGGGGGGGGGGGTTAATGGTACACCCATATGTATTCAGTATCCTATAAATAGCTATGCATGTGCATAATTATATAATATGCGATACAATCTTTTCCATGATGTATCAAATATAGATGATTTTTTTCATAGATTGTCTCAAAGATTTGTTTATTTTATAGCCGAATGCATGACAAAATTCACCTATTTTAGAACAAGGACATAAAGGGGAGAGGAGGGGCGGGGGGCATTGGCCTCCCTTGCTTCAACTAGAACCGCCTCTGTCCCTGAGTTGTAATATCTTCCAGGTATGCAATTTATGAAGCGAGCGAGTGTGCTGCGGGACCACCCGGATCGTCTGATCAACAAAAAATTACATCACAGCCAATGGCCGCGAGATGGAGGGAAACATATCTAGGAATGAATAGAGTACAGTATAATATGGTAGGCTATATACCGTAGTTATATAAGTTTATTATTCCATGTTGCCTATACACCGTATTGGTTATATTTATAATTATACTATATTGACTATATCCTAATAGGCTATTGACGCTATACTTAGTTAAGGAACCGGTAAGTCATAAACATCATAGTCTACAATCATTAGAAGAAGTATGTTCAAGAAATATAGAGGGAATTGTGAAACAAGGGGCATAGGTTAATGTTAGACCAGGATGTCGCATGGATGCCAGTAGACTGATGCCAAACCTTCGATCGGTGCTTATGGTGTTAGATAATAAAGGCCAGAAATATGGAGTATTTCCCAAATATATCTAACTAATAAGTAATATAACTTAGTCGCTGGTTGGTTTATTTAACAAAGGTATAACTTCGCCTAGAAATTTTTTAAATTTTTAAAGGTTTAACAGACTCAAATATTTCTGATAAACTATAATGATAAAAAATAATCGCATAAGAATCTGCCTCGAACTACCAATGATCTGGACTGGGCAGAAGTTAAAACGCAGTAACTTGATTGACTCTGGGTGTGACGATGAACCCTGCAAGGAGAGTGAGCGTGTGAGTGACCCTCGAGTTCCTACAGTGGCGCATCAAAATGTTGTTATTATTGAGACTGATCGACTGAGGGCGGGATGAAACGTACAGCACCATGAGCTATGTGTATTTATAGGCAGTGGAAGAAAGGAAGGACGGGTGGAAGGACATGGCATTGCTTTAGATTTGGAGGAGGGTGTGTGGAATGTGTGTATAGATATATATGTATACGTATATGGAAAATCCCCAGGATCCATTCATGCTTCCTTGGAAGAAGGGTAAACTCTGAGAATTCAAGAGGATTTGGGGATTGGATTTCAGCCAGCATTGGCATAGGAATGCTAAATTAATGGATATGAGAGGGCGGAAAGCAGGGACAATATCATGTTAAACTATGTGGCCAATAAAAATGATTTTAAGAATATAGGATACAAAATACTACCCCTGACGAATAAAGATAACATACTAATAAGCAGAGATAATCAAATCTAATCAAATATGGAAGCAAATACCGTATTTTTTAAAAAGTAGCCTAGTTCCACCACCACCATTGGTACCTACCATACCGATGTACCTACCAATGACAAGGATCAATCAAAAATAGGACTCAGTCACCAAGCACACACTCGTGCGCTGATCAAGCTTATACATTACAACCGTTTCGTGACGGGAAGGGAAAGGGCAATGGTTTGTCCATCCGCCTCTTGCTCGCTGCCTGTGTCCGTACTTTACGTGCACAGTCCCAGAACTATAACAAACTAGTTAATCAACGTTGTAATTCCGGGTACGGCTTTCCGAAAATGCTGGTTTGTGGTTATGGTATGAATGGGCGGGGTTGGTTAGTGAATTTCATTGGGGGTGGGGTGGGAATCGGGGGTGGGGGTGAGAGGAAGGGTTTTATGGGGTAGGTAGGGGTGGGGTGAAACACCAGACCCTGAAGAATTTGAGTATATAAGAAGAAGAGTATGGTTCTGTTCTGGCTGCCGTTACACTTGGCAGAGTTTCTAAAGACTTGTGACTATCAATAGCATTTGTTGAGAGGAGGCATTCTACTGAAGTGAACTGACCCCAACTACCACCAAGGCCAAGAGAGAAAAGGCAGAGACTATTTGCTGCCACTGAAACCACCTCACTAGTTCCTATGATGGTCTCTTTTCTCTCTCAGCTCGCGGCGCCATCGAAGCACATGGGATCCAAACTCTCTCTCTCTCTAATCTCCTCATTGCTCTCCACTATCTCTCTCTCAATGTGGATGTGTGTGAGAGAACCAACCAACTGCCATTCATGGGATGATCAAGCCATTGGCACTGGAACACATGAACATGAACAACCACCACCAACCTTATCCCACTGAATCACATGTACACATACTCCCAATTCAATACGATGAATAGAAGATGATGAAGAGTACTCCTTACCTGGCTGTGAATACAAAAAAATGTCCAATAGAACGAAGTCTGTTGAGTAAACCATGAGGAAACGGTAGCAGAGTAAGAGTAGAAGGAGGAGGAGGTCGACACAATCCAATGATACACATGTGCCCTCGCCCGCTGCCAGCTTTGCTTTGGCTATCCTTGCCTCTATAGGTGAGTGGTAGAGAGGTAAGAGAGGAGAGGTTGGTGCGTAGAGGTATAGGTAGCGCCTGTTGCTCGGGCTGCTACTACTCCTCCTTCCTTCCTTCTATGCCAGCAGTGGTTCCAACACCTTCAGCATTCCTCACTCATGCAGTTCTCTCCGCTCTCCACTCTCACAGTGGTAGGTATAGGGATGGGCGGGCTCGCCAGTGAGAAACCAACCACTGCAGCAGTCGGTGGTTGCTGGATTCGCACTGCACTGCACTGCAGAGCTTCTTCTCTCAACTCCTTGTGTCGGCGGTACAATACAAGGTGTTATGTATGGAAACCACTGCTCGGTTGGTAGGTAGGGAGGCAGAGGCAGAGCGCCGGAATGATAACTGCTGCCTACCGGCTTTGTGCCATTCCCTTCCCGATTAGTTTGATCCTCCACAGCCGGTCTCTCGTCCCCTGAGTCCAGCCTGCCCAACAGCAGAAAGAGGAGGTGACCGGATGGAAAATGTGTGTTGGTAGTATGATGGTACGTGTGAGTAGTAGGCGCATGTTGTTATGATGTGCTGTCTGTAGCTCTATTAGGATTGTATCATAGGATGCTCAGGTTCTTCCGACCACTCAGTGCGGGACTCAGTGGCTCCTCTCTTTCCATATCCCTGAGAGGTATAGGAGTAGCTAGTTTACTGTTAGTGTTACCAGTGGTATTGTAGTAGAATTGATACAGTTATTTGACTACTGCCAGTACTTGATCTTTTGGTATCATACATATTCCAATGATCCAACAATGGTGTAGTTTCCGTTCTTCTTTTCATTAGATTATAGAAGAATCGCTATGTATGATGAATAGCGATTCTTAAGACAAAGCTTAGAGTAATCTCTTTTACTCTAAGATAGGACTATCATTATTATGAGGCAAGGAACCGTTAATTAAAAATGTTATTTAAGATCATGATAATTGTCTGTCCCAGGATAGGTCTAACTCGAAAAATATGTGCATGGATGGATGTGAATTGTATACCCCAGTGATGTCGTTCCAACCAATGGCTAAAACAAAAGAAATGCCAATGAATAATGCCCTAATATATAAAATAATGCACTCTCGTAGACCTGTTTAAACTTGGAGCGGCATTCAAGGGAGGACGATCGGATCTAAACATCGCCACTTCGTCTTGTGTGGCTGATATCAAAGATAGACCTCTAAATTTATATTGAACACTTTAGTTCTCTTTTACAAACCCGATTTTGTTGAGATGTACAGCATTGAACATATGATAACAAAAATACCATCCCATATTTACTTAGAACTGAAAGGGTTCCACAAGAAGCCTCTAAAAGACCCATCAGGGGTTCTACTAAGAACATTCAGCTCCATGGGTAGGCAATCTTTGTACATGGTCGATATATTCAGGAAGGATAGATACCAATCTGTATTCTGTAATAACCGAACCAATGCCACCTGATGATGCTGTCCTATTCTATTATCACCTGATAAGAACCTCCCAATCTCATGTGCTAGAAGCTGGTGGTACCTTATTATAATGGTTGGCAGATAAGAATATTATGGCAGAATGCACATGTATTTAGGAGATATATGGGCCATATACACCTAAGGCCGGATTTTGTTATCAGATAATATATCTTGTTATCAGACGTATAGCGGTGGAATACTCCCAGGTGTCTGGATGCCATGGCTCCTTTCTGTAACGGATCCTGGAATTGAGGTTATTACAGGGTATATGGAAGTAGGGGGGGGGGGGGGAGGTTGGAAATGATGAGGGAGAGGAGTGTGGGGGGTGCGGCGTGTATTTGCTTGTTTGTTCAGATATAGTGATACAGCGCAGTCCTGCAAGTGCAGTGAAATAACTCATCCTTGAAGCGATGAAACCAACAATTTAAGATTAATGATTACGGACTATTTTAATGGACAGTTTATAAATATTCTGTAAAAGATACCTATAGGCCACATAATTTCTTGAAAATACCTATATTTAACATGGGTGGATGGGAACCCTCTTAGCCCCCTTTTCTATTAAGGATCCGTTTCTGTCCAAGCCACATATATATAATGATATAGACCTGTATATAATAATGTAATGGATGGTTCAGTCTCACTGTGTTTCCTATATTATACACTGGACAGCTTCTAGTACTGCTCGGGCAAGTGGTACTTATACTGCGTGTAAGATCATAACTTTGCGGTAGTTTACCATTACAGAGATAAGCAAGCGCTGTGTGTTGGCTGAACTACTGGTAAATTATGACAGAAATATGGTGTAGTTTTATTAATACTTATAGATTAGTCTACACGGTGGCAAAACCTTGGCTTTGTGAGGAAACATGGAAAGGGGGAATCCCATGCAGAATAATATTGTTTATTATAGTATTACACTAATATATTATGTAGAATGAGAAGCTACACGTATTTAGACAACTAGTAAAACCTTAGTAACCTTGGGATTACAGGACATTACTGCATATATATAACAAATCTATAGTACACAATTTTGGCTATAAATTTGGGGTTCGCAAAGTGATTTGAACAGACCTATGAGATGAGATATGATCGGTATGTTAATGTCTTTCCTGGCCCTGGAGCAGGCCCACCCCTACCGTCCTAAAGATATTCTAATGGGATATTGCAGTGGGTGTCCCTGAGTTTGAAGGGATCTGAGCCTAGACTGCGACCTTTTCATGTCCTTTTTATAGCATCTGAGAGATTGGAATATATCAATGATACAACCCTCTTCAATATGTATACATGATTGACTTCAGGCTTAGGACTATTATTAGGCAACTGACTCAAAGGGAGGCACACTATGTGTACATTTATACAACCGATGCACCCCATGAGTGAAGAATTCATTCATGCCACTTTTAAGTCAGCTAAGGGGTTTCCTTTCACGCCCCAATGCATTTTCTCTCCCTCCTCTTTCCCCTCTCTCCTCTCTCCCTCTCTCCCTCTCTCTCTCTTTCTCTCTCTCCCTCTCCCCCACTCTCTTTCTTTCTCTCTCTCTCTGAGCCCTCTCAGATAGATTTCAAAGAAACCCAACCCCCTTCCTCCCATGATTCTCCACCCCTCCTGTTCCTCCTCACTTCATTTCCCCATGTATACATGCACATATACCAATAGAAGCTATTTGCGTGGGGGTTTCTCCCTGTGGACAGGCTCCATGGGGCCCTAATACCTAGCTACCTTTTATTATGGCACCATTTATAGTAGTACAAAACAGTCATGCTTCTATACCTATACTTTGCAAAGACTAGGTAGAGAATGGAGAGAAGGGAGAGAAGGGGGAGGAGAATTACCCCGCTAAGGTACATCCTATAGCAGAAACACAATTGGCCCTAACAGACAATACATGGTCACATTATAAGCACCCCATTGCCTCGCGCACACCCATGCCTTTCTGTCATCCTCTCCTCTCCCCCTCCCATATTCCTGCTCTTATGCTCATCTCTCTCGCTCTCTTTGCAGTTGCCTTGAGGTGACTGATGTACACATGCGAGCCATTGATGTATGAATATGTATACAAAACTAATTGCCTGAGTTGAAAATGATAAGTCGGGTGTCTGGCCATTGATCTGAGAGGGCTTTAGCTTTCAATAGCTAAGAAGGCATTCTTCGTCCCCTCAGAGTCTACTTATTTTGAATAAGGCATGCTTCACATGGCTCATTATTCTCTCTCAACAGAGGGTTCAAGAATATGCTGCTTGCTTCTTCTGCAGTTTCTTTTTGAGAAGTTGGCGCAGTTGGAATGTCCAGTCAAGGACACATGAAGTACCCGATAAGCTATTGTAAGTTTAGTGTAAGCTTTAATTTATTTTAAGTAATTAATTGGTATATAATGCTCCGTCCTATGTCGACCCCACTCCAACACACACATACTATCTACGCCACAATAAAAGGAGAGAGAAATACCAAAATATTGACCTTGGGGCATCCATAGAGCTCCACTGCATTATCGCTGCACCAAAAATTATCTGGCCATCTACTCTTTCCAGGAGATACTTTTTGTGAGAAAGTATGAAAAGTTTTTTACATATGAATTACCCCAGGGGCTGCTGGTGCACAGTTTGGTGTATAATCCCGAGGCGAGGCCGAGGAATTATACACCATCAGGCCCGAAATGGAGGTTATTAATCCTTTTAATCTCTGCCGAAGGTTGTTATAGCCTCAAGACTATATGGCAGTGATAAATCATAACCAAGTGTTATAATAGAAAATCACCTCTGCATTCCATGATTTGCCAGTTTTTGCCAGGGCATTTACAATGTGAAAGCACCTACCATCGATAGTAGATCTATAAAACCTTCCCAGAGAGGAAAAAAATCTCTATAGATCTAAGATCTATACATATTATGTACACATTCCTCCGGATATGTGTATATCTTAGAATATATTTTGATTGCATCTTCTTTTTTTATGAGCTTGTGGAATGTGCCAAGTTCAAATGGTCCTTGTATTTCTGCTCTCGTCATTTACAATCTGTCACAATATATCGCAACAGATTCAAACTAGTAGGAGGAGAAAAAGTGTCTTCTGTCTCATAAACAAATGTCATGCGCATCCAATTTGGTAATGTATGGCCTACGCCATGCGTCCTTGCCTTTTGGATCAGTGTGACATTGGGATGGCCCTTCTGTCCTAAAGGTATTCGAATCACAGCGATCTTTAATAATGATCATTGCTTTAATGATCATTGCTTTAAACCACCCAATGTGCCCCCCCCCCCCCACCCACCCGTCTCCTTTGCAGATCAATTGTTCACATCTAAAGCAAGCAACAGCCATTCATTATACAAACTTCCAGATGTGTGAAGATTTCTCTAGAAGCAACCCATGCGCGCGCGAGAATTTGATTTGAAAAACATCTATTTTGATCCTTGGATGGTTCCATTACCTGGGGAGTCAGTTCACCAACAAACGGTTGAGTAGGAGTCGGAGAAGAAGGAGGAGGATCCAATCTCACTTTTCAGTTCAAAGAGCACCGGTTCGTTCCAGTTGTTTGCCCCCCCCCCATTCTATTCTTCTCCCTACCTCCCTGTCCCCTTGCTCCCCCCATATCTCTCTCCGTCTGACTGTTGCTGCTGTTCGCAGACGACCCATGGATGCCCTCAACATTCTCAAGGTGACTTTGCTGCCTATGTATGCCCTAGTGGCCATTATGAGAATTAATGATGGACGACCTTGTCTCCGCCACCACCACCGGTGTATCACGCTGCCACCGCCGACAAACAACTCCTGCTCCCATCTCAGGTGGAACCAGGACCAAGGAGTTTTGCGGGTAGGGGAGCAGGGGGACATGGGGTCCTGGGAGGGAGGGGAGGGAGGCGGGGAGGGGGGGGGGGGGTCAGGTGGTCGCAAAGAAGGTAATGGGATAATGCACAAATGTTTCCTCCTCCTATTATTCATGTCATACATCTCAGGATATTCCCGAACCTTTGACTCTTGTGTGTGTGTGTGTGTAGGGCGGGGGGGGGGGGGGGGGGATTATTAAACTTTCCCACGAGGACACACATAATCTTAAGTTTTGGAAGCCATTTTCTAAGACGATTTTCAGCGCATTCACGATTGCACATACGCTATACTCTATAACAGAAACAATTAAAAAATGCATCCAGTGCTAAAATTATTCCAGAGACGGGACATGACATCCGCAATGCCTTCGTATGGACGAGGACATCAAGGGGCCTGCCCAAACTACGATTTCTGAGTAAAATCCCAAATCAGAAATTAGTGGGAAATTAAAAAAAAAAAGTCGGCCGGCCTGTTAAAAGAATGACCAGAAATCGTAGCCCCACCTGTGGCGGTGGTGGTTATAGGGGGTAGGGTGAGGGGGGTGGGGGGTGGTATGGGGACACCCCGTCACGGTGCTGGCAGGCATGGCTCAGCATATTGCCCCTTACCTGATCTACACACACTACACAGTGTGCCAACCCATCCTTGTAGTAGCAGTACCTGGTAGCCCCTGCAGGCCTATCTGGTTAGTTCTTTGGCACAAAACTGAATGTTGTAGAATAGTGTACTATCAGAAATAGAGGAGAGGACCACCGCAAACAAGAACAAACCTGGTTGAAGGCATGTTTCGAAGATCTTCGAGGTTCCTGATCATATATCTGACTAGAGAAAACTTAGGAGAAAAGACATTAAATCCTCTGGCCGGTATCTTCCACCGAGTTTAAATATATTTGAGTTTGGGCAATGCATATTATATACGACAATTGGATAAAAAGATGGAGAGGAGCTCGAGCCTGGAAAAGGCGGGCAAGATTAGAAGCAAAATAAAGTATTATACAGTCCATGAACAATAACTGAACAAGAGGTAAGTTTACTAAGAATAAATACAATAAAAGACGGCAGTGAGACCAAGGAGCTATAGTTCCCACCTTGGGTAAAACTCTAAGTTGCCAGCTATTAAACATATATTTGTAGTCCCATTTAATACACAATCAGCCCTGAGCATGGAGTGGTGAGTCAGGAAGAAAACCGTGTTCCCCTCACCTGAAAGGACGCAACATTCAGGTAAACCTCTTTGGGTTTGATTCCAACAAGCTTGCTTTCTTTCTTTGCCGATGTATCAATTCCACCAGCCAGAGAAGATGATGGTAAAATTATGTTGTGTATGATAATGTAATATAATAAGGACTACTTTAATAGCTGATGGTAGTGGATAGAGTAGGATACTACAATATTAAACGGCACATCACTTCAAGCAACAGTATGCTCGTTGCTTCAAATAAGCAAGGTACATAAGAATGGCATAATTTCCCAGTGGAAAGAGTCAAGGGTTGGCAACGAATCAGACAGGCCCATGAACTCGTGGCTGCTACGGTTCTGATGTCGGACAAAAGGTAACAAGACGAGCAAAGGCAAGGGACTCAAGATTCCTTGACGCATGGCCCTAATTCTGGTTCCGGTTCAAAGGGGGCATCCGTCTCCTCCGTCTAAAGTGCCACGAACCCGATGCAACAGTATACGAATGACCCTCGGCGCCAGAGGGCGTGAGCTGGCTGTGGGAGGGGGGGGGGGGGGGAGGGCTGTGGGAGGGGGTTATGGTGACGGTGGCACCTCAGTGGAACCGCTGTGATTTAAAGGTACTTAGCACTTTCAAGGTACATAATCTCTGGAATTTGTATTCAAACGGTAGGCCTGGGAGTTCTGCATAGAACTGGGGCAGCTATTGTCCATGATGCATGGCACCTGAAAGCACATGTTCACTTCACATGTAATATCTTAGCATGCGCATGTACATGGATAGACCCCCCCCCCCCCCACCCCATCCCTACCCCCAACCACCCACCCGACCCCTTGCACTATACTTATACATCTATAGATTAGAAAAGGCCCATCATATTCTTATATTTCTCAGAAATAGCCTTTCTAATTAGTCAGGACTCAGCGGTCAGCTAAAATAAATTGGCACTTCTGGAAGAACTTCAGGTGCCTTTGTGATCAATGGGATAGGTAATTGATGTAATCGATGCTAGGCCTGTATTAAAGAGCAACCACACCCATGTCTGAGATAGTTTACCTGTTGTTGGTCCATGGCCTCTCCTCCCAACTGACAGACCCCCTACTGCTCCCAACTCATTACAGACCATGCTCTCTCTATGTCCAGGGGACCTGGTCTAAATGGAAAGAATATATATATCTATCTTCTTGCTTTCACCCCTTCAGGGGCTGGCTGAACGAGGTAAGGTAGATACATACATGTACAGAGACAGTCAGTTTGGGATACCACCCCGGAGAATTAGATAGCGAGAAACAGGGAATGGATGACAATGTGAGAATGTGAAAGGGAAAAGATGGATATAGTGAGTAGGCTGAAAGAATGAGAAAAAGCGAAAAATAACGCACCGTTGGCCTTAGAATGGAATGCCAAGCCTCTATCTTCCCAACAAACCATGTATACATACATGTTTATTTTAGACGAATGGGTTCAGGCTACTAAAACAGGTCTAACTGTACTCTCTAAAAAATAAGAAAATAAAGATGCAATTGAAAGACAAATTACGATTTTTTTTTATCAAATAACCAGCAGTAAATCCAGTATGATATTTGTTTCCTCTTACTCAGGACCAAATTTTCTATTTATTTGTTTAAGACGATTATGCATTACATCTGTGGATGTACCTGTATGCCCATGTGGTTTGAGTTGAGTACAAGAGAAGAGGCGTGGGACTCTAGCAAGCAAGTTACGGTGCCAAGAGTCCCCTGATGCCTGCGAGTCTTTTGACATTGGCACTCACACCTGCCTTAACTCCCTGAAGGATACCAGTTCCAAGTAAACTGTCTTTCTCTTTGTGAGAATCAACTTGAGCAGAAGGAACTTCTCTAGCGCTTGCAGACAGTGTCGCAGGCTTTTGGCTCTGGAATGGAGAAGTTGGCATGGCAGCAAAATGTCAAGCAAGTCAAGATCCAAGAAATGGAATGAACATGTTGATATTCATGAATACCTCGGAAATATGTTGCTTTGGGACACTATATAGATTTTGCCCTTTAGATGTGGGGAATTCACGGAAATAGAGATTTGGTTGAAAGGCACCAACGATAATTACTGTAAATGTATTAATGGTCGCGCAGTAATTTTTTTTCGCGATTTTCGCGCACCCACCTTTGTAAAACAGCTTCATGCTCGTGGGGGCTTCCACTCATCTAAGTTGAAAAAATGTACTTGAAGTAATTGGAATATGAGCGCATGTGGAGTGGAAGATTTACTACACACATACATGCTTCTAGCATGGGATTTAATATGGATGAATATTTCTGAGAAAGCATGGACCATTCCCATAGCATGACATGTTTTGTACAACAGGTGCCATGCTCTCTCTTTCAGGGTGCGGAGCAGCCAGTGTAAATCAATGTTTATGACATGCGTATTGGTACGCTTCTGTGAACATTACAGATTCCAACAGTCTAAAATAACGATGGCAAGAAGTAGCATGTGTAATATAATCATATGATATGAATAATATATAATGTGATGAAATATAATATATAATGACATATAATGTAGATCATTTAATATGCATTAGCATAATATACAATTTGCACTAGATAAACAAAAGTATAAAAACATATATAACATTGAAGTTTAAAATATGGGAATGGGGATTCGGGCGTGGCTGAGTGGTCTAAGAAGCGCTGGCGCTGACCCAGAGGCATAAGATTATTATGGGTTCAAATCTTGGTGTGGCTTCCATTTCACCTCCTCCCCCAGGCACTATAGGCGAAGACCATGCAGCTGTACCCACGAGCTGGTTTGTCACGGTAAAAGAATCTTTAAAAGATATTGTAATGGGACGCAATGCAAGTTAGAGAATTGTTTTACTTTACGCGGTTCATTGTTAAAATGCGACTTTTTATTCTATTCAGCAGAGAACAATTTTCATGCCCCAGGCGCATATTTATAACTACCTCCTCGAAGCATCAGTTAGGAAATAAAAGGCCTAGGCCTTCTTGACAATTCCCTCAATGTTGCACCAACGGGTTTTTTTTTATGAGATTCTCCGACTAGGCTATTTCGTGTTGAATACAGATCTACATACTCTCACTGGAACCACAATTAAAAACTCCTGGCAGAAGTGTCCGAGTTTCAAATGAAAGGCGTTATTTTGGAGTAGCTTTTTCTTATAACATGAAGTTCTGCCAGTTACGGGCAACAAGTACAAGAATGGGAAGATAATTCTAGACGCCCCCCCCCCCACCCCACCCCAGAACCTTTATTTCTAAAAGTGCAGTCTTGCACACATCCTAGATCTCTAATGTACCGAATGGCACCTCGTATATTACAGTTTCCACTATGTACAAATTCTCCTTATACCTTATAACCTGAGCTGTATATGTATAATTCACCCCACATGCAATTATACACATACTTCAATTCAGACCTGGAGCATTATTAGAGAGCTTTTTCCCATGGAAAGGGGATAGCGTTTCAGCATTATCCCTCGTAATGCCTACAAGTTATTTGCTCTTTTCAAAAGGACAGTGATTTTCATCGCGCAGCCAATGTCTTCTTTCGTTCCGCTCACTGCCTTTGCGAGGCAATGCCTCAGCCAAAGCACTGCCTTACCCCTCTGAGTTATATTCCTCGTGTCGTAGTAAATTCTCTCTCGATTATGTTTTCTAAAGATGGCCAATGCAGGAGCTATTGAGGTGTATTGTTTGGCGAATGTCCTACCCTTGGTAAGTTCTTGTCGCAGAACGTGTTGGTATGTCTAAAGTGCCCCCAAGACGTCATCTGCCTCCGAAAAAAAGCGGGCCAAAGATTGTCAATAATTCTTGAAGACTTGATGCGTGGAATGGAGTGTTTTTATTTCTCGACTGTAATGGAATTCCGCCTCCCGTGTCATATGGTGCAAGGAAGGGTAATGTTTAGTTCAGTCAGTGGATCATCGGACCCTGTCGTGATATATAGTTTTTTCGCCTCAATTTAAACGTTTGCAAAGTTGTTTATTGAGAAATATCACCGGTCGATCTCCCTTCCTTTCTTTCTGTCTTTCAGTGAATCCACAATGTTCTAGATGAGATCAATATCCTCCATTCGTCAAGTTATTATTGGAACGAAACGGAGGAAGGAAGCAGTTGGACTGGATTCGATGGGAGTGCCAAGGGGGCATCAAACCCCTCAACGAAACACACTCTCAAGATAACACCAGTATATATAAGTATGTATGAATTCTTGTGGCAATTACATGATAATTAAACATAGGAATAACACACATCTTACTATATATATACATATTATTATATCAATTCGTCGGTGCGAGCCCCCGCCCCTCTTCCAGACCCCCTGAATCAACCGCTCCGGTGGAAGATGTCCTTTTACTACAACTGGTAGTAAAGACTTCTTTCCGGTCTTTTGTGATCACTGCTTCAATTCGCATAAGTATCATTTGGAGGGAATATTATTATGCGCACATTCCAATTCCCTTCTGTACCAATTTAACTATCTGTCTGTTGATTTGAAATGGTGGTGTGCTCCAGAGCAATATGTATTTAGTAGGTTTGTGCATTGATGTATGTAGGCCTACTGAAGTTGGAGATTAAAAAGGAAGCTCTTTCAATTTTACATAATTATACATGGAAATGTATATCGACTTTGTTAAATTTGTATCGCAGACTATAATACAGATATGGTGAGATGTGGGTTAATTATGGTATACAGTAGTTATGGCATTATATGGTAATATGGTATAATAAGGATAGTATTCATAATTAAATAATTACCGATAACGAGATTTATTATGCTTAATGTTTGTTCTAGCTAATAGGGGATATGGATTGGTGCCCCATTCGTTATTTCATTATATATATATGTATTCTTGACATTATTTTTACTATCATTATTATTAAAAGAATAATTTCTTCTTTATATATATATGCATGGCCGAGTGTCTAAGTATGTGAATGTGATAGCACACCATGGCAGATTTTATTCCTCATCTACATAATATATCAGTAGACTAAAAACATTTGGAATTATTAATGTGAGATAGCCATACTTATACTGGTTGACGGCACATGCTGCTGAGAAACAAAAAGCACACACATCATATACATATAATGTATATATATATGCTGTCGGGCCAATGCCTATTTTTCAGCTCTCGTGCCATGCGGAATGATACGTCCCATATTGAGTACCTGAGAGTAGACTACTCGAGGTGCTTGACTACTCGAGGACACGTGTTGGATCTTACAAGCACGTCTTACGTCCGGCGCACGTGTTCCATGACGTAGCATGACGTTGCCACTCGACGCAATCATCAATAGTTGACCAAGTGTTAGTTGTATTAATAAGTGAGGTTTCCCTGGCCATTCTCCGCCCCTCAATGCCAGAGTGTTTGTTGTAGAGTAGATTGATCAACCACAGCCGGCCGCCTGTATTCTGTAATTTGTATACACTGGGCTTTTAATGGAATGCTTGTTATTAGACGCCAGTTGCATCAGTAGTATTTCTTTTATGTAAAGAATGTAAGAAGTTATAGTTGGTTAGAACCAAAATGTTGCTATTATGAGTCTTCAGCTAGTATATATATGTGCGTTGAAAAATAAACTATAGATAGCTTTGTATGATTATAGCGCGCTATACAAGACAAATGGTTACTTGTATATAAACAAGACGATGACGATGATGTTGGTGCTGGTTCTGTAGGTGGAGTGGAGTGGTAAGGTCCTACAAGGTTCACTGGCCAATGATTTGGTTAGAACCTGAATGGTGATGATTATTGTAATCAAATCCACTGAAAGCATTGAATCAGAACATGGACACACTAAGTTATGGATACACTAATCAGCAAGCCAGTCCGAATTTGAGGAAAATACGAAAATTATAGGCACTATAATTATGTAGGCTTACATAAGCATTCTGCATTCTGAGTTAACATCTATCAACCAATTTTCTCCTTTTTGTTCAGTTATTTTCCTACCACCTAAGTTGTCCAATTTTTTTTTAGGATTTGACACTTCACAATCATATACCCTTATATTTCGGCGGCCGCGGAAATTCTTCGCTGTAGGTGTTTCACTTATCATCGCTCACCGGCGCTCATTTTCTTACGGCCGATTTGACTTCAAATACTTGTATACCATACAACAGCAGTAGATTGATAACTTCATGTTCTAAAGGCCAAACAATGGGTAAATTTGGTAAGATTATATTTGTCGTAATAACCATATTTTAACGCTAGAAGACATTTTTATATAAAAGGAGATAGCCTATTAAAACTATCCGTAGGTATATATATATATATATATATATAGCTGGTAGAAAAATCAAACTAAAACAGATGCGATGAACATATTTTGGAACAAATAGGTTTTGGTTTGCGTAAAATTTAGTATTCGACATATTGTATGTGCCTAAAGATTTGATTTGAATATGATGTCTCAATATGCACGTGGAGAAATCAACCATATTCTTAACAAAATCATGAATTCATATATATTAGTGTGATGTATTTGTACCCCCATTCTCTTTTTAAATATCGTTTAATGGCGATGCGTTCCAGACAGAGAAGTCAGAAGTACATGTAAATCTCATTATTTTGTTTTCAAACAAACCAGAATTGGTCTCAACCCTACTCTGACCCGTGTATTGCCCCCAGTATTTATACCAGACAAGCTTGTTTGATACCATTCCTGTCTCACCTGCCCTTACCATGACCTAAACTGCCTCTCCCTCCTTTTGCGCCTTCCCCTTTTCTCCCCCTCCCACCCTCCCACTCCATGTACATAACGCCCCTGTGTATGTATGTCCTTCTATCTAAAGCCCTCCGACGGTGTATTAATACATGGATGGGTCCTCCAAGAAATGCACCCACTGGAATAAGTAACATGCTGCTAAATTATTTAAATCTAGATATTTTGACTACATACTACGGTTAATATGGAATGTTCGCCGGTTAAATGCTGGAGAGTGATAAAGTGAAGGGCATGGTGGTGAATATTCTGGCGATAACGTTTCCCCCTCGCAGCTTTCCACAGCTTATTCCCCCTCTCCTTCCTCCGACCAGATGCCCTTGTATATTTTCTCTTGTGATTATATTTTTCTTTATCTGGCCGCTTAGACAAGGCATGGCTAGATTGGCAATGTCTTTACACATAAATTAGTACAGATGTTCTTGATTGACTTTTAATAGAATCCATTGAAAACGAAAAGAATGTCTTCATTAAATTTTTTTAAATCCTGTGTCAGTCGCGACATCCCCTAACCCTCCCTTAACCCCCTCCTCCTCTACCAACCTTAGCCCCCACCCCCGCCCACACCTGGCCCGCTTCAATTTCCTCCTTCCCCCCTCCCACCCATTATTCTCCTATAAAGTAACATTTCCAGATTGCGCCATTTAAGGCTGAGGCTTATCAGTTAGTGGGATCAACCACGCAGACTATTGTCACCATTGTAAAGTGAAGGCAAATTAAACATGGATGTATGTCTGATAACGGCTGTAGGCAACCTGAGACAAATGGATCTATACATGATCCCTTGCAGGTGCTTGCAGGTCCTGGTGGAATAGTGTGTTCACTGGCCCTAGTCATAGAAATAGAGATTTAAGGCAAACGTTTCGCTACATTTTCGTTTCTATGGCAATCTACAATGACGTATGAGGAAGATCTAAGGTGAGAGTGGAATTACAGAGTTGTTTGTACTTTCCCTTCTAGCAGTGCGTAGTAATCCCCAATTGCAGGTCCCTCATTCTGATTCCTTCAATCTCGTCCCTCCTTCAGGCTTCCCACATTTCCCATGCTCAACTCTACAATTCCTATTGTCTATAGTAGACAATCACAACCTATTATTGGATTTTCACAATATTTATCAACGTAATTGTTGATAATGAGATTAATCATATGGAGCATGACACAAAGTCAAATCTCAACAAGGGGTGAACATATTTGACCCTTCAGTGAAATTCTTGATTTGGCCGTATGAGTGTATACATACATGACAATACATTACTTCAGTACTCCACCCCTCGCCCCTCGCCCCCCCCCCCCCCGCTCCCGCCCCTTATTACCCACCAAAGTCGGTGTATGCACCTATCAAGGTGAACACTAATTAAGACTCCACTTCCCTCCCCCTCCTAACCCGATCCTCATCGCGTGTATACCACACATAGACTAAATGCATGGCATCATGGAATAATTACTAATTAACCGATCTCCTACTTGGCACTAATTAAGACAATATTAGCATACGTAACATGGGTAGCATGCGCTATTAATGCATGTATGTATGTCCATGCATACACCCCCTTCTTGTCTTAATGCCATGCTCAGAGATGCGTGGGACATATCTATGTATGTATACACATATATCTTTACATATATTATTTAAGATTATTCCGAGAAAACCTTTTTTTTACAAATCTTTGCAGAGTAAAGCAATATAGTCATGGAAAGTAGAGAATTGCGTTCGATTCTGCGTTTTAAATTTACCTCGAATTCCATTTGGTGTGAATGCTTCGTAGTAGCAAGATTTCCTTTTTTGATGTAATAAAAAACATGTGCAGAAAAAATGGTATTTTGTAATGTATTAGGTAACTATCCTCTTAACACCTAAACATGACACTGTTTAACTTTGTTTCAAATTTCTCAATGAGAAGGTTTTGGCTTTTTACTTTCCCATACCCTCATAAATATATTACTCCAAAGCGTTTCTTCGAAAGACCATTCACAAAATATCAAATTCCTTCATCCTTTTCCATCTCCTGACTTGGGTGCATAAACTTCCACAAAACTGGTCCCAGCTTATTTTCTTGTCTGCCCCTTCCATAGAGATAGATAGATCGCGGATCAGTGATTTTTATTAGCCGTTATAGCGAGCGCCGTGGAGGAAATAATGGTTAATAGTTTACTAATGGGAACCTCTACTGCCAATAGGCTTCAATTATCAGAGAGTAAAACAAAAAGTGTCCGGAATGAATCACTACATATCGGGGGAGCAGCGCTGAGAATTACCCCCAATTAAATACCATTATCCTCTGTAGGGAGAGTAGTAGAGGGCAATCTTAATACACTCTTGGAAATGAAGGCATTTTCATTTGGATCCTGCATGATAATTGATTTCAAGGATTTTTACAAAACAATTTAGAAGAGATTCTGCATAGGATGGACTTGAGAAACCTTTTTTGATCTTCATAGAAGCTTGTGCACAGATGATGTGAGGTTAGGCAGATAGATACCTGTAAAAGTGTAGAGAGAAAATATTGATTCTTGTCCATGAGTCCAAAGGAAAATAGGATTCTAAATTCAATTAATTAACTTTAAAACAAAATTGGCCTAATGTTCAACACTTCATCAAACGCCACTAGACTCACCATGAAAGGCAATATAGATATTCAGAGGTCTCTCGGAAAATATGAGGTGTTCTTTAAAGTTATTTAAGAAATTTCTCAAGGGAACCTCGGGTCTTTTTATAAACTCAACTGTTACCATCCCAGTCTATTTTCTGCTGACTAGAAGAAAAAAACCCACTCTCTTTGCTACAGGTCAAAACTAACCCTATGAGGTTCTTCCTTCGTAGAACCGCTTTATCTAAGGGTGTGAGTGTATCACAAGCAGAGTGATTGGATTGTTTATCGTGGCAGCAATTAGACAGATCTCTTAGCGGTATAGTATCACGCAGCAGTATATGATTGGCTATAATTATCCCCAGCGTGATGAACAACTGAGATCCAGATATTTTGAAACAGACACTATTTCTTTTATATTCAAGACACTTTGGAAAACAGAGCGAGGAATTTTTATAATGCGCTCCGGATACAATGCATTCCTGAGCATGGGATGAAATCAGGTTTTTGCAGGTCTTGAACATTTTGATTCCTTGATGTGATTTTCGAAGGGGTGGAATAAAGGATGATCCCCCAGTGTGTTTATCTTGATTATCTGAACTGATAATTGTATAATTAAGCATATGCGTTATGTACTGTTCCATCCAGCCTTCCATTTGTCACGATAGCCTGAGGGCAAGAAGTCTTGAAGAAAGGAAGGAAACCACAACGATTTTTGTATTTTTGTTAAGAAGAACCATGTTTTCTAGAGAACTAATTAACGATGAATGCATATATATCTAACGGATCCTGAGTTAACAGAAGGAAGACAGCTTGGAATTTGTCATGTCGTATTTTTATTTGACACTTGGATTTGAATTTGAATACTTTAAACTTTTCATTAATATTTTGTCAGAGAAGAGTGTATAATGTGAACCACATTACTTTCTATGACAACAGAAGATATACTTCCAAACCTTGAATAAAATGGGATGATTGTAGACTTTGACATGAAAGCGTTCAAGAGGAGATTGGTATGTTTAGGATAATCTGACGAGGTTCCACAGAACATACCTGTCAATAAATTCATATAACCTACAAGAATGTTTATACACAGAGGTATACCAGGACTAACATTAAGCATAAGTAAGTAAGTCTTTTAGGCATATTCAGGTGACCAGAACCAGTCAGATCACAACTTCATTCGACTTCCGAAAATCCCCATGAGTCGGTGTTCTGTCTGTCATCGTAGCGCTAAGGAATGTGGGGTAAGGATAAGATAAATCCTGATTGGCTCTTCATTCTGTCTTCGAAAAGTTAAAGATAAAGGTGAAAAAGTATGAATTCATAATAAACTTTCTAAGTGGTCGACAGGTGTACATATATTAAAAGCATTGAAATACAAAGAAAAATTCGGCGCAAACGAATTGGAGATAATACGTCATTAAACTCTTTTACTCCATTGGGAATAAGTTACCAAACCTGTAAATGATGTGATTGTCAAAATATTGGACAGTCACTTCTGTTTAGAAGTATTTCTTTTGTGGCCATTGCAGTAAAATTCCACACATTTCTCTGTGATTCATTTACCGGCCTACGTGACGATCGAAGGGAGAGTTTGATCCTCCCTTCTGTTCATCAATCGTACCACCAGGTAGGGCAGCAATGGCTGACTGTGACTTATGCCATTTTGCCAATTTCAGACTGAGAGGAGACATCCAACCATGCACTGAGCGAAGACACACGCAGTCCATATACCACACACTTCCATTTATAATAAGATCCTTTAGGCAACATTCACAACACCAACAACTCATTTAGTGTGTGTAGTTTAAGAACTAGCTTTATCATTCCCATCTGAGCTATATTACTCGCTAAAATGTGCAAAATAACATAGGCTATTATATACCAGACATGCAAGGATCTAAAGCGACCAATACGATATGATGAGATGCGACGAGGGAGATCGAGCTATTGGTGTTGCCTTCAACTTAATTTAGTTTTCACTCAGAAATCGCTAGCGCCCTCGGGATGGGAACATTTATTTTCCTTCCAAAACATTACCCAGAACATGGTGTTTACATCCTTTTCTATTAAGTTGTGATATGTTTTCGAGTCTCTTAGTATGATTCCATTAACTAAAAGTAACAAAAACAAGGTTTCCTGGGTTAAAAAAAATCATAATTGTTATTTCCCTGTTTAGCCCACGTCTATGGCAAAGTATTACATCGGGCAAAAAAAACCCGTACTCATATATATATATTGCCATTCCAATCCCCTCTCGCATCAGCCTAACTGTCCTATACACATTAAAGCTATGTAATATAATAGCAACATAAAGTCTTATCCTTCAGACGAGTCCCATTTCTATGGTTCCATGATTTTAAGTATACCTTGGATCAGTGGTTCCAGCGTCAGTCATAGCTTCCACATACAATCAGGTGTCTTGAACTTTGACCTGCTAACCACAGGCACCCTGTGCCTAAGCGAGGTGATCTTCCAACCTACCCTGTAACACCCACCCCTACCCGCTAACCCCCTCCCACTGACAGGGCTATACTAGGCCAGGTAAGGGAGATTTATCACCTGCCCTTCAGGTGGAAGCATGCGTTGCTCCTCCACCTCCCCACACTGCAACAAATACTTTGATAAAAATACCTACTTCATCTCCAATACGGTCACGATGACTTCTTGGTTTTTAGCGATTGCCCAATCTGCAAAAGACAATGGTTCCAAAATGTTACTAGGCTAACATTACCAAGAATTATTCCAATTTCTTTTTTTTAAAAAACAGAATCATTGAAATGCGCCACGCGTATGGATCATTACTTCTAATCCTGGCACACTGGGACCTCTCTAACTATTTGATTTGTTTAAAGGACGTTCATTGACTGTTTTAGGAAATCTGTATAATTGCAAGAAATTCCAAGGAATGTGGACAAAGACATGTAAACAGTATTGAAAGGAATGCACCGAGTCAATATTTTTTTGCAACGACAGCTCTAATTGTAACCTTGAGATTGAGCGGTTATAATTAAATTTCTATACACGATAAGCATTTCATCCCCCAAATCAAGATGCCTTTTATTGAAGTCACTGTTGCATGTTTATGTCCTTGCATAGTATGCAAAATGCTATGGGGATGCCAACTTGCAGCATTTCTTTTTCAGTGCCGCTTCACCTTTGCTGACATTGAGAGGAAAGTTAACACTGGGCAAGGAGCAAGACCTTCAATCTTTCCAATCAACATTCACCGCTTCCGAGTTCCCTCGCTCTCTCTCTCCTCTTCTCTCTCTTGCTCCTTCTTCCTTTCTCCCTGTCTTGTTCTCCTTGCTCCATTTCACGCCGATGCCAAGCCAGGACGACTCCCATAACTCAAGGCACCGTCACCCCCACCTATCTTCTGCCCCCTCCTCCACTCTTTCTTTCTACCCCCTTCCTCCCTGTCTCTCCCTGTCGAGACTTCTTTTAGCCATACAATGGTACTGTACCATTGAAAAGGTGGCCATGTCTAAAAGAAATAGATGCTCAAGTTGTGTCGGGTCTAAATAATGGAATATGTAATGATAGGGTACGAACAAGCAGCGCTCATAATTACCGGTGTATATGCCTTGGAGATAATGCGAGGTTTTTATCTGAGTTGTTGAGTGGAAACGTTCACTAAAACCACTCAGTTCTTCTCTGTTTTCTGCACAAAAAATGTAGTGATAATAAATGGACCTAGGTTGAAAAAAATACATGTTTGTACCCTTGTAAAAATTAACTTTCCAGAGAACACTTCTACAATCAATGTCATACCCAGAAGGGTATAGTCATAATAGCAGCCCCTCTCCCCTTCCTAAATTCAAAAGAATCAAAATAAGAAGAATAGCTGACATAATAATGGAGCTTTTTGAAATGCATCAATTGTCTTTCAAACCAACCATTAAAATACCACTTCAATTTGAATTGCTAATACTTGCATTCACATCCCAAGGAATTAAGCCTGAAGTCAAACAATGATTTCACTTTTACATGATTAACATTTCTACCGAAGTTAGCGAAGCTGAAAAGACTTATCATTGATCAAAGGAAGTGCCGACACATGCTAGTGACCTGGGGCACAGCGCAGTATCCCCTGCATTTTTTTTCGTTATGTATCTTCGATTAACCTATCCCCTTTTACAATCATCTTAAAACCTCAGATCGAAGAGCATGATTGGTGCACAAATGTCCATGGTTATTGTGCTCAAATCATAATCAACATAATGACATCACAGTTGTTAAATACTGTTATGTGAATGTATTATATATCTTTTATTACAACTTTAGTAGGCCAAGGCGCTGTTATTTTTCTCATAGTTAACTTTTTGCTGGGTGCGGTTGACTTATTTTTTTTCGTATAACGGACAATCAAATGATTCTCGTTATTGTAGAGACACCCTCAACAGCTACACTATTTTCTACATGACTATGGTTAATTACCCCCGTTAATCGGATGCAATATGCACATGCCTAATTAGGAAATTTGTATGATAATATGTTTTACAGGGAAAATTAGGGCCGATTTTTCATGGCAAATTACACAATTGGGTGGACATGACATTACTAGGAAAGTAAGTAAGTATTCGGACCAGAGATCATGGTGCTAATTGGGTTTAAGTTTATAACTGTTGTAGTATATATATTGTAAGCCTTGATACAAATAGAAGTAGATATTTCATAGAAAAAACATACTTTCCGAAAATAGGGTAATCTGAGAAGTATTGATCAATATTTTAATTGAAAAGTAATGTGCTGTTTCCAACGAGCTTTTGACAATCACCTGGAATCGCAACAAAAAACGATGACACCACACATTCCTGCAAGAAGACAACATCGGTATAATCACAATGTCACTTCCCCCAAATTCAATTAAGGGTGTTGCGCTCAACGGACAAGGACTGATTTAATGGTCTTATGAGATTCTACAGATACAGACATTGACGCCATCAAGATATTTACAATTCTCAAATAGCATGGGCTTGAAAAATTGAGGTAAACTATATTACGATGTGAAAACACACCATTGCGCATTTAGGGTGCCCTGGAATAACTGCAAAGCAGAATTTAAGATCAAAGCCCTATTCCTGTATTTTTGACGGAATAAAAATCATTAAATATAATATACCAGATGGAATATGACGGATTTTATAACGTACTCCTATTCAATGTTATGTAACAATTTGTGAAATTTCAAGAATTCGTGCACTGTTCTGTGTTAGATCGATACACATCCTTGCGTCCTTCCCCATGAACATTTACCGAGGCTTAAGGTGTCCCTAAAGAACCATCAAAGAAATCCAAAAATATGTACACTGAACAGATATAAACGTCGGCTTCTGCGCAGCTTAGAGCAGCCGAGTGAAAAGCTCGTAAATTTCAGACAGGAAAGGGTTATTTTGCTATTGGAAAGCATGATGACGGCGCAGATCAGTCAGATCCTAGATAAATTCAGGCACCGACGCAGCCAAGCGTCATATTTTATATTTGGCGTTTGAGTTAAAGTTAAATGATGTGATTATGGGGTAAGGCCACAACAGTGTGTCTGTTTGCCCATGACTCTAATTATTGTTCTTACTTTGTTAATTTGTCATTGTAATTCCAGGGATCGAGGTTCATAAAAATAGAGAAGGTGGTTGCAGGGGATAAAGGTTTAGAAGCCCGGGAGATAATACTTCAATTGAGTGAGAGAAAGAGACAGGCGGAAAATAAAGTTGAAATTTGTGGCAATATTTTGCAGTTTTGCTTGCTATAAGCTAGTCTTGATTTCGACTAGCTCCTGGTCTAGTAATAAAATGACATCTATTGCTTGACACAGAAAGAAAGAGAGAGAAAGAGAGAGAGAGAGAGAGAGAGAGAGAGAGAGCGAGAGAGAGAGAGAGACAGGCAGAGAGAGGCACACACATACAGAGGCAGGATGAGAAGGAGAGAGAGAAATGGACAAAAAAATGGCACTAAAGAATGAACCAGTCTTGAAGACGAGGACAACTGAAATAGGAAGGGGAAACTTAAGTAATAGAAAGGAGACGGGAGAGATTATGTATTTTCCAAGAAGTTTGAGAGAGGAAAAATAAACAAAATAAATAAAAATATAGATCTATAAAAATGTTAACAATAATAGAATCAAATGCACATTGCTGCTTACATGTATACATACATGTTGCCCTCTCCTGGAATGACCCACGCATGCTTCATGGCGTCGATAGTGTAGGACGGAGGAGGAGAGGGCAATAGGTCCCAATCATGATGTATCATACATTGATACAGATCAGAGGGGCGGTCAGGTGGGAGACAAACACACCGTCTACAATACAACTAACAGCAGATGAAGGAAAACTGAGAATGATTAATGCTGCCTCAGAAATAGCCCTGTATTTTAGGGCATGTTAGGGTTTTATTTTCTTAAACCGCGTGTCAGAGGAAAGAGCGTAGCGCATGTAATTTTCCATCGCCCAGATATAGACTAGAAGTAGAATGTTATACGTAAATGTTATGACCGACACACAGTTTTAAAGGAATGAATAATTAAGGAAAATATCATGGCAATCTATCCGTTCGAGAATGCATGTCCATCATGAAGGTACAGGTTGATACAATTAGGATATAGTACCGGTACTGCTTATGAACCAATGATTCCATGAAAACACCCCAGACATACTTTGGCATACCTGCTCCGAAAAATATAGGTTTGTTTTAACACTTTCACGAAAGATCACAGTTACAGGAGTTAAGAAGCGTCTCTGTCTAATTAGGTTGGTGCTCTTCTCCTAAGAGCCTGAAATATCTGTTATATTATTAGGATTGCGCAGGGTCCTATTTGCCACAGAGGGGTTATGTTATTAACATTCTTATCGCGACAGTTATTGCTAGTATTAGCAATAATTAATTGTTTCCTTGTTAGTAAATGTTGTATGGGTATGCGGGAAATAGAGACATCTTATATATTGTTCATCAGAAATGCCATTATACACCATTGAGCTACAATATATATGCAAGTTACCCCAGTAATGTATAACACAGAAAATATGCGAATCAATAATGTTAAATATGGTGAAAAACAAGCAACGCTCAACTAACACTTGCATCATAAAAGCTAGGGTCCGATGCGACATCATAATACTAAACAATATAATTGAATCTGACCCTAAGTACAAGAGATGGGAGTCAATCTTTCGACCCTAAAGAATTTAAAGGTCTCAGAGGTCCTCCAAAGGCGAGCCTTTAAAAATAATGATGGTTCTTTATGGTAATACAATTCATTCCAATTAGATCATGGAGGCTAAAACATGCGGAAAGTATCTATACACCTTGAATTTCGAAGACTTATATAGTTATTCACTTCTCCGTCCACACATGTACACATATTTTGACCTCAGGTTTGTTTAAGTAGGAAAAAGAAAACATAATAGATTCATATCTGCCTCTATATCGTACTTTGTTTTCCTGTCATAAAATCTTGTCGAAAAACACCATTTCACCCACAAAAGCTGTCCTCAAAATATACCACCCGTTGGCAATATTTTCCGAAAGATTAAGGAGAACTTCATTACAATAAACAACTCTAGTTTTGTAAACTATCTAGAAGTCTTTCATGACCACCGATAGAAAAAACAACATCCGAGACTCAAAGAGAATTTATTTACTCAGCACGATATAAAGAGGACTGTCAACATTATGTTAGGGTAGATAGAACTAGACTTAATTGCTACCTACCATTACCAATGTAGGAAATGCCAAAAAAACTTTAGTTATTCCTTAGGGAAAAAAAGAAGAATGTTGCCTCATTCATGGTAGAAAGAACACTCGGTGATTTCTGCGAAAAGGAGGCAGGGTAAAAATATCAACTCTGTCAAATGGTTCTGCACCGCACCAATTATTTAAGGCAGATCTCACGAGAAGATCCAATACTAAAATATCAGTCCTCATCATTCAATAGACACCAAACACGGACACAACGTTTATCATAAAAGATTTATATATACGGTTTTATTGCTGTGGATGTGGATGTTAAAACTTGAATAAAGGCAGTTTTTTAAAACTACACTGAAACTGTAGAAGATATGTAACATGAAAGCGTTCATGTGGTCGAGGAACACTTTTATTCAAAGTGGAGGTCGTTCTTCTTGGAATCTCTATAATTATTATACCATTCAGTCATTTCAACAGGGTGGTCTCCATAGGCATGGGCTCTTTTTTTCATTGTAATCGGTATTGGTAATTACTATGTAAAATCCCTATCTTCATTACTAATTTTCCCTTTGAAATGGAAGTTAAAAACAATTAAGAGGCCTAGAAAAGGACACAAAAGGCTGGTCCCTGCTTTGTATAATCCTTGAAGGTTCATAAGGAAGCTCCTATTGTAAGATCAGGAAGTCATGATAAGGTGGTTTCTATATAGAAGCAGGACTGTAAGCCTGGAAGAACATCTTTTACAGATCACATGATCGAGGAGACGGAACTTTCTAGTTTAAGTGCCATATTGGCCTTCGTGTCCGATTGTTCTTGATGAACAATAATAATAACTTCTTTTTTTTTATCTCGCTACATACGATGGCATAACATAATTTTACCCCCTCTTCCAACCTGTCTAGACAGTTCCTCACTGTATCGCATAAATTACAGCGATGGATTCAACTCGTGTAATCAAAAAAATTTCCCAGATTCTGAGAAAATATGGCAATGGCACAGTATGAATTCGGTCCCCAATATATAACATAGCTAGAATTAATATTGGATACTCAAAATGGAAATCTGCTTAATTACAATATCAATATTTTGATTTTATCCTTCGGATCTAACTTAGACCTCTGGTCAGTTGCCCAGTTTCGGTAATATGACTCCTTGATGAAAGTATTGAGGGAGTATAGATATCAATGGGAATTTTTCTGAGACATACTTAGCCGTCAAATGGCAATGACAAATAGCTTTAATCTGTACTGATCAATTTCATTTCCACTGGCACATTCCCTTTGGTCCCTTTTTTACTTGGAAGATGTCGTACCATTCACCTTTATATTTTTCTGTCTGTAACTTTTTTGTCTCGCATAACAAAACTGTATTATGCGTTCAGTATAAATAGGAACGTTGCTATGCTCTTCAAACTCGATCAAAAGTACTTTGAGATTCCAAGATATAAGTGCATGCTTATAGTTGTCATAAGGACACCGTGTTTTTTCTCTAAACAATGGAATTCGACGGAAGCATCTTCCCCCTAAGATCAGCACCCCCACCTCGGAATCTCCGAGTGCTGTTTGTAGTTTAAACATTTTCCCCCAAGTACAATTCAATGATCTATAGGGCATCTTAGTGGCCCTGGGGCTCTAAGATAATTCAGGCATCCTGAAAAAGGGCCCTTCTCTTTCTCCTTAGATGTAGATAGTTCATTGGCACAATATTTTCAGTATATTGGAAGTCTCAAGTTCAGTTTAACTCTAATTCCTTTTTTATACTGCAAAACTCTCATTTGTCAAGGAGACAGTAAGAGCGTCTATAACCTAAAAAAGGTGTTGATGTCAACATGGTTCCCATCCTTAGGCCCTATATATAATATGAGGAATTCATTGGTATTTCCTTGGGAATATGGATAATTGCATTGGTTATCGATTGAGTCGTATTGTAACCCACATTCATATTTTATCGGTCATCACCCGGCTTTAAAAGAGCGAAACTTAAATGTCGTCTTTGTACTGAAATACATGGCGAGCTAGTACTTCTATAATTGGTGTGTACATGGGGCACTTAGATCCAAGCACGGTGATAAGAAACAAATGGAACTACACCTGTGTTATCAGCTAACTGATACCAGAAATGTACAGACAAAATATATAATTATGTACAACAATTCTTAGAAATGCAGGTTCTTGGGTGGTGTTCATTAGCTCAATACACATGTTTTTGTTACACATATTGATCTGCCAGCTCAAGTTGATATGTATCGACGTATTCTATGCTTGTTTATAAATGTTTTTTGTTGCAGGTATCTTGTACATCAAGGTTGAGCAATGTTACCTTCCGCATTTAACATTCCTGAAACGGGCTACTTGTACAGAATAATAAAACTAATACTTTTATCACTAAATCACACAATTGATAGTGGCACAGGAGGACTAATAACAGTCCCATATGGTTCTGCGCGGAACAAAGTAATTTAAGTGTGTATGGGGCATCAGGTACTCAAGTCATTGTGATAAAGTTTGCCTCGTACCATAAAATATGACTAAGATTATAGGGCCTGACCGACGACATATTATGTATTTTTAATTTTGTAAAAAAAAATGCTAATTTAAAACAATGTTTATTTGCAGATTAAAGATTCTCTCTTCTCATTAATCGCAAACTATGTCATTGCTAGGTCTCTAGATGGTAGTCCCCTTACATAAATTCCCTTACATTGAACACTTACCCTGGAATTTCAGAACAGACATTCCCTTTTCTCTCATTAATTTGTTATCTACAGTTCTTATGCACCACCCTTTTCTATTATCTTTCCAAAACCACCGTCTAGTCTAGCCAAACCCAAAGACAATGCACAGATGTCTATCTCCTATTTGTCATATACGTTATGATGAATAAACAAATTTTAATAATAACAAGTTGCAACGTCAATTTAGTTAGCTGGCCCAAACCCCTTTACACATATATATCTCTGGCAGAACACACTTGTTCTAAGAGTGAAAGCTCAAAGCACTGGCACCACTCGAATGGGTATACATGTACACTTCCTCCACAAATTGCCGATAAGACACCTGTACTCATTGTAAATATGATATATATGGTCGATTCCAGTGAAATGGGGGCCATTATCGAATTTTCATAATGTTATCCAATTGTTATCATTTTTCTGTCATTGAATGAAGATGGTTGAAGGATGAAAATCCCAAAATATTAGCTCTTAAGTCCTAAAATTCTGGGAACTAGAGGTGATACTAGTGTTTCCATTGAAATATAGTGATAGATTACGAATGCACCCCCTTAAGATTGAATATACAATATTTTAATATATTCATTTAAAAATGTCTGATTTTAAAATATTCAAAACCATTTACAAGTGCTTAATTTTGTTCATAATATTGAAAAAAAGTTTTTTTTTTTTTTTTTTATCATTTTGTGTGAGTATTTAAAGATGGTTGCAATCATCTATTCCTTGAGTTTGCCTTAGTAACCTTCTTCTCATTTTTTCACTATACCCCATATGTCATGAAGAGTCAATCTCTAAATCTATCACAAAAGTTCACGATTGAGTCTTCAGATAGGTGAAAACGATTTGTACCTAGCACAAATAGTAATGTAATTATGCATAATTGAAAAAGCATACGTAATCTATCGCTATAGGCATTTCTGGTCATATTGGGCTTATTTACTAATATCACATACTAGCTAAGGTCCTAAAACTGCTAACGTTATCATCTATTTATTCCTATTTCATAATCACAAGCTGACTTCCGTTGAATAGCCATCATATTTTCAACAAAACAGCAGAATTTATTTTTTTTCTGCTATTTTTACATTTTTCAATTGATGCGATTTCTCAGTTATTTGCCACGATCTATGAAAAATATTGCATTTTTATGAAAAGATTCCTGTCATTTCATTGACTTTAATCCTTCCCATACATCTGAAACGAAAAAAATCATTTAAGGAAGGTTTCTGCCTTCAAAAATACCCTTTTTCCAGTGTCATTCGTAATCTATCTGCATTCGTAATCTATCGTGTCATACGTAATCTATCGTTTTTTCAAAAGAAAAACGCTATTTAAAGACACATTTAATGTTATTCCTCTGAAGTTTTACCTTCCCATATATTCAAAGTAATATACATTAGTTAATGATTAATCCTGCTTCCAGAAATATCATTTTCCCAGTGTCTTTTTGTAATCAATTATGTCATTTGTAATCTAGCTGTAATCATTTATTTGTGGTATTCTATGAGAAATATTGCTATTTAATGAATGAATTCAAGTCAGTTCTCTGACATCGTCCCTTTCCAGATATTCTAAGCCATCAAAATTAATTCTAGATGAGTTTTCTTTCAGAAATATCATGTTCAACATGTCATTCGTAATCTATCATGTGCATTCGTAATCTATCGCGATAGATTACGAATGACATTTTAATCACATGCACACAAGAAAAGAAATGTAACTGTGACTTTTGGTGACTGTTACTAGTTAAGACATGGACAATGATCATATATACCAAAGATGGTTGCTTATACTTGATTATTTGAACATCAAACATTGCTATTTGTAATGATACACTGGAATTCAATACAACTATGATTTATGTGTCTATAATGACTCCAGGAGCTGTAAAAATTGTCGCAGAACCACGAAAATTGAGGATTATTTACAAGACACAATTAGTAATATATTTGAAAAATATCTTTCCTTAATCTTCAAAGCAAAAAAAAATATGCAGGAAAAACGTGTCATTCGTAATCTATCGCTTAGAGTAAAATTGTGGGGACATTGTCATAAACAACTGAGCCTGGTGACTTTATATTTGATGATTATAAAAATACATTTGTTCCTATGCATTGGCAAGCCATTCTAGTATATGTTGAGCAGATTTTATTGTTTTAAAATATTCTCACATAATAAATATCTATAGAATAATGCAATATTGAGGGTGTGCATACGTAATCTATCGCTGGTAAATTTAGACCACTGCAGAGATACCCCTCATTCAAAAAAATAAAAATTATTGTAGGGGTGAACGGGTCTATACCATGTTTATCTTGAGAAAATATGAGTGCTGTATCATCAATATATTTCCATTTACAGCCAAAAATGAAATAAAATAGGTTTTGGCCCCGATTTCACTGGAATCGACCATATATATTATACAGACCGATGCACAATTAAACCGTCACAGGTGCATGAGATCGATATTTACAACTAATGGCTACATTACCTTTCTTAGATAAGCTTTCGAGAGAAGCATTAATCTAGTTATTTCTCTTGGGTAGAGTTGACAACTAGGAAACGCTGGAACCTATTTGCTTGTTGGTTATTATCAGAATCGTCCGGCCGTTATGTGCGACGTTTGGAAGTATTGTTCAACTGAGGAAGTAGAAATATAAGCACATTCCAGTATGTACCGCGGAGGGACATAACCACATATATGACAATTATAATCATTATCACATAGCTTACAGCCGACCCACTATCATTGCAAAATGTGATGTTGAAAAGTCCGGAAGATAGAGGTTCATTCCATGCAGATTATAAAGTCTGTCTTGCCCCTATCACGATGCAACTTCGGGATCTCATACGAAACCTATTCTCAAATTAAAATTTCTGAAATAATACCTTTATAAGTAATCGTGGACTGATCGAGTTTTAACAAATATTTGTTTATTATTTATTTCACATGAGTTGTCTACACAAGTCCAATATAGTGTTGCTCTTCTTGGATTGGTCTAATAATTCATAAACTACTATTGCCAGTATTACTTGCTTTGTTCTCTCAAAAACATCTCATACGCATCTCCCTGCCTTGTATTTCCTATAAGAGCTGTCATTACTAATTCTCACCAACACTTTCAGAAGTGCAGGGTTTCACATTGCTGAGAGGCATCTAGTAAATGGCAGAGAGTGCGATTCCAATCAAGTGGCAGAAGAATCTCTGTCCCCCCACTTGTGGCTCGGCCTATGAAATGTGGGCCTGCCGCTTATTGGGTCAGATTTTCAGAAAATGCACAATCCACAGTTCTACATATCTCTCAAATTCTGCAAAATTAGAGTGAAAAATGATAAATACTAGGTATATCTGAGTGTATTCTGTATTGTATTCATTTAATAAATCTGTCTGGTTATGTTGAACTGTATTTTTAACTTGATTTTCGTCTTAAATTTGGGTTATTTGAGAGGATTGGTGAAGTCCAATTGTGCATTTTCTGAAGACTTGACCTTATTATTGCTGGGGAATAAATATACCATCAATCCAACAAAAATGAGCTCCTTGCACAGTATGTGCCTTTGCTTCGTATCCTGGTATTTTTCACTAATATTATACTCTCAGTGATGACGTTTATTATATTGATATTTGGAATGTGTGAATACGAGCACTGTATAAGTGCTTTATATTGCGGTATTACAGTGCCATAAGTGTATACATATTGAATTGAATGGAGAAGTCATTTATTTGTCAAAGGTTTACATTCATAAGAGGCATGACATGGGTTTTCTACGATATCGCATCTGATTGAATGTTTCCCTTGTTGCAAACTCTTCATTATTAATAGCGGAACAAAATGGCGGCTCAATTCGGGGTTCGACTTCAACGTCCGCAAACGTAACACTTTTTATGTTATGGAGATTTGAAAATGGTCAAATAAATAAGTGAAGTTGTGAATTGCATATTTATTCCTGGCATGAATACCATTATTAGCACTCTTAAAAAAATGATCAATAAACGTTCATTCAATTACCGGTATTTTAAACGGAAGGAGAGTTATGAAAACAACACGATTTTGCTGTTTCTGGGTAGACCGAGCGTTAGCGAAATGGTCAGCCCGCCCTTAGCGTAAACACAGTCTTTATTGTTTCCAAGTATCATATGATCATAATTATGATGAATGGTCATATGTCGAGGCTGAGAAAATCTGTGGTCCACAAAATCTTCATCTTAGGGAAAATAAGATCTCTTATCACTAAGGACATGGCTCTGATTATATTGAAGACACACATACTGTCGATAGTGGAATATGGTTTGATCTTTATGAGTATGGCGAACGCTGCTGTGAAAAATAACATTGAAAGATCTTTAAATAAGGCCGTTAAAACAGTGTATATCAATGATCACCGTCCAGTCAATGTCTTAAAAGCGGCGGGTAATATTAACACCCTGGACAAACGGAGTAAGATAGCTTTGATGGATATTATGTATAACAAGAAACAAGCCAAACTCTGTATCAAAGAGAACATTCGTGCCACTAGAATGGCTGACGCAACTGTACTTACCTGTACAAAACCTGTTAAAGAAAAGTATAAGAGGACGCCCCATTATCTAGGCCCTCGGATCTGGAATAACCTACCGCCTAATATTAGAAAGAAAAGCTGGCCAGAAATAACGAACTTTCTGAAGAATCAAAATCAGTGGTAAACCTAACTCTAAGATCTCCAGCACGTATAATCAACCCTATGTAGCTCTGCAGTAAACGAGGTGCTGCCTTGCCTACTATCTGTAAGAAAAGTATATGCTTATCCTTGAACCAAATTTGGATTACACATACAAATAGTCAATTTCATTGTTGTGAGTGATGTGTATTTTATTCTATTGCTACTTCGGTTGCAAAGGACATGCACAAATGTACCCACAAAATAAAGAAACCCCTTGCTTGTATATAAAAACTGTATTATGATGTCTCTATTCAGCCCTTTAAATTATGGGCATGTTAAAAAAGGTTAAAGTTTAAATGTTACAAAGAAGATAAAGCTATATCAGCTAATATACTGTACGACACTTTGATAATATTTTCCTCGTACTACATGAGAATACCAGAATTTCCTGTAATTGTGTGCAATAAAACTTTGATAAAAAAATATATATGCAGTTGGTTGCCATCGACTAATTAACACTTAATGAAGGGAAGAGATGCATGGCATTAATAGGAATTTCACATGTATGTATTGTCGCAGACAATGTACCGTCTCACCTTGACCTTGAACCTATATACGTGTCAAGAACTTCCCTGCATGCACCTCCCCGATCTAGCATACATGTCTGTATTGTCTAGATCGGGGAGGTGTCTGTTGCAAGTTTGAACTTCCGTTTTCGCAGAAAATCATAAATTCTCTGCGAAAACGGAAGATCAACCTTGCTAAACCACTTTCAAAGGCCCGCTGATAAGAGTCTGCGACAAATATATCGAATGCAGGATTTGAGAATAAACGTTCTGATTCTGCATGGGTGAGGGGGACAAAAAACCAGTGTGGGTGGGGCTGCTAGCAGTCGGGTGTGGTGGGGGGTCTCTTAGACCATTTTCTCCCATCATCCATTCTGGCAAAAAAATATTTTGTATTTCTGAAATTTTGAATAAGAAACATTTGCTAATAAACATTTGCTATTCTTAAATCAACCCAGGTTTGCAATTTTCTGTAAATACATTTCTCTAGGTCAGAAAGTCATTTGACTAGAACTCTACGAAAGAATTGAGAGAGGCAACCTCAGAAATAACCCAGAAGTCACATCTGATTACAAAGGGCTGAGAGACATGGAAGTTAATTACATGAGGGTTGAAATTGTGGCGAAATATCAACCATGTATTAAAGGCTACTGTCTGCTGATTATCCTGAATAAAAATCTATTAAGTAATGTATTCCTCCTCCCCAGCGTGGCTCAGGTATTTAGTAGTTTTAGGTCAGGGTTCTTTGTTTTAAAAGCAACAGTATCGCAAGCCCCATATATAGATCTATGATTTGTCTCCCACATATTGTAAACGCGCACTTTATATCGTTTCTCTCCTGGTATATGATGTCAAAAAAGGTCATTAGATAATAAAAGCAGCCAACAGGAGAGGCCCGCACCTCACTAGACCTATAGACGCTAATACAGTGGTACCACTAGCCACGTGCACGGAAATCCGAACTCTGTTGATTATAACTTGAATATGTATTTAGATTATTGTAGAGCTATTGTAGAATTGTAATATGATATAACAACTCGCTTATTATAGCCTTATCTATGCCCGCACAATCGCTATTATGCCTTTATTTTCCAGTTAATTAATAAGTAGACAAAATAGACGACCTGCTCCTTAGATTGTGTCTTCTTGTAGTGAACAATCATGACCACTCATCCATAGCCACGATATAAATTAACTATTAGAACTAGGAACTTGTTTCCCCTTTCTCATATCCCTTGTTTGCTCTCATTCGGTATCTATTATTTGTTATGATGGATAATGTAACTATAGACGTATCCTTACCAACGTATAGATTCATTATCTTTTGGCATAAATATAGGCCTATAGGTCCAAGGCAATGAAAGATACTAGGTATGTCCACTTTACAATTTGCTAGAACCCATGGCAAAATAGCAATTTCATGGTGTTGTTAAATACGACGAAAAGCGATAATCAAGCAGGCCCTACATCCCCAAAATTCCAAGAAATTCACAAAATAACCAGGGAGGTGCTCTGCAATTCTCAGAATCTCGCAAACCGAATGCAGAGTGTCGAATGGAATTATTCTTTATCGCCGGGTGTTCCGTCAAGATTTATGAAAAATGGCGAAACAGCACAAGAGTTAGACCCAATACCCGTAACTACTGATAACATATATGAGGAGAATAAAAGTACAAGTTGATGGCTTAGTATTACTGGAATTTGGGAAGCATACCATTCCAGTCTCCGAGCTCGCCGTCTATCCCTCTTGTCAGTCCCATAATCAAAGTCTAATATCTTGTGGTATTTCTCCACCTTCTAGTTTATCTCAGACTCAGACAGCTATGACTCCATCAACAATCAGTTTGAAGAGGAAAAAATAAAATAAAAATAAAACAAACAATCAGTGCATTAATGGCTGTTAACTTATGCTGACATTAACGTTTGGCACATTTCAAGAGGGAGCTAGGCAGGATTCAGTCTTCCCGCCCAAGTTTTAATTATCTGTGTGTCGAAGTCATATCAACTTCAAACGAAAATCAAACATCATGTTATCACTGGCCAAAGACGTTTAATTCTGTACAAAAAGTTAGGAACATGATCTGACAAAATTGATAAAATAACGATATTTTCAATTGGAGAAAAATGTGATGACGTTATATTCTATTTCGAGGTTTGGCGGAACTAAAAAAAGTTGCTGTCTAAAAGTCATTTGACCAAAATTTTGGAAGATTTTTTTTTTTTTGCTAAAACCTCCTTATTTGTATTAGGAGGACCCGCCTAAAATCTTTTCTACAAACACTTCCCTCATTATCGGTCACTGGCGGCCGTTTCTGCTCGGCTAATTCGGCTTCAAATTCATGTACAAACAAATGACAGCAGGAGAATATTGATTAATCAGTCTTGTAAGTTACTAGCAAAATACCCGTCCTCCGTACGGTCTCACTCTCTGCCCACACTTCCCCCTCTCCCTCTTTTCCCTCCGCCTCTTCTCTGTCTCTCATACGTGTTGTTCTCCCCCAACCCCATCTCCGATTCTTTGTCTCTCATACCTGTTTTTTTCTCCCAACTCCATCTCCGATTCCCCCCTTTTCCTCATGCTCCCCCTCCTCCCTTTCTCTCCCCCCACTCTCTCCCTTCCCCTACATCCTCTCCCCTCTTTTCCCTCTTCTTTTTCTTTCCCTACCCCTCCCACTCTCCTATTTTCCCACACTTCCCCTCCCACAACCTCTCCCTCCCCTCCCCTCTCCAATACCCCCACCCTCTCCCACCCCTCTTCTTCACTCTCCCACTCCTCTGCATGTAGTGGCAAAGACATAGTATCTCAAAGGGGGTTTCCCAGGCTATAAATAGAGTGTGTAGATCCCAATTTAAAAAAGGCTTCAAAATGACATTTTCACCCCAGATACCTTCACAAACCATATACGACGTCCTCCAAAGAGGGTGGAGAGAACTCTACAGATGAGTAAAACGGTTTGTAAAAGAACAAATTCCGAGAAAGTGTGAGACAAAGAACGCCCTCTTTTCTACCTAAAGAAACCCCTCTTTTCTACATCTTTTCGTAGAATCGTTCTTCCCTTATATTATATGGAGGATACCTGTACATTTAGTAAGATTTGCTTTGTCGTAATATCTGAGGATGCAGCTTTAAGAAGAAAAGCCCTATGAAGTAATACTTGAAAGGTACCTCAGCTCGATCGAACAGGAGGATATTGATAAGCTTTAGCTGGAAGGTTATTTAAGTCATATACTTTCACGAAATCATAATTTTGTTCCAAGAATAAAGAAACTCAACTACCACCTTAGAAACATTCCTATGACATAATTCCGGAAGACAAAATGCGTTGCCCATGGTACACACATCGTTCCCTCTAATCACAATAAAGCAAAGTGGACAAGGCATAGGGTACATATAATTATGATACATATAGTAAGCAAATACCTTGAGGTCATTAGTGATGTCTATAGTGACAAAAAGAGAAACCTTTATTTCTAACAGTGCTGCACACTGGTACCAGCCAGACAGGAAGTCTGATCACTACTTAGTCTATCTCAGGAGGATATTGACCGGAAGGAAGACTTGCTCGCCCAGACTCTCTTGAGAAGGAGACCTTGTCAAGGAGCGCCTCAGGAGCACCCAGGAGCACCTCACTAACCTGAGCTCATAATAACACCCATCCATCACTTTGTGCAGCTTAAAAACTGCGGTGTTTACTTCAGCCCTCGTAGACTGACAGCTATTTCTTTATATTAAGTAGGCAGTATTTTTTTCCGATTGTGATGATATTCAATAGATTATTGCATTTTGACAATTAAGAAAATAATGGTGAAAACAAAAATGATAATGGAAGTCATTCATAAGACCCTCTCCTAAGAAGAGCCGACATCTTATTTTATTGGCCTCAAGACCATGGTATGCACAGGACGTTCAAGTTGTAGCAGAAGACAAAAGAAATATTTGATAACTATTAGGCCTATTAGTTTGTGGGCTTTATTTAGAAGACAATTTATACAGATTAGATCTGATTTACATTTCTGGGAAGTGTCAACCTCTCTGAAATGGAGTGCAATTTGATTAAGACAAAATAACCTTATCAATTTAATAGCGGTTTGACCTGAAGCACTGAAGTCATATTAAGCTATATAATATTTTGCCGCTGTTATATGTTTATACAAGAATTTGATATCGAATCGGCCGAAAGAAAACGAGCGCCTGTGAGCGATAATAAGTGAAACTACTGCGGCAAAAGATTTTGGTGGGCCACCAATATATGTATATATTTACGTCTGTAGTGCTGTGAAAACCTGCATAAAGGACAAGAGGGTAGGCCATAGTCCAAAGTTTTTTCAAATGACTTTCTGATGTATAGGAAAAAAGACGGAATATAGAACAAAAAGACACATAAAAAATCTTTAGGTTTTAATTGATGCAAGAGCCCCTCCACCCGGGCCCCCATTACACGCACGTACACACACTATAGGAGTCTATAACGAGCTGGACTTCCATTGATGTATAGCTATTTGCACTTACATGCGTGTGTACTAGTTTCTGTATAGGCATATCTATAGCGACGGTAGTATGATCCCAGGTACCGATCGTATTCTTACAGGAGACGACAACAGACAAGGATGTTTACACCGTACTCAGGAGTGAGTTGATTGACTCCTAGTACAATCAACTTCATTCTATAGATACTCATTGGTGCAAAGTCATCCCGGATACGTGTCTTTCAAATAAACAATATAATGATAATGGTAGTATCATTCTCTCCCCCTCTCATTTCTGCCCCCTCCTTCCTTTCTCTTTCTTTTCACTCCTCCATCCCCTGCCCATCTCCCCTTCCTCTCTCCCTAGTCCCTCTTCCTCTCTCATGTTCCTCCCCGTTTCTGCCTCCTCTCTCCCCCCTATCCTCCCTCTTTGTGGGTCTCCCTGTGGCATACCTTAATCCTTGTCCAACAAAATCTGGAGGTGCCAAAGCCGTTCTTCAGCTCCAGAATCAAAACGTTATTAGTGAATACATAATAAGATCAAGTCAAAACCTCGGGATGATCTTTGGCCAATTCAATATAAAAACACGCTCCAGTAGAAAATCACTTTGGAAAGAAATTCTGAGTGGAAGGTTTCCAGAATGTTATACATATAATATATGTACTCCCATAGAGATGGTCTTCTCAGAAGAAGGAGTTTGGTTCGGTTTTTGACATAGTATCAGGTAAGGTTTATTGTCGGTGGTAGAGGGGACATTCTGGGGTGGTGTCAGTTAAGAAGCCAGTAAATCTCTGATGGTGAAGATACCCAGGGGAAGCTTTGTTAGTCATGCCATTAATCTTTAACTTGGCCCCTCTCTCTTGTGCGAGTGTTCGTCATGTATATATGTTATGTATATAGTCCACTGCTTTACCAATATACCTTCACATTGTCGGGGGAATATTGTTATATTCGGGCAACCTATATTGCATGGCATTGCTCTCATGCAAGTCTGGTAAGCACATTGAGATAACTGCAATACTGATGGCAAATTTTATCAATATCATTACTGGTGAGTTCAAGATAATTAGGTGATTTCCATGCAACAGAAACTTACGGTGTGCATGGCTTTAAATTCAGGCACGCAAGTGTATGGCGATATGGCTTCATGAATGCAGTTCTCGTCGAAATAAGTCGCAATAGATAATTGTTAGATGCTAAATGGGTCAGATTTTCAGAAAATGTACAATTGGCAGCTCTACACATTTGGGAGATTCTCCTAAATTAGGCTGAAAAAAGATGAATACCGGGTATATCTGAGTATATTTGGTATCGCATTGATTTAAAGTATCTGTTCTGTTATGTTAAACTGAATTTTGAAGCTGATTTCTGTCTTAAATGTGTGTTATTTGAGAGGATTGGTGAAGGCGAATTGTACATTTTCTGAAAATCTGACCCAAATATGAATAACACCTGCGTGTTTTAAAGTTGATACTGTTATACAGTTATACCATTTGACATGAAGTATGTTTCTTGTGCGCATGCTTGTATGATATGTCCATGGCCAAAAGCAGATTATGACATTTTACGACAGGTGAGTCTAGGTCTAGGACAGGTATTGATTAATTCATTGATTACATGAATGGTTTTAACTTCTTATCGTTTAAGTTTGATCACTAGAACACAAAATAAGGCCAAAAATAACATCAAAGCTTAAATGTTGTCCCCAAAACGCTTATAGGATCAAACATTTTCTAACGGAGCGAATTACAGATAATGCTGCACGAAACTATAAAAGGATCAGTGCCTTTAGCTCAACGGCCTTGCACCCGTCTGAAAGTGGCCTGTCATTATTTAAATTCCAGGCTTTTACAATGTTGTACCGGAGAGAGGGACCTGTGTGTGTAAAAAGAAGGTTCAGATTCTTTATGATGGTCATTATAGTAATATCTATGATTTCATACTGAAATTCCTATCGTTTCCCCTTAGTTAGGTTGACCTGGGGCAAGATATCATTCAATCTAAAGCAGAAATGTTTTGAGCCAATGCCATTCTGATTTATCATGCCAAGGTATCTCTTTCCCTTTTATTTCCAAGGAATACACTCGAGTAAAGTTTCCTGTGCAAAAAAGCTGTAAAAACCTTTTCAAAGATAAGGTATCCAATTAAAGATTTATCTTCTTTAATTCCTTAGATCAGATGAGGAAAGGTTTTTGAAGCATGTAACAAGAAAATGGCATATCAGAGGAGGTGGAGGAGAATGGGGAGGCAAAGGGGATATTTATACCTTTCTATTGACGCAGGTAAAGCGTGGAAGGTATACATCAGAAACCTGAGACAAAATGCTAGCTGGTGGAATAAATCTGGTGTCTGCGATGCTCTATTTGGCACAAGAATCAAAAGACCCGCCTCCTAATTCGGTAAATGTATGGACCAACTCACAAAACTGCCATACCGTTCATCAAAGACGAGGCTTTAAGCTTTCAGACACCATATTTATACTAAAACCAGCGATGACAATATTATTTTAGAGAGGAACAAATATTGGCAATAGCGAGATAAAAAAATCTGCCTTGCCTCGAATATATTTCTGAGTTGAGATTTCAAATGGTTCTTTTTTCACCAGGTTCTTTATCACAGATTTGAGATTTATTATTCAAACTACACAGGCCTATACCTTAGATAGAGTTTGAACAAACTTTTAAGACCATACTTCACAATATTAGCATATATTCTGGCTCAATATAGGATTTGCATAAGCCTCTGTCCAAGCCTAAACTGCAGGATCATGAGGAGGAATACGAAGTGATTTTTCATCTGCATGAATATGATAGAAAAAGGTTTTCTGAGAAATCTTTGCATTTCTTAAACCAGAGAAATTCTTTCTGGCAAATATTTTTATTCAAAATATCAAAACAGACACACCCTCACAAAGTTCTGTGGTTTTCGTTGTGTCCTGAGTTACTTTCTTGAGTTTGAGGTTGGTTTTGCGATAGAAACATTACTTTAAAATCATTTGCTTTTTTTCTGGCTTTCATGCCTAGAGTCTGTACTCATCATTTGATCACTTAATATAGAAATGTACTTCATGCATTGTCTGACGAATTATCCAGCGGTCCTATTCCAACTGGCTTCTATGATCAGACTCGGTCCACGGGGACACAATGATAAATATTAAAACTTGGTTTTCTGATATACTTGTAAAAAGCTTATGATGTTCTGAAATAAAACAAAATGATACAAAAATGGTCAATGCCATAAGTGTTCACTTTGTATTATATAGTAACATTGATCATTGCGATTGATCTATGCCTAACAGAACAGATCTGCATTCACTGAACCCTCATGAAGTAGCCTATGTGTCTATGGTCAAAATAATAGGAAGGGAATATGAGACATCTATAAATCAAGTACAGTTACACCATGAGTGGCTAGAATGCTAGCCCCCTTGGGCCACAACAGAAACTATAGGTCATACCAACATGATATTTACTAAGAATACTTCTGTACAGGTTTATACATTTGTCTAAATCTTGTCCTATTCGTGCTTATAAATTTAAGATATTATTAGCAACCGTAATACTTGAATCGACTCCAATGAATCATAGCATTAATATATAAAGGACAATGGCGAAGGTCATAACACTTTCATCAAAGGTAAGGTATCCATGCCTTTAACATGCCCTCAGTGCACACTTCAGTGGCCTCTTCGGGACCTGTTTATTGGCGCACGTAATATTAGTGCACATACATCTCCAAATAACTACCAAATATTCTGCTAGTCCATGCTATCTTTTTATAATACAATTCTGTGTAGCGATGCCTACTATAAGAAATTTCAACTTGATTGATATAATTTTGTGAAGGATTATCGTAAAGGTCATTGACAATGGCAATCTATAGTCGAGTGGCTATAGCATGTTCTCTCTACTGCTACTGTTACCGCCAAAAGGTCCACCTTCTCCATTGATGACCCCGAACCCCTCTGCAGGGTCTTACATGTCTGGCAACTCATGCATGAATCCCGCCAAACGTATTGATAGCATTCCTGTTGGGAACCCCTAACTTGGCTATTTCAAAATTCAATCGCCTCTCGCACGGTGTAGGATATACTGCGGGTTTTTTTTCTTTTCTTATTTTCTCTTATACTTGTAGTTTTAAATGTGTTAGGCCTTAAATGATTTTTTTAAAAAAAGACAAAAAAACACCATCGACTTATGAGCACATCAAGTTTTGGTCACATCAAGTTGTTCTGAAGTACGAGTGGATACTATTGGCACTTAAATACAGTAATTCTCACAAAGTAAACATTTCTCAGGGCTCAGCCCAGGCGGAGTTTTTCTCGGTAACTTATTAGAATATATCCACATTAATACATCTGACGCTTTTATTTTTCATAAATCACAATTTCTGACTTTGTAAACATTTTTCTCACACAATATCGCAGAACACAACCGCTCTAATATTAGATTCCGTGGTTACTTCTCATATAATTTGCGAGCAAAAAGAAAAGAATTCGATGCCAAGGCTCAAACACTGCCTGAAAACATACCTCCTTGGGTGAAGGGAAATGAGTAGGGAAACTCATTACTCCCACATACAATATTTGCCAGTTATTTGCTGGTGTTTTATTACATTGCTAATCGACGCCCTCCCTGGGGGTGGGTGAGATGCATGAAAGATGTAAAAGACGGAATGAATTGACAAACACTAGAGATTTGTTTGGGTGGTGTTGGGATAATGAAATGCTGAATTAGTCCCTTCTGGGTTCTTACCAGCTCCTTATATAGGATGTTACCGTGTCAACACATTTAGCACAGGAATAATGGGATAATTTATGATAATTTGAAGAAGATATCGGATTACAGTACCCTCCCTCGCTCTACTCGTCGTTCTAACTGAAATCAGGCAGGATACATTTTTAGAAAGGGAGGCTCTTTTTTTCATACTCGGAACTTATATTTATGAATAGATAATCCCTGAAATGGTTCGTGCATGCCATGCTTAATTTCTAAATAATTACACCAAACTTCCGCTGAGATCGTGATATCATAAACTTATTTATAGGTCCAGCCATTAACTTTCAAGAGGTTCTCCAAGCTTCCATACTAAAAACAACCGAGGGTTACCCCCAGAACCCCGCGTTCTAAAAGTGTAGACATAAGCGCCAGCAGAAAATGAGGCAAGGAGAGATGATGCCTAGAGCATCAAGGCGATGTGGGTGGAAATGGAAGAAGAGAAGTAGAGGACAAGAAGGGGGAAGCAGCAAGGGGAGAGAAAGATATGCAGAGTTGTTGAACCTTCTATTCAACAGTCTGGACCTTTGGGAATCAGAGCAGGTAGTTATGGGCCACCGTTGAAGGAGGTGCTGCCATAAACAACAATTCAAGGCAACCACTGACAGTGTCTGTATCGCAGAAAAAGTGCTTGGCTTCAGTTCTTAACCAGACACTCCTTCATGACATGACAATGTATTAGAAATGTCGCCATTATATATATAGATATATGCATATAAGTGCCTATAGACCTATATTTCTCTTAAACTCCCAATTCAATGTAACGCCTCGCGATCTTATTGCATTGCCTTATTGCAGAGGCGCTAGCTCTTTGTATGCAGAAGTATCTATACTAGTTGAATTTCTATTGCCAAAATGATTATGAAACTTACCGGATTTCCGAAAAAGTTCGAGCATCAAACAGAGCTTATTATAAGTACTGTACATTATATTTAGTACTTCTTTTATTCTCCCTCTTCGTGAAGTTATTTTCCGTTTGGATGGCAATGTATCAATTTACATCTATTATTTTGTGATTGTCAAAACACCTAGAACGAATCCTGTAGATAATTCACGAGCTTCACTGCTCACGGTCTAGACATTGCTTGATGGTTCTAACAAAGATATCGTGGACGGATGGAATATCCTCATCACTGAATGTAACCCTTCATAATGCTAAGCAAATAAATACTCAACACATCCATACCACTGTATTTGAGAGCGATTGGCCGACAGGTCAATTATCATAGACAGCAGACACACCTAGTATAAACAGGATATTCTTTGCTTATTAAGAGCATGTGTCCGTCAACTTAAGGTAAAATTGTGAAGTCGAAATGTGAAATGAAAATAACAAACCCACTTATGCGCAATTCTAATGGAACAGAAACGAGGGGATTGCGCTTCTATCTGCGTTGCTATTGTAAGGTAAACACTATGGAAAGCGGAATACATATAACCGAAAATGGCGCATGCGCAAAAAGCGGCTCAATAGTAATTGAATGGGGAGCGTACTTTTCGCATCCGTCAATATCGGCCGATACATACGGGTTCCTCCGACTAAAACGGGTGCGCCAAATGCGCCCTGCGTTTTTTTCGGCCGGTAATTTCGGCCGCGGCCGAAAAAAACGGGTGATGTGTGTTAAAAGCGCGATGTGTGACCGAAATTGGCGCATGTGTGACCGAAATCGGCGCATGACACACCGATATTTTCGCCCGTCTTTTGCGTCAAATGCGCATCTTTTGCGTCAAATGCGGCCGTCAAATGGGCCCGGAGATGAAGGGGGGGTAGGGTATGGGGGAGGAGGGGTATGTAACATACATGTACAATATGGGTCAGATTTTCAGAAAATGTACAATTGGCAGCTGTACATATTTAGTCAATTCTGCTAAACTAGGCTACAATTTGGTCAATACTAGGTAAATTGGGGTATATTTGGCATTGTATTGATCCTAGCAATCTGGTTGGTTAGGTTGAACTGTATTTTGAAGTTTATTTTCGTCAGAAATCTTGTTTTTTTATAGAAGATTGGTGACGTTGAATTGTACATTTTCTGAAAATCTGACCCATATAATGAAACGTAATACATATTCCTGTACCTCCAACCTGTACATACCCCTGTACGTCCTCCTGTACCTCCTCCTGTACACCCTCCTGTACCTCCTCCTGTACCTCCTCCTGTACACCCCCCTGTACCTCCTCCTGTACATACCCCTGTACCTCCTCCTGTACACCCTCCTGTACCTCCTCCTGTACCTCCTCCTGTACACCCCCCTGTACCTCCTCCTGTACATACCCCTGTACCTCCTCCTGTACGTCCTCCTGTATGTCCCCTTGTACCTGTTAAAAGTGGTGGAGGGAGTTACCTGAGGAGGTTACTGGAGGAGGTACTGGAAAGGGGTATATTTGGTTACTGGAGGAACTTACCTGAGGTTACTAGGGGAGGTACTGGAAAGGGGTATAGTTGGCTACTGGAAGAGGTTACTGGAGGAAGTTATCTGAGGAGGTTACTGGAAAGGGGTATAGTTGGTTACTGGAGGAGGAGGTTACTGGAGGAGGTTACTGGAGGAGGTACTGGAGGAGGTTACTGGAGGAGGTACTGGAGGAGGTTACTGGAGGAGGTACTGGAGGAGGTTACTGGAGGAGGTTACTGGAGGAGGTACTGGAGGAGGTTACTGGAGGAGGTACTGGAGGAGGTTACTGGAGGAGGTTACTGGAGGAGGTACTGGAGGAGGTACTGGAGGAGGTTACTGGAGGAGGTTACTGGAGGAGGTTACTGGAGGAGGTTACTGGAGGAGGTACTGGAGGAGGTTACTGGAGGAGGTACTGGAGGAGGTTACTGGAGGAGGTACTGGAGGAGGTTACTGGAGGAGGTACTGGAGGAGGTATTGGAGGAGGTACTGGAGGAGGTACTGGAGGAGGTACTGGAGGAGGTACTGGAGGAGGTTACTGGAGGAGGTATTGGAGGAGGTTACTGGAGAAGGGTACTGGAGGAGGGTACTGGAGGGGGTTACTGGAGGAGGTACTGGAAGAGGTTAATGGAGGAGGTACTGGAGGAGGGTACTGGAGGAGGTATTGGAGGAGGTTACTGGAGGAGGTACTGGAAGAGGTCAATGGAGGAGGTTCTGGAGGAGGTACTGGAGGGTATTTCATGATAGAATAATGTGACAGGAATGTGCATCCCCCTGTACCTCCTCCTAGCTGTACCTCCCCCTATGCATCCATCTGTACTTCCTGCAGGAGGAGGTACAGACGGATGTACAGGAGGAAGTATGGGGGATGTACAGGAGGAAGTGCAGGGAGATGAACAGGAGGAATTATGGGGGATTTACAGGGGGAAGTACAGGAGGATATACAGTGGGACTTACAGGGGGAGGTACGGGAGGACATACAAGGGGATCTACAAGAGGAGGTACATGGGGAAGTGCAGGGGGATGTACAGGAGGAAGTATGGGGGATGGTACACGGGGATGTACAGGAGGAAATACAGCAGGAGGTTCAGGGGTACTTCCTCCAGTAACCTCCTCCAGTACCTCCTCCAGTAACCTCCTCCAGTAACCTCCAGTAATCTCCGCCTGTACTTCCTCCACTTACAACCTGCAGTAACCTCCTCCAGTACATCCTCTCATTTAGTCCAATCTGCTAAAATGTGTCTTGAATAATGTTGGAAAATTGTGGTTACTCCAGGGCTGGGCAAGCCATTAAAACATGCACTATCCCCCATATGTTCCAGTGCTCCCCCCAAATAGTGATACACTAATAGCACTGGTTATGATAAAAGGGGAAATAGAGATAAAGTAATGGTAGAAGTAACGGTAGAAGTAATGGGAGGTAGTGTAGGTAAGTGTAGGTAAGTAAGTGTAGGTTGGAGTTGTATAGAGCCCTTGAGAAGGGAAGGAAAAGGCGATAATAGGGAATGTTGATAATTTTAAAGAATTTTTAATGGAAAATGGTAGAGGGGTAAATAAGAATTCTAATGGGAGTGAAAATTTAATTGGTAAGGTGAGCGATAATAGGGAGGGTTGATAATTTTAAAGAATTTTTAATGGAAAATGGTAGAGGGGTAAATAAGAATTCTAATGGGAGTGAAAATTTAATAAGGAAAATTAATAGTTTAGAAGTTATGAGGGTTGAAAGATGAGAAGATTGTATGGTAGGGATATAGTGGTAAGGTGAGCGATAATAGGGAGGGTTGATAATTTTAAAGAATTTTTAATGGAAAATGGTAGAGGGGTAAATAAGAATTCTAATGAGAGTGAAAATTTAATAAGGAAAATTAATAGTTTAGAAGTTATGAGGGTTGAAAGATGAGAAGATTGTATGGTAGGGATATAGTGGTAAGGTGAGCGATAATAGGGAGGGTTGATAATTTTAAAGAATTTTTAATGGAAAATGGTAGAGGGGTAAATAAGAATTCTAATGAGAGTGAAAATTTAATAAGGAAAATTAATAGTTTAGAAGTTATGAGGGTTGAAAGATGAGAAGATTGTATGGTAGGGATATAGTGGTAAGGGTTGTATGGGCAGTTAGTATGGGTAGCAAGCAAGCAAGGTAAGAATCATTGCAATGTGTTCAACAGCAGCACTGGCAAGGCGAATTGTACATTTTCTGAAATCTGACCCATATATCTATGCATATATATGCATATATTATGTGATGTGTTACAGGAAAATGAGTCACACGTCTCCACCACTCTAATGTGCTGAATTAACCTCTTAATATGCTGAAAAGTGCTGCACTCTGAAGTCTCCTACATGCCAATAAATTATTTGATAAATTATACCCTCCTCCCTCACGCCCTTATCCCTCATACCCTGCTCCCTCACACCCTCACACCCTCACACCCTCACACCCTTCTCCCTCACACCCACTTCCCTCATACCCTCCGCCCTTATACCCTTCTCCCTCACACCCTTCTCCCTCACACCCACTTCCGTCATACCCTCCGCCCTTATACCCTCCTCCCTCACACTCTTCTCCCTCACACCCACTTCCCTCATACCCTCCGCCCTTATACCCTCCTCCCTCACACCCTTCTCCCTCACACCCACTTCCGTCATACCCTCTGCCCTTATACCCTCCTCTCTCATACCCTCCGCCCTTATACCCTCCTCCCTCACACCCTTCTCCCTCATACCCACCTCCCTCATACCCCCCACCCTCATACCCCCGCCCTCACACCCTTCTCCCTCATACCCTCCGCCCTTTTACTCTCCTCCCTCACATCCTTCTCCCTCATACCCTCCGCCCTTATACCCTCCTCCCTCACACCCTCCTCCCTCAAACCCGCCTCCCTCACACCCACACCCCTTGTACCCTCCTTCCTCAGTCCCTCTCTCAGACCCTCCTCCCTCGGGCCCACCTCCCTCAGACCCTCCCTCAATCCCTCCTCCCACACACCCTCCTCCCTCAGATTGGCCCCCTCAGACCACAGATTGGCCTGGCCACCTCCTCCCTCAGTCACCCTTTCCTCAGACCCTCCCTCAGACCCTCTGCCCTCAAACCTGACAGATTTGATTATGTCAGATTCTAAGCTGAATTTAATTCTGTTCATGGCCGCCAATTACGGCCGACAATTGCGGCTGACAATTGCGGCCGCTCTATATGGGTCAGATTTTCAGAAAATGTACAATTGGCCATGTCATATGCATATATATGCATGTGTAATGCCGTAGCTTATTCTCACTTTTTATACTACTTACGATTGTTTTAAAATGGATTGTATAGAGCGCGCATGCTGCGCATCCATTTATCGCGCCTTGCGCATGTTATCCCATGTTGTATAATTCTGAGTGTGGCCACGAGATGGCAGTATAAGCTAGTCAACTTCATTATATTCTCCTTTGCTTCTTTGTACTTCTTATTATTTAATTATAACACCTTTTCTTATACGTGATACTATTGTACCTGGTTCGGACCTTCATTATGGAATAAATTAGAGTAATTACAATATAGCTTATGCCTTGTTATCTTTATTTCTCCTCCCCTGTGCACACCGAGGGTCATTACACATGTGTGTATATATGGGTCAGATTTTTAGAAAACGTACAATTAGCAGCTCTACACATTAACGAAATTCTCCTAAATTAGGCTGAAAAATCATAAATACCAGGTATATCTAAGTATATTTGGTATCACATTGATTTAAAGTATCAGTTCTGTTATGTTAAATTGCATTTTGAAGCTCATTTTTGCCTTAAATATGGTTTATTTGAGAGGATTGGTGAAGGCAAATTGTACATTTTCTGAAAATCTCCCGAATATTGTCGCGCTAAATGTTACACCTATTCAATCACCCTAGGTGTTATAAATAGGCTGGTTTATTGTAATAATGCCCTCACCGTGTAGAAACTGGGGGAGGATAATTGTTACTATTAATAGGTATTATGTATCCAGATTATTTTATTAGATTTTAAAACTAGGAAGCGTCTATAGATGGTAGAAATTACAGTTACTACAGATATTTATTTCTCATTACATTATTATGTATACGTTATAAGTTATTATACTCACTAGAAACTTTATGTTAAACTATCTTTCAAACAACTGAATTAATATACAATATCAGGCAATATCAGGCATTGTAATATATCATTTTAGAACATTAAGTTCAACAAGAAGAGGGGGTCGATTTTCGATGGGGTGGGTCACTTTTCGATTACCGAAAATAGACCCATGGGTCACTTTTCGATGGGGGTCACTTTTCGTCATGACACCGGCCGCATATCACGGCCGACAAAATCGGTAAGAGTTGCGAAATGGGCGGCTGAAGTACCGCAAATTGCGGCCGCCGGCCCCGTAAAACGCGGCCGGCGGTGCGTAAAAAGCGGTTCGACGGCCGCGAAAGTCGGATGGAATTTGCGGCTATTTCGGTAATGTTGCGATAAAAACGGTTGCCGCTTTTTGCGCATGCGCAATTTTCGGTTATATGCATTCCGCTTTCCATAAAACACACTGTTATTCTAGGGATCAAACGTCTTGTTTGGTTGTGGCGCAGTAAAACTCGGACAGACCAACTTATGTTTGAGTCAACCAAGATCTTCATAATAGTTCATGAAAAATTATACAAACAAATATTAGTTACCCCCCGAGGAGTCTTACCAAGGGGGGTCCGGGAACCCGGAATCTGTACATCCTTGTTGTAACTATTCCGGATAATTTCATCCTTGATTTAGCACCAAACAGATAGCACCATAGTTTGCTGATGATGGGTATTATCGTAACTGTCTCCATGGGACAACCATTTACCAGGTAATCGTCTGATTAGAATATCTCAGATGGGTTGCTAGGATTCATTTAGGTCAAGGTCAAGGGGATACAGGTACTAGATAGAGGAAATTCACGCTGTATTTCAGGACATAAGGAATACAGGCAAACATCTAGCCAGGAGTGCGTTTGTAAATATGTTTTTTCATTCATTAGAGGCCAATGATATATTCTAATCAGTTACGTATAAAAACGCACTACCCTACACCGATGTCTATAGGCGTTGCCTTATTAATCAAAACTCTTCTATCTCACACACAACTACATCAAAACTTATTACATGAATATTATATTAATGTTCACCTCTAGTAGAACTCATTTTACTAAACCTAAAAAGTCAATATAGATCCTAGTTTATATATGCGCCGCAAATTATTACTCATTTCTTGGCCGCGTCATACAGCTTTAACAATCCAGCTATGCGAAAAATAAACTTTCAAACATATTGTTGTTAATCCTGAAAATATTGTTGTTAATCCTGAAAAAAACCCTGTTTTTTTGTTTTTATTCATCGACCAACTTCGATTGACATTTTGTATGATTACCATGCTCCTTATCCTTGGGATACAAGCAATGGAGTACGCTTGCAACAGGGATTTTGCGTCATGTAAACGTGTTCCAACTCATAGAACAATGGGGGTGAGAGCTTCTATATAGTAAAATGGACTATTTTACTCTAAAGTTAGAGCAAAAGAAAGTATGCACCTGCGAAATACCAAACGTATTAATTTAGATAAACAGAAGAAATTTAGATTGTGTACATGTATGTATATGTGTGACATAATATCATAAGGACGGAGCATATAATGACTGCTTCCCCGAGACAGCATTTATAAGAATCATTTTATAATATGCGATGTAGCCTGGGAAAGATTCCCTGAATGTGGCCAAATCACAATGTATAATCCCCCTCCAATACTATTGGTCCTCGTGTGACACACTATCATTGGTGTAAGGATGGAGTAAATTGCATTAGTAACTAAGAAATGGTATAAAGTGGTAAATTGCGATAGTACCGATGGGAATACTAGCTAAACGCGCATCTATCTGACCAGGTATTAACGTATACCGCGTGTCAGGCAGGCATGACGTGAACTGACAATGCTGCACCTCCCCATGACGGAAAAGAATTATGATTATTGAGAAGCAGTATTATATAGATAACATGGAATCAGGCACCATTTCAACAAGAGGGTGATGTTGGTGCTATACTGGTCACTTGTTCGCCAGGCTCAAGCTTGCAGGCTTATCAGTCAACAAGTTGCTTTTCCCCTCTCTTATCTAATCTGCTTCCTTGGAATTATTGCCTTCCCTCGATGCAACCTCCCTTATCTCCTCTTTAGATCCTCTTTCATGATCAAGATAGCCGCCCGCCTAGGAATAACTCCAGCGGCCGGAGATTTTACCTAATCTTATCTCTGCGGTATATATGTGTGAGAATTATATATACCTGTCGCAGATGGGTATGGTGCCATATCTCCATATAGCGCTGACTCTGTGTGCACAGACTAGTGCTGTCAATAGGGGGATTGAATTCAAGGCCGTTTGGAATATCTTTGGAGTGGTCACGGAGGAGTTCGACCTGTACTACGAGTAATATTACTCTAATGCAGGGACTCTACTATGGGAAAAACGGCAAAAAACGGCTGCGACAAATTTTTTGCGACGAAATATCTAATCAAGTTAGATATTTTGCAATTGTTGGCAACAAATAAATGTGTTGCCGACAACCTATTTTACCCCTCTTCCACTAGTGATTTGTGCGTGCCAAATTTTTATTTTTAGTCATGTCGACGATGAATTTTGCCTGTCAGCGCCGTTTTTTACCTATAGTGGAGTAGCCCTATAATGCAGGGACTCCACTATGGGAAAAACGGCTGCGACAAATTTTTTGCGACGAAATATCTAATCAAGTAAGATATTTTGCAATTGTTGGCAACAAATAAATGTGTTGCCGACAACCTATTTTACCCCCTCTTCGACTAGAATTTTTAGTCATGTCGAATTTTGTGAATTTTTAGTCATGTCGGCGCCGAACTTTGCCTATCGGCGCCGTTATTTACCTATAGTGGAGTCCCCTATAATGCAGGGACTCCACTATGGGAAAAACGGCAAAAAATGGCTGCGATGAATTTTTTGCGACGAAATATCTAATCAAGTTAGATATTTTGCAATTGTTGGCAACAAATAAATGTGTTGCCGACAACCTATTTTACCTCTCTTCCACTAGTGATTTGTGCGTGCCAAATTTTTATTTTTAGTCATGTCGACGATGAATTTTGCCTGTCAGCGCCGTTTTTTACCTATAGTGGAGTAGCCCTATAATGCAGGGACTCCACTATGGGAAAAACGGCTGCGACAAATTTTTTGCGACGAAATATCTAATCAAGTTAGATATTTTGCAATTGTTGGCAACAAATAAATGTGTTGCCGACAACCTATTTTACCCCTCTTCCACTAGTGATTTGTGCGTGCCAAATTTTTATTTTTAGTCATGTCGACGATGAATTTTGCCTGTCAGCGCCGTTTTTTACCTATAGTGGAGTAGCCCTATAATGCAGGGACTCCACTATGGGAAAAACGGCTGCGACAAATTTTTTGCGACGAAATATCTAATCAAGTAAGATATTTTGCAATTGTTGGCAACAAATAAATGTGTTGCCGACAACCTATTTTACCCCCTCTTCGACTAGAATTTTTAGTCATGTCGAATTTTGTGAATTTTTAGTCATGTCGGCGCCGAATTTTGCCTATCGGCGCCGTTATTTACCTATAGTGGAGTCCCCTATAATGCAGGGACTCCACTATGGGAAAAACGGCAAAAAATGGCTGCGATGAATTTTTTGCGACGAAATATCTAATCAAGTTAGATATTTTGCAATTGTTGGCAACAAATAAATGTGTTGCCGACAACCTATTTTACCTCTCTTCCACTAGTGATTTTTGTGCGCCGAATTTTTAGTCATGTCGGCGACACGTTTTGCCTGTCGGTGCCGTTTTTTTTCTATAGTGGAGTCGCCCTACAAAGCTATTAGATTTCCTAGATAGAAATCGTAGCGATTTATTAAAGTATTGACATGGAATCAATATGAATACAAACCCATTATAAGACGAATCAACCATGAGTTGTTTAAAGTCGTTTATTTCCATTTTACCCTAAGTTTAGACTTGTCTGGTGTAGAATTTTTTTTGATTCATCCCAAGCATCAGACCCTAGATTCAATGCAAATCCAGAATACAATTGAGGCCAATATAAATCCCCCTGTTTGATAAAAATAGTTCAGAGTCCACAGACACACCTAAGTAATATCATTACGGTCTACAGACAGCACAAAAACTTATCATCAGGTAGTTATAGTGCCATAAGTTCACCACAATAATTGATGGCACATTCCTCTATCTTGAAGTGCAGCCAGAGTTTTTCATCTCTCTAATAGAGAATAGATGGCATTCCTAAAGCGGTTACATGATCAGAAAATTAAAGACACGAGCGGGTGAATGAGGGGCTGAAGGAAGTAATGAGGAAAAATGGCGAAAGGAAGAGAAACAAGCAAAGAATAATAAAACACATCATTTACCGTTCCACCTGACATTATTACGTCACACGCGATCAAACGAACGAAATTGACACTATAGATGTCTTTATCTGTATGGCAATGTTTCTCTCTTAAAGCTGCGTTGTTTAATCTCGATAAAAAAACCTAAATATTTTCTACTTTTTGTTTTTTTGTTTTCCTGACTATTTGAAAGTCATTTGAGGAGGATTTCACCCTGTTGTTTTTGCTGCAGAGCTTCACAAATGCCCACATGTATATTAATTACGGCGACCCGCCGAAATCGTTTGTTGCGGTGATTTCACTTGTTATCGCTCACCAGTGCTCGTTTTCTTTTTGTTATTCGTATACACATATAACATCAGCAAAATAGTGATAACTTCAGTTCTATAAGTCAAACAAGGATAATGTGGGTTGTTTTTGTTATAATAGCTGACAATCCAGTTTTAAATATATGAATGTCACTATTGATAGCGCTAGTAATATTGCAAATGTGGATCCAAAAGAAGAAATATATCAGATTCAAGCATTGAAGAAATGACATTGGGTCTGGCGCATCAATATAAATGTTTTCTGTGAATGAATTGAGTTAATCTATAATTCATTTCGTTTTTCACTTTTCAATGTCATGGATTCGTGCAAGTATTGCCTCTCACAGGTAAAAACTAGGTCTTCTTTAATTTCATGCAGTTATCAAATGTACTTCTGCATTGGTGGAACTAGTCACGGGAATATGTTCGCATTCCATTATAGATTGGCTAGTGCTGAATCACCTCTATAGTGATACTCCTATTATACACCATTTACAGTGACACACAAGACCACAAAAATGCCTGTTTTATTTCTTCCACCTCTGCCTACATAGCTCCGATGTCACCACTGTTTGGAACGTGCCGTCAAAGCATAAAATATAATACACCGAGTCAATCCAACAAAAGTCATGCACAATTATCAGGGATCATTATATCGAAGAAGGTGGATCACTATCCATACTGTAGTTTACAATTATTCACGTTAACAAACGACATAAACAATTGCCCATTTTAATTGTAAAGCTAGAACTCGTAATCTGCATTTGGGTAAGTGGTAATTATCTAGTGTCTTTGGAGATCTGAAATAAAATGTAAATAAACGAGAAACGTGTAGACCCTTAGAATATGATAACTTATATATTACCTTGTTTACCGATTGTTGATTTAAAAAATACATATAGTAGGAACAATTTTAATTTGGCTCCCCGCACCCTAAGCCTCTCCGTTGTCATCTCTCTCCCCCCCCCCCCCCCACACACACATACCTGTGCACTTCCTGATATAGGTATTATCTGCGCATACCTATGATCATCGGTCTATAAAGTATATAAAGGTGGTTCCAAGTGGTTCTAGTCTAAAGAGAAAGCAACCCTCACACTCTTAGAACATACGTGTTCTGCGAATCCTAAATTTGAAGTTCCATTACAAGCAACAAGATTCAATTATATATTATCTGCATTTCTCTAAGGAATCATTCAGCTCCATATAACTGAATATTCCTTCTGGATTTCAAATATGTTTTAATGGCAAAACCCATAACATAATGAAGGGTCTTCATAGAACAGATTGTTCCAACAGTATGTAAGGTTTTATCGCGTCTGATTCTGCACACTCTTGAGATTCAGGGCCGGATGTTATTCAGACAAAGAGTCTGTGAGAAGATAATTCCGCTTAGATGTGTGTCTTTAATATCTTCAAATACTCGCAGAGCTGGATCCATGTGTTTTGGGCCGATCCATGAATACATCTAGGGGGATAGGTGGGTCGGGAAGTCTGCTCATGTCCTGTGTCTAATTATACAGGCCTAACATCAATACAACTGCTGATATCATTACCTGACATCAGCGAATGAATACCTTTTATCAGTATGTTAGTGCATACATCGATAGGGAGGAAAGAGAACGATTATGATGTTGAAAAGGTGAATAATCGGGTAAAACTTGATCTGATGGTCTTGTGTCAGTTTCCTCTCACTTACTTCTTAGAGTAAAACTTAATTCGGTTAGAGATAATTATATCAATTATTGACTGATGCCTTCATCTAAATACATTTTAATCCCTACTTATAGTATGTATAGTGCTCAAGCATTTTATGTAAATAAAGATCATACTATTATTGATTCTAACTATCATAAAGAGTATTTGTTCTAACAATGTACATGTATTGTGTATGTCAGGGCGGGTGGAAACCCACATCTCGTTGTGAGACTACATTGATTGATATTCCCTGAATAAAATATAATTATACAAAGTAAAATAAGGCAGAATCTCTGTAGGCCCCCGCCCCTACAGAAAGGATTACTCTTCACAGACTTACATTAGACGCTAGGCATAAAATATCTCCCATGCTATCAAGGTAATGATAGCGATTCTCTGAAGTCTCTTTATATTTCTACCTCTTTCAGATCATGTTTACTTTGTCCTCAATTGATGATGATTGGATGCAATCATTTTATCTACCTGTGAAATCCTTTATTGTGCAAGCTACTCCTTGCCTAACCGTCATTAAACAGAAAAGCACACGTATTGGGAACTTGTGCCTTTAGCATTATGGACACAATTATGCTCTCTCAACTCTGATCGTGGGAACATGAATCGAAATCAAAACTGTGGTTAAAGCTTATCTATCTGAACCCAAAGAAACTGAAACAATGTCATAATCTGATTAATTTTTGTAGACCGCCAAAGCATGATCCGAGTCCTTTCCCACGAATTTCTCTCTGGGAAGAATGACAGGAAACACAGTTTCTAACAATGATACGTCTCAGTATAAAATTATTCGAATAAGTTTAATGTTGAACATACCATAGCTATGTGTAAGAACAATGGCCGCCATTTCTGTCCCTGGCTCGTTCAAGGTATAGACTAAAATCTTGAATAAAGATTTTTACAAAAAAAATCGAATACTGTCGGGCATGGATTAAGGTTAGACCGAACCAGATAATAGTTGTTACCGGTTTTTATAACACATTATGTAATAATGTTCTTAGAGGATCAACATGGACAGTAAAGAGTTAGAGTTCTGATGTCTCATGATGGCTTCATTCTATCCTAAGTGATAGGTCATAAACTGATAATGATAATAATAACTATAGTAATAAAATCACCACTTTGTTAAACTGCACTGGACAACATGCATGATCCTTTCCCTCAGGTATGAGCTGGGTGTGTGTGTGTGTGGGGGGGGGGGGGGGAGATGCTATGCATGACACATGACAACTTTCTTTTAAGAAGCGACATATTCAATGCATTGTGCACCTAACATAAGAGAACATAACCCTACTCCTTTTAGAAATAAATCATTTACTTTTTCGTTTTATCTTCCAAAGATTTAGATACTTTTAATTTTGTAGATAGATTTCAGGGTTCTTTGCTTACAAACTTGAATTTTCAACTAATTCTAATTTAAGCATTTTATGGTCCAAAGGGGAGATTTCACCCGCGGTGATGGAACTGGAGGAAAGAGCATAATTTATGGAGCCAAGTTTTCAGATGAAAACTTCAAGCTCAAGCATTACAGGTCTAGTTACCATTAGTACCAAAATCACTCTCTGTGGTCGTCTTCCAAAAGATTCTTGAGGGAATGAGTGTTTTTAGGCAGATTGAGAAAACAGAGAAAAATGCCTGCAATAAGCCCTCGAAAGATGTAGTTATGCACTTGTCAATTGCAACCTCCCCCCCCCCCCTCACCCCCGGGGAAGTGGGGAATGTCTGAGAAAACATTCCCCTACCCAGGCGGAGATTTCCCTTAGTTTACAGCACTATCAACTGAGGGGGAATGTCCTCCAGTGCCCACGCTATACCTTGGTTCCCAAAAGAGGAATATCATTGCATAAAATATAAATAGATATGTGATAATGATCACAATTAGACATGAGATAATAATGAATATAGCTATAGTAAAAATGCCACATCCTTGCAAGATCTTCATGGATCTGGACCATTAAAAATTCTACAATACTCTCTTGATCTCTATCTCTCTCTAATATTGGGTCTAAGTTAGGGGAAGAGGTTAGGGGGTATTATTGGGGGGTGGGGTGGTCATGGGGAGGTTTAGGTGTGGGGGTAAATGGCTTCCCATGTGGCTGTCCACCCTGTACAGTCATTTCTGACAGCATATGATATACAGCTAGAATAGATGGTAAGATGCACAGTTCAGTCATCTTCCAACTGGCTTCACCCAAACCCTAACAGTGTTCTAGACAGCAGCTAGAGGGGCATACTCTATACAGACTGCAACCACTATCTATACAGTGTTTGGACAGCAACTACCTCCTATTTAGTGTCTCAACAGTGACAAGTCTGAACACAACTTGCTGAACTAAATGAGTGTCAAGGCTGCAACCACCTCCTATATAGTGTCAGGCATGAATGTGACTTGCTGAACTAGATGGGGTACTCTAATTCCACTGCAGGCCCTACTCTATTCTAGAAATGTCAAGATCCTTTAGTGTTGGGGTTAGGGTAGGTGTTAGGTTATGGGGTTGGGGTTGGGGGGTTGGGGGTAAGGGGAGGGCTTATGGGAGGCAGTTGTTGAGGGGGTTAGCATTGGGGCAAGGGGGGGGGTGGGGTGGGGCTGGGGTATATGTCAAATGTCTCCTGTAGATATATTCACCTTATATGATTGTTTTCTCCTTCTTTTGAAAAGTGAGACTAAATCACCTTACCTTCCTCAAGAACGTCATTTTACTGCCATCTGCCAACTATTCTATTCATTTTGTAAGAAATTTTTTCCAGCCCTTCAAGCCTGAGACCACATACTGCACATGTATCACTAGGGGGCCTACATTCCACTAATGAATAAATTACCAAACTTACTAATAGATGGTGCATCTTGCTTGGTTAACCTATATGTAGTTAATATGAATTTTCATCTTTGATGTAGGGCCTATGTATTAGCCATACATGATTACAAACTTCATCATTAATTTGATCACTATTTAAAATTAAGTGGGTTTGGTACAATACATGGGTGTGTATTCCAGAACACCCACTGATTTAAGTCTGAGCTAGGTGTATGTAATGGCGACTCCCTTCAGGGAGGTATATACTGCACCACATAGTGTGAAGCAGTGGCAAAATGTGTGAAAGCCTACAGCCAATAGGATGTGACCACTTCCTTTGATATGCCACACTACACTGCACAGTGCCATGGAAAACAAAATAAACCTCTGTTTTACTCATAATAGGCCTATCTTTCAACTGTCCACACCTTTGTATTTATATATAAAAACTGCTTTTGTAATTTGAGATACAGTAAGTTTAAACACGTTTAATGATTATGAAAAAGTACTAGATGCAGTCTCAGTAAAATTGAAAGGATTTCTCACACACTGATTTCATTATTATTGTTATTTGGTATCATACATTGAAAGGTTTTCTCATACAATGGGTCCAGCATTTGGCGCACAAGAGGAAAATGAACTTCATATAAAAGGTGAGACTATTTCAGTCTCATCTTTTTTAATGAAGGAGAGGAGAAGTGTATAAGGTGCAATATTAAATATTAGCTAGAAATTTTCTAGCTAAAATTCATCTATGTGCTTCTTTACTAACTCCATAGGAGTTAATATCCAATGGTTTAATGATTTCTTGTTTTGTCATAGGCTTGATAGACCTACAAATCGTCCATATTTAATAATACACCTTGGAGGGCTGTGTCATATTGTGACATGCTTAAAAAATCTGTATTTATGTCCCACCCTCAAGCCCCTGCCTGTCCTATGATATACAAGAATGATCATTTGAATACATTGATGTGAATGCAATTATATTCCATATTTATTATGAATACATAATTATAATTAAATATGAAATATGTGCCCTAAAGACTGTTGTGTCGTATTGTGACATAAATTTGATGGGCAAGATATTTAGACTTAATTCAGTGAAAAAATGTCCACCAAAAAAATGTACCCCAGGGGGGTGGGGCATTTACAAGAATTTCCTGCCCTGGGGGGTCGGGGATTTCATCAAATTTCCCAAAAGGCCAAGGACATTCCCCATATCCCCGAGGGATGGGGGTGGGGGGGGGGGGGCAATTGACAAGTGCATTATTGCTGACAGTGGTTCCATACCAGTATAAACGCCATATTTGTTGTCACAAAAGAAGCTTCTGAGAAGTAGTTCTATGCAATACCAAAATAAAAAAAATCTTTGACCTCAAAAAAATCCCCTTTTCGCTATAGGAAGCCAAACAGCAACATATTAGGAGGTTCTCACCTCCGAACAAACTAATGAACCACCATGATTTCGTCATAAAAACCTTTGCTCTACAAGAATATGAAAACGTGCAGCAGAGTAATGATCTGCTATCGCCGTGTGGCAGGAACACGTGAAATTAGCCGCAACAAATAACAGTTAATCTGAGTTGTCTTATCAAAGACCATTCCTAGAAGCACCTATATTGGCCATATTTTATTTAATCAACTCCCCGAGGTCTCATATTCCAACTGAATGGCACCAGATTTTGAGATCTAAGACAACTAATAAAGCCTAGGTATGTTTGTAGTGCCAGAAATCGTTACTTCCGGCGGCTCTAGACTTCCGGAAAACACTTCCAATAGCACCAGGCAACCTGATAAGGAGAATCATTGGCGGTGCTATGAAGTCTTTGTAGTTGATCTGTTCGGATGATTGCATTTTATTTACCTCCTGAGGCAACTCAAAGGGAAAGGTTAATAAAGTACCTGAGAAATAAAAAACAATTTGCTACGACCTGCATGATATTCATTTCTAACTTGGTGTAAAATAATGAAACTTCTGAGAAAGGCTGGAAAATGGGATTCCAATATTGAATGTAGGGACCTTTTTAAAAAAAGAAATATTATTTTTCTCATTGCTCTTGGTCAAAAAAGGTATTCGGAATATTCGTTAAAAACATATCCCAAAGAACGCACCTTAATTTGTTGTTGCTTCTAGCCCCAGCGGGTAGGGTCCATTCTATTGGTATTTGGAATATGAATGATTCCCGCACGTTTTTTGCTGCATACATAATCCCACCTCATATATTTTGATGCATACACATCTCTGAGGATACTGTAATACTTCTCCCTTAGCTTTGTCTTGGCGGTGATATAGATTGTAGCGGTAATACTTTCCATAATTATGGCACTTTTAACAAGTTGAGATTTTGTTTTCAATATACCAATTATATGCGACATAGAATGCAGGAGCGTATTGAGTAAACAACTATTATACAAAAAATGGTTCAAAATTCGAGCACTAAGAAGAAAGTGATTTCTCTGTTTAAAAATGATTTACGACGTGCTCTTTGGGCGTATACATATATACAAGTGCCATTTGTTAGGATACAATGAGAACCGATGATAATTAAAGTAAGCGTTCCTTTCAAAACAGCAACGACAGACTGTTTCGGGAGAGGCGGGTTTCAATTCAAACTTAAATGCTTATGGAAGATGTAATACATTGGCAAAAACGTACACTGAACGACAGCATACAAAGACTGATAAGGACTGAAGTGAGCATTGAAATTATAGGCCTAATAAACACATCTAATCCGAAAAATATATGTTTGTGGTCGTTTATATGTCTCTCAATAACCACATACAAATCAAGGTCCGAACTGATATCAGTCGATGCATTGACACTGCACCATGTGTTAACATTTCCAATTCATGGAAGTATTTGATAGTCATAAATTGGCTTACCCCTTGATGTCGGTCCTCTATTCCTCCACAATAAACAACTGACTGCGCCCCTTAAAAGAGGTTAAAAAAGCAATGATTAACATAAATAAATACACAAATTAAAGTCTTAAGCTCCAACGGTTATAATAATCATATAATTAATGATGTTTTAATATGACTGACAAATCAATAATTAAATGAATCAGGAATTGAGGAAATGTTATATAACATAAGTCATAGACGTTTTGATGTTGTTTTCTGGTCAAGAAAATTATCGATGTGTAAAGAATGATATATATCCAAGAAATGGGTGGTCTACTTCTAGCGATGCAAAGCTCGAAAGTATAAAAGGTAATTTAAAAAAACAACTGGCTTTGAGTTTGATATACTAAAACAATTATAGGCGTAATGATAACATTATTCAATCAACTGTATTTTCGGACCCAATTAAAAGATATGCACTAACATCTCCTTGAGAACCAAACTAAATACCATTTCCAGGTGCATATGACATCAATAAAGTGTTATTGGGATTCTTTATTGTTTTGCCGACCTTGAACATGTCCTGACCTAACAGATCTGCTCATGATAGGTGTGGTTAGACATCCATACATCCTCATCCTTCATAACAACACACAATGTTACCTTTTAGTTCTCTGTCGGAGAACCACACACGATTCCTATTGAAAACGCTGTTTAGGATTCTACTCGCTAGACCTGCAGAAAATAGGCATTGGGAAGAATCTCTGCTATCGTGAACGAACCCACAGGAACCTCGAAAATATATTACTAATATTAGGCTTACGTGTAAAAAAAAGAGTTAGGTCAGAGTGTTTTTTATACATGTATGCCTTTCGCTTGACTATGAATCCCTTGTTAGCTTTTGTAAAATAATTCATACACATCGATGTGTGTTAGCTCTTGTTCAAAAAATCATACAAATCGATTATTCTACAAAAACGAAGCTTTCTTATAGAAAATATTGGCATTATAGCAACAGAATGGGGTGTATGATATTAATGATCACACGTAGACCGCACGTGAGGACCACCAAGTGGATATGATAAGAGAAAGAGATAATACTTCTTCATCTCCAGGTGAACTCAGTGGCATAAGGTGAGTCTGAGACATCGCCAGTGCAGGTTGGTTGTTCGGTGGCCCCATGCAACCAAGGGCCTCCAAGACAGACTGGACACATTTTTAGAAGCGAGATATTTTAAAAATAAACACAGTGACTTGAGGAGGAAGCTGTGCCAAACACCTGTTGGTCGCCTTGGTGACGGTTTCCATGGGAACATCCCAATAATTCCTCCTCACCCTGTATGAGAAATGAGGCCAGAAATACCATATATTATGTTTCTAGTGCGTCGGAATTCAGCCACTCTTTCTCAAATGTGTCTTCTTATACATAGGGGTGTTTTGATATACCAAACGTTGCGTGTGCACTCATTTCCTAGGTTATGGTTATGTTTCATAGGCTAAGGGTGCAACTGAATCTTAATTACATTGGATCGAGTTACCAGCTTTACAATTTAACACCCGCTAAGTACTTCAATTTTTTGTAACAATCCTGGTGATACCTAATATTTTACCGACACTACTCTGAAGAAATATCTATCTATCACTATTAGTGCTTTTCATATAGCTTTGATACTCATCGATGCAATTGTCTTGCCTGAAACTTTACGTAAATTCAAGTTCATGTAAATGGCATGTTAACTTAATAAAAAAAACTTTAGCATTCTCATTACCAAACTTGATATAGATAGATCTTAAAAGCTAATGAACGTTAGAGTTGCTAGTTAACTTAAATATACCTCCGAAACATTACTGCTTTATTAAACGTTAATTGACTTGTTTTGATGCTCGTAAAAATATAGACAGCTCCATTGGTAAAAAAAACCGCATAAGAAAATAATTCCCTTTAATTCACGCTAGGAACAACTTGATACCATCTCAAGGAGCTTTATTTTGAAAATGAGCGAAGTTTTCAAAATAGAAGTTCAATGATTCATTCATAATAAAGACCTTAGGACATAGGACAGATCTTAGAGAAAGGATAGGCATCTTACTCTAAGGACAGATAAAGTAAGTTGGGCGTTCGTGCACTTGTAGAATCCCAAATCTCATTGTGGCGAGAACCTTTGGAAAAGTGGGAAGGATGATGAGGGAGGGGACCATTAGTACGGTATTTTGATTACAAAGAAACAGCGATTTGAATGAAGAAGAGATTATGGGATAACAAGACTGTCAAGAGAGACTTTTGAGGGAGAAGGAGGGCAAAAGAAAAAGAAATTCTTGCATAGAGCTTGAGAAAATAATATACAAGAACTTGCGATTTCGATGAGATCATCTAGGAACCGTAGTCTCTTTAGCTCTAAGTAGAAACTAAGAAAGGGGGAGAGAGGAGGAGGGAGAGAGATCGGAGAAGAGGGAGAGAGGGACATTTGACCTAACATATGGTACTAAATGAGCAAGGCCTACACCATCGCGGCCACAGCAGGTTCACTGATTACCTGTAATGACCAGACCCAGGTGGTGCCTTCTCTGCTAGAGCATACCAGAACCACCTCCCTCCAAGGTGGTACCAAGTATATTGCCAATCCTGCCCCCACTTTTCCACCCCATAACATATAAATATATAGACCTTTAACATGAAATTTCATTTTGGAAATATATTTATTATATTGTTCATACTATGGTATACCAGTTATTATTGAAATTTTATAGGAACAAGATCCATGCCGATCCCCCCCCCCCCGAATATATAGTTACAATATTCCTAAAACTGATAAAATATCATAACAGTGAAGTAAAGCATATTTTTGAGAGCTTTGACACATCTATGCTTGATAGAAACCTATATGTATTCCTAGAAAAAAGATAGCACATACTTTTCAATAATTAGGACATCGAGCGCAACACTTCAGCTTTCCCGATTATTTGGTCGTCTTGATGAGGTGCGATTTACTAATGTCCAATAAGAAATCATTTTTCTACATAGCCCAAAACTAAAAAGCGATCTATACTCTCATGCAAACCAGTTGCTCACAGTGAAAGGCACTTCTTCTGATTCTATGTTGATACCTTTTCCACTGGATATATCGGATGAAATTAATGTGAGGAGTTCTATGTCAGAGTAAACTATAAGAAAATAATGCCACAATTCACTATGATATATTTCAGTTAAAGTATTTCCACTTGACCAAGTGGATATAAGTTTATAAAATGGTGCACTTTGGAAAGCCATGCGTAGCGTAGAATGCAAATCCTCTATTTTGACACCTTTCACCAAAACCTCTTTATAGATAATCAAGTATTTTCCGGTACACTGAAAAAAGTGGGTCCTCGTTCTGTCTAATATAATGCAATACCACATTAAAGATAAGCAATAGATCACTTGGTCGGGGTTAGGGCATTGATATTTCACTTATGTTAGGGGTAAAGACGTTTATGTGCTGTTTATTGTCTGCTAGTCATCAACAGGCCACCATTATTTTGTCTAAGTATATAATAATTTTCATATGCTGGGATACAATGTAATTACAGGAGACAAGTACAACGAACGCGATACACTCTTGGAACAAAGGATACGAATGAGAAGGATTTGGGAGAGAAAATGTCAATAGTTTATTATTGAGGTTGGAGTGAGTGTGGGAGTGGGATTGGGGGTGAATCAGGAGAAGAGGGGCTAAAAGAAAAAGAGGGGGGGAAGAACATGAGATCAAGAAAGAAAGAGAAAGGGAGATATAACAAGAGAACAGAGAAAGCAAGCGATAGGAACACAGAAAACGAGAGAGCGCGAGAGAGCGAGAGAGCGAGAGAGCGAGAGAAAGAGATAGGGGGAATAACAGAAAATAATGAAGAAACGAGACAGGGAAAAACAAAGAGAGACAGAGACATGCAGACAGAAATAGAGTGCGTGAAAGAAAGGAGGAAGGAAGGCTGAAATGGCTGACAACCTCTGAGTCACAATGGTTATCCAAAAACCTTAGAGAGCATTTATTCTCAGGAGTGTATTCGACATAGCATCCATTCATGCTGGCATGTAAAATACCTATTTGTTTCTACATGCTATGTCTCACTATGATGTCTACATGGGAAAGATGGTTCATTTGCAATAGATCTTATTTTATTGTTTCGTTATATACAGCTCTGCCATGGTATATGTAATGATGAAGTGCTAATTCCTTTAGTTTTATGGTTGATTAATTAAATAAATCACTTTCTTATGAGACTATTGTTTTGCCCCATGTATCGACTAAGGATATTGTATTTAACATTGTACAAATGATTGATATCTGATAAAACATTCTAGATTAAGAAATAGTATTTATCTTATTGCACTATTAGCATTATTTAATTATGCCAACATTATATATGAGGGTATTTTAGAAATAAAAGATTATTATTATTGATTAGCCCGATTATCATTTAGAATACTATTTCACATCACAGTAGATTTAAGATGACTTCATACACTATCCGATAAAATATTGTGCTATTAAATATGCCTCATATTTAGTGAATTACCACTAAAATAACGATGTATGAAAAATAATCCATGATATGAGAAGGAATCCATTTTACACGGGTAAAGCACAAGTCTTGCATGTAGGACTGAACAAGTTATGTAATTATATTTGATAATTATTTAACCAGAGAAATATGTTTGACATAGAAAATGCAAGGCAATGTACGAACGGGTCAGCAAACGTTCCTCTCGGTGGAACTCTAGAACAGCAGTAAAACTCTAGACCAACATCTTTGAGTAAGGAAGAAGGTTAATAATACTCTTGTACTATAAACAAGCTATACGTCAAGGATAAGGTTCTCCCGTTATTCGGAATCACCTCTCTATATCAAATCAACTGCAAAAATAACTATAAAACGTAATCCACGTAACCTATCAAAGGCAACGGTCTTGATAAGATCAAGCCGATTCTAATGATGGTAAGCATTAGAACATCCACTGGAATTCAGAGCACAAACTTAAAAAAGAGAAAAGTCCATTACCTTCTAGATATATTTGCGCCGCCCCTTATAGTTTGATTGCAGTATACTACATGGGCTCAAAGAAGACCAGCCATATGGTAACATATGTGATGTGTCACAGACAGATAAGTCACAATTAAGACTCAAAAAAGGATTTTGAGATGCCATCATATTTGAGTAGATAAGATCAAGCCGATTCTAATGATGGTAAGCATTAGAACATCCAATAAGTGTTTCTATATTTTAAGTTTCATATTTTTATTTTTGAAAACAAATTTTGCAATATGTCTGGGTGGACAATTGCGAGTAAAGTATAGGCGAATATACTCCAAAGGATGTCCTTAGAAATGTATCCATGGATATATTTAATACACGGTCTTGACATTTGGTACACGTATTTATACTACTTGGAGCATTAGCTAGCCCAAGGATGAGAACATTCTTCCAAAGAGATCTTGTGAATAAAATACTTTGAAAAATGTCAATCTTGCGACTTGTCATTTTCCTGAAAAGTTGTATACCGCATACATGCCTATCATCTGATATCATTTGAGAGATTCTAGAGCAAATGTGATCGATGACTCCTTATATGACACCTTATATATGAGGAGTTGCACTCGGAGTTGAAGACAGCAAATTGTGTTTGAAATCGCGCATCGCTTATGTTTATGCGAAACAGCATTTGTGTTTGCGGTAGCATGTAATGTGCATTTGCATTGTAGTTGTTACAAGGAATTTGTGAGAAGACGTATCGACATACTGCATACGCAACCACATCGATGCAATTGCTTTTGTACTGTAAGGCTATTTAATTCCCATTTTATTTCCTAGCTGAGAGTAGGCGATGGAACTACATATGCGAAGGAGACATACTGAAAATACATATACATACGGAAAACATCTTTCCAAGACTGACTACAAGGGAGGATGCAGTCATCTGTAAAATAGAGTTTATTAGAATGAGACTCTTGTGTCAGGTGATTCCACTCGAGAGGTCACAAAAGATTAAAAAAAACAACGAACTAAACATCACGGACATGTTGGCCAGCTACATTGAGGGCAAAAAGCGTAACTGACGATGGCAGAAGAAGCGTGCCAATAAAGTGCAAGGCGTGGTACCATGCCGGTGTAAGACTTAATTAGGGATGCACAACAGGTTCCAGTACTATATAGCAAATGGCCCGATGGAGGGTTCAAACTGATCGAGACCCATCAGAAAACGGGACGAACCCCGAATTTATTACACACTCTATTTGGATGTTAAAAAATAAATTTAACTTGTTAAGCCTATAGTTTAGCTCGAGGAGGCGTCATTCACCGCAATTTGTAGGCTAGGTTACGCGGTCGGGACGACGTCATCTGGCCTACGCTGCACCAATCAAATTGCGTCTTTGGCCGAACGGCACACGTGAGCGGTTCGTATCAACCGAACGGCACCCCCAAACGGCACCTTTCTAACTGCTCACATGTGTAATAATCCTCCATTCTAACACTCTAGGCCCAAACCCTCAGATCAGATAAGAATGGTATGTCAGTGATTGGACGCCTAATTCGCTAATCGGTTTTCTTGCTTAGGAATGGGCGTTTTAATGGGAATATAATGACATTTTGCGGTCTTAATGGAATTATAATGGCACTTTGCGGTTTGAGGCGAGAGGCTTTCCCTTCGTTTGAAGGGACTCTCTCTTCTTTGGGCCTAGACTGCTAAGCAATCGAAAGAGTGTCTGGATATAATTGACATGTGAAGATGTAAGAAACTATAGAACAATGGAAATAGATATATACTAACACATGAATTGTTACCACGACTATTTATACATCACTGAACTGACCATCTCCTCTGGGTTGCTTAGCCATAAAAAACGACCCTATAAATTTAGTTGATTATGTAAAGGGCAATGTTCATAGCTAGGGGTTGCTGTTCAAGTCCCCTAACACCCAAGAAGATATTTTCTAAATTCACCTTTGTCATCGGGGATACTGCCGAAGGGGTGAGGCATGAGTCTTTAATGCATGTAGGACTGGTTTAATATTCTGATTCCCAGAATGGAAATATTTCATGAGTTTATGCAGGTGAACGATCCAGTCAGTGAAATATGGGATGATATACTATATATGATAGACAGCAAGTCCAGGGTCCTTCTTGGTCGTCAAAGGCTATTAGTAAAGAGAATGAAGGAGCGAGGCAGAAGAGCTGAAGAAAGAAGGAGACGCGCCCATGTTGCAGAAAAAAACACGGTTTCCATTTACCTTCCAAGTCTGGGTGGTTAGTTGTCTTTTGCCTTCTGCAGTTGCCTTTTTAATTTATTTGTTTTCCAGGTCATCACAACAATAACAGAAGCTTAATTAATTTAACAATAGTCTGTATAATGGCTAATATTGTAAATGTCATAGTCCGCCACGTTTGGGATGCTCAATGACAGGTATTTGTACCTGTCATTGGCCTTGTTTAAACACCTTAAACAATTGAAATTACACAATAATAGTTTCGAAGTAGAAGGTGCACCATACGCACAGAAGTTGCAAAGAAAATTACTAATTTGGTTTTGTAGATGTATTAATGATGTGTTCAGGATAGTTTTTACAATCCATAAGAATAAGTTATAGTACTAGACTGAATCATTCAGGGATAATGTGATATAGCTTTTACTACAAACCATAAATTAACAAACATAGAACTGCCCCAATCTACATAAATGTACTTTGCATGTTACCCACCGACTAAGCTTATAATTAGCCGCAGTAATACCTCATAAGCTAGGGCGTTACTTGTCCCTTTCACCAAATGTTAATTTGTACACTCTTACAACAAATCGATCTTTGTTGAACCCTTGCTCTTGGAGTCCATATGGACAAAGTCTTGAAGTCCCAGTGAAGTTCCTCGAAAGAACCACCATATGGACAAATAACTGTAACTTGTAAGAGAAGGGGGTGCTTTGACCCGAAGTTTGAGGAATTGAAGTCCAAGAGATCTTCTATTTCTATGAGTGATCACATTAAAGGGTCACTCTCTCCCCATCACCATCAAATGTAAATTCTGACCAACTTTTGTGGAGCAATTATGCCCTGGTAATGGAGGGTATTTACCCTCAGTAAAGATCCCACTTTCACCTAAGCCCCAGGGCAAACAATGGCTCGCCAATGCCCTAATCTCGCATCTCCTCACCCTGCCCGGCCTGGGACATCTACCTTCAGAGACTTGCACCATCTCCGTCCATTGTTGTCCTAACGCTAGCTCGGCTAAGTTATTCCTTTGATACCATTAGAGTTACGTCATGTAGGATTTTTGTAGACGGATTTCTTCAACCCTTGAATTAGACAACTGAGGTAATTCCATGCACTGATTGTTTTCCTCGGACTAACAACGCCACAACACTAACAACAACACTAACAGGTGGATTGGAAATTCGCGGTGGTGTTTAAGTGCATCACAACATTAAATTTAGAAAAGAGGGTTATAATTATGTATATGATTTTCAGATGATCTATCAATCGACACTGCTGAGTTATCGTTGTTGTTGATGTTTGATTGATTGATACAATGATTGGTACAGTGTACCATTGAGCGCTTTAGATATAGTTAGGTTGATGTAGAATTTCTTATATATATTTGGGCTAAAGGTTACATTTCTTCAGGCTACTTAGAGAGAAAGTTAGATACACTGTTGTTACAATGATGCTCAAAGGAAAAAAGTTCTCTAACTAATTGAATTAAACATGTTGCTACAGCCAATATTTCTTGAGAGGGCACCAAATTCTTGTGCATCGTTTGCACTGATTGTTCATGCCCCCATCGTGGTTCATAATTATTCGCGAGGAATTACAACTTGCCAATGGCGCTCACGCTTCCCTGAACAAGACACAATTAACTTTTAGAATTCATTGTTATTTCTCTCGGAGAATGGTGAAACAACATGGCGTGCCTATTGTAATGTTTTCAAATTCCACATCGTTTAAAAAATGTTGACAAAATATCAACATAATTATTATATTTACTCCTAATTCAATTAGTGGTGCCATGTGGCTTGATTATCCTAATAATTATAATGCATCGATGTGTGTATTGAATCTGCAATACATTGAATAATTATAAATCTCAGGCCAGTTGTTGATCAAAATGGTAATTCTAATATTGAATTATATATTTCATACTGTATATTAATGTTATGTTAAATGCCTTTTGGACCATAGAATACTGCGTGTTTCTCCCTGTATCGGCTATACATTACTACAGTCCTTGATTACCATGCGCCAAAACGAGTAGTTTTTTTGAAGACCTGTGATATAAAATGTAGTTGGCCGTAGATAGACACGTGGAAATGCTCTTTTATATGGTCAGAGTTCCCATGTAATCTAAAATAATAAAAAAAAATCATTTTCTCTCCTTGTGGAGAATTTATATTGTTGCCAAATCCCGTCGTTCTCGTCCTATTATTAATTTCTAATTGCATCTAATTGTGAGTGGGCCGGGGAGGGTGGAGGAGGCGACCGAGGAGGATAGCAGGACATCCAAGAGTTGCTCAGGCGTTCAGGGACACTGACTGTCATTCATAATAGTCAGCTGCTCCCAACATTTCCACTGTTTGTATGTCGGTCTGTTCTGGTGCTGGGGTGTGAGGGAGGTGGTGGAGAGGGAGAGGGTGGAGAGGAGGGGATAAGGATGGAACTTAACCTGGGTTGGCTCTGGCTCGACTAACATATATAATGTTAATGCAATCCTTAAGTAGGTATTAAGACAATAAGACACACAATAAATCACTCAATTAGGTAATGGCATCCACTGATTGGCTTTCCTAATTAGGGGGGGGGGGGGGCGGGGTAGCTTCTAATTCGTTATTTCGCCTATAATATGTACACATACATCTCCACTTCATGATTTCCCCAACAAGTCCTCTCGCAATATTATTCCACAATGCCACACATTTTAAAATGATTAATAAAATGAACAAAGAGCCTGGTTGTAAAAATATATTGGTAGGCTGAGTCATATTTTCCATCTACTTCCATATGTCCAACCTCTTCCAGCAACAACAACTAATTCAAAGTGTAAAACTATCTCTTTTTATAAACACCACACCTGGATGATCACCGTAACCCCACTGACCATGGGGTATTCACTATTGTATTACCCACAGCCACCTCGCCAAAGCCAAGCAGTCATCAAAAGCTGAGGGTCCACCAATATAGCCTTTATATATCCACTCAATCTCAAGCCATTCCACCGGCTTGGCACTGTGACAAAAGATGCCCCAGCCACGATGCTTTTGAGGACACAGAAATAGCACCAGAGGCTTTGAATGCCTTACGTGGGTTCTATTCACAAGACTGGAATAGGAGCGCCGATAGAACTGCTTCAGAGGTTCAGTTAAATGCCAGTACAATAATGCAAATCCGGCATGGGAGAATCGTACTAGACTTAATGGCATTTGCACTCTGCCTTCTCATGCACTGTTAGAAGTAAAGTTGTTTTGTGAGGTTTTGATGAGAGGCAGAAAATTCAGAGAGATCACCTCCTGAGAGATCACACACATGTATTATATATCATTATTTTTTACAACTTTCTACAACTTGGAAATTTAATTTGGAACAATTCCCCAAGTGCAGTGGACGTACAACACCACCAAGCTCTTCATAATAGGCAACTTGCAGATACAGAAATTAAACGTTCTTGGAATTTCTTAAATGAACCACTGGGGACGCCCTTGGGCCCACCCCAAAAGGTTCTTAACTTTATAATTTCGACCATTTACTCTAGAGATTCAACTACAGGCGGTTGCGACTGCTAAACGAGCACCAATCATGCAACATTTCCTTCCATAGGGATTCCCTATAACCATGAAAACAACTCAGTTTTAACCAGAAACTTTCTTGCATTTGTTAGGGAAAAGAAACCACAGACCTATGGACCCATTATTTTCAAGAGTGCACAACATACCTAAACCAGGTAAGAAAACCTGGTTACCACATTGGGAATTGTAGAGCGATTCTCCCAGGGAGAACAATTGCCAAGGCGACTTTGCAAGTACCTGCGGGCAGATGTGGCACTGTAGGAAGGCATTTGTCAGTACATTTGTTCTTGTTATTTATTACTCTTTCCCGGTGATAAACACCTATGCTAAATAGTTACTATGTGAAATATTCTCATAACCCTAGGTGCTTAGAGGCTTCATGGGAGTAGGACATGGTCTGCACATGTTCTCCTAAAAAAAGTTTGCACTGTCAGATGAAATCCTGAGATTTATTTCTATATGTTACCAAGAACTTGTCTTCAGGGAAAATAGCAATTACCTTGAAACAGATATCCTCTCTGATAGAAAATAAGCTGTATTTTTTAAAAAGGAATTGTATAAATTTACATACATGTGCGCATGTGCGACATGTATACACATATATATAACGATTGTCGCCTGTATTCCTGTCAAAAGTATCAATTACGCATATCTTAATATAAATAGATCTAGATTTCGAAGGGACTCATTGCTATAATGCATTTAACTTGCATGGGATACTAAAATATGTCATTTCGAATGATCGTTATCCCTTCCAATATAAAATGTATAAATAGCCCCGTGTATCCAGATTCTTTTGATGTCTGATCGGCAACTTTAAGTCTAGAAGTACTTTGGACAGACAGGACTAAAATAGCGATAGGTCAGTGACCGTTCTTTTAAACCCAAACATCTCAGTCGGCACCATATTTAATACAGTCTAGATAATACAAGTACAAGTTAAAATGCTAGTTCTAAAAGCAATTGTTCACTATAGCCAATATAAGTAACGCGCGTGCTTTCTTATGTCTCGCAAATGTACGTTACATTTTAGAGTACTTATATCTCAAATAAATCACTTATAATCAATCCATCAGTATTGTATGTGTAAATCTTGGGGGAGTACTTTTATCTTCAAGGAGCTTTTCCCAAACAAGTTAAAATACTTATCCAATCACTTTTTGACCGCGCCTCGAGAGCGAGACAATAGGACAGAACAAAAACAACTTCAAGATATCATGACATGACCTTTGACCTTGACCTCTAAGGTCAATTGATGGTGGCGACCGACCCCAGATCCAGTCACCAGGTAGATCCATTTCTTTACATCCAGTCATGCGCGTCAGCTGTTACCACGTTGCCATGGCAACGAAGGAGGAAGAAATAAAATGGTGCTGTCTCCACGGTCCGAGTTCCAACTCGAAGGTCAACAGAGGGCCATCGGGGATCGAGGGGTCTAAGTTTTTGACAAGAAATAGACACTGTTTTGCCATTTAGACGTTCACGAGGTTAGACTTTTGCCAACTGTTGAATTTGCCGAGTGAGATATCCAATAAATACTTTGTGAAATGCGGAGGTATTTTCGGAACACTATTTCCGTAACTCATAACACATGTCATGTCAAGGTCATCTTATTTGCATTCCGACTATCAAAAGTAAATAAATATTAGCTCGGCGATGAAGAAATATATATTCCAGCTGTTTTTTGGAAAGACAAATCTTTGGAATTTGGCAATTTAAACCTAGTTAGCCTGTAGAAAAAACGTGTTTCCTTACTAACTGTTGGCACTGCCATAAAAAGAATGACTAACACATTTTGACGGCGACGATGATTTTTCCTTTGAGAGATTCATGGGGACCAAGGTACAAATCATTAGTTTATAGGTTTTTCTATCCCAAAGCAAAAAAAGCTGTATCTATGAATACTGACCGTAATTACTTCATTAAATGAGAATCTTAACCCATATTTCGATTACAAAAACAACACAATAGGCTATATACTAATATATGAATGATACTAAAATAGAAAACAACTTAGAATTTTGTCTTTAACGAAAGCAACGTGAATAGGAGGATCTCGCCACCCCTCTCCACCTACAGAACCAGCACAGCAACAACAGTAACATCAAGAAGAGGACGAACATAATTGAATCAGTCAAACGATTAACGTCAAAGAACCACAATAATGGGCAACTGCTTAACGAAAACATTAAACAATCCTACATCTTTTGGAGGCTAACATTTGATGAAGGCAGCCGAATAAATTGGTAAAGGAATAAATAAACTTTTAACCTTCAGGCATTTATTAGCGAGGGAACGGTACTTGTGAATAGCAACATAATTTCAGGTTGCTCAGATTATAAGATAAAAGAAATACTGCTGCTGTTCGCCGAACACCCCCCCCCCCCCCACACACACACACCCCGAGGTTTTCCACCGCAAGGAATCTACTCCCGTTCCCCCATCATACATCTATATCTCAATTTTCCCGTTCACCCAAGCATGCAGGGCATTCTTCCTAACGATCCCGGAAAAATGTAAATTCATTAATAAACCGACTACCGTTACACAGCGCTTAAGTAACCTTCATTCTTCGGGAATGTTAATATGTTCTCGTGGCCAACGTTCAAGTGGATTATACCTATAAGAAGGAGAACCTTCAAATTAGAGCGATTTTTGTAACATCTGGCCTCGAGCTGGCATTCCAAAGGACATGCAGTTAAAAGTGATTGTTCATCATCTTGTCACTAGAGGTCAGGTTTGTGTATTGTGACGTCACGGCTGACTGGGCCCCTAGTACTTTGGTTTCCAATAGTATGGCACCGGGGCCTTTGAGCGATCAACCCATGCCGAGTCCGGAAGGGTCGGGTCAAAATTGCTCCTTGATAGCGAACTTAAGGAAGCTAATTTCGGCCTAGCGGGACTAGAATATAGAAAATTGGTTGAGTGAAAATGATTTAAAAGCTTTCTGCCAGATGCATCAGGGCTATGCACCCCTATATATATCTGCTTATAGACTTGAAAGGGTGTACAGTTTATCACCCTCTTATCATTAAATAGAAAATCGCGCCAAGGTATCTTTGAGGGTAAATTAATTCTTCCTTCTCTCCCTCTGACGCAGATGCCCTGGCAGTACAAAAAAGCTTGATTTTCCATCATGTGACACCACTAACCACACCAACATGTGGTTTTAAAGAGATCGAAGTTGAAGGCCAAACAAATAATCTAAAATTGATTAAACATCAGAGGACTTCACTCACCACAAATACATAATATGCTTTATAGCACCATACTTTCCAATGTAACGTTCATGCACAGCTAGTTGCCAGGTATCGGTATTATGAAACGCCACCTCGAGGTATTTTTTGTAATTATCCCACTCGATCTGATCATACCGCGCTGAGATAATACAGTCGCGCCACCATACATCTTAATAATGAACTGATATCAGCATGGTTAGTTATCAAATTCACCGCTTCATCATTCATATATAGTTTCAGCAGGTTTTTCGTACAGTGTGTGTATTCTGTTTCTTTGGGCTCTGAGACAATCTTCAGAGTTAGGTCAATTTATTTCCTCTTGTAGTATACGAGGGCAAAGTAGGATACGATGTTATGAGATTTCTCTATATTATTGTTTAGGACATAATAATGCTAAGCTTATAACACATTGTACCATGCATAAATATCTCACACACAATACTTCATGATTCTGACCTTTCAACATAAATCTAAACATCAACAAATCTTTTTTATCGTTACAGTGAAATAAATTGAATAAAAATCTTTAATAATTTTGCCGACAAATTGAACATGATTGGCGATAAACAATATCCATATAACTCCAGGGGGCACTGTGACGTATACACCATCCTCTCTTCAAGACCATAAGGAGGTCTAGGATCTATCGTAGTTAAAAGTCAGGCTTATAAGTGCAGGTAAGTCACATTTAAGTAGGCACCTTTCCTCCCATTACCCCCACCCCCACATATATCCATCCCTACGCACGTGGGCACCTGGCACACCCTCAGCGACTATTAACAGAACCCCGACACCAATGGAACATCATGCCTAGAAACCCACATACCCTAGAATGCCATTGGTGGCCCCTGTGTACTTGGAACGACACACCTCCAGTTAATCGCATTGCAAAGCCCTGGAGGTAAGGGTATAGTCAATAACAGGTTGTTTTGTGCTTGTAACATATCGGCCCTGGGGACTCGGCATGGACCTCTATCTTGTCTTATCCAGCTCTGAGTATTACCACCTGTAGAGGTTAACCTTTCACTGTTCAGAAGCGCTCCCAAGTGGAAAGAACCTATGTAACCCCCCGAACCCTCACTATCTATCCCACCCAGCGTTCAAGCATACGCTGAGAAATTTCAATCTTTCAATTTTTATCACTGAGATAGGCTCCCCTCCCCCGCATTTATATGTATATCTATTTGATAAAGTTATGGCTGAAGGTGAGACTAAATTATATCTTTACAATGATGCGGCACAAACAACTGGATAGGTTACATCTAGGAAGAGGTTAATGGCATTATTAGCAAGGGTGGAAAAACATGTTATGTATATAATATTACTTACTGCCTGGGGAACAACAGATGTGAAAATAAAACTAGGGTTGCTTAGACAAATCCTTGATTGACAGATGAATAGGATTTGTTTTGGCCCACACCATAAGATCTCGTTGACCTTTGATTAAATTAGAAAGCCTTTTGCAGATTTATGGACCCGCCAAATTTTTGTGAGATTACTGGCGACAGGGGTCTTATTCTTAACCCAATGTAAACGCATCCACCTGTAGATGAAGTAAATGTTTAATCACATTTGTAAAACGTCAAGTGGCTTTTGGCATTCAGGCACAATTGTCCAAAATTATCGGCATCATGCAGAGAATGCATTGCATGACTCCATAACTCCCATATATATATATATTATACACAGAAGTACCCAACCCTGCCACTCCTGTACCTGTCCCCTCCACGTACGTCAATCATTATTCATTGGCTCCTTTCTCCTGGTGCTGATGTTGTGCTCATACCTTTGTATAAACAGGACGGCAGTTAAGTGGGTCTAATCATGATCACAACTTGAGCAGCTGGTGCGATATAGTAATTAACTCATATTACAAGAGCACCAAGAAAACTATCTATTTGGTGCATGTAGCAGGGTATTAAAGCTACACTCTCAGTTGACATTGGTCGAAAACTACAGATTTTCTACCATTAATTTTTTTCTGTTTCCTATCCAACCCATCTAATACCCCTTGCACACTAGATATAGCACAGAAAGCAGATCGATTCGACTTCTAATTCTAATTCTAACTTCTAATTCCTGTGTAAACCAATATACCAGGATATTGAAAATTTCAGTCTTATTACTTATCATACAAGTAAATTTAGATATTAAATATTTTTTGTCGTAATAGCTGGGAATGCAGCTTTAATTGATTGCTTGAATATTCCCCAAAGACGAGAATGCCTATACATTATCCTTAACAACGCTATCTTGTGATTAACATTTATAATATTTATCAATAAACCTGCCTTTAAGTCCTCTTGATTCACACGAACATAGCACATAAAGAGACAGCCAGTTGAAAATATCCAAATTCAAAAGCAATTAATGGTTCATTCAATAACACATAATATATGAATACTTTTCCAATTACTAGGACAGTCATTTTGGCCAGATGTGCGAAATTGTACGTAAAGACTAAAGGTCCACGTAGGAGATCACTTTGCCACTCGTACTGAGCCATCAGTCCACAGGGATGACATCTAGTGAGATTTGTTGTCAACATAGTAAGCTCTATAGGGCAGGTCGGAGTATCAAGTGTGACAATTTTTGCCCAGATCATTCACATGAGTGTAGGATTTGATTGAAGGCCAATACATAAAGTAAGACTGCCAATGGTAATGAAGCAGGCAATCTTCAAGCCAATATAATGGACCAGACCTGGCCACTAAGAAATGTACGCTTGCTTGATAAAAATAACAAAATAATGAAAATGTATTTCGATGAAAATGATGACTAAAGATGAAAAGCAGGCAGTAAATAAAAGTATATAATAAATTGTGATTGTGAAATCTGAATGAAAGGATTTAACGCGTATCATTTATGTTTTTAATATTAAACCTATAGATTTTTACAGTGAGTCAACTTATTATGACCACTTTGTTATAAGATGATGAGGAACCAGAGGAGATTTTCTACACGTGAGTTTATGTGAAGATGCGTAGATGACCCATACTGGAGGATCCAGAAAGACTTCCATAAAGATAAGGAGTGTGGAGTACTTTATTCCGTTAGCGCTAGACCAATTTCAATGGATATATAGTCGGTGGATATATAGTTTAAAATCATTTTCAGATACATGGGGGCCTATAATGCGAGCAAAGCTTGTCGATACATCCACACATTTAATCATGAAAATTCAATCCAAATTCAATCTAAATAAACCATCTTAAGATTCATCAAACAATTAATGTACAGTGTGCAAACACTTAGGTACGGTTTCAGACCTGAAATAAATCATACAGCAGGTCTGGGTTTACATATATTCCTAAAAAAAGCTGTACACTTTTAAATTGATAGACACTATAAACAATTGCTATAACGTTTACAGCTAAGAGAAACAATGCAGACAACCTATATTTTGCCGTCCCCTATATAACCTGATGACAGGGCACTGGAAGATGACATTAACCTATTGCTCAGATATGTAAACAACTTCTCTGTCTATGTCAGTGTTTCCTGTTGGGGCTGGTTTTTTTGTAGATGTAAAGCATGACGTCAGACGTCATTGGTGATGGTTGGCAAAGGTAGGGAAGTGGAAGGACGTAATGAGGAACAGAAGGAGGGTATATCACTTTCTAGCCTATAGAAAACAACTAACCTACAACTAACCTCCGATCATTATTAATATTATGGACGTCATTATCGTTACAATCTTTATGGTTATTCCTAATGTTTTAGAGGGAGGCGGAAGGGTTTTGACCAGGCATCAATATACCTAAATCAGAAATTGCCCGGAACCAGATGAGCCAAAGTCCGATAACCTGAGCCATCACATCGATGATTCCGTACATCACATTCATTTCCGTTGAATGATTTCTTATGCAAACATATTCAAAAGATGCCCTTCTGATTCAGAATTTGAATGGGAAGCATTCTGAGCTTTAGTTGATTTCAGTAGCACTAGGAGGAATAACCATTCAGCTCTTCGAACATGATGAACGCGATATACATATCTATATAGGGGGAATCAATTTTTCAAACAAGACAAATAAAGGTAACTACGCAAGTAGTCATGTTCGTCGCATAGGGGCTTTGCTAAGCCGACATTTAGGGTTTGATTTGCAAGGAATCATGGGAGGTTCATCTCTGATAATTATTAAGAATATTATCATAATTAGTATGTTAACCATGTAATATTTGTTAGCGTTTTTATGGGAGAGCTCATATAAAGGTAATGATAAATGATCGGAATTGAGATTCAATTTGTACAAAATTACCTGATACAGGATGAAATTACCTCTTTTCTATCCTGCATCAGGATATCATTCACTAATTCGTTTATATTATGTTTAGGGAGAAAGGTCCTATATATAGTTGTTATTCTAGCCTTTCCCAATTAGCTGCAGTTCACCTTTCCCGTTCCTTGATGAGGTGGACAAATGGCAAAATATGTATTAATCTTTAATGCTCACTAAAGAACAAAATATGCTATAATCAGTCTCACAAACCTTAACGTTAGACACTGATTCATAACTTCACTTAACTTATAATTTAACAACAATTGGGAAAATACTTAGATTGCAACCCACGAGCCAATCATGGATTTATTAAATATTTAGATTTATTAAATAAATATCAGAGAGCCCGACGGATACCACCACTGCCCGCTGGTCAGCATTTAGTAGCATAGGCGGGAATCTTCAAAGATACCACACCTGTAGTCCAATTCAGGTGTCACAATGACTATGCTAGGCCCAATATGATAATATTTATATAAGTCGTATACGCTAATAAAATAATATTATTATGCACATTTCAAAGCACAAGTATCAAAGTCATGTACATAGGCCCTAGATATGTGAGTTCAAATAGCATGAGCAATGCACGTGGAGGAATATATTATGTGTGCATGCATTAAATAGTATACGTATACGTTATATCATATGCCGCAGTATTATACTTTAATTTAGTATGCGTATACTTATGTATTAAATGGTTTATATTCACCGCCCTCAGTATACAGGTTCAATGTCAGAGCGGAGTGACAAGACAATGCAATGACGGGCATGCCTGGCCTCTCAGCCCGCCCGCACTAGGAGGAAGAGGAGCTGGAGGCACGAGCTGGAGAAGAAGGGAACACAGGATGAGGAGGAAGATCTGCGGCAACAACAGGAGCGGCAGCAGAGGCAGAGGCAGCTGCAGCAAGCATGCAGCCCCCGATCACTTCCATGCTGCCAAAGGGCGGATGCAGTGAGGGGAAAGAGGTGGAGGAGGAGGTGGAGAAGGAGGCCGGCATTCTGTGTCATTGGATCCCCGGCACCACTGGCTTCGATCCCCCGCAATTGTTCTACGCCATAGACCGGCATCATGCCCTGAATCAGCTATGGATTGATAGAAAGGCCGGTCTTATATATGTATCAAAATAGATGCATAGATATCTTCTGGATGTATTCATCGAGATTACGTAGGAGTGGTTACCATTGGTAGCTATCTCATATACTCTGAACACATGTATCTTATTTCCTTTGTAAATTTAAGTTATGAAAAGGAAGTTGCTGTTGTGAATTCCCAAATGTACGTAGGCGTGACGAGAAGAAAGAATTCTAGGACAATCCCAGTGAAAGTTCAATTTCCTATAAATATACATCATCTTCAAAAGACCCGACATCATCCTGACGTTATATTGGAGTCTTAGATGTATTGTAGGTATACATGTATACGATCCACCCTATATGACTCTTGAGTACGACAACGCTGGTGTGGGATTTTATATTTGTCTATTACTACTTTATATAATTTGACTCTTTATTTCACAGCACAGTCTGAGAAAAATGTAAATGTTACATAATGATATGTTGCTGAATAAAGATGTTTAAATACAAATCTTCTAGAGGCCCTTTCTGATTCAGCAAGGAAATCCATTTTACATGGGAAATCCCTTGAGATTGTTTAGGGGTGGGGGTGGGGTGAGGCGACTTGAGGGGAGTCCAAGAGTGTTATCATCTTAAAAATATCGTTCACTGCATGGTGATCGTCAGAAAATGTACAATTCGCCATCACCAATATTCTCAAATAAGACGAAAATTAGGTTCAAAATACAATTCAACATAACCAGACAGATTTATTGAATGCATACAATACGGAATACACTCGGATATACCTAGTATTTATCAATTTTCATTCTAATTTAGCAGGATTTGATAGATGTGTAGAACTGTAGATTGTGCATTTTCTGAAAATCTGACCCAATTGTTATAATCTCAATCGAAAGCTGATAATAATAATTATTTGGATCTCAACAGCTTTACTTCAACGGTTAATTGCTTAATCATGTGATCATCACAGAAATTAGAAACACTTCTTCAAAAAGGAAGAAGATCCCTCAAACTTTTCCCGAAGCAATGAAGTTTGCCCTGCCATAGAAAGGATGGAACTGGTACAAACATGAGATCCCATCCATCAATTATGTCAAAGCTAACATGCCACCTCTTTACCTCATTTTCCCTATACCTTACACAAAATACCAACCCATTCCAAATATCACCTCGAAAAATACATGAGTGTTCCCTTTTTATTTATATCAATATTAGCTCAGAGGGAATATGAAAAAATGTTTTAGGACTGTCTTTACTCTATAATACTATTATCCCGTCATAACAACAAGATAGGTGGAGTAAGTAATCTCTAAACGTTTGAGTTAAATGAAGACAACACTTGAAATTCTTTGGGAGTCTTTTGTGGTGCAACCAAAGGTCAAGGATAACGCTGCGTGAGATTTGAGGCAAATTGGAACTGAAGACGGATTTGCTGTGTACAGGGCACCGAGATATTGAATGGCAACATCACCTATGAGGAAATATTTCATTGTTTTTCATAGGAAAGGGCATGGAAAGACATGACTTATCTAAGATTTTTTTTCTAAGATTGTTCAATGTTACTTGCTCCATGTATCTAGGGCTATTGGTACTAATGGTGAATAGTATATAGGATACGGCTTCGACAGCTTAATTAAATCTAAATATTACTTCTTTTTTTGGGACATATTTTTGTTCAGGACAATATGCATGATGGCATATGCCATAGCAAAAAAAGATATGTAAGGCTTGGGCTCGGGCTATTTCTATATCAATAATAATATATGTCTTTTAATTTATAGAAACATACATCTCTTTTATTTGTGAGAAACATAAACACAAAATAATGTTAATTCTGGCCGGTACTGATTCTAGGCATTCCAGAACAATCAAATGAACAGACGGATTACAAAACTCCTAAGCATCACCTTCCATCAAATTAAAAGAACTTGAGTTTGGCGGTAAGGGCATTTCCTATAATGGAATGCCAGTAATTCAAATCGAAAGCATACAGAATGAAGTAACAGAAGAAGAAAGGATCTTCATATTCATATTCGAGTCACGTTCAACCAATCAAATATTTTCTCTTATTTCCATGAAGAAGCCAAGTATATTCCGCATGTTCGGGATATTTCACTGCACGAAATATGGTTGCGCGCACAAGGTGGTTGTGATCGATGGCTCATACAACCCGATATGCTCTTTACTGTAACACCGGTGCGTTCGTGATGCCTCTTTTTTCCCCTTCGCCTCGCTGTACCTGAACATGTGTGCTGAGCGAAAGAACAGTGAGTAAGAGGAGGGATTTGAGGGATTTCTACGCAGGAATATTCCTGCATACATTCACATGGTGACAGAAGATGTCGATGTTCTGCAAGTAGAAGTGTACCACACGTGGTGGAGGAACCACAAGTATTTGTCCTCAGAAAGCACTCGTTCTTTTGCGTTACACATGTCACACTCTAAGAATACCAGGTTCAAGAGGGATCTCTCAAGGACTTACTTGAAAACATAGATGTGTGTAAAAAGGTTTAAAGGGTTCGTCAGGACTTTCTATTTATCATTTTAGCGAAAAAAACCCCAGCTTGTATAGTCATGCCTAGATACTTGAACCACAAAGAACCTAATATCTGAGTGGGTTCAGAGACAGTGGAAAGACGGGTGAATGATTCTGAGGTCCCGACCCTGCTCTACAACAGATGAATATTACGTATCACTTGTAAATCTTCATTCCCAAATGAACTAACTTACTAATTATTGTTACTAATAACACAGGCAGCGGGAAGAACTGCAAAACTGTAAAACTGCTTAATAAAAGAAATAATTAAAAAAAGGGGTATAAATGTACTACATGCATCCTAATACTAGTGCTTCAAAATGCTTATTTCCATCAACCTCTGGGATGCTATATAGGATAAGCCAAACTGTCCATCATAATAAGGAACCCAAACAGCCTCTATATTTAAGAGTGTATATACAGAGACAGAGGAGGAAGGGGTACATTATCAAGGGGGTAATATGTGAGCTACACCTTGAGAGTATCCATCATCTTTGGGTGGAGTTCCTTTGAAGGGTGCGACCTGGAATGAGGTAGATAGCCTTGGTCTCTCCCCCGTGGACATACCAAAGACCCATTCTCCGGTTGATAAACCACTTGTTGCCTTGTCCTGACGAAAAACTATACTTTTACTCATGTTTTGCTGCTGCTATTATTAACCAAAGCGCATCTTGCTTGACAAATATATTAAATCATATCTTTGGGATTTATGACCTGAAATTGTTTATTCATTATATATAAATCTAAAGGTAGTTTACCTGGAGGGAAATGGTTAAAGGTCGGTATGTGTAACAAGGTAAACAGGTTTAAATATTAGACGGATAGGGGCAGCAGAATAATTGCGACGGGAACTGATTGAATGTTCCCAGGGTTAGGGTTAGACCCAGGGTGGGAAGGTCACGTTGTGATGGAGCTTGCCGCTCGGACAATTAGCGGATAATGGAAGGAACATATGCTATCCAGCTAGAAAAAGGTGCTTCTTCAGTTCTGATATACCGTATATATTATATCGTATATTCGATTCCTTTCTTCATTAACTGACTCATACAATGTTATTTTTATAATGTCAGGACGGCTGAATATCTGATACTTTGCATATTGACTTTTAATACAGGAGGTTTCAGATGTTAGCAATGTGATATAAGGTATAGCATACATGTTTAAAAGAAAGATTTCCCTATCAAATCCAGAAAATCGCGAGTTCGGGTGTATTTCCTATAGGCCTTTTTGTGAACCCAAATAAAGTGTTACCCTTTCAAAGCCCCTTAACCTTTATCTCTCATATCACATGTGGCAATGGTTCAGCCTATGATTCTATAGTAGTTTTGTAGAGGAAGTATTGCACTATTTTCATAATTCATCAAAATAGACAAAGGGTTGAGAAATGGGATATATTTAGGGTAATTAAAGACACAGAAAGAGTCTGATATCAACTGCCAGTGTCTCGGGCAACAAGTCTGTCACGCCGAGGGCTTGAACATGAGTACTGCGCCCCTTGGTGTCACATGACCAGGTCAGTATCACATGTTCACCCGGGTCAGGTGGATATGGACTAAGTCGCCTGAAAAATGTACAATTCGTCTTCAAATAACCCAAATTTAAGACAAAAGTGATGTTCAAACAGGTTCAAAATAACAAACATAACTGAACAAATTTATAACCAACGCAATACGTGATTTGTCATGTGTTATATGAAAATGAGTCACAAGTCGCAAAAATTGGACTTTGAGATACTATCACTTTTGAAAAGAGGAGATGGAGCGGATTCCAATGATGATTAACATTGGGGCATCCAATAAGTTCTTCTATATTTTTTTTATGCATACGATGCATTGTAAGGTAATATAAAAGTAAGATAATATAAAAGTACTTTTAGCAATGAGGAGAGCTAGAACGGGATAGAACACTTGTGTCTTTTTACAGTGTAAGAGCTAGAGGATCATGTTCTCAGGCACACATCATCGGCACAATAAGTGATTTGCTATGGCAGGATACGAATGATAAAAGTTCTAGTTCCGGTAGTAACCGGTCATATGGTATTGTTTGATGCTATATAGCTCGCGTGCGTTTACTTCCACCCCCTCATATTGAGAGTAATGTCCGCTTCCCAATATTGAAGACTCAATATCCCGGGATAATACGAAGTTCTTGCACCTATCAACCGAAGTAGCTGTAGGATTATGGGTTCTTATTGGAGAATGATGTATAGATAGACATACAATCTAAATCCATCTTTTCAATGTTGCACAATATAGTGGCAGCGATCTTGACAAGGGACTGGATTTAAAATAAAGTCTAATAGTGCCATGTCGGTGTCACAACACGAAACAAATTAGATATTAGTCAAATCCTGGGTGGGATTGAGCGACAGCTTGATTTTAAGAAATAGACACAAAATGTGAGATCGTTTATCATATCATTCCATATTCTGTTTTATAATTCTACATACAGGTTTCAGATTTAATTTGAGACAAAACGGACAATTATTTCCCATTAATATCATTATGTAAATAGTAAATTATGTAGAGTGATATAGAAGATATTTAAAGTATTTGTGGGGAGGGGGAATCATGCATGCATACACGTATGATGGGGGAAAGGGCATCAGGGAGAGAGGGGAGATGAGTGTATGCGCACTATGTGGGTTCAAGCAGGATCTGCTTTCATTGTATGAGGACAAGGAGCGGGACGGGAGGTGCTCCGCCACCCGCTCATCCTCCCCTCTCCCCGCTCTCTCACCAGTGACAGGGCGCGTCTGTGTACGGCATATATCACTCACAATACTCGCACTCTATCAACTATCAACACTCAATCTTACCACTACTGGTTCTATGTAGAACCCTCGGGCCCAGGTTGTTCGGATTGGGAAACCCCCTTCATGGGAAACCCCCTTCATTAAAAGTTCCCGACAGTATCACTGCCAAGGAAGTCATTTTGAAGTCAGAAAGAAGCACTATAAGTTAAAGACAGACATTTTAAATTGACTCAAGCTTAAAGCTCCACAAGGAACCCAGAAGAACCTTTGTCAATACTCCATTGGGCATGTTGAGTTACTACAAAAGTTATTTGCATACAATCGAACGAAAAGGGGAGATTGGGCTGTTTGGCAATCTGTATAGGAAGCTAATGAAAATCGTGAAATTTTGAAACAATCAGATTCAGAGCCCGGGAGATTACCGATTATATTCACTATTATGAACATTTATTTTAAAATGTTAGTAGGCAAATGAGTACCGATGTTTCACGAGCATGAAATCGAATTGTATGTATACATTCGATCACTCTCCAATATAACACAAATATGGCAATGCTATTGCTATATCAGGAATTGGAAATATGTTCCCAAATACATGTTGGTACATTAATTGTAGTTTCCATGATATAGCATATATGATATAATAAAAGTTACTGCGTTATTATAATAAGCAGACAGAACAACACAACCACACTGACCTATGCGTATCGGATGAAATTGGATGCCACTCGATGTCATACGATGTCACTCTTCTTCAGCCTCCTTGTATAGGTGATTACGAGTGGGCAAGCATTTGCAGGTATCAGCTTTGTAGAAATTCTCACCACAGAAGTCTATATTGAATGTCCATGTGTATTGCATCCCATAACCTGGACACAGACAGCGCATGGGATTAACAGCGAGGTTTCTTCAGCGTACTAGAGTTTATATCTCAGCAGAAACAAGGATGGATATACGGAGGCAATGTCAATGTTAGGTATCAGATTGAGCTTTTCGACACTCGCTTGTTCATGAACATTTAGATGGTGGCAACTGCTCATCACTGGCTTGGATTGATCTTCTCCTTTCGTAGAGTTTTCAACTGTCACCCGAGAAGCACTCAGTCATCGGAAATGAAGTAGCAAACTGAAGGCAGTCTGTCATTAAACAAGTTATTGGAGAATATTTGGGAGTATTTATTGCACCCAGTTGTATATAAATTCAAGACTCTGATTCCGATAAGGATTACTATCGAGATTGGTGGATTATGGTCTACAACAACATGGTTGTCTTTACTGACAACCTAAAAGCAGAAATCAACTCAATCTCTTCCTTCTCTTTGGGATATCATAATCAGTGCTCCAAGGAGATAATCTGATTGATTTCAAATCTGGAGTCTTTGAGAATAATAACGAGATTTGACTACTCTTTGACTGAGAATTGTCCTATAACATCTTTTAACGCATTACCAGGATTTTCCATCAATAAGTGAACATACATATATCAGGATCCTGATTCATAGGATTTCGGTAAGTATATTCATCAGGTATATATATGTATTGTTGTATCAACTCAACCAAGCAAGCATTGTCTTTGTCGGCAGGGGTCAAATAAACGTCTCATTGATATCCATTTGAATTACAGAAAGTTGTTATGTCTTTCTACCTCACGGACGATGCTATGACGACTGATATGTTCTATAATCGCCGCCACACAATTGCCTCTTTTCAATGGAACTCTGCGTTATGGTAATGGTAATTGGTAAGTGAAGATGTTCGCTAATAAGATCATTCTCAAACCGAGCCAATTAGTAATAAAGATAATATTGAAATTGGACTTCCCTTACACGACTCTGGAGGAGTATAGGGTGTGGAGTGTATAGGATACTGATGAGTATCTGCTATCAGAGATAGGACTGGTCTGGAGGAGGGTGCGGAGTTAAGAGTAGTGAATAGTGCCTCTTCCCTCCCTCGAGCAGCCCTCTTTTGCATCCAGGTGACCTATACTTTCACCCAAGTGACTCAACAGGTATCCATAGGTAGCAGTAGCCGGTGGTTGCCTGGAGATGAGCTCCATACGAGCAATAGGTACTTGTGTTGCTCACATTATGGTTCCTGTGCCGTTAGCTCTTCTCTATACAAACTACATGGAGTATCTATCAAAGGGAAGAGCAACTAGAAGAACTGTTTTATCTTGCCAGTTCAATAGAATTAAGGTCTTCGAGAGTCAACTACCGTAATTGTTCTATTAGCTCATCCTCATAGAGGGAGCAAGAATTGGCCCAACTTTGGTGTTGTGGTGGCTGATTAAGATGTATTCTTCTAATACTACTTCCAGCCGCCGCCTCCTGCTCCTGATCCGGCTCCTTCTCGGCAGAACAGTTCCTCTAGAAATGGTCCCACCCTACTGCAATGCACTGCCTTGGAGGAAGGAAGGAGCAGACGATGCTGATGATGCTTTTGACTGGCAGCAGCCGCGTCCACTTCTTCTCCTACTTCTTCTCCTCCTGTACCTTCTCCTGTGCCTTCTTCAGCCCATCTTGGGGCGGCGGCAGCCACCCAGCCACCCGCAAAGCCGCCCAGGTGTTTCTTGTTACACGCCACCCTATTGGTGCTTCTGGAACAGCCAACCAGAAGCCTGGAATTCTGTGGCAGTTGACGGTGCCTTCTGGGACATTTTGTTCCAAGACCTTCTCCATCCCACTCTCAGGTGTTTATGCGTGTGCACAAATCATCCATAGAAATAGTAGACATATTAACTATATCTCTTCAATATGTCGTGCTTCTATTTAAAGTAAATTAGTTAATCTTCATAGGCATGGTTCAGATTATCATCTCTGTGGGACTTAGTTAGGATATAAGACGTTCCAGGTATTATCCGAGGGGAGCACCCCAAGAGTTATTTACCTGGGAATTCTTGCTATTCATTGCACATCCATTTTGTTGTCCTTACTCAAACGTAAGTTTCCTTTAATTTTGTATTTCTCTGTGATGAGATACATTCCATTTCTAACATATATACATAGTAATGAAATTACTGATCTTCTACTTTTAATTTTAAACTTTCAAACTTGCAGAGAGACCTTTTGTTGGTTTGTACAAATATCATTTTCATCTTTAAAATACGCAATTAAGTAACTGCGCTAAGGTCAACAAACACAAGTGCACCCATAACAAATTGGGGGTGAATAATAACTTGCATAAAATGAATTACATTGGTACAACTCTCAAATCAGTACATCAACACATCAATGTAAAAGAAATCTCAGTGATTAGACTACTTGTTGCACAACTGGATCGAACTAACTGGATCATATATAATTTATTTAGTAAAATAATTAGTTCCAAATGAAGATAAACATCCCATAGCACCAGTCAATTGTATAATCCAGCCCCGAAATTACTTTTAATTCAAGTTCCATTGCTTGCAGGTTTATAATATTCTTGCAACATATTCTTGGGAAATGAGAGCACGTCTACAATGTCTCTCCAGACAAGTATGAAGGCAGTTCTTTGCTGCAAGTAGTAATTGTTTCTTTAAGACCAACTATCAACAAACTAGCAGTCTTCCTCCATGCAAGCCTCAATAAGCATATGTCCCTGGCGTTGCCCCTATTCAGGAAGAGGGAGTGCTTCAGTGCCTGGAGAACGTGACCACTATGTTTATGAGTGTCGGTCCGTTGTCACTAGCGACCTGAGGCTCTATACGTGCCTCTATGTGTATCTCCATCCCCCATCCTTCTCCCACCTCCTCTTCTATGACTCCTCTGTATTGGTGCTGATGTTCCTCCGGTGGCTATTGCCACTGTACAGTGTATTCATGAATAGAATGTATGGATATGGCCACTAATTATACGATAAGCCTCACGTTACTTGTCAATATCACATCGGGAAATATAACGGACATTCAAAGAGCTTTATAGATTTTTTCTTTGAGGCTCTTTAAAGCCCCAAGATGGGCTGAAGAAGGTACAGGAGAAGGTACAGGAGGAGGAGGAGAAGAAGTAGGAGAAGAAGTGGACGCGGCTGCTGCCAGTCAAAAGCTGTGATAAAAAAGCTTTTCTTTAATATCTATAAAGGGTAAAATTAACATTTATCTGTTTATATTTTCATAGTTACATCAAGTTTATATTCAGCAATTATAAACGCGACGTGACAGTAAACATGGTGGTTATATTTTCATGTGCAGTTACACTGGTTAGACAGAGCTAAAATAATTCTCCTACACTCATGACTTCAAATACGTTGGTGGTTTTATTACTTTTGTCTGAAGGTACAAGAACGAACCATTCAGTATATTTCCTTCTCATAGTATTCCATCTTATAACTTTTTGTGTGTGAAATCAGCCCATCCATATATCTTACGTCGTCCGGCTATGCTTGACTCGAATACTACATGCATCCAGTAACTATCCTGCAATACGCTTTTTAATGTTTTACAAAGATATCTCGACCACCAAAATGCAAGGGGAAATTTATGGGTTCAAGGCATCTCAAAGGTGGTAACCGGAAAAGTGAAAAATAATTGAGTCATACCTCAATAAAAATGCACGGGTGAGGAACTGTTATAAGGCCCCATACCTACAATTTTCATTATTTTTTCATTTTTGATGCGGTGAGATTTAACACTCTCTTTTTAAATGGATGTAAAGAAACCTGCCATTCAATTATCAATTGATAACACCTTTCAAACTTCGAGGAAAAGGTTCCACGAGGAAGGTGCTCATCGTTATTATTTGAGAAATTTTGGAAGTATTTGGGAGAATATTTAGGTCAATAAGGTAATCCTGAAAATGCAGTTTCGAAAAGAACTGCGGTTGTACATAGTTTATGGATGCCAAGATGAAGTCACAACGCCTCGTTAGGCTATGATTCTATATCTTTCCAAGGTGATACGGCCCCGCATCTCAATAAACATCGATATGAAATAAAGAACACCATATTTACTCACAGCAAACTTCTTTAGAATACTTCATGCAGAACAAAATCATTGTGTTCTTAAAATTGGCATTTTCTTGAGACAAGTATGGAAAAACATTAGCCTAGAGGTGAACGACATCCCAGTAGACTAAATATTGTAAGTATTCGCCAATGGCTGGAGCTAGGAAGACAACATGTGAAAATGCCAGTTTTTAGCCCCAACCATCAGTGATTATTCCCTTGCCACCAGGTGGTTCTCCCTATGGCCCGCTTATGTCATAAAGTGATAGACGATAACATGACAAGCACTTACCTGCTTCTCCAGGTGGTGGGACCTGGGCATTGGAGGAGGAGCGCGGATCCTCTCCTGTCCTTTGTACACTCCTAGAAAACGGGGTCGTTCGTGCAGAGAGTCTCAAGACATAACCTAGCCTCCCCACCTGGGCTTTACTAGCAACTGAGGTGTAATATCAACATCATAAGTGTGTCCTATTCATAGGAAGAACCGTCTCGTTAACAGAGGAACCCATGCGTTCATTCCGATCCGAAATGCCCTTAGAAGTTCATAGAATCTTGTGAATGATTCAATAAGAGACCTAGGAGGTTCTTCCCATAAACATTATATACCGGTACATAGGCTTTGGTAAGAATGTCAAGGGATCCACCATATCAGGGTTGTAGATAGAGCCATTAATAACATTATAAGAAATAATTATCTTCCAGATATAAAGGCATGCAGAATAGGATAAACGAATAGAATAATACCCACAATTTCTCCAATGCCTTTACCTAGCACACATTTAGGAGAACCCATGCAATGTTTGAAATTAGGGGTAGACCTCTTGTTATGGTTAAAGACAAAACTTATCTTGAAACCAGTTCAAAACCACATCAGTGTCTGCAGAAATAACCAGCGAGATTAATCTAGCAACACAGCCTTCATTTCTGAGGGTGAGACAGCGCTGACAGGAGGAGGGGCAGGGAATGGAAAGGGAATGGCAAACACACCCTACAAAGATTTACAGGTTCACTTTTTGACTTGAATACTTCAGTTTCAGATCGAAACTTGAAAGACAATTTGTTAGGAGGTTACCTATAGGTATCTTTTTTAAATAAAAACATGTTTGTTATTCCTCCCAGAACATGGTACAAGATACCTTGAAGGATACAATATATATTTGAAGCTACATACTTCCACAGACTCCGGTGTATCAATAATCGAATAGATTCCAGCTTCATTTCAGTTTTGGTGTTTATTTAAAGTTCTGTACTATATATGATAACGTGTCCATTCCTATATATATTTCGTATTCGTATTTCTTTATTGACAGCATTTCATCAATTACATGACAATAATTCTCAGCGTTATATATGTTGAAAGTTTGGATGAGTTCTCACACATAGTTATATGATCCAATCACATATTCAAGAAAATGCTCCTGCTGCATTAGCGGTTAGTGAGATCTCTGTCCAACTCATTGGATTACTTATAGAAGCCCCCCTCCACCCCCTTTAACCCCCATTCCCCTCCCACCTCCCCTTGGATGCAGTGCGGCTTGTCACGAATCAAGGCAAAAGTGGCAGAAGCAGCAGCAGAAGCACTGGCAACAGAACCGTCAGAGCAGCAGACGCTATGATTGGCAGCAGGCTTCTCCTGGCAACGACCAATAAGAGATTAGGTAAGGAATGAAGGGGAGAGTTGTCATTTGAATATCTTCCTTAGCTGAAATGTGCAGCGGCAGGAGGGAGTGATGGGGGGTGCATAGGTGGGGCGGGGATTTTGCTTTCTGCATCATACAAATTCTTGTAGATGAACTGAACAACGGTATATCAATGGAACTCAAGATTGATTGCGTAATAGGAGATTTGCCTCATAATATGTGTGTCATTCTTACTCCCATTTTCAGGAAAGAACTGTGCCGGCATAATATGTTGTCAAAGGGGATCGTTTCTGAATATGTAGCGACCATCCAAACATTTCTTTATCCATTCACATATGGCACAGGTTCCTTTGGCAATAACAATGTGCAACATGTTACATAGCTTGTTAAAACCGACATACTTTCACACGACGGCTATTTTGTAATGCTATCCTTAGAGCTTATTGTAAATGTTAGAACTATTATCTAGATTCCCGGATTATCATAAGGCTGCATACATCCATCCGTGTGAATTGCTTTAGTTGACAGCAACAGAGATGACTGCAATAGTATTAAAGTCCTTAATTCCCGTATCCTGTCTTGGACCCAGGATTCTTTGTTAATTAGCTAAAGTTCTTCCCATGGTTATTTTAAGGTAAAACATATAAGTACCACCTTGGAATCTCAAAGGAGGAGTCAGACAGGAATATTGAGGGTTCCTCGAAGGGGAAAGTAAACAACCTTTGAATAAATCGTTTTATGTTTGGAACACTTGAAGTGATGTACATTCTAATTAGCCTAACTGAAATAAGGCAACAGATTGCGAGTATTGTCCTTGAGAAATGTATTACACTCAAACCAAAACTCTCAGGACAAAAATAGAAGGCGAATGAAGAAGGCTTATAAATAAAGAAATTCCGAAACACTTTGGGTGCAGGGAAAGAAGATGTAGGGTTTCTACATCAAATCGTATTAGAAGATTTTCGGATCGGTATGTGATGCGTTCACCTGTTTTCTGTACATAAGGAGATATTTTTTTTTACTTTTTAAAAAACAAAAAACATTCTCATGCATAGTGTTTACATAAAGATCTTGAGGGTCGTTTGATTAACAAACGCTGCTCATGACCAAATTTATATTAGTTCACATTGCTTTGGTTTACTAATGAGGCCTAACTATGTGACGGGCCGCTAAACAATATTATAGGGGGATGTAAACAACGAATAGAAAGATATTCTACAAGTACGACCCCTTTCTCTAAACGTGCCTCAGCGTATAGTTAGCTATCAATGAGTTGACGAAACTACCGCCAATCTCACAGATCATTGTCATCTGTCTTAAAACAACTCACCGGAAATATTTCTAAACATTATCTCTCAAGGATTTATTTCTTCACAAGGTGGTGGGGCTTGCACGGGAGGTGGAAATCATGATATAGGAGAAATATAGAATTACAGCATATAAACTAGCGTTTTATTTCTGTTGGGTTCCATAATAAAGCCGCATTCAGTGATGGTGGCTGAAAATGCAGCTTTGATATGAAAGAGCCGATGGGTTGTTCCAATAGTCCGGAGAGGAAATTCTCTCCTGGAATTGCCTGGAATAGTCACTATATATATATATGTGGTCCCAGGAGGATGGTCCTTCTCCAAAGGTTCCCCGAAGGTTATGTTTGAACCCTAAATAAGGCGCCCTACTGGGAATGTCTATGGGATAGATTGGCGACTTGCGCACAAACACAGGAACGAATCTAAAGAATCTTTTGTTCTACGACACAGCAAGCAATCACACATCGATAAGCAGAAAAAGAGAGCGAAGAAGAATAACCCTTTATCGTGTATTGTTTCCTCTTGGGGGAATTAAGAATGATAATACTAATAATAACAAAGCAATAATATCCTATGGCTGAGGCGGCAATCATGGGGAGAAAATGAACCGATAAAAAGACGAGCAATTTCTTCGCGATGAATAAAGTAACGGAACTCTGGGGCGCATGCAAATAGGTTTCCCGCCATGATTAGCACGAAGACATGTCACCTGATCCTCCCCCTCCTCCCCCAGCCCTTCTCTCTGCCTCCCTCCTTCATTCTTCCCCATTAGTTCCATGCCTGCGATTGACTGCTTGAATAACAGGGCAAAAAATACCCCCCTCCCCCTGCATGGTAATATTCAAAGGATGAAATATTTACGAGGGAATGCTGATGTGAGAAGACTAGGGCAGAGGTGCATTTTTGTAAAATGTCTGTGTGGTAACGTCAATATACTGAGGTATTAATAAAAATGTTAGGGGATACATTGGCAAAATATCTCTGGACAGTTGGAAATTTGGACATTTTGTGTCAGTCTTTTCCCCATAATTGTGCAACAATCATGCTGTGGATATTTTGATTGGTGTGGACCACCTTAAGGGCTCATATCCACTGAGTCGATTATGTTGGCCGGCGCAGTTGAGGAGAAAGAGAGGGCTGTTAGAACAGTGGAGATGCATGAAAGATGTAAGTAGTTGACTGTCATATCAGTCGTCAGCTGAGTGCTGCCTGCTAGAATTGGATGAATCCAATTGTCAGGCCATTTTTCCCTTCGTCAGCTAACTGCCACCAGTGTGAGAATTAGCTCAGTGGATTATTATCTTTTATTTTGTTATTTTTTATATTTTAGATATACAAATTAGTCCAGGGAATCGTTAAGGTCTTAAACAAAGGAGGAGGAGGAGGCTACACCTGCTCCAGCAAGCAAATAGAATGAAGTCCACTGCCAAATATATTTATTTTAGGAAATTCCTAACATCAACCATTTTGTGAGAGTGTATGTGTTGCTTATTATTCTGAATACAAATCTAACTGTGGAGAAAAAACCCAAATAAAATAAAATTTAAATGCCCAACACCTAAAAGTGAACTCATTAGAAGATCGATATCTTATAAGATCCCCTTATATTGAAATACATTAGATAGCAGACATCAGAATTTAAATACCCTCAAGGAATTCCCTGTCTCCGTCAAGTCAGACCACATCTGAGAGGATAACAACTTCATGCAGTAGTCCTCTCTTTTACTTTACTTTCACTTTTTTTTCCACCTCTGTTTTATATCTTGCTATGACCAAGAGTGCAGATGTTACAGCCACTCTATAAATTTGCAATTGTTACAGCTAAGTATATCTTTACTTATTTTGGTATTATGCTCGATTTAGTTTCACTATGCAATATGTGACCAGCCAAGCAGAAAGGGGCCTCCAGGGCCAAATTTTCGAATTTGGGATTATTATAGATTCTGAATCTGCATATCCTCCTGAGTCAATAACCGAAGAAAATTGTTGAAAATTCCCTGAATTTGCCGAGATATGGGCTTTTTTGTGAAGTTATGTCAATTTTCAGTAGATGATCTCAAATAGGTCGGGGGAGTGACTCATTTTCCTGTGACACATCACATGTAGAAAAAATAAATATTGAAAAAAAAAATTAAAAAATGACAGGAATGTACAGAAGGGGAAATGAGCATTATAAAAGTGAAAGAATTTCGTTGATACTCCATAAGTTAGTGAAGTTACAGTCTTTCAAAGTTACCTGCCTCTCAGAATTACTAATATAAACATTTGTGACAGTGACGTCATGAATATGATGTGACTCCTAGCGGGAATACCAGGAACTATAACTCCCGCGGGAAGGTCCCTTTCTGCTTGGCGGGTCACATATAGTGATCCCATCTTGCAAATAAAAGTATTGGTTATATTCACTCCAAAATAATGAGGGACACCTCTGAGGCGTCAGCTTAGAGGTGGATTGTTCCTTCCATTATTATGTCAAGGTTGTCTGGTAGGGCCTGAAAACCTCCCAAACTACTGGGGAGTTGGACTCACTGGTGTTGGCCTTATAATAGTCGTATAATAAAAGTTAAACAAACAAACAAGGTCCATCATAAGATAAAGTGGATATTTTTGGGTGGGTCAGGCCATAATAGGTGGCCTCCACTATCGGCAATTAGCGTTACCAATAGCGTTACCAATAGAGCGACCAATTATTATTGGCCACTCTATTGGTAACACTACTTGCCATAGTGGAGGAGGTGGTGCAAATGAGTGACAAGTCATTGCAAATGAGTGGCAAGTCATTCGCCACAACTTGCTGTCATTCACCAAAGAATCAAAACGTTTTGATTTCTTCAGCCAATAGATTCCAATTGGCTGTTCATTCGCCACTAATGGCCACTATTTGCCACAGTGGAACAGTTCATTACCAATTGCGTTACCAATAGATTTTCTATTCACCGCTAATTGCCGGTTATTTGTTAACAATCTATTGGCCGCTCTATTGGCCGCTCTATTCGCCTCTACTTGCCAATAGTGGAGGCCCTCTATAAAGATATGTATTTGCAATCACAGAAGTGTAATGTAAAGGGACAATTATATATTGACACATTGTGGGTTGGATCAAAACCCATACATCAAAACCCATACCGTATTCAATTTTAGAACTACTTTGGTCTGAGATTGAATGAAAGATGCACTCAATATTTGGCTTTGATTAATTAAAGCCACATACCATGTGCAACAGAGTATGAAATAGGGGACTCAAATAGCTGAAGCAAGCTGTAAACATCAATAGAAAAATAGCTCCAAAAAGAGTAAAACCCTTACTCTCAAGAAAAACCCTCCTGCAACTAGGCCCCACAATCCTCTCAAACTAGTTCCTAAATGAACATACAGTACAAGAGCATCAAAGCATTGCGGCATTGACTAAAAAAGCTGAACCACTTGATGTGGCGCGACTCAGTTGTGGCCCCAAAGGTGCTGCAGGTTCCAATCAATTCCCTGCAGGTGTCGCCCCAGTCTCTCTATTTCTGAGAAAGGACACATGCTCAAAATGGCACACGATCACCTTTTTACAGTGATCTGATATATCTAGTCATTTCCGTTGCTACAGAACGCCCTCTCAATATCTCTAGATTGATATTTTAAAGCAACAGTGTCATCATAGAATGAATAAAGGAGAAATGAACGTTTTTCCTTTGGCAGCATGCCAGCCAGGCCGTGTTTGTAACAGCCCTCTATGCCATGTAACCCCGAAGACAGGAGATAGCTCAGTTGGCAAGACGTTTGCTTCGAGAGTGAATTACCCATCAATCCTCAATGGGCTATGATACTACTAAAGGAAAAAAGAGGCCTCCATGCCCGCGCTAGCATGGCCACACTTCCTGGATATAAAGGTGTCAGTTTGGGATTAAAAAGAAGATTCACTTATAAAAGACGAAATAGCCATTAATTATAGTAAGTAAAACAAGGGAATGGCAAAACCATCACATCTATCACAATGAAGAATGTATTACTCAAATTTAATCTGTTTAATATATAAGTGGAATATGAAGAGAGCAGACAGCAATGGATGGGAAAGTTTTGAAATCATCTCAAAGTAGTTCTACAGGGATATAGCAACCTTCTGCGATGGGTTCTGATCCCTTAACATTGTTTGTTTCCACTTTTGACTTTTGACTTTAGAACCCACTTTAACCCATGGTTTAATGGGATTAGATTCTCAATTAACTCTAAGTGTGGACCTCTTGAAGATCCTGTATGTTTTGTAGTGTTGGAGATTCATGTGGACGTGTCATTCTGATAAAACATCCATGTTCTCAGCATTTCCTTCTTATTTACTGTAAGACGTCGACTGTTGTTCGGTTGAACACTGTTGTCTGTTTCTTGGTTAGAATTTCATCTCCATGCATTGATTGCAAATGCATAAATACCAAAACACGGGACATTTTCAATATCAATATACTTCGATAGGTTTCTATATGCAGTATAAACATTATTTCCACATACCAACATTAAAGCTTCTTAAAGCTTCTGAAAACCTCCTAACTGTTTCCCTGAGTTCCCCTTTAATTGGCTGTATCATAGAAATACAAGTGTTTAAATATCAATCAAATATCAAAGCGTATAACTACAAAATCACTTATTACTGCACAAAGGCCGGTCCATACTGCGCGCGCATTGTGATTCAAGTGTCAAAATCGTTTGGGCTTTTACATTTTATTTGAAATTCCGTAGATCTGTGTAAGTGCCCCCTGTGGGATATTGCGATGAAACAACCTCGTATCCTCCGTAAAGAAATAGGGAGACTATTCAAGGGGGTCAAACACCTCCGTTCTAGATTACGTTGTTAATTTCTTGTTTGTTATTGACACCGATAGGAAAGTGCAATGCTGAGTGGTTGTTCTAATTTGAAGTATTACCAGAATGTTTTAGAATATCAAATTTAATTAATCAAACTCAGGTTTGAAGGACTCCTTTCAGGATCTAGAGTTTCTCCTCACCATTTCCCGAACATTTGTCCGTTTTAATCTACCATAGGTCGATACTCTACCGCTTCTCTGAGTGATGGGACCTGTATTTCTCACACTCCCTCTCGCTATAGGCTACGTCCCTGGCATTTCGTTCCCAATTGCTCTTTCTATAGTTTATAAATGTGATAGAAGAAGCCATTCAGGAGGAGGAGGAGGCACACTTTAATCACCCCGTGTGTGTGAATGACTATTTATGTCAAGACCGCCCACGGAATCACCGGTGGCTCTCCGCCCGCTCTTTCCCTTAGAGAAGATGTAAAACTTGGCATACTAGAGACATACAGGGAATTAAGTCCTCCGCATCATTTTGCTTGAAATACATGCACTTGGATTTCAAAGCAAAGCAATACTTAATATTCTCACGATGGTGGTATACTTTTGATGCTTAATTTATAAACTCTTAAAGAATAAATTATGGACGATTTAGCTGACTTCGATCCTGGCATTCAGGAAAGCATGCATTTTGAATTGGTTTGGATTGAAAATGAGTATTTAATTTCCAGGAGGAACATCTAATTTGAGGTTTTCCCTTGTATGAATCAGGCACAATGCTTTCCACAAGATAATCAATCCTTCTACACTATGCTGCGCTTCGAACGTCATTGTTCCACGAAATAATCTCCTCTTGAATACTGGCAAGTAATAAACGGTGGGCAAACAATACCGTATCGAGTGTCGTAGACGACAGAAAGTACTAAATGATATTTGGCAAGAGAGAAAGGCACAGAAAGAGATGGCCGTGCCAAGGAACACCCCATTCCCGTCGGCAAAGCAAAAAGTCTTTATAAATACTATCAATCAGTTATGAAACTTTGGGAATATGGATTTTATTTCTACTTCATTTCGTGATGAACTTTCAGCGACTATCATCTCCCTGTTCTCCATTTCCAATTCCATCAGCGGCATCGGCTGAAATGAGAGGACCGAGGAAAGGGGGGAAATGGGAGGGGGGGGGGGGCGAGCATTATGTGCCTAGGTAGTTGGTTGGGGGTATGGCAGTGGATATGTAACGATAGTAATAATAATGTTAATTATAATTTCATACTTTTGTATTTTGTGTATAAAATAATGATGGGGATATTGATTATATTACAAAAGAGGTATTGCCAAAACACAAAGAAAAACTAATAATAGTAACAATAGTAATTACCTAAAGGTCAAAGAAGTATACACAATAGAATAAGCGTTGCAACAATATCGATATGCATGGTAATAAATGAATTATTCTGCGATGAAAATAAATTAATTATGCTGCAAATTATTAGTAAAATAAATGTAACAAAGGTTCTTGATTGGGAAAAGCCAGGATAACAGAGTTACCCTTGCTATAAACTCTACTAGGCCTCCCCACTCCAGGTAAATTCTCCAGTGGCTGCTGATGCTTACTACACCAAGGGACACTATAATGTAACCCGACCCGTCAACAGTACAGGAACACTCCATTTGCCTTACCAAGGGGATGGCAATTCCATTAAAGGCATCCATTTCTCAGGATTGTTCCCCTCAAAAAGCGCACAGCAAATGGCCAGCACAATAGTGTGTTGAGTTTTTCATTCTTTAATCAAGACAGGCCTGATGGGCATGTTGTTCTTGTGCCTATGTTTCCTGAACAGGCGCCGCCGCAGCCAAATGTCTATCAGAAGCGTATGGTTTCTTTTTATGGAATCTGTAAAACTTGATTTAGCATGGCCTGTCATAGATACCTAGGCACGTATAGGGTTTAGCGATACAATTTTATTGTTTTTTTCTCTCTCTCGATGGATGAGTCCCCCAAAATGGTTTGTATAGCCCATCAGAAGGTTTCCTATAACATGGGGATATTTCATGCAAAATTGACAATAACTATTGTATTTTCCACTCTTTCTCCTATGATTGTCAGCCAATATATGACATACATATTGGTAAAATAATAGTTGGGTATGGTCGAAGAAAGCAGATGGCAATTTTATTTAATAAAACAGATACGTTATATATAATTAAACGTTATTATTGCAATTATTGACATCGTAAATGTGTAATTCAATAGTTTATTACCTGCAAAACAGGCTCCTACAATTCATAGATACAGATTTACATTCATGGGAGCATAGCTATAAGGATTAGGCTATTGGGTCAAGTAGCTCAATATACATATACCCAGGAGGCTTTACTCATTTGTATCATACATATCCCGATTCAAGCCTGTATGCATGTAATCATAATCTCAAATTACATGATGTTCCGATTTGAGCATCATGATCACGATGAAATGTCTCTCATTCTACCCAATGCTCTTTATTTTCTCCCATTTTCTTCTTTGTGAGTATAAATTTCTCACTTTCTCGCACATGTACAGCCTAACTATTATTCGCTCTCCTTTCTCCATGTTGTTTCCTCTCTCAGTCTCTTACTCTCCCTATCTCCTCCCTTTGATCTCTCTACCTCATTCTCCACCAGTCACTCTCTCCTGCTCCAAAGAGGGAACTTGATTAAGCGATGCTCAATTTTAATTTTTGACTTGCATATTGGCGAGGAAACGTGATACAGAAATGAATAAGGACCTGTTTTAAAAATGAATTCGAGCATATAGAAAGGCAATTAGAAATACAATTCGATACTCTTCAATCAATAACACCATCCATCTCGAGCTAACAGTTTTTACACCTTCACTAGAGAGGTAATTCTGATTGATCTATCCAGGACTTAAAGGACTTTCAGTTTACAGGGTTTTTTTAAAAAAAGAATTCCAGTAAATGTAAGGGATCTCCCTACGTATTATGTTTCAAGCACTAAAATGTCAATTTTTCAAATACCTTACACACGGTTTGTTGCATTTAGCGAGCTAAAACAGCTACACGAGCAGTACAGGATCCTGAATGAATGTCTTACTAAAGGGATCATCGGTAAAACTTTGACCAATGGTCTACGTCAGAAATGACTTGAAAGAACTTGTATACATCAGAAATGCTCCTGTCAAAAGCAACGCCATAATATACACAACAACTATTCTATTTCTTATTTTACTTTCACCAATAAAACCCAAAAGGTATTGTGTCATATAGATTGTAGAAACCACGAACAAAATAGTCTAGAGCACTAATTTATAAGATATTGACACGATATTCATTTCAATACCGCATATAAAGCGGAGCTGCCACGACCGTTCGTGTAATACGTTACCCCAACTAGAATGGAACTGGTTGGGAACAGTTGGATTCTCCAATAATTTATAATGCAAAGATGTTACATTGTAGTTAGATGCCATATTTTACTGTTCGGATACGCCATAGGGTCAATTGGAAGACCTGCAGTTTGCAGAATTTGTATTCCTAGTTTCAATGTACAAGTACTACGAAATAAATATCTATATAAATACAATGCAATTTAAATGAATGATATTGGAGAGAATTGGTTTGATTGTCTGTAATGTTGTGATTCTTACATTCTTACATTCTTAGATTCTTACGTCCTTACATTACGCAACGACTAAGGTATCTATTTCCTAGGTAAGTATTCATGATGTACGTGCAATTAACACACTATATTTTGTTATGGTATGATTATTTGATAGGTAGTCTTCATAAGACTTTATACCAAAAGATATCCTGGCTTTCAGGGACTGTGAAATACTTCCAAATATTTTAGGCAGTTCATAAAACGAATCGCGACAAGTTTCAATAATAACAATCAATTATACATATTGGTATCGCTCCCAATTCTCTCTCCATACATAGCTGACCCACTTCCAATAGATTCCTTTAATCATTTTAATTCAGGTAATTGAGCATTTACACCAGGTTAATCATTGTAGACAGTAAGTATGGCTCCCCAGTTCACCATGACGGTGGTCTACCACTGAGCCCTGAGCCGGAGAGGATAGATTTGGGCGAGTAAATTAGAGAATCGAAGCATTCTAAACATGTCTATACAACTTACGAGGCATTCAGAAGATATTTGAAAACAGCGAATGCATGTCATAGCATCAGGCAAACACTGGATCTCTGGAAGATCTAGTACCCTTAGTTTCTAGCTCAGATCCAACCAGCGGACTCAAGTGGATAACAGGAAAATGGTCATAAAGCAATCTGCATTGTCAGTGAGAAATATATCACCAACTCAGCTAGTTAGTTGTTGACGTTCAGGTCCCCAGTTGATTGTAAAACTTTAAGGGGGTGTTTTCCTATGGCAAATGTATCGCTGCTTATGCGGGATTCAGAGTGTAAAAAATATTGCTTTTACATGGCCACCTAGGCACGTTTGGCTATGCGAGGTTGCATTCTTAGATAACTGGATCGACAGAGAAAAAGTGCAAGAATTTGCAACCTGTACTTCTGAATTTTATGGGACTTCGGTACACTGTGAAAAGATATAGTTCTCTTGATAAATTGATAAAGTTCTGTTTGGTCTACGAATAGAAAGATAGGAATAAATCATTATAAAATCCAAGAGAAGTTACAAAACTGTCTGAAAGAAGAAGTATTGTTCTTTTGGACAGCAAAGTTGCCCGAAGACAACAGTGGTAATAAAGCCTAGGATTGTATAGACACCCTGAATGAACTCTCGTGTTTTAGAGTGTATGTCTCTGTGTGACATATGTGTCAACAGGGTTCCTGGATGGCTGTGACTATTTATCCTGTGATTTGTGGCCAAGCAATGGAAACCACTCGCCTCCAAACAACTCAAATTTAGATTTATATCAGAATACTAATGAGAAATAATGAGGTGTTTTTGAAGGTATGGAATGTTGCCCATATAGTACTGTTTATATAGCATCGGCTACGTAAAAAAATAGTAATGTATATTTTAGTTTTTACAAAGGAGATGTCCTTATGGAGTTTAACCCAGTTCTTCAAGGACACACCGTGAAAACAGGCAATACAACCCTGCTAGTCTGCTAATCTTATGCGATATTTTTGCCAAAATGGATTTAATTCTTCTTTAGAAGAGATGATAACAAAGGTAAATCGTGAGCTTTCTGTAGTTATATAAGATTTCCTCTCTTGTCAAGGTCAAAAACTATTCTAACGAAGAAGTTTTGTATGACCTGAAGTTTATCTAAGAATGTTTTGATAATTAATAGGAAAATGGAGAACCCTAATCAACCCATACCCAAGTTGTACACAAGAAATAAGGAAATAAAATATACTGATACATGTACATACAAATCTTGAAAATAGACACAGAAGATGTCCTTATGTAATTTAAGGGCATTCAAGGGAATTCAAGGGCATACCATGAAACCAGGCAATACAACTCTGCTAGTCACCCAACCTTATGCTGGGCGACAATGGGAGAGCCCATAGAACGCCGAACGTGGAGTTACATATAAATTATAAAATAACACCTTTATGTTATAGAAGATTGCATCGTTTTTACAATTTATTTAGATTGGAATTTAATTTTGCAGAAATACCGGTAAGACATTATAATTTTAGAGATGGAGAACACTTTTTTTTAATGAAACTATAAGCTCATTTGAATATTCATTATACATATTAATTTTCAACATTTAGGAACCAAGCTGATGATCCCTTGTTTATCGGGAAGGGGCGGTTACTTTTAAATATGACACCAGCAAACATATCCAAAATCCTCGCTCGTTATGAGCAGGTTCATCATCTTCCAAGCGATTCCTTGAGTTTACGAACCATTTAGGATCCGAAAAATAAAAAAAAAATGATCGGGAGGTTCTGCTGCTTCCCGTTGAATGTTGTGAAATCTCAGGCAAACGTCCTGTCACATTCCATAAATTTCGCCAAAGTGTTGTGGAAAATGTTGTATTTGATTTGAAGGCAGGCAGCAGTTATTCTCTCAGAGAACTTGCCCCTTTTCTAAGCTCTTGCAGAACCTGTCTGGAAATGTTAGGAACCAAAATGCCACAAGTTGAAGTAAGAGTCAGGTGGGCGCGTGACATTTTGCTTAAAGATTCTGACTTCTTGAGTACACTTTCATTTATCTGAATCTGGTTAGCTTCCTAAAGGTGCACTCTTAGAAATGAAAGTAAATGCTTTTGAGGTATATCCGACAAAACTAGAAGTCTTACTAACAAGTATCTTCTTGAAATTGCCCGTACTCTACAAGTTGCGTGTGCCTATACACGATCTCCAATATTTGGGGTTGACTGCCAAAAACACTCGAGGGCAGGCATATATAATTCTATATTTATATCGAACCACCGGGGAATATATTTATAGAACCTTTTGTATTAGGAGTGTAGAACTGACTCCATAGACCTTTGGTAGATAAACTGTTATTTGTAAAATGCCAGCAGAAGTAATAGTATAGTCGCCCCTTCTGGGTATGTGCTGAATGCCAAACGATTGTACAACTGAATACTAAGTTGATTTCTCGAGGAATTCACCCCATTTGCCTCTACTTCTCCATTTTATATTTTTCCATAAATAACGATCAAAATACTACAGACAGTTCCTAATCCAGGACTTGGGCTGAGCCCACATACCGGAGCTCCTTGCTCCAATATTTGTTTATCCTGTAATTTGAGGAAACATGCATTGATTTAGAGGTGAAGATCCTAGAGATGTGTCGATGAATCTGGTTCTTCTTTTCCTATCAACCAGGGTTTTGGTTTGGCTCGCCTTAGAGCAATGTAAATCTGTCGATAAATCTTACTCACTTCAAGGAATTATTGTTTTTTAGGAGACTCTAGATGTTCTAACGAGAGGCATTAGTCGATCCCCCACAAAGAGCTCTTGAGTAACATACTTATAGGTTTGTAATGGAACATTTTGCTCCTGCTTTAGCCTTGCAATGGATATCACTACTAACAGAACAATAAATCTATTACTAGGTAGGAATTCATATCCTGACTGCTCATCAAAGAAGCTATGTATATTTATATATTTGCTCTGCGGGTCATATGCCATGTTTTCTTATGTTGCTCGTTACACCCTGAACTCAAAGAGCATGCTAATAAACCATGAGCAAAGCAACATGCTCGTCTGCTAAAAAAAAAGCTGCAGACTGTTTCGGCACCCTGTCGAATACGTTTGTTCTCGGAACATGAATACGTCAACGCCTATATACATGTATGGGAATACACTGGAAGCGCAAGAATTCGGATGTTGCAGAGTATAACTATAATTATTGTTTTCAGTTAAAATATTTCATGAATTGTGAGAGCATGAGTGCTTGAAAGGAAGTTGTTTTAGAGAATATTATACGAAAGTTCAAACTCACCCCTTATTATAATGCTATCATTGGGGTTGGTAAGCGCTAAGCAGATTCACTTACCATTCATTAATATTGGATATTATTAGTGGTTTTACTATTCAGCCTTTCCAATATCATATATCTTTCAAAACAATCTCCCTTCATGAATTGAATTGAATCTACCTTCCCTTTGTCTCTCACTATTTCAATGTTTAATCTTATAGTCCACCTTCCACTCCATCTCTCTCATTCTTTTCGACATTTTTACTTGTATCTCCATGGCTTTCTGCCCCCCTCTGTTTCCCGTCGGTATAGATGACGCCCACGCTTGCTCCCCCTTTTCTTTTATCCCATGCTGAGAGTTGCTCTTTCTTCCTTTGTCTCAGCACCACCTCAGTCACTTATTTTATCAGCTTGCACTGAGCAAAATGTAAAATTATATAATGTCATAGCTGACTAAAATAGTTAAAACAAACAACGATTCCTTCTCTCCAGTGTAACCCTCAATTTCCTGTATCTAATTCACAGTTTATTTCTTCTTTTCTCGCCATCATCCTCTTGCCAGCATTTTCCCTTTCTGCAAAGTAGCTGCCCCCCCCCCCTTCAAATTGTACCTACCCTCCCTTCTCACCTGTCTCCGACTCCTCCCTCCTCTGTTCCTCTCGCTGTCCTTCTATATTAATTTGGCAAAATTACATTCCGCTCTCCAATCTCTCTTTATGATATAAAATAGCCCAATCTCTCATCAACATTACCAAGCGCAACCCCAGCCACCTACAACACATATCCTGATCTTGCCCTGTGAGAAGCCTAAGGCCACCCTGCTGATGGATCGTCGAGTACTACCTCGTAGGATCTGTCTATCACCCTCTACTCTCCCCTCTCTACTCTCTACTCGCTGGCATCAGCAACACACTGATTGAGTTATCTTAAGTGTAGGCAGGAGGGATCCAACATGGAGATCCACCTGGGATTGTTGACATATCGTCAGACCTCCCGCTCACCACCCTAGACCAATAACCCACCGGCTTATAGCTACACGAGTCTGTCTGGGGACCGATCCTTAGATACATGGTGGGAGACGGAAGTGGAAAAAATACAAGATATCTGTTTGTTCCCATTTATTTCAATTATTTATTTAACAGTGGTCCTTTTACAGATGACTGTTTGTTACATTGTTCTGGACGTAGCAGTACACAAAGGGACCACATTAGAAATTGAAAATGAATCTGCTTCAGGTATCAATATGTCGTATCTTCTATCTATTACAGTGATTGATAAGAGTGATAGATTAAAGTGATTTAAAAATGAATTGAAATGAAATATCACTTATTTGTCAAGTTGGTATATTTCTCTTTCAGATACGCGAAATGAAATGTATCACTTTTGTGAAATTTTCGGAAAATCGATCGGTTCCTATACTGGATACATTCAGAATATAATATATAAATTACATAAATACGATATATGCGTGGGCGAGTTTAGCAATCAGCGATGGTCGTAGCTTGTAATAATGATCAAACCAAAGGTTAATATCGACGAAAAAATTAATAACCATATTATTCAAAACAAATAAAATCTAACCACTCTAGGTCCAAACCCTCAGATCAGATAAGAATGGTACGTCAGCCTACTTCGCTAATCGGTATCCCTGCCTAGAACTCGGCGTTTTAATGGGAATATAATGACATTTTACGGTCTTAATGGAATTATAATGGCACTTTGCGGTTTGAGGCGAGAGGCTTTCCCTTCGCTGGAAGGGACTTTCTCAACTTTGAGCCTAGACTGTAACATAAGTTTTCTACGAAACTAGTATCACAACCGCACTCGCTAAATACAATTCAGTTCTTCAAAATTCGGATGCTCTATTCATGAATATTGAGTATAATAATAAAATATATGAACATAAGAGACTTCCCACTCTCATAAACTCTGTATAGTCTTCCTTTAGTGTTATGTCTTGCATGTATACATGTATATTGGTACGTGTATCTGTAATGTTATACATTTTGTAACCTGTCGCCCGGGTGCTAGTGTTTGGAATGATCCCAAACGTACATAAACACCACTTGGTCTTCTATAAGCATTCTGCGATGCCACCAGATACTCTCTTCAGTGCCCTCCTAGCATCTGGTCTACACTCTTAAAACAAAGGGTTCTATTGACAGATCAGAAGAGCAAATATCTTAACAATCAGGTATGGATAAAGGATAGGAAAGTTATGTCTAATCATGAGAAATGGTAGATCCTCGGAGAACCATACAGGCATTAAGGGGCATAATGAAAACGTTAGAGGGGTTAATTGTATTATATAATACTATTTCCACTCTTCCATGGAAAAGGCCAGTTGAAGGTCTTCGGTGTGAAGCCAACTGAGGTTCCAAGAACCACAATAATTATGTATTATCACCGACTTTGTATATGAGTTAATTGGAGTCACTATTTGCATTGGAATATTTGGTTCAGTATCTGATATTATAGAATTATATTATATCATATTATATTATATCTTATTATACATGCATTCAATACTGAGGCCCCGACAGCCGCACATTACTTGTAACGTGGTATTGGACTAGTACATTACCGGCGCGTTGTCATAGCGACGCAAGTTTGGTGGCGCAAGATTGCCGACGCAAGGTTGCCGACGCAAGTTTGCCGTGTGCGAGGGCTTTCTTTCTCCAACATTTCAACTGTTTCTAGTTATATTCCTCTTGTACAAACACCAGATATGGCAAATTATGTTAATGTATCTTTAATTAAGCATGTTTTGCATGCAAAACTAGGCATGTATAATAATCAACTTATAGGACTCGTTGCTGCACGGAGCGTAAATAAAGGACGAGACCGCAGGTCGAGTCCTTTATTTACGCCATGTTTTCCTTATGTGTGCACATGTGTATAGATGTACAGTTGAGGGCAGGCATAGTAAACGATGAAATTGATCATAGGACACTTCCTCACAGCAGTAAGAGGAGGCGTGGCAAACTATGAAATTGGTCGATTAGCCATTGCAGGTGGTCATTGATAAGGGCTTATTAAGGGTTTTCCTAATTATTTTAATTTGCTACCCTCTAGGCTCTACCAATCTCATACCGTAGTACTGTATTTATAAGAAAAGAGGAGGGGTAGATAAAGTAGGGGAGGGGAACGGGGATAGGGGCCAGGAAGGGGTTTCTGGGGAAGAGTAGTATACTGAGGTGCATTTGAGGGACGTTTCGTTTCCACATTCCACACTGCAGTATATTCCTAGTAATATTTGGTGACGCCACCAGTCTCTTAAGGTCAAGAGGTCAATGGGACCCAAAAGGAAAGGTAGTTGGGGGAGGTACACTGACAATTAAGGATAAGGGCAGAGTGGGGAAAGTGAGTTATGATGTTATATTGGCCTTTAATAAATAAGGAGGAGGTAGGAGTAAAAATGGGTATAAGAAGGGATGGAGGAATTAATGTGACTGCATCAACCAATGGGAGCACTTGTTACTACCTGACCCTTCCAACAGCTAAACTCCTCCCACCAGTTTACCTTATATGGCTATGTGTACTGGGGGGGAGGAAGAAGGAATGGCAATGTCATACCACATGTGTTAAACTGGTGCAAATTACCACTCTACTCCTGCCCATACAAATAGCATGTGGTACATACACCAACATGGAGTAAAATATAGAACCTAAATTTAAATGTAGTAATCGGGACACTATTGCACTATTCCTCAATGTTTTTTTTTTTCATAACCCACTGGTCTATCAGCTTGTGGGTCACAAAACAACCAAACATCTCGGACAGTGCAATAGTGTCCCTCATACCACATTCTCATTAGTTTCTATCTATTTATCCTAATAATCTCTCACCATTCTGGAAGTGTTGACATTGTTTATTCCATATTTTATGGAACAGGTGTTCTAGAAAATTATGCAGCCATGAAATTATGCAGTTTTCCACATAATTTCATGGCTGCATAATTGCATGGGTTCATAAGCATGTAATTAGGCAGCTGATTAAATCAGGCAGGGCGCTGCCTAATTTCATGGCTGCCTAATTTCACACCTGTAATATTTCATGTGTTCTGGCATGAAATTAAGCAGCCTGTGAAATTGTGCAGTTATATACCCAAGCTGCTTATGTTCATGCACTGCAATGTTTCATGCATTACCATGAAATATTGCAGCTCATGAAATTAAGCAGCTTGGGATTACCAATGATTGTAAACAAAAGCTGCGATTGTAAATAAAAGTTGCTTAATTTCACAGCTGCAATATTTCATGCATTCTGGCATGAAATTGTGCAGTTCATGAGATTATGCAGCTTATTACTACCAAGGATTTTTAACAATGTTGCATAATTTCATGGCTGCAATATTTCATGTGCTACAGCATTACATTATGCAGTACATGATATTATGCAGCACACCTGTACTTATAGCTATATTCATAAGCTGCATAATCTCACAGCTGTAGTATTTAATGCATTACAGCATGATATTATGCAGCACATGATATTATGCAGCACAATCTCTACCTATAGCTATATCCATAAGCTGCGTAATATCATGTGCTGCATGATTTCATGCTATTAGGCATAAAAATTAATGTTGTAGCTATGAAATTAGGGAGCTTTTGTTTACAATCATTGGAAACAATGTGCTGCATAATCTCATGGGCAGCATAATTACATGTGAAAATAGCATGAAATATTGCAGCCATGAAATTAAGCAAAATATGTGCGGCATTATTTCATGGGCTACATAATTTCATGCTTTCTAAGCATGAAAGTATGCCACACAATTTGGCTGCATGATTTCACAGGCTGCATATTTTTATAGAACACAATATATGGACAATATATCAGAGATAATGTCTGCTGGATGTAAGGATAATTAGCTGCTGGAGACGTACCTGTCGGACATTTGCCCACCGGACCGTTACCATTTCTTTTTGGTTAGTAACGATCAGGAGTGCACTATCTTATAAAAGACTTATGTAACATCGAGTAGGTTTTATATGATGAGGTCATGGTGTCAGAAGGAGAAGGAATGAAGTTGTATTGTTAAAAATAGCACTAATTATTTGCCCATATGTCCGGGCACCCCAATGCAGAAATAGGATCGTGCAGTTCTGCGATTGTCATCAAGCCACACAATGCAAACCACGTTTCAAATGCTCTGACCTAGCTCATTGTCTAAATAATCCTGCTTGAGAGCTTTACCCTTTCTTTTTGGTTAGTAACGATCAGGAATGCACTATGTTATAAAAGACTTATACTTTTTACCCAATTGACTATTGTTACACCACGTTGTGTCAAATAGCATACCAATATCCTTTAATAACAACATTAGTATGACAAGCATATACTAGGAATCCACATTTACCATCTTCTCTTACTCATGTTACTTGAGATAGCCATAGTGTCAAGTAGGCCTACCTGGTGGACAATACATGCCTCATAAGCCCTGAAGTAACTCGGCCTATGGCCTCATTACTTACTGGATTTACTCAGGGAGTACTGTCCACCTTGTACTTGAAACTATGGTAACCTTACCCTATTACCTGTGGGGCTTTCTCTACAATATTGCGAGGCTTTAAAAATGGGAGAACTTGCTGGGTAGAGGGTGGAGAAACACCTGGGCTACATAGATGAGTACTGGCCATCAGAAGTACCTCTGCCAACACAAAAGCATCCTTGGACGTCCTGACTATAAACCTGATGATCAATTTCCTAAGTATGTATTCTCCAACGTATAGGATCTGGGCGGTAATCATGCATGGGGACATTTAGTATGTGTTTGCATCCAGTGACTGTGCCAATATGCACAAAAGCAATATATCCTGATCTAGCAGAGAGGTAGATGAAAAGGAGGGAAATCAATATTTTCACTCGATGTTCAAAAGGTAACGACTTTAGGATTTCGTATGGGATAAACTGCGCAAATGTACGAAACTAAATTGTGCATAGCTCAGATCAGCGCTCGAGAACGTTCTTATGACAAGGGCTTGGTGATGGACATTTATCTTACATTTAGTTGTCAAATAATGGAGTTTCTTCTAGTACCTCCCCGAGGTAATGGTGTCAGAAGGAGAAGGAATGAAGTTGTATTGTTAAAAATAACACTCATTATTTGCCCATATGTCCGGGCACCCTGACGAAGAAGTAGGATCGTGCAGTTCTGCGATTGTCATTAAGCCACACAACACAAACCGGGTTTCAAACGCTCTGACGTCATTGTCTAAATAATCCTGTGTGAAGGTGAGGTTGATCCTCGAGGTAAACAAGTTACGGGACTCGCAGGAGGTACTCCTTCAATCATCTATCTTACAGATGTCAAATCATGCATCAAGAGATTTTTTTTGTTATTCTTTTGGGCCTATTGACGGTTGCTACGGTCTCTTTCCTCGCTTTTTCTCCACATCATCCTCTCAAACTGAATAAGATGAAGAGGGATTCTTGTACATCATTAACATGTTGAAAGTGACAGCGAGCATGAGACAAATTGTCTAGACCCTGTTCAAAGGTGAATGTCAATGTTTAAGTGTTTAGCAATTGATCGTTGTCTAAATGGGCATCTGTCACACATGGAATTTAAACCTATTATTTGCGGACACTTTGTTTGAGAATTTAACCAGTATTAAGATAAAAATGTATGCACAGGTATTTAAGGGAAAGGAGCCAACATCATACTTTTTTCCTCGCACATCTATGTACAACAATTGAAAAAGCATGTCGGTATTTCTTGCGTAGGTAGTCTATAATTAGATTGAATTAGGATTTGACGCGGAAGCGATCAAAGTGAAGGTACGGGTTCTATTAGTTCATGTAGTTGTAAAAATTGTAAGGTGCCCAATGATTGAATTGTGAACTAAATTGAAATTTAACCTTATAGCTGTTCGTCCTATTATTTACAGGTGATATCGTCTAACGGATGTAACGGGTATAATATACTAGGGATGTTCCGCAAGCAAATTAACTGTGTAACCGTATTTGTATCTTTTTTGTGTGAATTACATCGCATTTTTATGTATAAAAAATAAATAGTGAGATGAAACATTTTGTTTGATATGTTACGTCACGTTTTTCCCGCCTTGTTTTGTTGAACCTCTTTCTTCCTTTTGATGTACGTTTGTATGATCAGAGATACGGATACGTTTTGGTTTAGGTATACGTTAGAGCTGCTGAACCTCCCGAATATACTATTGTTACTGAGCGCGGACTAGGATAATTTATGAATCTCTGTTGTTGCGCATTGAGTTTTTTATGAATGCATATCATATATATATACACATAATATAGTTATTACATCAGAATGATTTTTTTATTTTGATGTATTGATATATTCACTGGATGACATTAGGTGCTCTCAGCATTTTACCTGAATCCAGTATACAGCTTCTGTCAGCCTATGTATGATTGTATTTCAATATCTATGAAAGAGTATGATGACATGCCTCGAACTAATAGAAGAGTAACAGATATGCCGAGCTTGATACAATAAGGGTAGAAAAAAACCATCTGACTTGTTTTTTTAGATGAGACTGTTAGTGCCTCCAGGGCCTGCGTTAATTTGAGGAGAGCTCAGAAATATATTGGATTTACACATTCGTCAGCCGAGGCCAAATATCACCTGTCAGCTGATTGGCAAGCAATGTACAACATGTGATATATGCACATTATCCCAATAGCTGAGATAAGTCTCCTTCTCTCAGGGTTTGGGGTTCGGGCTCTGAAGAGGCCGGTGATATTGGAGTTACCCAGTCATGTACACTCGGGACCTTTTTTCTAGCACAGCAAAAGTAATCGAAATCTGTTTTTATTCAATAGTAACGATTATTTTCATATTCTACCTCATGCTCCCAGCTTGCTTGAAGTGACAGGCATAATCAAATATAAAACTATTTAGTCATTTTATTGTTTTATAGTTGAGTCTTGTGAAATTCTATGAATGTGGGATATGTACCTTATTGTGCATGCAATGGTGGTCTTGCCCATTGCAGTCGGGGATGAAATGTATCGAGGAAAAGATACATTCTAGGGTGAGAAATGGCCATGGGAATATTTGATAAGGCTAATGTCTTATATGTCACTTGAGAAAAGGCCACTTTTCTTCTTCGTTCTTTATCAGTGCCACTTCCTGGGACGGTGGGCTATATTTACCTATATCACCTATCCCAATAAATGCTTCTAATCGGTGGGATTTCTTGGGAATATTTGGATCTCCAAGTAGGCCTCATCTGCGATAATAGATTCTACATTCATAAAGTCACTAAAAAGACCTACAATGACTCATTGGAAAATAATACCTTGACATATTATATACCGTGGAATATATTTCCTAAGAAAAGCTTCAATATATGAAATCGTGAATAATAATATGTAGGTTCATCCAAACCTTGATCTTCTAGGTTATTCAGAGACTTTTCGTTTATGTTCTTCCAATAATTGTAGAAGAACACTGACAGGGGCTCCCTTTTTGTTTAGAATAAAAGTATTAAAATTAAAGAAATACAATACCAATACCTCTAGAACGAAATACATCTAGGTTTTCTTAACAGACAAGAACAGCAGTGCATGCAACCGTCCTGTAGGTACGACTGCACGAATCGAGGCCACCCTAAAGAAGTAGACTGTGCCTTGTTTATGATGGTCTAGCATAACATCAATAAAAATGATAAGGCTGTGTTATGTGGCCGACAGGGTAATGTACGTCCATCAGGTAAAGGGGTGTATAAAGAATACCTCCAATGTGTGGTGACTCCATATCATTCAGCAAGTTACTCTATTGGAGGTCTATAGATGTATGCTTGAAATCACGATCAGAATAGTCACTTATCTAAGAAAACTCTCGAAATCCTAATATATCAGAGATAGAAATTCCAATGTAAAACTGATATACATCTATACCAAGTCTGGTAAAATATAGATGTACTATTTTTGTGAAACAGTTCTGATAGATAATACAATGAAATTCCACCCGCAAAGAGAAACATTTCTGTTAGTTTGATGCTCATGTTATAAGATATGAATCAATGGTGGGATATATTCACTGCCAAAGATATTAAAGCTGCATTCTCTACTATTACAACAAAACAGAACTTACCAAATTCACTTATATTATGACTTATATGACTGAATTTATCAATATTCTACAGCTGGGATGTCTTTATACAAGAATTTGAAGCGTATATATAATCACTGAGAGAGAACTGCCGCCGGTGAGAATTAATAAGTGAAGTTGTTGCATGGTCAAATGACGTTTAGACGAGTTGGAAAAGAATAAAACAAGAAGTAGACAATGTTCAGTTTTTGACCAACGTTAACTAACAGTGAAACCTTAATTAACACAAACATTTTTTAAGCCAGAGTAAAACAACGAGGTATATTGACGGGTGCCTGAGGGTGAATGACCGGTGTAGTAGGTGGTCCGATCCAAGCGGGGTTGTATCATAGCAACTGCCACAACAAACGTTAACATCCTCCTCTGTTTATATATAGCCCATATAGTTATATTGTCTACGCATATAGCCTAATATATCTATGTCGATGCATTACATCACAAAAAATATGTTTTTGCAGAAAAAGAGGGGTTATTTAATATTATCCTATAGAATTAATTTTTAATATTACCGACAATTTAAAAGTAGGCTAATTATTATATTTCTTTCTGGAAGTTATTCCGAATAACTCAAGTAGGCTACTTCAAGTTTTAAAATTAAAGACAAATGAAGGAATGTCAGTTAAAATCCATTTAATATAAAACTGAATTGCTGCTGGCCACATGGGAAAACTTTGCATCAATTACATCTAACCATAATGTACAAAGATACATGTTCGTTCAGATAGTCGACTGTTTATCGAGGTACCTCAAAAGAACTGTTTGTCTACCGACCGTATTATATGTAAAGAGGTAAGCTATAGCAAGGAAGGAAGGAACATTCGAGTATGCCAGCTATTCATCATTCACGCCTTTTATCATCAGATATGTAATTGAATCAATATACGCAAGCAATGATGGAATCATAAAGCTCACATAAAATGACACCCTCAACAAGATTGTACCAACAGGCCTATGAGCCTATGAGAATAAACGCAGCATCCGTAGACACACTCTTAGAAGTGCAGGAATGGTTCATGAACCCTTAGTATATGTTCCAGTTGAAAGAGCAATTAAATAGATCCACTAAACTTGGGCTCTCGGACCTTAGATATGCGGTAAAACTGTACTTCAGATTACATAACCAAAATAGAATATGGGATAATTTTTCAGGGAGCAATTAAGCATAGTCTATAATGCAACATTATTGGCAACGGAGTGCCAGGTGATGTTAGAACAGCCGGAACAAATTATTTCTGTGGAAAAAATGCAGTTCAACTAAGAACATTAAAGGATCATCATTTCAAGTGCAAGGGGTAAAGAACATTACTCATAACACCTTCATTTTTAAGAGTGTCTTTTCCTGGATGCAGGGAGAGGCATGGTGCGAAATCCCACCTGTTTCCACTAAGGACGGATGGATTTACGACAAGTATTTTGATATGAATCGCCGATGGTTGAGTGATTAATGTTGCTCTGAGAAAAAACCCCATCCGACACAGCAGTTGATAGCGTAAGAAGTCACCCAGATCTTGAAGGAGCAGAAACCTCTATGTTAGAAAAAAACCCTTAATAATATGACGGCTGAATCAAAGGAAAGAGAAGGACGGAGTGAGAGATTCTCGGGAGGGTTGTAAATAAACTAGAGTAATGGTATGAAGTTCTTAACCTTGTTTACCAAGATATGATTCTTCATGATTAATTGAGATATCCAAGACCACCTTGAAATAGGAGCAGTTATACAGGTTCTCTGGATAGTTCTTCATGCTGAATGAATTATATATTTATCAGTGTGCTAACAGATCAGCTTCATGGTATAAGCAGGAACGGAATGCTACAATACAAATGTTGATATCTTGGATTATGTGCACATGGTGTTCGTATAGGGTTTCTCCAAATTATTCAGTCTAGCGATTTTGTCATTTTAAAGAAAAGAATAATGTATTGATGACTTTGTTGAAGGATGGCAGAGGTGATTCCTTGGGGAGGATCTTTTTCATTATCTAACTGCTCTTTGAACATGGCACGGAATCTTTTGGAAGGAAATGCTGTAGGCATGTTGAACAGAGCTATAAATGCCATCGAGACGAATACTTTGGTCTAAAGTATATTGCCTTTGGGTATATACATTATGGGAGTTGAATTGGTATTACATTTAAATTGATAAAATATGCTCTCAGGAACAGATCAATGATGCATCCTAAACAGCTGGCAGGTGTGTAAGAGAACCCTTGCACAATCAGCGTCGAGTGTAGTGTTGCGGCCTTCCGGCAATGGCTTTGGATAAAATATGAATTTACTGAACTTTAGATGGGATGATATTAGAGCAATTTATAGCGGCATATTGCCAAGGGTAGATTCTATCGACATTGGCCAATGTTTCCTGGCTCTGGTAACAATGTATAAACATCGTGTTGTCATGGGCTGACTATAATAAGAATTAATGTTATTTTCTCATGGTCCAGAGCAACAAGACTTTACAGATTTGAATAAGTAAATAACTGAAATAATGGTAAGAACATTTAGGGACAGAAAAGCAGTTCGAGAAGGTCTTTCAGTTACAAAAGTATTATCCTCAAAGCTAGGTTGAACAAATGTATTGAGAATTGATTGAATGAACGTGGTTTAGACACCTGAAATATGGTGTCCTGACGAAGTGAAGTGGGTGGGTATAGGCACCTGCTATACATTTTGTATTGAATCTGAATGTGTCAGAATGTGTTGGATCAACCCATGGATACTATATCGATAAAGAGAGTGTGTCCCCCCAAAATATTACATATATGTGGCTTATTCAGACGATATATTACAACAATTAGATTCTTCTTTTCAGGATTATACCATGATCAAAAAAAACCATGCAAGTACATAACGATATCAACTTCAAATATATCGGTAATTTCTTTATCAGAAATTACAATAACATGGCAAGTAACATTACAAATATTTTTCGACTTCATACAAAATCATTTTCAATTTTCAGCGCCAATTTTGATGGATGAAATAACGTTTCAACATATTTCAAGATATTCACATTTAATGTGATATCATAATACTACAGACTGGAATAAAACAGTTTTTCGTCGTTCTAGCATTATGTTAAAGATTGCAGACCAGCAACATGTCAATATGCATATGGCGTGACCTGTGTATATATGTGATGCGCTGTAGGTCACATGTCAGTGAACCTGCGAACCTTTCAAAAAATACTGTGAAAAATATATAACGATGAATGATTTCCATATATCCATCCAATGTTGAAAAATGTATGTTCAACAGTGAGTAAAATGCCTCGACGTAATTCGAGGGGTTTTTGATTTTTATGAGTGTTCTGAAATAACCTATTCGAACGCACTTTATGGGAGTATCACATTTATATCACATTCAATATCCCTACATAGAGAGAGAATGGAACGAGCCGGCAATAATAAAACAAATTATTGGACGAGATTCGTCCGCATAAACACGATGCCATAGGCAGAGTGCTTATGCGGACGAATCAAGAATTAAGTCCAATAAATGTTCGATTATTGCAGACGAGTTCCATTCTATATTTATTATATGGGCATAAAACTTGATGTGTAAAATCTGAAAAAAGTAGCCGACTTGGTGACAAAGTAGTTCATATAGTATGTGTGCTATATTAATATTTTTATAGCACCCCACTTATAGCACCTCTCATATGGAATGCACATAATATGTGCATTCCATATGAGAGGTGCTATAAGTGGGGTGCTATAAAAATATTAATATAGCACACATACTATATTTTCAGATATAATGAAAGTCATCATAACAATATTTCAAAGTAGGGGAAAGTAGTTTCAACGATTTGTTTCATTGTTTTTTTTTATTATTTTCTATTGGTAATGAACATTTCCTGACATGTTTCTGCAAGATCTTTATCTACTGCGAGATTTTTATCAAAGGATGAAAAGTCAAGTGACTCATGGTGCCTAAGTAGGATTTAGAGCAATTGCATTTTGCGGATTGATGACGTTACAATGATATAAAGTTGGTAGTTGGTAAACATTTTAGTTTCGTAAATCAAATTTTATTTTAGTAAATTGAAAACATTTAAAAAGTTGAATACGGTAATTACGTTTGAATAATAATAACAATAATAATATCTTGACAAGATAAGCGTGGTCGCTGAATCGAATATTGAAAATCGTTTTTGTTACATGTTTAATATGCCAAGTATCAAACGACACTAGCCAATGGAACACAAAATAATTCCCCACGATACACAATCCATGTTTTTATTTTTTATCAAACGAAGTTTCTCACTACAAGCGGTTGGCCTGGAAGAAAGACAAGAAGAGTTGCAAGTTACCAGACATATAATTAATTAAATATTGCATGTAGTTACCGCTATCAGACGTTACTAGTACAATATCTGTGCCGAGTCCCATACCTTCCTTATTGTCGTCAAATAGTTCAATAATCCAATCCACAGCTATTATAAGGAACTTAATAGAAATCTTTTCTTGTGTTGATGAATGTCATTCGGATCACATTATACATAATACTTCACTTTAATTAACTGTTGGACAAACTAGGAATATTGATATGAGAGCAATCAGAAATGTCCGAGATTTTGGTCTCTTCGATTATGCGCACGGCACCTCACCCATACCTGATAAACAATTTCCGTCAACAGTTTATCATCATGTTTTTATCTTATTACATGTAAAACCCCCCAAAACATGCTGTACATTAATATGGTCCTAATATGAAAAGAATAAGGGTGTATCAGTGATTATTATAAAGGTAAATAATAAGGATTGTCGGTAGATGTTCGTTATGAACATATAGATTCTTAGTTATATACGATCTGCTTTTAACTGATGTTGTAATTTATGCGTATATCAAGGTAACGTTTTTGTAAAGATAAACCGTAAGCTGAAAATATCATACATGCATGAGAGCTTATGATAAAAATTAAACAAACAAACTGTTCTCAGTGATCCTGACAGAAATTCCATAGAGAGTTTGATATCATAATGCTCAAAAGTAAAGCCTCCACCCATTTCAGCACATGTATTATACTATCACACAGTACAATACATATATATCTATAATCAGTATAATATATTCTAAATCGGCTTGTCTGAGCACCAATCTCAAAGTAATATCATTATTAATATTACACCTATTCCAAAAGTATTTTACTAAGAGTCTTTCTAAGGGTGTTTACATACTCAATGTCCCTGGTTTCTCTATTCAAATTGTTCCAGTGGCTCCTTCCCACTCGGAGGTACTCGACACAGATATTGACCTCTGAGTACTAGTAGAGTCTGATAGCGGTAACTACATGCGATAGTTAATAATATCTCTAGTAACCTGCAACTATTCTTGTCTTCGTTTGATAACAAATAAAAATATAATAGGAATTATTTTTTTCTGCAATACATTTACAGGACACATATTATATATACAACGATGAATAACTTTGACTGTAAATTATATACTGAAATCATTAATATTGGCATATATTAAACGTTCAAACTCGCTCAGTAAGTGTGCCATGCAACCCACATGATTGTGAAATTCGATTGTTAACACAATGTTCAAAATTCATTATGGTGTCCTGATAAAACTGTATGGTTCTTGGATGTTATGCTTTACCTGAAGTATTGATATATTCTAAGTGCCTCTGTTTACTGTCAAAGTAAACTATATAACACGAAACCGAGAAAATTAATGAAAATACAATACGAATGCATCAGGATAAAAAATAAATATATATACATATATAACAAATTATATAATACATCTTTCTCTCTGCATAAACGATGTTGTGGACCATCCAGATAGACCCTTACAATAGGAGCTGCATGTTGATGCAGAAAACTGCTGTGAAAAACAAACTGATTAAAAGTGTTATGTTGCATATTCCATAATACAGATGGCAGTCAAAATAATCTGCTCCCTTGTGTGGAACGATCCCGAAATTTTCATGTTTCAGGGAAAAGTTGAGATTTTTGAGAATAGATATCGGTCTCTATGAAAGCTGAGGTTCCATTTGATCAAACATATGACATATTACCTGACCTCCTAGATCTGATCTCTCAATTTCCACCTATAATCTGGACGGTGTTCTAACACCTATTATATGGACTTCTGATGTCGGGACAATATATACCTCTCTCCTACAGAAGGGCGACTTTCACCAACCATCATAATTATAGTTTGCCTGTAAAAAGATTGACCAAATGACTCATATATATGATTTATTTGGTGTACATACGCTAATACTTCAAAGTACCCTGTTGCCTCTGGCATATGCTTGGAAGTATAGGAATAGGACTAATACACACCAACCACTGGGAAAATGAGAGATAGAAAGAGCAAGTGGTACTGTTCCATAGGTAATTATAACACTTCCATCCCTATAACACTAGCACAACCAATTTTCAAGAAGCCCAGATTTTTCACTGGTTAAATATAGTATATCATAAATTTATGGTGTCTGGCTTCTGTAAATCATTACCCATTCACCGGCGACAGTTTCTTTTAGTTCCAATAAATCAACCTGAATATGTCAAATGTGATGGTAATACATGAAAAAAGTCTATTTTAAGGCTTCTTACCTGGCTCTGGCGCTGCCACCTCTGCACTGGAGATGTGAAGAGAGAAGATAACCACTGTGCTCTATTGCACTTCTGGCCCTACCACACCTTTGCCCTCTGAGGCACCGCAAGACAGCCAGACCGACCCAGGAGCCAAGTTCTTTACTGCCGGTAAGCTGCCTAAGATAGATTATAGGAAGGAAGTACCACTGCCACTTTCTGCTCCTCCTCCTCCTGCTTCAGTACCTCTTGCACCTCCAGAGGTTCCTCCAGCAGGTTCTGTATAACAGCCCCCATAGGCACCGCCAACTCTTCCTCCTGCTCCTCCACCTCTCCACCTCCAGCGCAACCACCATCACGCCGATGCTGGAACCATTACCTGATTCACTATAAGAACTTGTGGTCTCTCAGTATAAAGACTCGAGCATAATGTTGTTCCATTATACACTTTTGTCCTAGATCTATGGTGGAACCTATACCCAACGATAGTACAATATGGTATATGATATGGACATTGCCTTTGCTTCCACCATGATGCCTCTTGCAGATGATGAGAAATTCTTAGATCTGGAGTATCCAACAGAACGTTCCACGTATCCGGGCTCCTACATGATGTATAGCGGAATCTTATCAATGTAGTCGGTCATGTTTGTTTATTTATGTAGTAATTATCTGATTGGCAAAAAGGTTGCCATGAGCCTTAGCCACGAAATGCAACTCTCAAAGGGTTTGTGGTTGAAAAGCAATTCAAGAGAAAAAGATTGTTCTATAATGCTCCTTAACACAAACCTCCCCTTCTCGCGGTTGAAAAACAAACCTATTCTAAAATAAAAAAGAACCGTTGCAATGGAATTTCTATTGAAGAACTTTAGTAGAGGAAACAGAAGGTGGGATCCTGGTAGATTGGGAGAAGGACCAAACACACGCTACGCTCACGAGACCCTCTAATAATCCTTATTTTCTATCATCAGTTTTAAGGTAATGCTAGGAGAAGTTGGACACTGTCCCAGAGTTTTGAGGCAATTAAGGGATTTTCCGAAAGACTCATATAATAAACTCTCAAAACATCTGGCGGTGAAACCCCCTGTTTAATCTTTAGATATCTCCAACTACACAAAAATCTCATCCAAGCTCAATTTCTAGCAGTATGCCTGCTCTTCCGGATGGTGCCAAGATTAGGGAGCTTAATATTCGGACCACCGTGGCCTTCACTAGTCTTAGGGAGTAAGAGCAGAGGAGTAGTGCTTGGTATAGTCCCAGGAGAAAGGTTGTAATCCTTACTATATTGAGCATCAAGGTTGGGTCGAGCACGATACTCATTTTCACTCATTAGCACTTTTGTTAACTACTTCAATCAATGCCCATGGACTAAGCGAGGGAGTCAATGCAGAGAGGTTTGAGGGAGAATCCCTCTCTCTTGACTATACGATTTTACAAACAACAAACGTCATTATAGTCTTAGTTTTACGTAGTTGCCTTTACATCAGCTCCTTCCGTCTGTTATGTTAAAGGGATTAACGGATTATATATAGGAAAGAATCTATTTCAGTATCAAGTACCAGAATAATTGAACAAATAAATCACCCAGATCCCTATTTAAAACAAGTCTCTAAGGATATCCCAATGCATAACATGGTATTCATCGCATACTTTCCTGAAGAAAAATACATCAAGATTTATGAGAATTTCCGTGCGGTACTATTTTCCATACGCCTAATTTTCCTCTGTACTAATATACTCCACTTCTGCCAATCCTGATTCTGCAAATCTGCAGTCGGAATAGCATCAATGCAAACACCATATGTATGGGTGAGATGGTCAACAACATTGGCAATAATTAGATTAATTCTTAATAGCTGAATATTCCTATTCATACATTTATCAGAGGAAGAAATGTGAAAGGTGCTAGAGCCATGCCAGTTTGTCAATCATTTTCTCTTTTTTTCTTTCTCTCTCAGAGGTGACTTGATTTACTTAATACTAGGATAGCATTGGCTATAATCTCCAATGTGTGTAGTGAGACGAGCCATTGCCATGGTTCACCTTTACACCCAGGAGCAACCAGTACCTCCAGGGCCTCTCCATGGATACATGGAGTTAGCATGTTTAGCATCCCTCTGAGTAGAAAGGTGGTTATGCCTAAGGGTATTTAGCTGGGGAATAAACCATGATTCTCCTGGCTAGTTCCGATTCAATTTAACATGGAAACCTTCAACGCATGTGCTTGTAAACACAGCTTCTCTGTTCCATTAGAAAGTGAATGGAGAAAAGGGGAAATATACTAATTTATATATTAATTATATGTAAGAAATAGCTTGTCCTTTTCGACTACCTCCCTGTGTGAACTTTTGTTTTCCCCCCAAATATCTTTATGTCATTGTCCTCACCTATCAATCCTTTCTAGAGGCATTCACAAAATGTGCAGTTCTTATGAAACAACAAGATATAATTACATGTACCGTATGTATTTGCATTCACCCATATCAACAGTTAAAAAAGGTTTTCAGCCTTGTGTTAAAAATGTTTCATATTTTCGTAGGGCAAAAGGGCATTGTTGTTACCTGTAAACAAGAATAATAAATTGCGACCTGGATATATACCCCAGCATCTTCAATGTTTCATCATGACAAATTAAGATCTTCAACAGGCTCCTGCTGGGCCTAGTTGAGGGACTAACCGATGTTAAGTATTGTAGTGCCAAGGCCAAGCCTTTCTCTCTACACATGGAGTCCATGATAATTTAGGAGCAGATGCTCTTGAAACTAGCTATGATTAATGGTACCATCTGTAAACCCAGGACAGAACCCACATTCTCGAGTGTGGAAAATAGCTCTGAGAGTTAGTTATACCGGAAACCTGGATTATAACCCCCATTTCTTGCATAGATCTGCCTGAGAACAAAGTCTGATAACCACTTAAAAATAGAGTTTGAAACTTGCTACCTTCAGGGTAAATAGCTAACTAACTTTGAAGTATGGGTTGGATAGGTCGGTTGAAATGCTTCTAAATGGGAGGGAATATAGGATCACTCATTCATAAAACCAATGTTGAGTCAAAACTCTAATACTCCTACAATGAACTTTAGTTCGAAAGTTTTTTTAGGTTTTCAAAATCTAAACAATTTTGCGTATAGTATGTCAGAATGAATCGCAGATTTTCTTGTTACATTGAAATTAGCCTTTCTCCCATGCTTAAAGCTTTTGTTTTTATTCGAGGCCAGTATGTACTTCAATTGAGTGTGACATACATGCATTAATGGCTTCTTGGTGATATTGTATATTAGCAATACTAGATTTGAATCAGATTCGGATAATTGTCCCTGTACGTGTTTCATTAGGGAATGACAAACGTGGCGCTGATATAGTGAATCCATCCACATTCCGCCCCAGAATAGATGTGTATGACAAATTACTGAATACCCTTGATGTCAGAAGATGGTTCCCATATTTACAGAACATCATAGACACTCTAGGAACGAAGGGTTCCATTAACAGAACCCTCAATATTTGTCAGTGATATCCTTATTCAAAATCCCTGCGGGTGACAAGTAATTTTGACAGGCAAAGTTATTTCTATATAAATGTTCCGGTATTATGGAAGCCTCTCGCCTCTCGCCTCTCGCCTCTCGCCTCTCGTCTCTCGCCTCTCGCCTCTCACCTCTCACCTCTCGCATTTTAAGTCTCGCCTCTCACCTCTCACCTCTCACTTTTTAAATCTCGCCTCTCGCACCCCACCATGTTTTCCATATGCTTACTGAAGATTCCACCTTTTACAATTTCATTTTTCTGTAAACTGATATTTTGTACTCTGATAACATTATGATTTACTGATCGAAGAAGGATGTTGGGATCATGAATTTTTTTCTGGATATTAAGTCACCGAACCTTTTCTGTAAATGCAGAAAAGAGTTGATCAAATATGAAAAGTTTTCTTTATATAATAGTTGTAAGATGTATTCATGGGAACGTTTTATTTTAGCCAAATTTATGTTATGTGTGGACAGTAATGGTAATGGTAATTACTCTAGACCACCGTTACGGCGACATACATTGAGTAACCAATAATATTATATTGCATTTAGTTTTGCATATATTATGATATATGTCTCGGTCACATCGGTCACCAAGGTCTCGGATAATATAACCGGTGACGGGTCACTTACACATACTAGCAAAGTACCCGTCCTCCAGACGGTCACCCTCTCTCCCCCTCTCCCCCTTTTCCCTACCTGTCTTCTCTGTCTTTCATTCCTGTTTTTCTCTCCCAACCCCATCTTCGATTCCCCCCACTCTCCCTCCCCTCTTCCTCATGCTCGTTTTTATCTGCCAACCCCATCTCCGATTTCCCCCTCCCCCTCTCCCTCCCCTCTTCCTCATGCTCCCCTTCCCCACCTTAATTCTCTCCCTCCCCTCTCTCCCTTCCCCTACATCCTCTCCCTCCTCTCTCCCCCCTCTTCTTTCCCTCCCCCTCTCCTATTCCTACAGCCTCTTCTTCACTCTCCTACTCTTCTGCATGTTAAGACGGTCACCCTCTCTCCCCACACTTCCCCCTCTCCCTCTTTTCCCTCCCCCTCTTCTCTGTCTTTCATACCAGTTTTTCTCTCCCAACCCCATCTCCGATTTCCTCCCCCTCTCTCCCTCCCCTCTTCTTCATGCTTCCCCTCCCGCTTTCTCTCCCTCCCCTCTCTCCCTTCCCCTACATCCTGTCCCTCCTCTCTTTCCCCCCTCTTCTTTCCCTCCCCCTCCCCCTCTCCAGGGGCGGATTTAAGGGGGTGGCGCACAGGTGCGTGCCCCCTACTTTTCACAATCAAGCTAGGGCATTTGTGGTGCAAAAGACCCATGAAAAGAATTGATGTAACAATAACTATGAAATACGATATACGTTATGTACACATTATCAACTGTATTCCAATAATGGGGCTTGGAAGGGTTGGAAAATTAACATATAGGTAATCATATTGGCCTTGAATCCTGTTGGAATATTTTAAATGGCCTTGGAATGTTCAGAGATACCCACTTTCTTACAGAGGGAAAATCCCCTGGACGTAGGTTGTCGGAAATGACGTAGTATCTCACAGGGGCTTTCCCAGACTATAAATAGAGTGTAGAGATCACAATTTAAAAAAGGCTTCAAAATCACATTTTCACCCCAGATACATTCACAAACCACATATGACGACCTCCGGAGAGGATGGACGGACCTCTACAGAAAAGAAAAGTGGTTTGTAAAACAACAAATTCTGAGAACATGTGACACACTCTTTTCTACCTCTTTTCGTAGAAATCGCTCTACCCGTATATTATATGGATGTATATTTCGATAAAGATAAAAGTTATTAGCCCATGATGTTCCTGAAACATTTTATTCCCTCAAATATTTGAGATTTGCTGTGAGAATATTTTATGTCATGTTACGACATGTAAAATAACTCAAATATTTAAAATAATTTAAAGGCATAGACAATCCCTGATGAAGGCACTACAACATCGCCGAAACGTTGGATTCAAAATAATGTACAACATCTAAAGAAATAAAACATCTTTCTCAAACCCATCTGGGCAGGCAAAATGGTTTTTGGTGTTATCACTACTTAGAAAATTTAAAATAATATACAATTTTTATGCAATTTAGCCTTTTCCAATTATTGTTTATGCCGGCCTGAATTTGGTAAAAAAAAAAGAATAAATACAGATGCTGTTGAATTGCAGTGAACATTTGTTGTTTGTTTGGAGGTAATGACTTAGAAAATATGTTGAAGGAGAATTTGAACTGAGACTTGAATATGTGAATGATATTATGTGATTATGTGTAACGATGTTCTTTAGTTAAAAGTTGTGCTTATGATAATAGAGTTTATTAGAATAATATCAACAACAACGCAAGAATACATCCGCAATGCGGACATGCCTTTTTCACTAACACCTAAATATTACTTTAATCGATCAATTTAATAAAAAAAAAAAAGTTGCTGTTACGCCATAGCTTCGCCATTACACCATAATTATTAGAAATAAAGAGATCCTCCTATCCTCGAGAGGCGAGAGGCGAGAGGCGAGAGGCGAGAGGCGAGAGGCGAGAGGCTAGAGGTGAGAGACAAGAGGTGAGAGGTGAGAGGCTTCCATACGTTATACCTTGAGTCGTTAGAGCGACCTATGATCATAAGAACAATTGATCACACACCGGGAACCATCTCGCTCTTGTTCTTTAAAATGATTATCAAAGTATCAATTACCTGGGTTTTCAAAATAGGAACATTAAATGCATGAGTAGTTTCAGATTGCATCATATTTCAAGTAAAATGTATCATTCCAGAGAGCTGCTTGCTTGGAAGGAAGCCAGCATATCCTTGAAGCCACTATAGAAGCCACTATAGAAAAGCCACTATGGAAGCCACTATAGAGAAGCCATGAGGTGAAGCAACAGGTTGGGGAGCTCGTGGTGAGCATCTATTACAGACGTTGTACCCAACTAACCAGTGCCAGACAACTCAGTTAGCAGTGAGTTGGAGGAGGAGGAGTAAGAGTAGGAGGTGGAAGGCGATGGCAAGAGCAGCTCAGGATCCAGATATCTGAACTCACTCTTCCTGGGAAGAGCTAAAGGGCAGCAGGGTAGGATCTCTCTAGTTATTAAAGGGGTAGCTGGGGACTGGTGATAGTTTGGCCTAAATCTGATATATAAAGTTATACCTTTGTTACAAGGATTAACAGGAACGTCCTCTTATGAGTCCTCTAATGCAATTAAATAACCACATGTTTTAAAACTTTCATTAACTGAGTAGGTTGGATTTGGTTCATTTAACTGTATCATAAGATTTTGAATAAATTAAGTATGTCAATGTATTAATCTTTTTAGGATTCGAGTGATAAGGGTATTCTGGACCCGCCAAATATGTACAGCTAGACTCATCACAGAAACGTATTTAAATATAAAGGCCTTTATCCATTATTATGTTCATAATCCTTGTAATTTGATAGATTTTTTCTTCATTAAATTGTTATGACCTATCATAACAATTTAATGAAGAAAAAATCAGGACTAGCTGAGAATAGCAACTGTATAGATCTGTTGTAATGCTCTCGTATTCGTAATTGTTATTATTTGATAAAAATGTTATAAATTTGGTTAAGAATGACTTGGCTATTTGGGATCTAATGGGGGAGGGGGGAGCTGGTCCTTAAATTTAGCCCTCTAGCCACTCTTCATTCTTCCTGTGGATCCATCATTTGGGCTGGAAGGAGAGTCTGTTCTGAGATTTGCTGTAATCACCTCAGGCTTTTCCTATGGCGTTGAAGTGGCGAAAACTATGCGACTGCCATATTCTTTATTGCTTAGGTTAGATTAAATAAATGTTGGCAATGGAACTTTTAGTGGGGGAAGGAGGTCAGATTTATGTAAGTTTCTAACCAGCTTGGGGTTAGGCAGTGATAGTGTTTCAGGTCTGGTTACACTTTATTATACCATCCACAGGTGTTTCTAACTAGATTTCAGTATCCAGTGCCTCATATCCGGCAGTGCAATATGGACCAGGATTTCAGACGATGTACATTCGTAGGTTGCTGAGGTTGAATGCTTGAAAAAGAAAGATTTAAAGCTTCATTTTCAACTGGATACACCAACAAATTCTTCTCCTAGTAATTAATCGTTCAATCAGGACGGCAATCATTGATATCTTGCTGCTAATATGTTTCTAAAATAATTGGTTTTTGATTCGGTGCACAAAAGGATGAACGAGATCGAGCGATATTAAGTGAAGCTGCCGCATAGAAGGATTTCAGGATGCAACAAGATGTAAAATATAGACTTATGAAGGCTGAAACTAATAGCAGTTGAACAAAATCATCAAAATATTTTGTTCGTTGGATTTTAGATAGAACGAAGAGTAGAAAATATCACTTTCTGTTCAATGTTAGTTGAAAATGTATAAGTTAATAATTGTAAGAGTATATTGAAATATGACGGACTTGCAATTGATTATATTTGAAAAGAAGTTCGACTCCGTCTGATTGGAGACAAAGATAAATTTAAGTTAAAAATCAGAGGTTGCAGTCTTAAATTTCCTTCAAATTGTGGCAACATTGTATATGCACTAAGCATTATGATAAAAATAAATTCTAATACTGAAACATTTCCACTGAATAACTGAAAAGTTTCAGCCCTTTTCTCAGATTTTTCCAGAATACATAGTCTCAAATCTACAAAATATCGATACTGTTGGGAATCAATGTACATATCTCTGCTATCTAACCCATGTATATAGTTGTGGTTCAGTTCTCCTGATACAGGCGATCCTTTTGGTATGGTTTATGTCCTTTCCCTAGCTTTACATAAGCTCGTAAAATAAGCTAAAAAAGGCTTCGTGTCGTCACCAAGTATTATATACGGTGAGGTGGGACATGAAATGAGGCGGTTTATGAACAGATACTCCTTAATAAAATGCGTTTTAATGGCACTGGATATGTTAACTCATGTCACCACGACTTGCTTTAGGGGAAGGTCTAACTTCAGATTCCACAGAAAATTTTGTTCTTCAGTTTTTTTTCTCCCAGACTCGACTATACCGATGGGAACAGTGTAAGGTGTCTGAATTCCTGGACACCTACTAGTACAGGCACCTTAAAATAAACATTTAGGTTGGTGATAATATTAAGTTTAGCATACCGAATGAAAGAAGTGAGTATAGCTTCCACTCGTTAATATTAAGATCCACTGCTATTCCTATTCGCTTGATATTGCTATTTTTCATCGTTTAGAACAATCAGTATACAACCGTAGGATCGCTTTAGTGTTATAATGCAACTCTTACTAAAGGCAAATGCATTTCCCACTTCTTTATGCTACTATTTTGTATGGTATATATGCCTTTTAAAAAATTGTCACCCAATTGGTTCAGAGTTTGTGCTAGTTTTATTTATCCCTTCTGCTTTTCCTCGCCTGTCTGCCTTCCTTTCTCCGGGTCCAGTTTCCATATTCCAAGCTGAGATCTGAGTTTTGAATACGGTGATCTATCCACTGTTATTTCAACCCTTTGCTAAATTCATTAATGGACACAGGGGAAATGTTATCTGCGCTCAAAGTAGGGATTGGAACTCAGGTTTTAGAACGAATGCCTTAAATTACTCTTTCACAAACATTATATTTATATCTCTCTTTTCCCACCACTCCCTAGGCTCCTATTTCTAAATAATGCATCATTTGTATGTACCTTTAGACCCCACTATATAGCCTTCTCTGTCAGTGCATATAAATACACGAAGATACAATTAAATCACAATAAATCACAACAATTTCTATCATACGCCATCTCATCTTTCCTAAATTATCCTACATGATATTCCTGAAGTGTTGCGTGATGGATAGAAACGTGTCAGAAGTTCATAAATCTAGAATAACGAGGAACTAGCTAAGCATGTGAGTTTCTACAGATAGTATTATGGAATTGGATAAGAGGAATACCACCAGGGTTATACTTTATATGAGAGACTGGGAAATTAGCCCGCCCTATCAATTTGTGCAGATCTGTACCATGTTTTCTGTGAAAGAGGATGTGATTTAGGGCACTCGTCAAATGTGAAGTGAAGATACAAATAAATAGTTATATTCTCATGAAAACATGAATTGATTGAATCAAACTTTGTATGGGTCAAGGTATTTATAATGGAACCAGGAAGCCCTCTTATCTTATTTCCTTGGACATTTAGGCTCATAGGTTGACTGCCGCATTTGGATGGGCGCGATAGGACTCGATTACATTCTGAGCCTCTGCATGGTTGTGCAACTATTTGTTCCACGTCACATCAACGAGTATCTATACTCGTTGCTCATATCTACACCCCTCCTTCCTCCCCCAAACCCCACCCAACCCAAGAGTGATTTTGATATGGTATGTGGTTTATACCACCGACAAATGAAATATTGGAAATAAATAAATAAATAAATAAATAAATAAATAAATAAATAAATAAATAAAAATGAAGAAGAAAGTTAGTACCAGATGTGTACACTCGTGTTCAATATTCTGTTAAAGGATGGAAGGAGCTAACCGGAGGTTGATATGAAACAGGCTAGAATTAACTCAGGAGCTATTGCAACAAGCGTTGCGAATATAATTAGATCCTTCTCACCCAAGTATGATAAATACCTCTTTGAACTGGCAACACATCCAGAGATATGTTCCATCATAATTAGATCTTATCCCTAAGGGGTGACAAGCCCTGATACCAGGAGAAAATCAACACCTAGAAACTCGTGGCTAATGCGGCAGAAAGAGTTGTCTTCAGCAACATTTATCTGCCCGGGTTGTTACCTCTCTGCTCCAACCTGTTAACGCTAGGCTAATACCTCCTTCAAGTAAATTTGCCTGGAACAAAAATGTCACCCTATGCCATCTGTCTAGCGCAGGGAGATAAGATAATAGTTTATTAGAGCAGGGCCTCCAAGATGGCCTTGAGCTTGGTTAAATCACACGACTATTATTGATGATGATGTATACGGCCCAGATATCAGTCCAGAATAGTATCTGCACAAAAATTGGTGTACGGTAACTGTTTGGCTGGTTAGTTTAGTAAGATTAAGTCTTCATCTCTCTGTATTTGTTAAATCGATGGGAATAATCAAAGCTTTTAAAATTATGGTTTCGTTGCAAACAACTGCAGAGCCGGGAGACCTGGCTAAACTTCACCGCAGAAACAAGGGTTGTCTGGACCTGGTGTTTTGCTTGACGAGGTCTGCAGGCGACCTCATGGAACACCATAAGACACCTTAGCTGCAGACATTTAAATTTTAGGATTTGTTTCTATATTTCGTTAGCTTTTTAATGGAATGAATTATAACCCCGGAGTTTGTACCTTCATTAGGCCTATGAGGAGCGGCAGTGCTTCAATGTTTTTCTGACAGAGGCAGGCTTTGTCAGTCTGCGCTATGACATCATTGTTGAGGGCGTTGAGCCAGTGATCGCATGATCACATCTAATTGGCTCAGAGCGGCAGGGGCCATTCCCTGCTTGCTGTTCCATCAACTCTTTGTTTTGGCAGCCATCTTTGAATTCTCCTTGTTTCGAATGGGCAGTTTGCGAGAATTTTTTAATTATTGCTCATTATTGCTAGCCAGCTTCTGAGAGTACTTAAAAACGTTTGACATATGAAGAAAAGTCGAGTTTCGAGGTAGCAGGTAGGTGAGCGAAATACAGAAAGGCTCAACCTTAGGGGTGGGATGACGTCATCAATTTTTCGGGGAAGTCTTTGCCTTTATTATAAAAAAAAGTGGGGGGGGGTCATGTTTCGTCCAGAAAATTAACCGCTGCGAGAAATACGATTTGTAGGGTTTTCTATGGTTAGTTTAGAAGGGAATGAGAATAAATAAAAGAAAAACAGTTCAGTTGCTGACGGGACATATGATGTAGCCTCCCTCCTAGCCTGCCATGAACATTGATGCAACTCGGCGAAGCCTTGACCCAGTTGAGGCTTCGGCGGTTTTCGTGTAAAGACGTTTTGCTTTGAGCTGTCTGCAGAGGTTGTATGGGTTGAAGCAACCCAACGCCCAGCAGACATTTAGATTTTAGCAGAAGAATCAATATTTTGTTACCTTTTTAATGTAATGATCCCTGAGTTTCTACCTTGGAATATGACAGCCAAATTCCGTCATTGTTTTTCTCCTGAACCATGGACCATGCTGGTCTGTGTGTACACACGTTGCCGATCAGAAGCCTATCACTGGAAGGCTAGGACCAGAGTGAGGCTCTCTGGGAAGGTATGGAAAGGGGCATGCAACATTACGCTGTTATTTCGGCCGATCGGCCAATATGGAATCCCAATTCACGCTAGCATTGACGAAAGTTGAACGAAGGTTGTGATTTACTGGTGTGGGTTTCAGTTTATTTCAAATTTACTAATGTATTGCTGTATTCTTCTGCTGGCTATTCATGGTACTGGATGCCAACGTTTGTAGGAAAATAAGTGTGAGAATGAATGATCAGTATAGGAAGGCGTAGTCTAATAATCGCATCTCAGTTATGGCGCGGCGTTCGTAATGTTTCGGGCATAGCATTCGCTTATGTTGACACAATGGTTTTGCCGTGGTTTTCCACGGCAATGGTTTTCCAGATTTATCCCTAGAACTGGTGTGTGAAATCCAGATAAAAGATTGCCAATAGGTTTGTTTGCATTTGAAAATGCTAGGGAGAGATGTAGATTAGATTTTTAATCAATTCAAAATAAGCCTTATTCTAAGATTTAATGAATAAAATGTTTGACATCCCTGCATGCATGACTGCATTTTACAAAGTTTACACTATCACAATTATGTATTTATAAATTGATATTTAACTAGTTAAAATAATGCTAATAAGAACTAAGCCACTACAACCTACTATTACTGTTATTACTTATTAACTACCGAAAGGTGGGAGGGACTATGTTCACATGTTGTCATGTGTTGTGTCTTGTATTACTAAATTATAAGTCAATTGGGCCAATCTCTCGCCAAATACTGTTGTTAAAAATTTGCTAGGAATTTCGGATGTATCCCTAGCTAATAACTAATATTGCAATCTGCTAAAAGAGAAGTAGAGCTCTGACAAACTTCCGTCTAAAACGTGTGTCCATAGAATGACATAGGTGCCCTCCTATTCCTCTTTTCGTCTCCTCACTTCTCTCTCTCCTAATACCATTTTTCTCCCATTTTTCTCACGACACTGTTGGAACGACACGTCCAATTGAGAACCATTGGACAATTTTTCAAAGGTTATAACAAAGCAAGGAACAAAGAAACATATAAAATTCCTAAAAATTCCTTTTTTTTGGGGGGGGATGGTGGTGGTGGTGGTGGGGGGGTAAGGCACTCCCATTGGACTCCCTCTTTTAGATATTACCCTTTCCCTTCCTACCCCCTCCCCCGCCCCACCCTCACACACACCCTTTGTGCAAGTCAAATAACCGTCCACTTCTTCTATATAGTGCTTTTCCATCCATGCTTCCTTTTCACTATCACCTTACATACTGAACTCTCTCCTCTCTTATTTACTATCCTACTCTTCCTCTACTGTCCCACCCCCAACCTCTTCTTCTTTCCCCTCTACTTTCTACCCTGAATTCCCCCAGCACCCGGACTTCCTACTCTCTTTCACCAGCTCATAAGCCTAAATGACATACTGGTGCTCCAACCCCCTCCCCTCCACACGCTAGCAATACTCACTGCAGTGGAGTTTGCCTGGTAACCAACTCAGCCAAGGAAACCGACATCATGCCCTTGTCACCAGGAGGCCAGTGTAGGTGCGAAAAGGACTTAGCCAACTTTGATAGCTCTCTCTATAGGAACACATCATCTGTCCTCCGTGTATCGTTGCCTCTTGGCTTGTATCTCTCTGCAAACCCAATAAATGAATGAAATAAGTCTTAAAATAGCGTGTGAAATGCATGTCAATTTTAACAACCTCTATTGTTTTCCATTGACCTTTTCGCACGTTTATCTCTAAAAATCACATTTCCTTTATGTACAATTGCAATTGTTATCTAATATCAGGTAATTATGTTGTACATGCATAACTGACTGTATATATGTAGGCTATGTATCTTTAGTGTGTTTGTGTATAGAATTGTTGAAGGAACCTTGTCTTCAGTTTTAGAAATAATGTTATTACGTCTTTGATCACCTGCAGGATGGTTTATTTTCATTCAATCTAGCACAGCTAGAGAATGGTAATCAGGAGAGACATTTTAAAGGTACCAGCGTTCAATGAAAAAAGAAGGATTCATGGATTTTTTTTTAAAACTTTGACTTGACTGAAAGAAGATGGTTGGGGGAAAATGGGCATTTTTCTTAAACATTTTTCTATGCATCACTGATATAATTCATTACCCGTAGAAGTAATAAGAACAGGGGGGGGGGGGGGACTAAACAAATTGATATGGTGACATTCTGTTTTTGTTGTTGCTTTTTCCACCATGTTCTTTCTCAAGACAAAGTTTGAAAAGACATATTGCAACGTCTGATATGGTGAAAAAATGGAGAAAATACCCGTTTGTCCCATAGTCTCCTATAGTGAACAGTAGTAAATTTTAGTGGTCCCTGAAATACAAACTAATTCAATAAAATGGTTTTTATTGGCTTTTTGAGTTTTCCCAACCATGTTCTTTTCAAGACAAAGTTTAAGAAAATTCCATGCTTCCTCCTTTTTTCATTAGACGCTGGTATTTACCTTTAAATTAAAAATAGTCTGTGAAAAGGTAACAGTCTGATGCAGTTGTTATCCAAAACGTAACTGACCAACGTGGATTTATTTACATCAGACTGGGACCGGGACAGTTAGGCTAGCTATATACAGTGATTGGTCCATTGTGAACATGAACCCGTTTAGTGACCCTTTAATATCAACACTGCATGTTGGCTCAGTTCTATGTATTCATATATTTCTATGAACCCAAAACCTAATTGTTATGAAGTGTCACATTTACGAAAACCTCTTGTATGCATATAATTCACTGACGGCGGGGGCGGGGGGGGGATAGTTCTTAGAGGTTTTGTCATTTTTGTAGCTGTTTCTCCGTTGTATAATACAATTCTAATTTCCTATGTATAATTGTAACTATGTCAAGGCATGCAAGGCATGGACTGGAAGAACTCTAATTTGAGAAGTTCACAACTTTTTTGTCAACTTCACACCTATTATGGCAAATAAAGAATCATCTTATCTTATCATATCTTATCTTATATAAAGTCGCCTCTTTAATATCTTTCCGGACTATCATTGAAAGTGTAGTGCTATTTTAAAAACAACATTTAAACTCAAAGTTCCCTGGGATCGCCCCTATACCAAATCCTCACATCATTCAGATTTTATACTTCAGAATGCATTCATCATGTTGTATTATTTTCCCAATATTTCTAACTGGGGATGGTCAATTGAATTTGACATATCACTGCTGACTGACTAATACGTAACAGATAATCCTGTAAAGCGATTAAGTCCATAAAAGATTAGCAGAAAACTCTAAACCAATAAATTTCATTATTTTTCCTATGCTGGCTGTCAGGAATGAGCAAACATCGACGGCCTCAAAAGAATATACGTTCAAGGGGCACTATACTTCCATGTTTTGGGGTCAAATTTTGGGTCTTGTCCCGGGAAAATGATGAACAGTCTAGTAAGTAATGTTTCTGTGAACTTGTGATCGCTCTTGTGCTATTTGCCTTTTCTCTGACAGAACAGGCAAGCCCGACTCCATCATAATCTAAAGTAGCATGACTTGAGTGGGTGTCAGTCGGGGGACTGAGTGGGTTTCTGCCTTCCTCGAAATTCTCAACTATTTTGATTGCTTCTCTATGACAATCTATAATAAACATAATTATTGCTGTTCAATCAATATAATTCTAGAAAACAGTTTAAGGATACCATTAAGACTACCTTATGTGCTGGTCATATGATGTAGCTATCTTTTTTAATCTTTTTTAAAAACCATTCCCCTTACCTCTCTGCCCCCCTTCAAAAGATGTCCCTGCATCTCATCCAGCTCAAATTCACATCCAGAGAAAAAGAGTTGCTCTCTGACATGAGTCTGTTCACTGACATTTACCTTTTAAAATGATTTACGACAAAGAGAAAGTAAACCAAGCATTTATTACATTTTTCTCAGATTGCTATTATTATTTTTATCAAGTGGCTTAATTTTTGCTAAGTATTAGCTGGTTAGGTAGAAATCTCTTTCACTTCGAATCCTTTCATGACGTTAATTGCATGAGCGCCTGGTGGATGATTTCAGTACTATACGTAACCTGATTGTGTTTCTCGATTCTTTGATTTAATTCAGTAGCTAACCAATTAAAACATACAGCAAGGTGTATCAAAAGATTTCCATTTTGAAGCTTTATTTATAAATATCTTTAGATAATCGATATTATGAAGAAATGGTACGTGGGTACATGGAGAGGCATATGTTAAAAGGGTGAACTGAAGAAGAATTACGACTCGCAGATGTTTGTTTTTTCAGCATTCCTATACCAACCAAAATCATTAATTCATTATGAATAATATAAGAGATACTTGACTAGTTTGTAAGTGATATCAGAGAAGAAGTTAGGTAGGTTAGAAGAGCCTTGTGTTAAAGGAATAAAGAGGACAGAATACCTAGCTGTTTGGGTGGTCATGTTAATATGTATACAGCCAACATAAGCATGTCCACAGAACATATGACATAATGACATATTGGCCTGTCTGTTGCAATAAATCTTATATGATGATTTCAATCCAGGATATCTACTAAGTGAGAGGTAGGGGTTAATGGGAAAAGGGTAAAACAACTTAATGGCTAGGTCGCAGGGTCCTCACTGTGAGGTGAAGGGTGACAAGTATATATAATAAATAGGAGACATTCACTTTCTTACCATTTTAGATTTTTCATAGCTTGAAGATTTATCAGTTATATGTTCATCTGAATCTAACTCGAGGGCTTATAAATAATTCGAGGCCAACATTTGTTATGGGAAAAGAAAGGTCTCTCTCTAAGGAACACAGACACATTCTTAGTAGAACTAAAGTTTACAAAAGATTTACAGGGATATCTAGATTTAAAGTTGTGAGATGAGATTAAATCCGCAAGAAAGTAAACGTCCCAGATCTTTTTCATTCGGGACTCATCAGTCTTTTGAATATATCTGGGATTTACTTCATTCTGTACTTACATATATGTAGAGGAGGATTGCAAAGGGAGTTAGGCTACTGACGAAAACATGGACGTTTCCAGTAGAGTTACCTGAATGTAGATCTAATAAAAACGTTTTTCAATTCAATTCAGTAAATAACTTTGTACGTTTACAGTTCCGTAAGGAATAATAATATCGTCCTTGTATCATATATGAAGTTAGTAATATTATTGGTTGGCTGAATTTTAAGTAACATAAATGCAATCTCTTATTGCTTCCACTCCCCCCCCCCCTTCCCGAAACATTGAAGATGTTAATCCAAGGTTTCTCACGGAAAACGCACTACTGCTTTTGGTTTTGGCAAATATTAATCATGTATTATATGATCGAGGCAAAATCATGCATTAATTAATGCTGCCTCCAAAATCAGTTACTAATACTGCTACCAAAACCTGTACGATTGGAAATTCATTATGCTTCAGAAAGTAAATAACTTACCAAGACGACGTCAGGATGTCAGTGAAGACATTATTTATCAACTGATGTTAATGAAATTACAGATCTGGGCTGAGGAAATAGTGCTCTCGCCGATTGTCTACTTTATTCTGATGTGTTCTGAAAGTTTTCCACCTTATTTCTTTTTACCAACCGCGCATAGAAGTTGCTTTCTCTACTCATTTACACAGATCTACTGACACAAATGTAAATATCGAATTAGCTCTGTCACACATCTCCTTTGTTTTCAGCCAATGTTGTTAAAATTATACATTTATGGGGAGAAAACGGTTCTTTCCGAATTTCTACTTTATTTTGAAGCATTCTAAAGGAATATAGTTATATAAAAACAAAATACAAAAAACAACAAACAAACAAACCTGTGTAAGGTTTCACTTTCAGCTCTTGTATTCTACAGGCGACTTAATTTTGATAATAGGAAAGTAACAAGCTAAAAAACTACAAACTAATCTCTTTTAGTCACTGCCTTGACAGTCCAGGGGCTAAAACAACCTAAGGCAGAGACTACAACGATTAATAACCTCCATTTCGGGCCTGGTGGTGCACTGTTTGTGTATAATCCCTCGGCTTCTCGTCGGTCATTAAACTTTTAACGTTTCAGTCCCACTGACTGAAACCATCTTACAATTATCTTCAGGGTCATACAGAATCATCCTTTGATATATATATGAGGATGACAATACATCCAATTAATAGCAACACACCCATTCTAACGTAAACATTCTATATACTTGGTCAGTTGTGAAAATATTTGTTCGTCCTGTTCGATACTGGGTGAGGTAATCACAGTATGTACTAGCACACCTTTTCAAAATACTACAAAAGCATACATTTTTCCGGATTGATTTTGATCACATTTAATCCTCATTGATAATGCTTCCTGTTAATCTTATCAAATTTGAATTAATTATTAATATGAAAGAAGCATTAATTCCTGTGATTATTTGAAAATCGAAAAGGCCATGTTGTACTTGCTTTCCTAGGCTGGGCCTTTGCAGCCGGATATCTAATCCAATTTGGCGAAAATATAAAGGTCATCCCTACACAAATAACAGTGATAATTTTGCCTGAATATTGAGTTCTCATCAGTTGGCCAGCCTTCTCTCCCACCAAATCAAATTAATGGTATAATCGTGGAAGAGTTTACCGAGCCATGATCTAGGAATAACCTACTATATAGCTCATAAGATTAGCAACTGTGACACAGACCCATAAAACATGGCTATAGATGAAAATAGGCCTTGATATTAGTCTGTGATTATACCATGCAACTCATTTAACTTCAGTTGGCCAGTTCTTGATTACATTTGTCAACTTGTGTGCACAGTTCTGATTTCATCCAGGTGAAATACAACTGGAAAGCAGCGGAAAGCAGAGATCTGTTATTCTCAACGAAAACTTGAATAGTAAAATATACACATTCTTCAGTATGGAATAACATATTATCTGTTTCAATGAATCTGAGGTATGAATGAATGTTCATATTTTCGCATGGGTGCAGAAAGTTCAGATCAGGGGAAAATATGAGAGGAAAAGCAAGATGCTATGGGGACAGAGGCAGAGGAGGGTGTGTGTGAGTGAAAGTTATATATAAAGGGAACTTGTTGGACCTTCCTTTTTTCCTTCCTCACCCCAACCCCTCCCCCTCTCCCTCCCCCACGTCCCACCTTCCCTTCTCCACCATTTCCTCCAATCACCTGTATCTACCTCTACCTGCCTCCAGTGCATGGAGAGAATGTGTTTGTCGCCCTAGCAGTGCCTAAATCCGTGCACGGGAGGCACATTAATCATTTGGTCCCTGTTCCTCCTTCCAGCCCTTGGGCTTCTGGAGGTTGCACCTCCACAGGGGGACCACGGGGCGACCACGGTTCCGAGAGAGAGTGGGTGTGTGAGTGGGAGGGATGCACTCCTAGCAATGTGAGGTTTTATTTGTGATATTAGGAGCAATGAATTGCCAGATGGACAGAGGGAAAGAGAAGAGAGAGAGAGAGAGAGAGAGAGAGAGACAGGGAAGGAGAGAGAATGAAACAGAGAGAGGAGAGAGAGAGGAGAGAGAGAGAGAAGAGAGAGATATAAATAGGGAGGATGACTGAGAGGATAGAGCGAGAAGAGAGGGAGAACAGAAAAAATATTAACCGAGAGAAAAAAGAGAAAAGACGGAAGAGAGAGAGAGAGATAGAAAGAAGAGAGAGAGAAAAAAGAAAGAGAAGAGAGAGGGTATGGTAGGTCAGGGCAAGACAAAAAGGAAAGGGGTACATCGGGAAAGGAAAGAACACAAATTGCTAGATGAAAGGAATTGAAAGAATAGTGGACACAGAGTAAAAGAAAAAGAAAGGGAGCATGGAGGGGGAGAGGGAGAACGGAGGCCTGAGAGTCGAGATAGGATAGTATGGAATACTCTTCCCGAAAAGGATTTTCCTCCAGGAAACACTTACATTTTTTTTCCAGACCAACAGGCAATTTTTCTATGGAGGACCCACCCGTTTATACAGTGTACCTAGCTAAAAATATCAGTATATTTGTATATCTCTCTGCGGGCGAAAAGCTCGAGCTTTGAGGGATGCATATTTTCTTTAGCAATTTCATTTTTCGCCTGTCGTCCAAAGGATCAATCTACATATATGTTTCACCCTACGTTGCCTCCGCATTGGGCTACATGGCGGCTCAAAATGTACAATCTCATTTACCCATGAAATGAATACAAGTTAATAGGCCGCTCCTCAACAGGAATCTGTCGAGGACTCTTAGCATTTTTTGTACGAAGAGATCTTGAAAAAATATTAAAAACGTTACTCGTAATTGCTATGGCAAATGATAAGTATCTTCTTTCAGAGATCCATCCTTGAAAGAAATTGTATCTATAATTACTTGGCCAAATAACTAATTTGCCCATCTTCCCATATCAAATTTTGTAAAATGTCAGCCGTAAACCGAAGTCTAAAGGGTCCACTCAAATAGAATAGGGGAGACACAGGTAGGAAGAAACATACCACCTGGACTCCAGTGAATTAAACATTAATTAGTTGGGTGATATGTTTATCTACCTATTGGTATAATACGATCCTATGTGGCTGTAATGGAATACTGATTTAATTCTATTCAATTCTATACAATTCTACATGGTCCCAAGTCTTGGAAGCTCTGTGGGAAATGTACAATCAGGCCCTTTGCACATTTTCTGAAATTACACAGAATTTTGTTTTACAACGTGGAACAGAATTAGCTATAAAAATAATTCACAATGTCTTGCCTGCATGAAAGTTCAAAGTATCCTTACATTTCAATGTTTTAAAAACCTTACCCCGCTAGTTTCTAGATTTTGACTTATGACTCCCAAGAATGATAAGCCACTGAAAGAATCAAGAACTCAAGCTATTGATGCTCCTATTGTCCAGCCTCATTAAATCTTGATCGAGCTTTTCAAGGAGGTCTGTCATATGGGACCTGCTTTCATAAGCAATCCGAAAAGTGACTCTTAATTCGCAGCTGGTAAGGACATTGTTACCCGGGGAGGAATTGCTGTGCCATACACTCAATGGAATTATTTAATCCTACAGTAGAAAAATAGCTAAGCAACGAGCAGTTTATATGAAACAGGGCCATGAAGTCAAATGGAATCCACATTTAAAAGATTTTTTTTACCTTAAAATTTGTACCGACTACTTACTATCGGAAGGGATAGGAGGTGAGATACAAATCAGTACCAACCACCTTCTTTTCCTAGTCATACATATATATACTCTTTTCCAAATTGTACCGAGGTGGTCCGACCTTTTCACAAAGTAAACAGGTTGGGAGTGATCCAAATCTCCCAATACAAACAAAAAAGACATCAATTCACAGAAGTGGCTGGGAGAGGGAAGGGGCTGGTGGCGGGTTGCAGTCATCATTGGCAAGTTGTTAGACCGAGTGCTAGCCGAGTACTATGTTGTTTTTTGATCTCTCTTACTTGTCACAGAGAGAAGATTCTTGCAAGAAGAGAAGAGATTGAAAGATTAATGCTTTTTACCACCTTCACCGAGGAAAAGGTATCATAAAAACCTATAAAAATACACAGATCTATAGTAAAGCAGCAGTTATAGTATAAAATACAAGAAGTTAACAGTTATTGGTTATAAATCAATATTTCACATTTCAACTAGCTTTATTTTCTGGGTTTTTTTCTGTTTTTCCCCCTGCCTAGTAGTGACTAGAAATACTTGTATGAGGGGCGAGATCTATGGGACTCAGGTAATTCCTGCCTGTGTTAGCCAAGAAGTGAAACTAAAATAGTATTTTTGTCATACCGCCTGCCTCAGCGTCAGCGGTTGGAATCGGTTGAAGAGCAAAACATCATCAGTCCTGCGTCTCATAACATACAAGTGTTCCACCCCCGTGTACACTTGGGTCAGACAACCACCTTCTCTGTACAATCGAATGGAGGGAAACTTCTCATGATTGAAACATGACAGTTAGGCTTATTATCTTTGAAAAAAGATTCAAGAGAAATCGTTTAGGCAAATAAAATAATGAACAAAAATCATTTCAGAATCTTCTGAAGATATAAAAACAACCCCTAGACAAATGAGGTCCATTTCTAAGCATTAGGTATTATCACTTTGACATTGATAGAGAGAAAACCTCGCCATGACATCTTTTAAATGTTATATGGGTAATTGCAAACAGCCATATTGAACATTGTATTACCTTGGAATATATCCCATGTGGGGAACTACAAACATAAGGTCTGATAACATCTGCTCAGGAAACATTGTCGTTGCAGACCTTAATTCACTGAAGACCAATATGAAAATGATCCGGAACTTGATAACTTTTTTCTTTCACCGTGCATCCCCTCTTTCCTCTCATTTAGGAAACATTAAAATGTTGGCTATCCACTTTCCTCGAAATGTGCTTAATAAAAATTATGACTGTGTACAATGAGAAATATCTGTACTGTTCACTATGCGCCCCTTCCTTAAGTTCCTTTCCTGATATTAGTGAAGGTTTTAAATGCAGAACAGTTAAATGCAGAACTGTAATAACCGCTCTTGGGTCAGATGAGGAGAGAGATCAGCTATAGTTTAGAGACACATGCAAGAAACCTATACATGTAGATGCGAATCAGGCCCTGCATTGACGTAAGTATAAAATGAACTCATGTTTTTCCTAATAATTGATCTCATTTACCTTAGTTTAAGAATAACCCAATCTGATCTTTTTTCATAGGCTAGACAGGTCCAGACAAAATAGTAAAGCATATAATGGAAAACACGTGGAAAACACGTCAAATAGTGGTGAAAAATTGTAGTGATTGAGGAAAAGAAGATAAGCATTGCGATAAGCAAGCCCAATGCTTTGAAGACAATTTAGGGCCTGTGGCTACAGAATTATAGTCCTTCGCTAATTGAGAGCAAAGAAAATAGGATTTATTGTAAAAAAGCAGAGCAGGCTTACCCTTCATCATAATCTTTCAAATGATATACAAAAAAACCCAAATCTCTTTCCCATATTTTTCAAAGTAACATTTTAGAAATGATACTCCCATGGTTCTTAATACATCTATATATTATCTATCAATCAATGAATTGATAAATTGTCAATCGTTAATGCTTCAGCAACCATCAACGATAACACTTACATTGTTACTTAAGTGATCGCACTAACGAATCATACGATTATTTTACAAATATGCACCAACCCAACAATGTACACACATTATAAAGGATTGATTGTTGGTTACTCCAAGCACAGTGTTTTGTACAAAGAGTTGGGCGTACATTAATGAAAATACACGTTTATTACCAAATGTAGTCCTTACTTTATTAATTGGAATTATATGCTTTATATTATTATTTCAATCATAGGTCTACTTATATTTTAATCAATATAAAAGAAACTATAATTAAGCTACACAGGCAATCCTTCTGGTATTCAGCGTTTCAAGGAATCTAACCAAACAAGAGCGTATATTTCGGACCTGTAATCTGTTTCTCTTAAACCTAGCTCCCGTCTGAAGGTAATTAAGATAAAGGTCGAAATACAACCTACGTTACCCATACTTCGTAGGCTTAAACACTAAATCTGTGACTATGTTTCAAGGGTCGGCACCTTAGTTTGACGCGTGTTCGGCGTGAAAAGCAGAACGTTTGAGTACCATCTCTATGTATTGAAATCGGAAAAGATAATCATGCAGTGCTTAGAGAGAACCTGTCGTTCTTGTGTATATTGAGAAATAAATCAATCTAAAGATTTTTAAAACTATCATTTTAAACATTTCGCTATCACGGTTCTTATATATATATCATCTATTCAGTATTCTATATTGAGGAATCTCCGCTTAATCGTTACATTAACAACATTTTAGAGTTACGGCCATCCACTATAGGGTTGGTAGTTTAATCTTATTGTCTATAATTATTATCAATCCAGCCTATTATTACATAACTACTCCTCAAAGTCTCATTAAGTTTATATGTAGAAGGAATTCCATAAGGAAAGTTGTGATGTGTACATTGATTCGCACTGATAAGATGATTGCTATAAAGATTCGTAATGATCGCAATCAATAAGATAACTATTCAAAAGGCTGTAGGTATCACTATTTGTTAACTATTTTCTAGTAATTTAAATTTGTTCTTAAATTAGCATAGTGCTGACACAGCCTTGCGCGAATCCAATTCCACAAGGGAAATTTCTCAGCCATTTGGCTGGGATTTTTTTCACTATGCTTTACTAACCCCCAGATGCTTCTGAACAAATATATTTTCTAATAGCAATAAACAATCCTTCAAAAGAACGGTAACCCAAACAAGCTGCATAGCCCCTAATTCTAAATAGCCTTTTTGATGGTAATGAAATATTACCACTCATAAACTATTGCTATTGTCCGAGACATGTGAACCACTTCAAATATGATATACCGGGCGCCTACCTCCTGTATATTTTAAATAACTTTCGTGGAATGAATTCTTTTGCATTAGCTCATATATAAATGATGCATTTGTTATTGCGAGTATACATACTGCTGATTATCTTTAGAACTGAAACTAAAAACATAGTATTTTCTTATTGGAATATCCATGAATATGAATCAAGATATCAATTGATCAGTGCCAATATTATAGCCAAAATGCAAAGAAAATGTTGGCTTGTATCATATATAACAATACAAATCGAGAAATCGTTAAAAGGCATCATGCAATGATCTTCAAGACAATATATTCTGATTTAATGTGTTCATTTTCTCATTTCGCAGCCAGTGATTTACTTCACCCCGTCCTTTTAAAGCGTATGATTGAGATGCCTCTCCGTCCAGCGTTTGTTCATAAATCTCAGGCGAACCCCTAGACTCCTGTGACCAGGGTGTACTTAGGCTACCTTTAGGCTCATAAATCATCAAGCTTATATGAGGTTGTGCTTCTTTGGAACTCAGGTCAAGTCCACCCGGCGTCTGCTTGTGAGCTTGTCTCTATGTATCTTTACCTTAAAACATGAACATAAATATTGATAGTAGTGACAAGTATTTAGAGGTGCAACTCCTGTGGGACAGGATTCTTTTGGAAGCATCTGGTTGCCCTAATCCTGGAATTGTCAGGTTGCATTTAATGTTCTGACAATGATTCCAACCAATAATGTAAATAGCCGCATTGCAAACTGCCTCTTGCAACTGGTTCTAATTGAATAGCAGATATCCTTAACAGATATTAGCACTTTGGGGGATAGCTAGAGCCTCTCAGGTCCCCTCAGTATCCATGCAACCCTCACATCAGAAATTTTAAAATAAATCATAAAAGTCATGAAAATCACAAAAAAAGAGAACTCTCGGTCCCCAAAATCATGCATTCGAAATTCGATATCACTTTTCCTATGAAAAGAACTTAAATGTTTCAGTACTGATTTTGAAAGTTACATGAAACGTATGCCTCGCTTAGATTTTAGAGATATGGTCATAATTTGGAATAGACATCTATATCATAGTTGTGGATATTCAGTGCTTAGGCACACATATATATCTCCATGCTAAAGGTTACCTCCTTGTCCATACATCTCAATACAAACACACGAATAATACTATTGCAACGATATAACGTATCTTGCTCATAATAAACTTATTTGAACATAATCACACCTATTATGAAGAAATAGACCAGATTTCATGCCCCTCAATGACATTGGCTCATCTCTACCATAGAAAAAATAATTATTGAATGATAATCACCAATAATTCAGCAACCGTCACTTACATTGTTGTACTACCAATCAATGATAATTAATCTAGTTCTTGATCATCAAAGATAATCAATAATTAAGGACCAGCGTTCAAAGAAAATGAAGAAATCATTGAGTTTTTGACTTGAGAAAGAACATGGTCTGGTTGAACCAAAAAGCAAAACAATCCTATGGCTCCGGATTAGTTTTTATTTCAGGGACCACTGAAATTTACTACCGTTCACTATTATAGGAGTCTATTGGAAAAAGGGGGTATTATTTCCATTTGTCCAGCATATTAGCTAGAAGATTGAATCATGCATTTCTCTTTTAAAATCAGGGGATCTTCGGACTGTGAAAAAGTTATTCAGCTGAATTTGTATTTTAATGAGTTAAAAGCTACATTAGTCATTTTCAAAGCCGAATGATATTTCACAAAGGATGTGGACAAAACTGTATGTCAGCTATGTTTTGGAGAGAAACAATCGGATTTATTTGTCTGAAATATTGTAAAAGCTGAGAAAATATCGTTTTCCCACACAGATTTCCAAGGATAGTCAATTTCAATGGTCCTTAAAATACAAAATAATATGGTGACATCCTGTTTTTTGTTGCTTTCTGTTTTCACCCAACCAGGTCTTCAAGCTTAAATGCATTAATCCTTGAACTCTCGCCTGTAGCAGTGCATGTGAATCTGGCTTATACCTTTAAGACAACCTGTAACAACAATGATACCCTATAGATATGAGTAAGAATAGAATAGAATAACCCTTTACTTGCTGTATTATCTTTTATTCAATAAAGTGTCCCATTGACATAGGGATGTCCCTCTTTTCGACATGTGCGGGTGGGGGAGGTGGTCTTGATGCTCAAATCTTTATGAGTAAAGGGCTTAGTCCAAGCAGATTAATTCTCATGCGATTCTTACAGAATTTAGTGGAAAAGCGACCTCGCATGACAATCAGCCTGGTGGACTAGGTCATTTAGCTTATCATTAATGAAGTGTATGAGGATAAGATATGTAAATTACAGATACCGTGTGTTGCAATGAACAAGTACGTAGCTCAGCAAAATTAAGAGTCTGCACTTGAGAGGAAAGCAGGTAAAAATATTAACTATATTAATGCATTAATACATGGGCCTGGCTAGTAAAGGTCAGCAAGTTTGTTGAAGATATTTTTATCGATATAGTATATAATATGGACAAAAGTGTTTGCTTCCTTTTTCGAAAGAATCAAGAGAGTTTCCCCCGATGGACGTTTGTAATCGACTTGAGCCTTGTGGTGAAAACTACTTTTCTCGTAACGTGTCGAGATGGAATACAATCATTATTTGGATCTACATACAATACAATGATAACCATTCTAAATTAATCAGATGAAACCATTGTTTCTCTCAATGTACTGCACACGCTTTTGTATAGGCTATAATAGTTCACGTTTTCTAAAGCTGAAATACCAGAGAAGAAAGATTGACATCAACAAATAAACACAGTCTGTGAATGAAAGCAAATAATCCTGAAAGGAAAGGGCACCCACTACGTACATTTTTATTATTATACAACTTTTATTCAGTAAACATATACATAGTATAAATTAATGAATAGGGCCATTAATCCCTCTCCAATGGAGATCTACCAGGGAACCCTTAACAAAAGGTGTAAATATATGGAATAAGGATTTAAATGTCAAAGTACGAATAATGTTGTTCATAAACGTAGTCCATGTCCTTTTCAATATCATTAAAAGAGTATCACTGGTCCTAGTGTCTCTGTGTTATCGTTGAGATATATTTCTATATAGATATAAGTCTTTTGAGTCTTTTTTTTAAGTCTTTTATAAAGCTGCCTTGTCAGGTGCGCTTGAGTCTTCATTGATGATTTGGCTCCAATGTGGTATTGAAGTAAAGATTGTCCTTTAATATTTAAGTGTTCTAAATGTCTTATGTTAAAATCTCCAATGAGAAAATCAAAGTAGATGATCCTTGATATTATTCAAGTAGTGGTTAATATATTATTAATTAACTCAACGCTTATCGACTACATAATCGTGTACTATTTTTGCTCATAAATTTTGCCCTGTACTGGGTTTATAAGACTACCTTATCTTTTTGCTTTTACATGGATGAGGTTATTAACTCAAAACAAGTCTGGCTTATACTAGCACGACTCAGATAATAATAATTAAATAAGATCAGTTAAAGTTTACCGAAGTCTTCAGCTCTAAATGCTGGGAACCTCGTTTCTGCCTGTACTGGCAATGACGGAAACCACGTTTCTGCCTGTACTGGCAAATGTAGGTAAAGTAATATAATGCGATGAACACAGTTGCATATCCTTAATTGTAACAAAGTTTCAATCACAACAATTCTCCCCACTTAATAGTAAACCGTTGTATCGGTCTTGGTCGCAGAACTTACATGTCTGCTTCTCCCCCCTCCCTTTTCCATACGACCCCCCCCCACGATTGTCTACTGGTATTAACATGTCATGATACACAATATTACAATAAATCAATAACTCTTGTAAAAGGTAAACCCATAGACTCCACTGAGACCATTAACAAGGTTTTTACCACTCATTCTTTTAAGTACACATCGGATTCCTGGGGGTAGATATTTTTCAACCAAGTCCGGAAAGCTTCCCTAGTTTTTATCTGTCTGGTTTTTTGAGATAATTCGTTCCATAGAATGGGCATTTTGTAAATGTAAGATTTTTTATATTTCTCATTATTAGGTTTGGGCACTTTCAGTTTTTTGCCAACACTTAACCCTCTCAGGTTTATTGGCCTGTCATCAATGTTTTCCGGCAATAGTGACCGTCTGAAAGCGAATTCAAGTATGTGGCTTTCCCTCCTAGTAGAGAGCGAGGGCATATTAGTATCTTTATGAATATCCCTTGTACTAGTTAATCTAGGTAACTTCAGTGCTATTTTTAGTGCGGAGTTTTGTAAGGTTTGTAGTCTATCTAAATACTTTTGTGGTGTTGTTTGATAGAACACATCCCCATAATCAATATGAGGTAGTATCATGGTCTTGAATATTAACATGAGAGTTTTGGTATCACATATTCCGTAAAGTTTTGACAGAGATTTAAGTTTCCCCCTGATAGCTTGAATTTTCCTTTCCATGAAAGTTTTGAAATTCAGCTGTCGGTCTATCTCTACCCCCAGGAATTTGTAACATTTAACCTCCTCTAGATCAACTTGACCTATTTTATATTTACTAATACCTATTTTCTCCGGTTTTAAATCCACCGTCATTGACTTGCACTTCTTAATGTTGAGTGAGATTTTGTGTGCTTCGCACCATTTCACCACCCTATTTAGATCTTCCTGCATACCAACATTGTCTGCGGAGTTTCTATTTCTACATGCATAAATAACAGTGTCATCCGCAAAATGCTGGATTCTACTGTGTTGTATAACCTTATGTAAGTCATTGATATAAATAATAAAGAGAAGAGGCCCCAAAGATGTCCCTTGGGGAACTCCACAAGTAACCTTCTGAAGAGAAGAAAGGTGTCCACCAACGACAACTCGCTGTGACCGATCGGATAAATAATTTCGAAACCATTTTATTTGGTTTTCCTGTACTCCTAAATTTGTCAATTTATCAATTAAAATATCATGGTTAACGGTATCGAAAGCTTTTTTGATTTCGTCTGTGTACATTTGATATTTCTCCTTTTTACGATTTTGTCGATCTTCACCAAGGATTGAGGGACACATATTAATAGATCTGGCATTTGGCATTGGCCAAAAAACATAATGGGGTGATAGGTGTTATTCCAACGTATGACAATCCTTAATTTCTGTATGAACCTATAGCCAGAGAGACTATGAGAAATTGAGATGGTATTTGGCATTAGACAGGTCGTACAGATGTATAAAAACCTGACTTGATTAAATTTGCGGCTACTCATTTTGAGCCAATAATGTAAGAAAATAAGAGGCGTTATCGGTAAAGGCCAGAGCATGCGGTTTTTCCCCCATGATTAAAATGGTATTATTTTATTTTTTAACCATTGTGCACCATTAAAAAAACTCAGCTTTCCACCATCTTATAAAAGTGCGGAACAGGAGCAGAAATGAAACTTTTACATAGATTGGTTCAAGAATTTAAATATAAGAAGGTAAAGTAAAGTATCGTTGTTCCTGAATAAACATATTTTTAAATCAATCAAGTTTCTTTGTCTGCCATGACTCCGGGTAGGGGAAAAAGGACCTAGATACCCAGGTCTTCAGTGAAATTCCTGGATTACACTTATGTTTGATGATTTGGAACAAAGCTTATTCATTTGCAAAGTTTCAAAACCCATGGACAGAAATTTACGTCTGAAACGACAAGGCAGTGATGGAAACGCCAAGCTTAAATGTTTGATGCATTGTATTTAATTTATCAAATCATATACACTCCTGTGTCTGCGATTGGTAATGATATAGGCAGTTGTTGTTGATGTGGCCAATCATTCAGAATCATTAGTTGTGCAATTGTCAATTGCCTCCCGCCCCGCCTGCATCCCCATTGGTGTGCTGGATAATGTCTTGGAAGGGACATGAAACATGAAATCCCCCAGGGAAAGACATTCTTGTATATTTCCGACCCCACAGGGCACACCAAATTGTGAAATGTTAGAGTAATTCCCCATATATATCTGCTCCCCTCCACCCAACCCTATGATTCTCTGACAGACATTCCCCACGATACCATGGGCCATCCCCACCTGCCCCCGTGGTAAACTAAAGGAAATCCCCCTCTGGGTGGGGGCACATTTTCTTGAACATCCCCCTACAATTCCCCATCACCCCCGGGGGTGGGGGCGGGTTTGCAATTGACAAATAAATTACACAATTATACATATATATAATAGCAGGGAAAAGGTTTACGGATAGAGCTCTTCAGAGGCATGCAACAATGGTGAAATGGCAGATTTCCCCATCAGAAGAAAAGAGCAGAGCCCATTTTCTTTATGTAGGATTTCTTAAAGGATTACAAGTTAGCATCTAACAAACTCCCCCTCTCAATCTCCGCTACATGGGTTAGTGTTCGTAGGACTAAACCAGTCACGTGCTAGTTTAGCCTCGCTGTCAGATGTGTTTGACCTCCGCTAGGTGGCACACGCTCGGTCACGTGGCGCTAGCAGACCTAGCGACACCAAGCGGGGGTTTTAGAAGCGTGTTACATAGAGGAAACAGCTAGCAGGAAGTAAAAGGGGTGGGGCCGAAGGTGATGAATATTTCACGAGGAATTTAGAGGCGAATCTAATAGGTGATGAACCTACACACACGGGGGAGAGAGAAAGATAGATACTCCTCCAACAACAGAACCTAAACTGAACACAGTTTGCAGACTAATTAGGGGAAATAGTAACGACTATACAAAGTCAGTATTTGGGGCGAACTCCAGGGTAAGCACCACAACCAGTAAAAGACAAATAGAAATTTAAGGCAATGTGCACCTGTACAGAGTCGGTGGACATAACCATAACTTTAAACATTAGCGAGTATCAGGGAATGAATGAATGAATAGTAATTCTAAAATCATACTTACTGAAACTCAATTGTGCCTAGACGCTAGTATCAGAATAGAATCATTATTGATTCGAGATCCACGATTGGAGACTTTCAACATTTTAGTCTAATTTAATTGAAAATGATTTGATTTCAACATAGTATAAACAGCATTGTCCTGGAAGCAACGAGTTCAGGTCTTCTCCGAGAATTTTGCAAAGGCAAAACCAAATCTTTCCTGAGCAATTTTGAGAAAACACTTTGTGAAAGTGACTGGTGAGGTACTGCCAAACTTGAGCAGTGAATGTATCTGAAATACCATAGAACTGCACGCCGCATTAACCACTATAACACTTAACTGTTTCCTGAGGACTGGAACAACGTTAGTGTATATTTTTTCTTATACGCATTGAGCATTATTTGTGAGATGGTGTCCATTCTTGTATGTCCGACACAACCATTTACATGTGTTAACATGAGCAATTTAGCGTTTTGTCTGAGGATTTGCTACGAGGCAACCATAGAAGTCACAGATTCTAATATGTCCGGTGCTGCCAGTTTAACTCTAAGCTTTCGTTCCATAGAGTTTGGTTGAATAGTTTGCTGTCAGCTAGCGTATTATGATTTAATAGGCCATTTAAAAATTGTCAACATAATATATATTGCACTCCAAGAGAAGTGTTAGGTACTTATACCCAGCGCACCAACACCATAATATGTTCCTTGAATGTTGGGTTCATTAAGATGCACGTGGACTGGAATTAAACTATATAAAGTATGACTGGTAAAAGGTCGACAGTTCTGACAGTTTTTATTTTAGCATAGATTCCATTTTTAATCGAGGCCATTTTTGTGTGCTGCCTCATTGAAAATCAAAGCATCCTTGTGTCACATAGAAAAATATTCACTTAATTTATCTCCCCAGCCCTCGAGGTGGTAGCCAGGTAATTTGCTTGGAGGAGTATAACATACGCCTGGGAGTTCGCGGAGCAGCAAAAATGTATCAGAATCTCGTCTTGGGTCCATTCTCAAAGGCAGGGAGACCAGCCGAAGAGGAATGCCAAAATAAAGTGGCAGAAATGATGTTTTCTGGCATGTTTATTGCTTCTAGCTGATGTGTAAATTTAGCTGTGAGTCGCTCTTCATTTATGGGGCAAGAGGAGTGGCTCAGTGGCGGCGGTGGGCAGGAAAACATACTAGTTCTTTAGATCCCCACACTGCCAGATGGAGCGCTGTGTTACACTCTTAAAACAAACTGTTCGATGGAGATCGCTCATATAGCGTATGCGTCTTACATTACAACTATAAGGTTATTAGATTAAAGTATTAAATGATCTGGTAATAAGAACTGCTAACAAACTTGTGTTGAAACTCATTGGGTTTTTTCGTCGCATTATACATGTAGCTTCAGTTCCAAGAGCAAGTGAGAACCCAGTGTTTTGAAGAGGTGTTCAGAAGCTTCCAAATGATCTGAAAGGGAGTCTGCCTGGCCTTGAAAAATTCTACAGTCCATCAATGAACCCCCATTTTTAAGAGTGAGTTAGTTACTTCTAGAATAAAATATGGGTGGACATGGACCATGACCTGTAATCTTATGGAGGAACAGCTCTCGAGGTACCACAATTGCAGGGTCCGCCGCATCCTAAAGGATGTAATGCTATTTATAATGTAAATTACGTTACTTTGTTAACTCATAAAGGTATGATTTTCCCATGGTGAATTACTTTTTGTGAAATTGTTCATACACAGAGCTTATTACTTACCGATATTGCTTCAAGTCAACGATATCTCTGTGAAAAATTGAGGACACAGAACGGTCGAGACAGATCCGTGCATAGGAGTTTTTAATTTTATATTTGACATATTTTGACATATTTGAAATATATCTTATTTTCCTGAGAGACCTCTAAGGAACTCTTACCTCGCTCAAAAGCATGAGTTTCAATGCAGCAACCCCCGTATCATAAAGCCCTCATAGTCATAACTTTAAGAGGGTGTTTTGAGGCCTATAAGACACAATCTTATCATGTATAGTGCAATGCACCCTACGACTGGGCAACAAATAGGCAGTGGGCCCATTGCACTATACATGATAGCATTATATTTTAAAGGGCTTCTGGCAACATGCATCTTAAATTTGCGACTATAAGGGTTTTTGATACAAGGGTTGTTGCATTTAAACTCATGCATTTGAGTGAGGGAACATGTCTCTCAGAATTCTCCCAGAGTTCTCTCAGACTAGCCTAAACATAATCATATATAGTGCAATGCAAGTTACGATGGGAGTTGCGAGGCCTCTAAGAGGGTGCTCAAATGCTTTAGTTTTAAATGCAACAACCCTCATATCATAAAGCCCCCGTACTCGTAAATTTAAGAGTGTGTTACAATTAAGGCCTTTAAGAGACATGTCTCGTGTCGCCTTCTCTCTCCGGGCCCCCACCCCCTCCTCTCTCACTCTCTCCCATTCTCACCCTTCCTAATAATATACCCTGATGAATTTATTCCTAAAAGTATAGTCAGGGTGTTTCCCTGTGGATCTTTTCGGGCTTTTGCTTTAAATATATTGATTTCAATGAAAGTGACAAGAATTCTCCGCCATGTCATCGTTTCGTATGTGCGACGTTTATGACTCGAATCATCTGGAAAAGGACAAATTAATACTATAATCGATATCACATGGAAATTCGTGGTCAGCTATAGTTCCAATGGAAGATACATTACATAATCTTTTACACAATACTAAGTCTTATATTGCAGGACTTTTTTCTCTCCCTTCCCTGCTTTGACAAACTGAAAATGTAATATCGGGGGGCAATCGGTACTGTATCGAATTTCTCATAATGAAGAAATGTTTATTACAATACCAACTTCCTTTTTACTTTAGGAAAGATAATCACTTTGGTCATTTGAATCCTCTGCCGATGGAGGGATTTGTTCAGCAAGCGAAGGATAGGCAGAAACCTATTGTTGACTTATTTCTACAACAATTAGGTAATTGTTTATAGCCCTGCGAAAACCCATGATCTATTTATCGCCTCTACAAGGTATGGAATAAATATATACAGTGGTTCAAACAAATCTCCAAAAGCAGAACTAACATTGATTTGGTCAAATTGACTAATCACTTACACTGCACGGTGCTCCTGCATGGACAAGTTCTAATAAAGGTATAGTAATATTTAATCACAATTCATATGATCCTTATATTCAGCTGTCAGGGCTATGCTGTGTAATAGGCCTACGTTTAGATCGATGGCCAATCCAGGCCCTGGTTTTCTCCATTCCCTTTTCACTTTTCCTAGGCTTAGGCGAAGGTGAAGAGAAGTTAATTCCCAGGTCATAAACTGGAGGGTTGCTGCTGCCTCTCATCTCACTTCCTTGCCCACCGCTAGAGGCGGTAGTGTCACTGCGGCGGCTGTTCTGGGATGATGAATCTGGAAAGCTCTGTTGTTTCAGCAATGCATACACGCCCGGCTTTTCTATGGCTTGAGGGTAGGGGGCGCTACCGTTTCTTTTCTTCCATCTAAAAATGCATCTCATCATAATGAAAAATAATGATATAATACATATTATGTATATATGATATGTTATATAATGTACTATGTAACAATTATATGAATATATAGATTATATTTTTTATCATATATTATACATAATTTATAATATTATATGATCTCAAGTTTGTCTTAATGTTACGAAGCTGGCCGTCCAAATGAAAGGAACATATTTGAATTTCTTGGGGTTTGATATATGTAGATTACTGATATCTTTAAGCTTGTACCGTTACCATAATATGCACTATTGTGTTTGATTCGGTATAAGATTTTATTCTTTTGAGTTTTGGCTTGTTTTACTTGAAGTAAGTTCCTATTATGTGGTGCATAATCTGGCCTCCGTCAAAACTGAGAGTGTATATCAGGGTGTCAGAAAATGTACAATCGGTAGCTCTGCATATTCTATTAGATTCTGCTAAATTAGGCTGAACATAATGATAATTTCAAGGTATAGCTGTATTTTGAACCTCACACATTGTCTTCAAGTTGGGTTATTTGAAAGGATTGGGGAAGACGAATTGTAATTTTCAGACTCCCTGACCAATATTGCAGAGACTACTGCTGACAAATGTTATTGGAATAGAAAAGCAGAGTATGCCCTACTATAATATTCACTTCAAGCGCATTTTATGAACACATACACCATCATAAATACATTGAACATTTTGTCCAAGTCTTTTTACCTTAGGCTGATGAAATTGTCCACTCCCCGACTATAAAATCTTCCTGCATCAGTGCTGATTGAGGTATTCAGCTGATGAGAACTCAGAGAACTGCTCGGAACCTGCATTCCCCTCTCTGACAATGTTTTATGACTATCAATTGACTTCCTAAAAAAAGAATTTAGACTGTGTCATATCTGTAAAATCTCATACTGGTGTCCTGAAACAATGTAGACTTTTATCTGAAATCAGAGAGGTATTATAAGCTTGGAGGTAGAACTTTCAGGCCAATCACCCAGTGCTATGACATAAAGTTGACATTTACTGCGAATGACGTTGCCCAAAATGAAAACCAGCAAGTTCCAACTCCACGACGGAAAAACATTGTGAACTTTAATCTTTTATCTAAGGCTATTTGATTTAATTTGATGACACAAGTGCTATTTTCATCACAACCAGAGACATTTTACATGATATTAAATCACAACAATAGAGAGCGATTGCATTGACATAATAGTGACAATATTTAGAAAATATAATACTTATTAAAATAACCAATTTGTCATTATTTTGGGGCTTTTGAAATACAAGTATCGATTAGAATTGTTCACCTTAACTCTGATGAGATATTTCTTTTGCTCCGTGTTATACTCCTTCCATTTTTAGTCGCCTCGGAGCCTGCTGTTCCTATAAAGTAATTCTTGATTTGAATTACAAGAATGTGAATAAGTTCGCAGGCTAATAATATATACAGTGCACACACTGCCACCACATACTTCCCATTGCCATTCATATCCATGATTGTCTGTTATAATCAGTATGTAAAGATGAAGAATTGTAAGAATTATTAAGATCACAGGCCCACAGTCTCACCATATAAGACGCTCTTCCTTAAGTGTCTGTCAAAATAGTGTACTCCGCGTGTAAGTGCTGGCATGGTTTGACTAGGTGTAAAACTGGGATATTGAAAATTGAGACGCAGGGAATAATAGTATGTGTTAATTGATGCGACCAAGAAACAAATTATACGAAATTCTTCATTCATTATGATGTGCACATTTCTGCGAAAATTAAACACGTTGCACCTGAACAATCGTTAATTGTTGATGCATGTACCTTCGTTGCTGATTAGATCCACAATTGCCCATGCTTGCACCAGTAGAAATATCTTGCATTAAAGTAATTCTGAATACACTTTTAAACAAGCCTTTTAAATGAAGTTTACAATTGAATAAAGTTCGTTAGATTTCTTTTCACTGAATGAACGAGAACATAAAATGCGAAACAATAGAATTTCAGTCTGTGTTTCCAAAGGACGTCTTCTCTTATTTCCAATACCATACTCTTTTTGAAACGACAAAATACGGATCATGCTGACTGAGACAATAGTTATACTTGGTCATGCTGCGGTAATGTACACGCATGTTACCTGGGAATCTGGATCAATGATGTCCGAATAATTATGACCATGCTTATTTCCATGTATCATTTTCACCTTTCCATATTATTCAAATGGTAAACGGGAATCGGTTTCCTGATCTTCAGGAGAGGTGCATGGCGGTGTTATTTTCTGGGATTCCCCTCTTGTCGCCAACTACCTACCTTTCACATTCAGAGTGGGAGTCGATAATTGAATTGTATTAGCAGAAAATACCACCTGGAACGGATTGACCGTCGTCAAGACACCATGAATGTGAATTTATTAGTAAAGAATTACTAGCTATAAGAACATGTATGCATTTTAGTGATTTTGAATCCCATGTCTTATGTTTTCGTATAGCTCTGTTTCGTGTAGCATTCACTATAACTACTATTAGCTATAGTTACTTATTAGCTAGCTAAGCTGCGGATAAATAACAACAACAATGTAGCACATAGTATCAGCAAGGCATAAGGACGGTGTTTTCTTCTTTCACACAATTGTACTCAAGATAAAAACGAATTGCAAGCGTGTCAATGTAAACCATCTGACCAAAATTCGATTTTAATCATTTGCACCTCACTGAAAGTAAGAAACTGGGGACATTACACCTCTCCAGGCGAATTTGAGCCCACTATGCAAATAAATATACATCGAGCTGCAAGTCCAATTCTTTTCCGGAGGGTTAGACCACCAATATAATATAGTATATATGCACAATCGGAGCTATATGCAAACAAATATATAAAACAATGTAGAAAAAAGCTTTAAAGCCATTTTGCTAATATTTACGTTAGTAACAGGCCATGTCTTCCAGTCTTCACCTAATTTTAAATAAATAACTATCTTCCAAGCAAGTTAAGTTTTATTCGGAAAATATCATGAAAGTTAAGAATTAGTGTAACTTGCCAGATTGCAAACATTTTCCCCATTATTCACTTTTTTGCCGATGTACAAGGAATGTTTTATAATATATATGTAAACGGATGACTCAAACTAAACTCGAGACTGAGTTGTGGAGAAAGTGCCCAGGTATGAAATAGCATTAAGGTGACTTGCATGAATACAGAGTTAGAGAACAAGACAAAATGAAATGAACAATTAAACGTGACAGGAAACGATGAGCTACGGACGCTGGAAAAGCTGAGGACAATTAAGAAGTCATTTCTAGAATGTTCTCACTCGGTGATCCTCAAAACTAAGGTGGTAGGTGAAGGGAGCCAAGGTGAGGAACTGGCAAATAAACCAGATAAAATACAACCAATAAAAAGCTTCAGAACACCCAAAGGAAGATTGAAGATTGGAATGATTGAAGTAACCTGAAGAATGATCAAAGTTCACTGCAGACAAACAACATATATATCCTCGTATACATCACGCTTTTGAGGTATATCATAATAAAACATGACTGACACGATAAGAACATATGGAGGGGCAAAAAAAGAAGAGGTGGTCCTATTGAACTAGAAACAATATGACAACTACAATACATTTTACTAGTCCATAAGGCTGGGGGCCTTGGGCTCGCCATGTACATAGGGCGGTATTCTTACACTTCTACTAGATTCTTTGTTTTTTATGTGGGTATTTAACATGTCCAATAATGTGGTGGGGCATATCAATCCCTCTGACTTTTGTAAATGATTTATTTCTTTGGACGTCAGAGTAAAAATTTGTTGTGGCCAACTATGTATAATGGGTTGTGACTTGATTGGTGGTTAAAAAAAGAAGCCCTCGAAATATAGAGCTCTAGTGAATTGCGGTTAAATATATTTTTGAAGTCATTCCGATAGAGCTGGACTGTTTTTCAATTCCAATACTGTTTCTAACGTGTTGATGTATTAAGAAATTTCGGTGTTGATCCACAATTTTCTTAAATCAAAACGAGAACAATTGTGTAGTTCACTTGAAATAATAAATCCTTATGCATCTTTACAAGAACCCATACGATATTGATTGATTGGTTGGTACACTTTTATTCCCCAGAATGCTATGTCGCGAACTAGGGAGGTTATATATATAAAAAAAATGTTATTCCGATTTTTGTATGTACATACAATTTATAATGACATCATACATAGCAATCAATCATCTGGAATCGGGCTTTAATGTACATCTGCAATGAGGTCTTCCAGACTGCCCCCCCCCCAAAAAAAAAACCCCCAACAAAACAAGGTTCCAATCCTTTACCTTACAATAGATATTATTTCAAAGTTGCAAGGCATTGCATCATGGTGACGGATTGGGTCCAAAGTATAAAGCCGGGAAAGGTACGCCATTTACCTATTCGACTTCTAATTCATCAATAATTCACTGCGGCGCTTATCTGTGGATTACCAGTGTCACAGGATCAAGTCCTGACACTCGGATCATTATACACGCTCCATTCCTGTTTTCATTACAAGCAATTGTAATGTACTCAATTTATTTTAAAAATTATTATAGGCTACACTCTCCATTTTATATAAAGTTTTTTATTGGTATATTTTATATGAACTGTAGAATTTGCATCACATAAAAGTTCGTTTCAAGGCCAGATACTCTGGGAAGGTATATATAATATATAATTTTTCGTTCAGGAGAATATTTTAAAGCCAAATCTGTAAAGCTATCTCAAGGCTCTCCTCGTTTCTGTTGGATATAGCAGAGCAGGGGATCGAATCGGCTCCGAGCGGACTTCTCCATTTACTGTCCTGTCCAGGCGAGAGCACCGCGCTGACATCCGATGCCAGTTGAGCAGCATCGGAGAGGCATGATGGAAACTGAAATTTCAACGTGGTCACTTTTACTAGTGAATAGGGGCCTTCCACCAAACGGAATGATATCATATACATGGCAGTCCGTCGGTTTCAATTGGGCTCTTGAGCAATTTCTATATCAAAGGATTAATGACCGACATTGAGGGGTTGTTGGTGCAGAGTTTTGTGCATAATCCCTTGGCGAAGCCGAGGGTTTATGAACCAACAGTGCATCAGCTAGCCCGAAATAGAGGCTATTATATATATATAATCTTTTTAGTCTCTGCATATAAGCTGGTTATAGCCCAAGGACGGTTCATGGTGCAGTGATTAAATGTCCATGTATACCTATTCAGCTGTGCAATCGCCCAGACGAAGTCCTACCATTTTCATACGATCATTTTCTTACCTTTTCTTTTTACTTAAGTAAAAAGAAAACTGGTTCAGGTATTTGTACGGATGATTATAGACTTTATTGATGCCTTTCAAAATCAATCACTTCGATCTAGCTTGTGGCCAAACAGAAACCCGATTCGGTTTTCATTCTGCTTTTCTTGAGAATAATAAAATCCGATGGTGACCGATATGCCATTCGTTTAGTGGAAACTGCCCTTATATCATACTGGAAAGTCCCTTCACTCAAGTAAATATAAGTAGCATAGACGTGACACTGCTTTACCTATATTTATAAAGGAAAATGATCAGATCCATAGAATAAGGGCAGAGAAGCAAACTCATTCTCTGTTTATGTCTTGTCTTTCAACGTATAACTGGAGCTATTTTTCCAATAGCCGTGACCGAGCCAGTAAAGAGACAGGGATATTAGGTGTCCCCATATATGGTAATTTGATGTTTCGCAGTTCATGTAAATGATCATACTTTCTAACTAATGCAGTTATTCCAAGACCCCCCCCCCCCCTCTCCCTACGCATTGGATCTGGCGTGATTTAATTGTAATTTACCAAATTTACTGCGAAACTACGGACTTGTGCCACCTGCAGACTGAGATACCTCTGTTGTTCAAATCAAGCTGTAACTTTGATGACATGTCAGTCCAGTAGTGTGGAGGCTTATGTCGTTGGTACACCCAACCAATGGGAAAGGGGTACCACTATATCCATTTACACACATGTATAGGGTTTCTTTGTCTGACATGTTCTCAGAATTTGTTATTTTACCAACCGTTTTTCTGTTTAGTACAGTTCCATCGACCCTCTCCGAAGGAGGATGTATGTGGATGTGGATGTATGTGGTTTGTGAAGGTATCTGGGGGGAAAATGTGATTTTGAAGCCCTTTTTAGTTTTTTTGTTGTGTTCAACACAACTATTTTTAGCCTGGGAAAGTTGGGAAAGCCTCCGGGAGAGCCTTTCTGGGACTTTCTGGGACAACGTCATTCCCTATTGAGGTCATGCCTTTATGTCCCATCTGTGGCAACATCAGATTCCCTAGCAACACGTCCTGCAGAGTCCCTAGCAATGGGAGAGAGAGGTAGAGAGATCAGAGGGGGAGGGGAAGAGCAAGGAAAAAGGGAGGGGGAGGTGAGGGAAGAGAGATCAGAGGGGGAGGGGGAGAGTGAAGAAGCAGAGGGAGAGGGTGGGAGAAATCAGATAGGGAGAGGGAGAATAGGACAGACAGAGAATAGGGAGAGAGAAAGACGGCAGGGAGAGAATAGGGGAGAGGAAACAGGGGAAGGAGAGGGAAGGAGAGGGAAGGAGAGGGAAGGAGAGGGAAGGAGAGAATGAAAGAAGCAGAGGGACAGGGTGGGTGAAATCGGATAGGGTGAGGGACAAGAGAATGAAAAGAGAGGGAGAGAGAATAGGCAGGGGAGAGCTAGGAGAAGGGGGTAGGGAGAGAGAGGGGGGAGGCTGAGGGAGAAAAGGAGGAGAGGCAGGGAGAGAGGAGGAGGGGAGATGCAGTGAGAGGAAGAGGGTGAATGTCCAGAGGATGGGTACTTTGCTAGTAATATATAAATAAAGACAGTCTACTTTTGACTTCAGATCCGTGTAGATGTGTTATTGCTCACACCACATATTCTACACACATATATATATATATATATATATATATATATATATATGGCCCATTCTCACGAAAATGGTGCAGCCCATCCGAAAAGTTTCAAAATTATATTTTGCTTGATTGATCTGAGAGTTGGTAGGTTTGAAGGTAATATATAGGCGGTACTATATCTGAATTTGCCATTACATTTGACCATTATTTTTTGTATAGGAGGTAATCAAAGTTTGGTGTAGAAAAGTTGGTGTAAAAACGTCGCCCACCCCTATATTTCTTAGTAATGAACATTTCTCTTATTTAATTTGTATATCATCAATTATTTATGCCTCCATTCTCTAACTAACTGTTTTTTTGATGTAATAGCCAAGAAAAGTTTTTCTTTCCTGTATAAAAACTTTTCAAATCAGGGACAAAAAAACCCCCCAGAAACTGGATTCCCATATCAATCAGATAAAACCTCCTATCATTAACTGTATTTTTATTTATTATTCTCAAATCGTTCTATTTTTTCTGTTATAATATGATCAAATATTATCTTTTACCCCTGAGTATGATTAGTTACCAAATTTTTGGTAAATTATCCATGTTTTAAGGCTTCAAATTTGGGCGACGTTTTTTCTGAGTGAAAAAATGTCGCCCAACCTATGTCATATTTAGTCAATTATATAAAGCTTGTTTGTTATTTTTGATGTTTTTAATATATTACTGGCCCCATTTTAGACCGTTTTAGCATTATTTTGTATAAATTTGTCATGAATGACAGTATCCACTCAAGGATGGTGACGTTTTCATGCAGTAGAGACATATATGATGTGTCACAGAAAAATGAGTTACAAATAAAAAAAGTTATATTTTTCAAAGTGATTAAATCATCAGATTTCTTTCTTGGAATATTCTTATTTTTGGGGTGCTTAGTGCTATTGATCATAGTAATACCTGTACCAAATTTCAGGACAGTGTATTAAATACATGCTTCAATTTCTAACATCATCCTATGGAGTATATTTAGCTACTTTACCCATTCAGAAATATTGCAAACGTTTTTTCAAACATGAATACATGAAAACGTCAAACATAAAATATGGAAACATTTCTTAGATGTCCTCAATGTTTTTATCATTGGAATACACTTGATCATATCTTTTCAATAATCATGATATCTCAAATTATTTTTTATATGACTTGTGACTCATTTTCCTGAAACACATCACATGAATCATGAGAGAAAACGTCGCCCATTGAACACAGCCCAGTATTTAAATCAGGAAAGATATTTTGAGATTATTTTGTCAAGTAATTCTTGAAGCTTAATCATATTTAAACATTAGGTGGAAAATAATTTAATTTGGCTAATATTTGGAAAAATGTGTGAAAAAACGTCGCCAGGTGTCGACGTTTTTTCCACTGATTATATACTGATTATCAGGATTTCTGTTGATTGTAAGTAATAAGTATCTTCCAATGGTGGTATATGTGTGTCTCCAAGCCTATAGTTATGGAATCAGACTATTTTGAGAAAATTTATTTAATAATTTTAAAAAGCACAGCCATTTTGTCTGGCGACGTTTTTTCACCCCAATTTAGCCATTTTCTTATAGATTGAGTTGAGTGCATAGATTCTGCCAATATATTTAACCTTAATATATCATTTTGTTTGGTTTTCATCCCCTATTCTATGCCATGAATTTTATTCATGTATATTAATTCAATTGGATTTTTTTCTATAATAACTAGTATTTAGATAGTGATTATTTGGGTATTTCTCCTGATTTGATAGTACATAATTAATAAAATATACATTATAGATATGCAAAAGTATATATCTTATTGAAGCTCATATAAAGACGGATGCATCTGGTCAATTCATTTGTCTTTCAGATCAGAATCGACCAAGTTATTGACCAATCAATGACAAAAATGGGGGGTTGCACCACTTTCGTGAGAATGGGCCATATATATATATATATATATATATATATATATATATATATATATATATATATATATATATATATATATAATACTTTTTATTCAAATCAAGTTATACAGTTACATAAATGCGGAGTCAATAATCGAATAGGTTAATAGCCCTCTGCTCATTCGCAGATTTTCCTGACTGGCCGTTAACTATTTTCTCCAGAGAATAATTTGAAAAGGAACTTAATCAAACACAAATTAACTACACACAAATTAGATACACACAACTTAACATCAATCTACTGACATATCAATGGTGGAGAAACCAGGTCGAATCTGATACCTAAGGACTAACTCAGAAAACAATTTAAATTAATTCAGTATTTTTCTGTGATTCTGAGTTAATAAAACTCGGTGTAACTGAATCTCTTTCATTCTGATTATCTTTTCATGGACACTACGACTCGTACCCACACAAATCTGCGGTTCACTACATATCTATAAACCATAAATTATGCATTTGCTAAAGATATATCTCCGGAAGGACCCCAGTTAGAGTATTAATGTGAATAAGATTTTTTTCGAATTACACAAACGGATTACTTATGGATTACATTGCTTCGTCAACGTCCAGATAAATATAATGTGGTTCCAACACTGATTTTATTAAATTGTTCCAGAATTTATCTCAATTCATCATTATTATATAACTCTGCTTTTTATATTGACACTAGAATCTTTTAATTATCGTGCATTGTGGATATATTTCAACATTCTATCTCCGTTTAAGCCTTAGTGAAGATACGAAAAAAAAAGTGTTTCATGATACAAAAACGCATAACCTCAGCTAAGGCACTTCCGGTGCACAGGGCGTGACCTGACCTCCTGCCCCCTGGTGCCAAACTGAAGAACTTCTGGGGGTGGTGATGAGCTCGGTTATACACTGCGTTTCCGTGTACACATGCCATGGAGAAGGAGATTTAATAGCTATACAGTTCCAGATGAATTAATATACCTTCAGCTCAACTCAGTTGTGTAATAGTTCATGAGCTGAGAGCTGGCGAGTCCTAAAACTGTAATTACATAAATTTAATCTAGTATTATGATAGCAAGACATTTAAGTCCTTATATATAGGTCTATTTTCATCCTTGAGATCTAGGTGACTTCTTGATAAGATTATATCATCTCCGCTTATACTCCATGTAGTACGGGTATGAATGTGTAATCTTACACATACACGTATGTTATACTTCTTAATGACCGTCTACAAAACATAGACTTTCTATTCTTTTTATTTATGTATATCACGAATGTTTCTCTTTAACTATAGCTGTTTGTGAAAGTGTATTCAATTGCATTTAAATAGATAAAACTGATCTATTGTTTTGCATAGGGAGGCAAAGGGAAATTAGAAACTACTCAGCCTAGGGTTTGTCCTCAGAGAACTATCAGCAGGGGGAAGTTTCCTCCACCCTAATCCCTAAAACAAACATGTATCAATTAGTCCCTGAATGCAAGTGGTGTCAGTATCAATTAGCAGGTGGTCCACTCATCTTTAAACTTTTGTTTAAATTGTGAAATATACTAACTAAATAATTTTTGGAAGTATTCTCCTAGCCATAAGAACTATTCTCATCTTTATTTCATCAATGTGTGACAACTATGAGGAAAGATATTAAAGCTTTGTATTTGTGATGTGACTGAGTGGGTGGATTCTTATAAGGAAGAGAGGGAGAGAAGAGAGAGAGGGGGATGCCTCAATGATGAAACACATGGTTTTGGTTAGGTGTGACAGTGCACTCGGCCATGGTGCTGTAATGGCCTGTTATACACAATATACAGTTGCCGAATGGTATTACATAATCAGCCCGTCAGAGCCGGGAAAAAAAGGTTGGGACCTAGAGTGTACTTTCAGTTTTAAACAAGTACCTTCACCGCAGTTGAATGAGTATTCGTGTGTATGCAACAATGTCGAGTCAATTCCCCATACCACCCATCAAGTTTTCTGCCCATCCATAAATCGAAGCTTTCATCCATCTATCTATATCCACCTATATCCTTCCATCAGTCTCCCTATCTATCTATCTATCGATTCTCTTTCCATCTTTCCATCTGCGTACTGTGTGTGGTGTGGAGACGCAGTATACTCATCCTAGCTCTTGCCTCCCATTTACCTCCCTTGGTTACCTTGGTTACAAGAGTTGCTCCATGCAAGTCTGTGAGCAACTCTCTCGTTCTCCTCCTCCTCCTCTCCCTCACTGTGGACACCGACCAGGTGGTCTACTTCCTCCAGCAAACTAACAGAGTGTTTCCCCTCTCACAAAATGGACAATTAGCCGTCAGAAATGTCAGTGCTAAGTCTCAAATCTGGCCCACAGGCCTGGAAAATGAAATAGACGAGATACAAATTTGTTTGAAGAATAGAAAATGGAGAAAAATTCCTCCCTCTGGATGCTTTGACTGCCGAAACACAAAAAGTTCTAACTCAAAATGTCATGATGGTAGGATATTGAAGGGGAGATATGTTTTGACACATAGGGTCTTGTCAATCTGAGGCGGCAGGAAAACATGTAATAACAGTTTATGATATATGTGTTACGGCATCAAAGGTTAACTTAAAGATGCAACTCATACAAACGGGAAGAACATTCCTTCAAATTAAAATTCGACCGGTATATATATATATATATATATATGGAATGAGTGAACTGAGTACTACTCAATTCACCTATTTTTCTACTAAGGCAAGAACGCAAATTTTATTTTAAAGAATATCGTTTCTAAACATATGGTAATTTGATACGTCAATCATTTTTCTTTTCAAATCAAATAATTTATTTCCCGTATCGTTGTCGTTATTTATAATCAAATCTTTGTATGCGGCTAGGATGTCATGTTCCCTATAAGTATGGAAATTTTACCTCTTTTTGACCTCATTTCACACTTTAGGCATTAACGATATGCATAAATTTATCAAACTGAATTCAAAAGCTGGGTAGACTGGGGTGTTGGAATGGAAGGTTATCCGGAGATCATAAGGTGCTTTGCTTTGAATTGAAAAGCGGCATTTCGTAATTTATGTTGGTGCATATAAGATATGCCTAGTCATACAGACCATGCTGTTACTTATCTCCTCTTGAAATACATTTCAGTTCCCTTGTAACATTTGGTTCAGCGGGATATGCCATTTATTTAAGTAGCCGCAGCAAGGACCAGTCTCAGGAGTCTATAGCTGGGCAGAAGAGGGAGGAGTTGGGGGCTGGGTGGGAGGGAGCAGGGAACGTGGAATATAGAAGAGGGGAGAATGAAAAAGGGGAAATGAGAGAGCGAAACCAGGCGATTGGGAAGAGGGTGTAACTGTAAGTGAGTGAGGGAAGGGCAGGGAGAAGAGAGAGTGATAAGTAGACAAAGAGGCAAAAGAAGACGAGGGTGAAAGAGAAATAAATAATATTAGAGGGTAAGAAACAAGGGGCAGGTCAAGATAAGGGCATCCCAATAGGGAGAATTTAAGGACAGGGAAAGTTAAGAGAGGGGGGGGGGGGGAGTGAAAGAGAGAGACAGAGAAAAATAAAGAGAAGGAGCCTGAGAGAAAAGAAGAGGGGGTGGGGTGGAGGCAAGAGAAAAAGAACAATAGAAAAGTAAACAGAGGAAGAGAGAAAGGTAATGGATGAGAGAAAGAGACAGGAAGAGAGAGAGAGAGAGAGAGAGAGAGAGAGACAGAGCGAGGCATGGAGAATGAGGGGCAGCTAGAGAGAGAGGCAGAGAGGGAGAAAGCTAGGTGGGAAAGGCATTGCCGGCGCGGTGGCACTGTTGGGGGGACTAGTAGTAGGGCGGGGGAGGAGCTGCTCTCTCAGGGTGGTTACTGCTAGCTCTAACAGGTGGCGCACATGGCAATGCACGCTGCTGGGCCAGCGGGGAGGTCCGCGTCTGTCTGAAATGAGGGAATGGTGGTTAATGTTCTGATGACTATGTTACTCAAGTCAAAGTTGTCTGCTCTTGTTGAAATAGTTTATTTAGGCCAAAGATATTGTACACGTTTTGTAACGTATTGTAAGACTTACCGAAAGGACGTGAATGTTCTCATGTGTAGCCTGCTTTTTACCTTTGAAGATGGTGAAAAATAGTAAATTCTGTCATTCTAAACAGTGATATTCTATTTTTAGACTTATGAAATGGAATCTAAAGAAGGAAAATCCCACACCTTTAAGAAATTATGATAATAAGACTGCTATACACATCTGGACCAACTTAATGTATATTTGGCTGCTGCGTTATTATGGATTGGAAACTACGCATTATAGTACACATAGCATTATTTTATTAATAACATTCGTGGTGGATATGATCCGTCTATAGATTCACCTTGCTCTGGGTCTGCATTCGATCCTTGCCTCAAAATAAAAGTTAATTGCGTTCCACATTTTGCGTTTTATATTTATCAAAGTTAAATATATTCCTTCATTAAAAGGAAACATTATAACATAATGAACTGTGTCCACTAGGAAACCGTTAAATAATTATTTATTCATTATGATGAAGAAGGTGAATACAACCCAACTGAAAACATCTCGCAGTGAATTTTGTTCGCCAGTTTATTCAAATAATTATTAAGTTTATTAATAAATAACTATACTAATAATGTGGAAATTTCCCTTTGCTACATGTAGGGCAGGGAAACAAATGGAGGGGATCCAAGGGAAGTACAGCAGAGAAGGATTTATATTCAGTACATGTTTTTCTCTTCACTTCTTTATTTATCTCCGATTTTCTTTATGTATTGTACTTTCTTTATGTATTCTACTGTATTGAAAGGTCCATTAAGTGCTACATTGAGCTTGGACAGTGTAACATGAAGACATTCATGGGAATCCTATCGTCCAGATAGTAGTGGAGGAGAAGAATTCTCATTTTACAAATATTATTCATTCATTTAAATGCCACGCATACTGGGGTCATATAGCAATAACTTATGTAGCCAGAGTTAGAATAAGTCAGATTACCTGTTTCGTACCTGATGACTCTCTTTTTTCTTCATCACTGTCTTCCTGCCCGAGGGTAGGCAACATAAGCATTCGCTTAACTAGAAATTAGTTATCATCGACTTTTTCATCTAAATGATAACAATCTAGTACATGGTAATCAAAGTCTTCTGGTTTATCTTAGCTTTAAATAATAATTAAAGTGTATCTCCTATTGAATGTAGGTAAGTTCTGGATGTTTATGTTCTAGGTGATATTCTCCACCCTTATTTAAACATCCTTCCTACATGAACTTTTACTTCATTCAAGTCTCGTTACCTAAGCCCAAGGGTTGTAATTTATCTGTGGTTGTGATCGGTGACTTAGTGGTTTTGTGGCTCAATTGAAATGTCAATGCAGAGATTCACATTCTACAATTGCAATCCAATCTTTTTGTCCTTTCGAGTTCGTTGTAGATATAGTTTACAATTGTTTCAATCCTTCCTATGAATTTACAGTGTACCATCCTTTTCCACGCATGTCCTATAGATTTATATTTGCAGTCTGAGAAATGATTTTCTCTACCTAAAAATAGGTTGTAAAGGACCCTCTAATGACTATTGGCTTGTATTCCCAAACTCTGATTTATGTTGTGTCTTAAGTAGCTGAATATGTTCGTTTTATTATGCCTCACATAAAGAGAAGAGCCTCCCGCGACTATTAACATTCATTCCCAATCTTTGATTTTGCTTCATCGCAACCAAACGCAAGGCTTTTTTGTGCTTTAAGGCAGAGCTCAACCAGACCGCATGCTTATTGCGTCTAATATGCTGTTTGATATTGTTATATGAATTATTATAAAGAACCTATATTGCACGACTCTCCTCTGAACACTTTCCATTTGTTATAATATTCGGATTAAGAATGCACTGCAGAATGAAACCGTAACGACCGCAGACGGAAAAAACATCAGTGGAGTCAAACCTTAATGGATCCATCGTCTAATGGATCAGCTCCATCACGAAGGACTGCGAAGAAAGAAAATTCCGCCTCAAATGATCAGTAACGCTCTTCCGAAGCAGATCCTACATGTGGGAATTTAAACGAATGTCAATGCTGCATTAAACCAGCGGGAGCTATAGTAGATCAGCTCAACCATTAATGCATTGATCAGCTCCACCAAGAAGGGAGAGAGTTTAAGTCTTTCTGAGCAGAAGCAATATTTTGATATTCAAGAGATTTGCGATGTGGCATCGAACCATTATGGAGCTAGTGAATCAGGTGCTTACGTGTATATCATATATATATACATAAATACTTAAGAAACAAAAGAATCCACAGTGACTGCCTTGGCCCAGCTGCAGCGGTTCAATGCAAATGATTAACATATTACCTAGTGTTACTACTATTAGCTTCCTCATAGTTTCAACGCCACATAACTTTCTAATATATGTCTAATTACTTAAATAATCGACGATATCATTACAAATATCACACAATATTGCAAACTCAATCTCTCCATATTATATTGTAGCACATAATTTGATTATTTAAATCAGTATTGGGGTAACACAGCAAAATCAGTAACTCTGGGTTTAATTTTGTCTGAATGAGTGTGAGGAAAAACAGCTAGAAAAACACAACATGGGTCCATTCCCACGCCTTCGCTCGTTGAGCAGAATGGCTGCGACCATGACGCAAGTTGGAATACAATATTTCTTGGCTCTTATTATGATGAAAATGTTCATTTTATCCTGCCGCACATAAATGACTTTGCAATTATGAAGTTTCTCATCATTGAAGGGATTCGTAGGCCAATTCCATTTTTTCGGTGCTGTCTATTATTATGGGGGAAATTTCATTAGATTTGGAGCACACGGATTATTTTTTTTAATTTCATAACATCGTCCTCTCCGAGTTAATTTCCGTTTTCAGTGTCTAATTGTTTGAAAGTACATTCGCAGATTCCGGGTGGGAAACCTTTTGAAGGTTTAGTTAAAAAACGAGAGACTCCAAACGAAGATTTGGCCGCCTTAATTAAATTCAAATTCAAAAATTCTTTTATTGCAGATGTTGTTTACAATCAGGTTGGCCAGTTCTGACCAATCCCGACAGGTCTTCCTATGACTGCCTTCCTTAAGAGCTTTGAATTGGTAGTTATACAGGAATTTGTTATAACAAATATTGAGAAAATAAAAGGCTTAAAGCTAACAGTAGTTGGAAATTGTTATGTGATGAATAATTACAATGGACAATAATGAATTAATGAAAGAACTAGCTACGAGGTAAATGTGACCGACAGAGTTGTGATAACAGCAGGTTGTATTATCGCATATTTTGGACAGGTATATGATATAAAAAATACATATTATAATTATATATATATTAAAAACAAATATGTACAGTCTAGGTCCAAACCCTCAGATCAGATAAGAATGGTATGTCAGTGGTTGGACGCCTACTTCGCTTATCGGTTGTTTTAATGGGAATAATTATAATGACATTTTGCGGTCTTAATGGACTTATAAAGGCACTTTGCGGTTTGAGCAATATTATTTTTCCAGTGTTGCATGAGGCTATTTGCACCTGTGTAGACAAGACATTAACGACGTTGTAACAATATATATTCAGTTAGCGATACCTCATGCAACAGGCCCCTGTTGCATGAGGTATCTCGTCATGTCAGGTATCTCGTCATGTCTAAAAACCATATCACTGTTTGGATTTTCATTGAAGAAATCATGTTGCAAATTCAACGCGCATTGTACTTGTTGGATGTTACAATAGAACTCAGTTCCGTATTTGATTCCCGTTCAGTGAGATAGAAATTAAAACTGTTGTTGGAATAGTTAACATTTTAAGCTATACTTCTCCAGATAGATATATTGCTAACTTTACATTCTCAACGGCGATCATATTTTTTTTATTGTATTTATACTAGGTAAAACAGAGTCCCCTTTTCGGGGGGGGGGGGGAGTCACTGTATATGGGTCAGATTTTAAGAAAATGAACAATTGGCAGATCAACACATTATTAAATTCGGCTAAATTAGACTGAAAAATCATCAACACTAGGTATATCTGTGTATATATTTGGTATTGCGCCTTGATTCAAGCAATCTGTTATGTTACGTTGAACTGTATTTTGAACCTGATTTTTTGTCTTAAATTTGAGTTATTTGGTGAAGGTTAATTCTACATTTTCTGGCGATTTCACCCATACATATATATGCTATATTTTGTGATTCTGTTTATTTTATTGGTATTGTATACATGGACAAACTCTTAAGTGCTCCGACGTAGGTACCATGATTTAGGTACCCTATACCCCGATCTCAATTAGTCTCTCTCTGTATATTTATTTCTCTTCATCAAGTACAAAGTCTATTAATCGGCGAGAGAAATAGGGTGAGACCTAGCTATCAGCTCAGAGCTGTTCTTCCCAGGTACCCTTAGGCATAGTGTAAACAAAAGTTTTTGCGTGAAGCCTACATCTAACATCTAACATGTGAATAAATTACAGACTAGAATAGATCACAATCTGGTTGAAAATTTATTTCTTCAACCTAAGAAGATTTATGTAATGTTCGGCATCCTGTACTGGATAGAAACCAAAGCAGACAACTATAGCTGGCTATGGGCATAACACCAACCATCCTGTACTGGATGGAAAAGAAAAATTCTTTAAAGTATAAGCTATATCATCCTACACTAGTTGGTTTGACAAGTTCAATACATCACTGACTTATTTATGATGCTTGCATTAAATGTCCTGGTTCTCCTATACATAGCTATGATATACAAGATACATATGAATAATAATAATAACACCTCAGTCATACACACAGCTGTTCAAGTAATTCTTTGAAAATTCCCAGGCAAATCCAACATTAATTCACAGATTTGGTTTATAGGTATTTCTCAAGAATGACTTAAATTCCTTTAAATCAAGAAATGGGTCTATACTTGTTACCTTATCAGTGATTATTGACTATCAATAGGCTATCCTCTAGTCTAGCATTTAATCGAACATAACATCATTACTCTACCTGACCGATAGAATGTCAATATAAAACATCTGGGATTGAGGCTCAGCTTGCTCCTTTCCCGTCGCATTTTCATATACTTGAATTGGAACTGAAAATCAAAGAGCAACGACCGGGCATTGAACACGGATGATATTTCGGTCGTTCTAAGAGAATGGTGCATGCTGGGCATACTTCATTCAGAGGGCAAGTTAACCACGACATCACCAATAAAAAGAACCTATTGAACATTCTTACCTTGATAATTAGGATAGAAGGAGGAGCTGTAGGCAGAGATGAACCTGAATTCCTAGCTAAATTGTATGGTTTTCGAGAAAACTGTGGCATCATCTTCTCTAGGTGACCGGAATGTGTGGAATACAATTAAGACTACATTCTACTATGTGTCATCTATATATATAAAAAAAGAGTGACCTTGACCTCCGAAATATCAAATATGAATTATGGTTAGTTTATGAAGTAGGCCTATATAATGCACCTCATATAAAGAGTTGCAATCACCCTTTAAACTTGTGCCCATGTTGTATGAGGTGTTTCACCTTTGACCCTATTCCATGAGAAAAATGCATGCTGGGAGATAAGAGAGATTATCTTTGGATGGGTTTCTGATATTGAAAGCAGAACTGTCATTTCTGATTTAGCTTTTTCATGAATAGGGGACTTGCATGTCCGCAATCTTGAATCCCAATTCGCATGGAATTATGGTAGGTTTATGTCAGTGTTAAAGACATAAAAATAACATGTTATGTTTAGCATAGGGTATTTAACAATGATCTCATGTAAATAGCCATGGATGTGTTTTACATATTTCCATAAAACAACACTTCATCTTTCCCACTATACATTAGGTTTATAGATAATTTACACAAGCTATGATATTGGGGGAAAGATCCTTGTAATTCTCGGGAAAATGATGGTAAATATTTGTATGTCAGATTTGAACTGAATCCATCCCAGCATGCACTGTAATAGACATATGCAGCGAGACATGGAAATCCCCTATTGCCACGTCCGTATTATAATTATGAAATGCATAATACGATACTGAAAACATTAGGTTGAGATTTGTACGAATAATGTATGAGTTAATTTTAATATGTTTCATCTTAGCTATACTTGGAGTTGCTAAGTATTATAATTATACCCAAATATACATGTTTTGATGGCACAGTCCATGTGTTGTACCCCTTTTTGGCCTTTACCCTTCCAGAATTTGGTTTTTAGACTAAGGAGATCTTTCTGCAACTGTGTTAGCATTCCGTATGATATTTTGTTCTCCAAGACTGGCAAAGAAGCATCGGGTTAGACGAACTGATGTCGCTAAAGTTCATAACACAAGCAGCAGGGAGTCGAGGCAAGAATCTGAAAAGGCCACTCAGTGAGTCTCACCTCTTGAGACTTGTAATGTAATGGCGTATTGCCACTGGATTCTATTTTACTTTTCTTACCACTGCTCCATCTGTTGCCTTTTTTCTGGAATAGATTAAGTACCAAATGGACACGCAATAGACGCAACAGTTGCAAAATATATAACCATTGGTGGGGATGTTTATCAAGAAATTTAGTAAATCGCTTACCATCATCGTCTCCAGGTGGCCGAAATGTCCTGAATAAAAGTAAGACTTTATTTTACTAATGTGTCACCTATAAAAAGAATGAATAGAGAAACCCGCTTCAAAGTAGAAGGCAGTCCTTTTTTTATTATAGATTATTTCATTCAATGTACTTGAGACGAAAGAACCATGTCCTTTTGTATAATTCTGGAATATGGGTCCCTAATCTCCCCTTCTCAATCCATCAATTAATTAGTCCACTGGCTAGATTAGAATAAGGGGGATTTTAGTGGAACCAAGTACACCAAATGTTTTCTTACAACAAATGAGAGCTGAGACAAAGAATATTGAACAACTATGATAATCTCCCATTCGAAAAAGTGTCCACATGACTTTTGACATGGGGTTAAATGTCAAAGTTCATTAAAATCCAAGGGTAATGTGAAAAATCGCGTTTTAGTGATCTAATCTAAATCTAAAGCACAGACAACATCTGACTTCATTCGTTTCGGAATGCACTCCTCTGCTTTACAATAGACCCATTCTAATTAATTCGATTGTTATCAAGAGTGGATTTATGATAGAATGGGAACATCAGGCAGTTAGAGCCTGATAATATAAAGTTGTCTTTTTAGCTAACCATTGTTCGTGGCCGGAGAAGCAAAGGAATTATACCAAAAACAACGGTTCAGACGTGTTGACTTTTATGCTTGAAGAAAACAATATGTCAGAAGTCAATGCTTCGCAAATCTAAGAGGGGAAGAATGTAGGCATGGTTCGCAACCTTCAAGACTCAGAGATAGCTAGAGATTCCGAAAGGTCTCGCTCCCTCACGTTAAGAACGAGAATAGAAGAGAAGTCTTGGAGCGCGCCAGCAAGGGTGCTCCCTACAAGAAGTATCGATGCGGAAGTAGCTGGAACAGAAAGGAACTATGGGAGAACAGCTAGAGAGGCAAAAGTCTGAGAGGAGATGAGGCAAACGTTTCAGAGGTCAAGACAGGTCACTTAGAGTTTCGTTGGGCGCTTACAGGGGGAGCTACATTCAATACAAAGGTCTACATGTCACCTGGGCTCTGCGATGCGCAAGATCCCCACTAGGGGGCCCCGCAGACTGCTTATTTGGGTGCCTATAGTTCGCATCATGTACACCAGGTGGCCAGCGGTGCGCTTCGTGTGATGGTAAACAGAAAGCAGTGACCTCTGCCATTGAGGTACGTGATGCCTCACAGTATGAAAGGCTATGGAACTATAATAAGCTATAGTATGGAAGTAGATAGTGGCAGGTAGCCTATCAGTTAATTTTAATAACACTCTTGCAGGTAAAATCATAAGAAATGAGCTTCTTCTGGTTGTCTCAGTTTCTTTGCTGTTCCAACCCGGGTTACAACAGACATAAAAGGATATTGCAAAACTCGGAGTAAAACTGCCCACACGGAAAGTTGGGATGGATGCGAAATTTGATCTACATTGCTTAATTTCTCAGGTACATTCTATATGTAAAAAAAAGTTGTAAAAGAAAGAAAAGTTGTTTACAGCTAGGTCGGTGATGTGTCAGAGAATGACTGATTAGCTGGTACTACTAGTCACTGGACGGTCTAGAAGCATAACCACAAGAGAGGTTCATGTAAGTGAGGGGAAGTCTTATTGGCTATTAACTTGTATAAATATGGATTCTTTTTCTCATTTTCAATGACACTCCCCTCTACCCGGCCGCCCTGTTCTCCACCCCACCCCCACCCTCAGCGCTGTGCTTCTAAAAACGTCTATATAATATGCATTGGTGCTTGCGGCGGTATTGGGAGACACCAGATATCAGCGCTATGTTTATATATTTAGCGGCAATGGCCGTCGATTTGAATCTTCTCAGAACAATGTATCAAGGTATACCTGATCCTAGCATCGTTCATGTAGAGTAATGATGTATCGATTCCAGTCAAAATTGCAAGGAAAACCTCTTAAGATTGTCATTATTGTAGGTAGAATATGTGATTGAGCACAATCGTGTTGGCAAAGAGGGGATAATTATTGTTTCGCTCTTATTTTTGCCCAGACCCGTGATAATGGGTAGCCTACAATGGTTCTGTGATTTATTATTCTGCCAAAGGCAGCTTTTTACATTCTACGGTATTTTTAAAAAAAAAAATTCGTGAATGTTAGTGAATTGGGTACCATTCTGTCAATCATCCTGAGTAGCAAGTTCATGTGATACATTTTGAGGTGTTGGTTGAGGATTGGTATGAGGAGTGTGGACACTTATCTGGGAGGATATCTGGATGCCCATCTCTGTGTGATGTAATTCACGCCAACACTACTAACTTTGCACTTATGCAAGGACTGCTTGATTGACAACCTTCGACCATCTCTGCAGTAAATCCCTGAAGGCCAGTGTGACATCCTATTGGTTGACATTTGTTGTATTCTATTGGCTATCTTGGTTTGATTGACAAGTTGCCACTTAAGGCCACTGTATAGGTTTTGAGAGGAACCCATTTAGAGAGGACCACCCATGACTGAATCTGAGTGATCTACACCTACTACACCCTTTGGGATTTCTGGGTTTCAAGTCTTGGAGACAGACAAGCTCGAAATTGCAAAGACTAAAAGACAATTGTGTATTATTAGATTACAATGTTGTTTGATGTCTTATGTCTAATTCCCTTGCATTGTACTTTCATGTTTATCCAACTGCCTTTGTAAACAGGGAGCGTGCAACTTTCCTAGTTGTTAATAAACTGAATTTTACTTCCACTCCTGTGTTCTTCTAATACAGACATTTGAGGCATTTGAGATTACAGTACGTCTGATATTCATAATCTAGCCATTGTGCACAAATAGTTGACCATAGAATTTGTTTCCTTTGGAAACACACAATATATACATTAACTTAAACTGATTATAAAGTTAAACAGAAAAATAGTTCATTAAATGATTGATTAACTTAATAAACTTATAACTTGTTTCAAAAGCAGTTGTCGCAAAGAGTCAAGTTTATTGACCCCACCTCTGCACCTAATATTCATATGTATATCAATACCGGGGTAATTAAGGTGGCTAAGATCACTATTTTGACTATGTGTCATTTGAAAATGTATTTGTAGTTTTCGATGACTTGCATAAGTAGGGACATTTGTGTGGAATACCAACGCTATATATTCCTTAGATTAATTGATATTTGTTAATGAAGAATGTGACAGAGATTCCATTGGGGAATTTAAATCTGAGAGAGAAGTAACTTGACTAGAGGTCAACAGTGGCATAATAAAATTATGCATGCATAAACACTGTAGCAAGTAAATTCAACACAACCGCCGTAGACCGAAAACTATATAGGCAGATCCCGCACAAGTGTCACTTTAATATATAGAGAGAATGGTACAAGCCTGCAATAATCAAAAAATTATTGGACGAGATTTGCCCACATAAGCACAATGCCGTAAGCAGAGTGCTTATGCGGACGAATCAAGTCCCATGAATTTTCGATTATTGCAGGTGAGTTACATTCTATATTTATCATATGGGCATAAAACTTGATATGTAAAATCTGAAAAAAGTAGCCGACTTGGTGATGAAGTTGTTCATATAGTACACATACTATATGAATATTCTTATAGCACCCCGCTTATTGCACCTCTTATATGGAATGGGCATATAATAAATTCACATTATATATCATATAGAGCATTGATTTAGCATATAATTATTATGATGTTTTAACTAAAGGTTCTTGACAGTTATGAAAATAATTTCATAATTATTAATGATTATCATTCAATCAGATAATTACACTTTTAGTTCAATAAAATTATAAAATTGAGATAAAATGATATAGAATTAATTGTCCTATTGTATTTTGTGTCCGATTGAGACAGCAACTGATATTATATATAATATGTATAGCTAAGAATACCACTTTAAATTGTAGGTGTTTGATAGAGGTATTCATTGGTTAAGAACTGGGTATCCGACTCTCTTTTTTTAAAGCATTGAGGTATTGTATTCTCAGATAGACAGGGACGTGCTTCTGATATTGGATCTATTCTTGCAGTTTAATAGCTTTAACCAAGGTCTTTGGTCCACATCAAACAACCTGCCAGATCTGAGTGATTGTATGGCCTGTTCTTCCTTTGATCAATATGCATTCTACCAGGGTCAGAATCTCAGCTTTCCTTTTCCATATATACCAAGAATCATTCTCCTAAATCATGGCCACAAACCTTCAAAATCGTCAATACAGGATTCTGCTATATCGAAAATGTTTACATCTTTGGGAAATTAAATGTTTGAACCGTGAGATTTCTACTCGTTTTTTTAAGCGGCCAAGGTTTATGATAATCCTTCCCCATAGATTTAAAGATTTCACACATCTGCAACCACCAAACATCCGAGACATTCCTCGTTTTTTTTTGTCTTTTTCCTATATCCTCCCCCACCCACTACCCTGTTTTCCTGGCTGTCATTATCTAGTTCTTACGAAGAGGAACTCTTTCCTATCGGTTGTATACAGTGAGAATTTGGGCTGCCAGTTTTTTCACAGATACGTTCTCCCTCATGGGATGGATCTATAGGCTGGGAACACTGACTGAGTTCCCATTGTCGACTATACAATCATGTGGGGTTTATTGGTGTCCCTTGTTTGTCACCAGCGGGTAATAAATGGGCGAGTGGGCGAATCCAGTGACAGTAAGAGTGCGTAATTGATCCTGATTGTGAGGGTGGAGATTCAGCTCTGTGTGAGACAGACCACTAAATATGTAAAAGTGGATTTTAATTAAGTCTAAATTACATCATGCTAAAAGAGGAATAGTTCATTTAAATGGAATGGGCGCATATATGCTTCCAAACACAATTAGATTCACTCCCTACATTTTGTGTAATGGTGTAAATAGGAAATTCTCAAAATGAGCTTTCAGTTTTTAAGTAAACCAGAGGAGGAAGGAGTTTGCCACCTCCTAACCTGCAGAACCAGCCCAACAGCTATCAGTTTCCTGCACCATTTTGCGTAATTTCTAAAATTTAGTGAAGTTTGTCGAATTAAGTGATGTTCTGATGGTATAAAGTCTTTTTGAACCTTCCATAAAGAATCACGTTGAATTTTATTATAATTAATTACCATTTATTCATAATTAAATATATAATATTAATACATACATAGTAAGTAATTATCAGAAGTTTAGGGTGCTCTATACTTAATTGATTGTGAAAATTAGAGAAACTGAAAATTCATCAACTGTACATTTTTGGGAGACCATGCCCGCATATGGATGCACTGATTTACAATCGTGAGATACTGAGGGACGGGACCCTGAACCGTATGTGGTGCAAGAGACAATTAATGCTGAATTGATGGCAATTGACCACATCAATTGTTCTCCGATTAATCCAAATCTGCAATGGTAAAACTGCAATTTGGCACCTTATTAGTCTCTCGTCAAAATAGTGATAAATCATATCAGATCTTTTGAAGAAATATTGATGTATATGAAGAAGGACAGAATAATGGGCACACGGGTCACATTATCCTTTCCACTTTGCAGTCCATGCCGGCCAAATCTGGAACAAGACAAAAACCTCATTGACTTTTCGTTTATAAGTTGATTCAAGAGCGAGACAAAAGAGTAGGACCGTCGGGAACCTGTATATGGGCCAGGTCGCCTATAGAAATGTCCAGTTGGCAGCTCTACACATTTAGTAAATTCTGTTAGATTAGACTCAACAATGATATAGGCCTACATACTAAGAATATCCGAGTATATTTGGTATTGCGTTGGTTAACAAAATCTGTTCGGTTATTTTGAACGGTATTTTGAGCCTCATTTATGTTCTAAATGTGGGTTCTTTGAGAGGATAGGTGAAGGCGGATTGTACATTTTCAGGCGACTTCACCCATAAAAGTATGCTTTTTTATAACATTATCTTTATTGGCCGAGACATTAATGTCACAACAAAATCGCATAACCGACTAGCAATTGTATTCTTGGGTTGCCATAGAAAAGTAAGGTAATCAATTAAATATACAATACATCTACACATCCTTTTACTTTTGAATGTCTGAAAGTTGGAGTGACAAGGAGTAACCTTCCATATAAATATTCAATATTCCTTATAAACTATGAGCTGTTTCACTCTCATTTAACAGTGGACAAAACTAAATATTTTATACTTTTTGTTCCGTTCTTTTCCGACCCATCTAAAAGTCGTTAGAGGTAATTTGGGGTATTTTGTCAGGTTGTTTTATCAGGGCTTCATACAAATCCACATTTATATTCCGGAGACCCGCCAAAATTCTTTCCTCGGTGACTCCCTTATTATCGCTCATTTTCTCTCGGCCGATTCGCCTTCAAATTTGTGAATAAACATAAACAATATAAACTTTTTAGTCATAAAAATCGTAAATTTGGTAGGATTTGTATTGTCATAATAGCTAAGAATATAGCTTTAACATTTCTTGACGTTGATTGCAATATCGTTTGATGCTTAGGCTACGCATGGTCGGTAGTGACTGCATGAATTGCTCATATCCCGAACTCTATACAATGTATTCATAGGAACAAGAATGACACACAATGAGAGTTATATACAATTTATATTACGGATAGAAAGCTGTAGAGTGTATTCTCTTTGTTTGTACATGGAGCAATTAAACAATTGGAATTTATAGTATCTGACCACACATATTTGTCAAAAGCACTTAAAAGCTCTTCAGACCACTTCAACTCCTAAATCAGTAAAATATGCGGTTTCCTTCAACTAAAACCATTGCTATGCCCTTCGTTGATATTTCATACATATTATCCTTGTAATAGTAATGTTTAAAATAGTCCTAAATGTGTTCTAATGAAATACCTTTTATTTCCCAAATTGAACAGTCTATGCAGCAAAATCAAAGGGCAAAGAACTATATTTTTACCCCTAAAGGCCAAATGACAGATTTACTTGTAGCCTTGACATACAAAAAATCATAATGGGCTCTTCCCCTCTAACAGTGAAGACCTTCACAAAACTTCATTTAGCATACTTTCAAACATTTTCAGTCGAGAACAACGCTGTGAAGGTAAAGGCGAAAACATAATTATTTAGAAAAACAGCAGAATACACAACTCATGTAACATTGACATTGAATTATCTTTCAGCATTCAATGAAGCCATAACTAAAGATGGATGCTTTGTGGCAGAAATGTCATATTATACCGTGGGAATCAAATAGCAGGTAAGCGATGTTTTTATGATACTCATCCATATTTATACAGAGGTAAATGAGGGACACACATTAATATGCAGTCGATATGACAAGCCTATGCGGGGTTTGGGAGTGGTGAACATACAGGTTTGTTCTCTTCTTGATAGATTGTACCACCATATGGCCTTATCCCTTTCCGTTTTCATGTAAAAAGCAAAATCAATTTTGATACATTTTTTTGAAAGAAAAACAGTTTCTGTACCTAATTGTTTTTGTCATAATGACAACCAGGTACGCAATAGAATGCCTCCCCCCACCCCGCACTCACCCACACCCGCAATACACACACCACATACACACACACACTTTCTTGAGTGAACTGAAATGCACTTGTAATAATTCCAGTTTTCCATTTTGGTTAAAACGATCATGTAAACATTGTTCAGCTTTGGAAGTGTCTTCTTTTAAGTGTTACAATTATTTGTGTATATTGCCTCAATGTATAAGTGTCAACCCCAGTGTTAGATGTTCCTCTCGTTTATATAATACACTATATATATAGTACTTTTACCCACCAACAGACCCAAGCAGAACAACCACTGGGTTCTATTTCCATTCAGTTATTCGGTTTCTAAGCTTGATATAAATCTAAAAGTGACTATTATAAGGAATGCAGAAACATTTTACAACCACATTATAGAAGCTGTATTTTTATCGAAAAAAAATTACAAAGAAAGTAAAATATTATTCTATACGTAGAATGGAAAGATTCTATTATAGGATCGTTTTATTCCATTGTAATTGCATGAGATCCAAGAAGCGATACCTTTTGGTTTCCCATTAAAGTATGTATGGTATGTCACATTGATAGGAATAATAGCTTCTGGTGATAAGACTAGTTCTACCAAGAATTACATTTAAATATTTACACTTGATGACACACACACTCCCACTCAGTGATGAAGATGCTGAGACTTGGTACTTTGGTCACCACTCGTCTTTTATCTATGAGTATTTCGGATTTTTAGATTCCTTATTCTCCCCCATCCTCTTATTCAGCATTTTATCTTTTCTTCTTCTTATCTTTTTTCTTTCCTTATCTTGTTAATCTCCGTGTACACCTTTTTCTACCTTTGTGTATTCTTTCTTTTTTGTCATTCGCTTTTCTCCTTTCATGTTAACTTGCAAATTTGTCCCCTAAATTCATTATTAATATACACGAGTTCTTTTCCTAGCTTTCTGACAGATACCACAGGAGGTGCATAATACATATCAGCCCCAGAGCCGGGACGGTTATATTTTTTAATCAGTTAATGTCATGCTTATGAAGATGTGAAGATGGAAGGAAGGTGTGAAAACCATTTTTTCTTGACCAGTAATTGGTGATGGAAATGCAAAATATTTAGAGATTTCAAGACTAGTCTATCTACATGTGCTGGTTTTAGATGATTGGTATGCACACTGGTTCAAGGCCAGACGTCTAGGCAATCTATGGTTACACCTAAACAAATTGCAAATGAATTTATTTTTGCAGCAGGGAAGTTCCTAAAATCGCCATTTAATTCTTGGTAAGATGTATTACCTGTTGTATCAATTCAAAAAAATCCTTAAAAATAAATAAAGTGAATATTTAGTATTTTTATAAGCTTAGCTCTTTGCTTGTCCGCTATCACGATTGTAGGTCCTAAAAGTTAGCTGATATATGTAATCAGGCGTTGTCCACCACAGAATAGAGTGAAATCCGACCATTGTATCTGGTTAAAGAGATCCACGCTTGGGTTTAGGCAGATCATTTTAGAGGCTCTCTATTGGTCAATGCACGATGAGCTGTACTAGCTAGGGAAGAATCAGGCGAATATTTGCTGTGGTGTAAAAGTAAATACTTTAATGGCAATAATAGTTACATAATTTATATTTATTCATTAAACATTACTTGATCTCCAAACACCTCATTTATACAAGGTGAATTGCGTTATGTGCAATTCAACTGTCGAGCATAGTTTTTTCCATGATGACCCCCCCCCCCCCCCCCCCGAGCAAAAAATGAACCGCTGACGTTACCCTGGCACATGACGTCACGCCCATTTGTGACATCATACGCTCCAGGATTGACAGTCAGTATGGCATACATGGTAGTGAGATAGGTAAAGAAAGAGATCGTTTCGAACTTTTTTCTAAATATGAGATTGTGCTATAAAAATAGAATAATTTTAACTCGAGTAGTGTCTACTCCTTTTTTTAACTGATCTGTGGATTTTTCTGGTGGCCTCTCAGGAGATCCACAGGTCGTTAAATACTTGTGGGCATCGTATACAGTTCCCTGGACACTATTCTCATTGCATGCTATCTTAGCCTCAGTCTGATACCTATTCTATTGTTTTGCACAGAATAACAAAAAAAGAACCAAGCGCGCATATACATGCCCATCCATTACTTAATTTATCACATCTACTTAAGCAACAAAATATCTATAGATAGATAGATCATGCTATCTTAATTTTCCTAGAGTAGAAGAGATTACATGTGCCAGTGATATAAAACGAGGAGAACATCTTGTGTTATCGGTACTATGATAAACACACACATCAATTTATGAATGAGAATAGGTCAAAATATATTTTGTACAAATTTTTATTCAGGATATAATGAAAATAGTGGCATATGCCATAGCTATTTATTGAGGGGCTCGGGCCAGGCCCGGTATTCCGCCCAACCCTGAATTATTGCTATTACATTTTGGCTATGTACATAAAGGTGTTGAGTCCGTACATTTGGAGTTTATATCTTATAACATGTTACCAGGTATATCCGGATTCCTTTAAATTAATCCAACCAGTGTAAGACAGAAAATTCGAAAAGAATGACAGGAAATTTGAGAGAAAACCTAGAAATGCCTCAATTGACATTTCTACTTTCAATATCGGAATCGATCAGTTCTTGATTAAAAATAAAATACGAATTCAGCATTTGGGGAACATAAACTTTATTTTGTAAAACGTCCGATGCCTCCTCATTTTTAGTTCGTACCATGCCCCTCCCCCCCCCCCCCCCACACACACACCCGCGCCACCACCCACCCACCTTCATATCGAGCAAAGATCATCCACCCAAGGATGTTTGATCCGCACCTGTTGGCCGATACTTGGATATATTTCTGAGTCATGAAGAAGGATGAGGCAAACCACGCGTACACTACACACGGAAACAAAGTTCTACAGATAAGATAAGCCCCTATAGTTGAGTAATAAGGGCTCTTATTATAGAAGGGAATATCAGGGGGGATATTGAGAAGAGGGAGGGAGAGAAAGGGGGAGAGAAAGCTGAGAATACATTCCAGATAGCTTTCTTTCTCCAGTCATACTCCATGTTTTCCTGTTGTCTTATACAAACGACGCTAATGACGAGAGTAAACTATAAATAATCAGCACTTAGCTGTGCTATCTCGTGCAGTGTTAATCCCGTTGAATATTTGGGGACAGAGATGGTAAACAGGCGGGAAAACAAGGGAAGAGACGGAAGAAAGAAATTTTATGTGGATCCATATCTTATCATGTACCGTAGGGCAAGAGGTGAGTAAGTGACTGAGATTGGTTGTCTTACTCGCCCTTATCAACACATACAAAGGTTCTATCAAGGGCGGGAGAGCTGAGAGGGAGGCAGTTTAGGATCTTACAGAGGAAATAGAGATAGAGAAGAAGGGAGAGAGAGACAGAGCAAAAGGGACAGAAAGGTTCATACCCAGGGTGTTGTTTCATAATGAAGGAGACATGGACAGATTTATTAGGAAGATTTGGGGGGGGGGGGGGGGGGCTAATTAGCACTTCAATGATATCTAGGTAAACATGTACCACTTCACTGCATGTATGGCATGTGTAGATGCTCCCATGCAGGTGCCATTTCTATTGAAGACAATTAAGTACATATCGATTATAATATGATTGTAATCCATGAAAATGATGCTTTTAAGAATTTTTATAAATATAAAAATTGTTGAGTCCTAAAGTTGAATTTTGGCGGTTATAAAAGCAAAAAAAAGTAAAAAAGCATATTGGTTGCCATGAATACCACACATAATGCTATAAGAAACTTATTTGAGTTTGGTAATGTGTGGACTTTCTTAGGGGTTAAGACAATTCGTAGGCAAAATATTGGCCGACACTGTACCAAATTCAGAGCCAAATTGATGCTACGAAAATTCTTAAGACCACTTTCCAATTCGTACGAATTAGAGTAAATTCTTATGTTATATTAAAGTTGCTTTCCCAGGTAGTAAGATTGAGTGGTTCTTCGAGATTACATTCATATTAGTTCCAAAACTCAATAATATCAATCTCTCACTTAATGAAAAGTAAGATAAATGTCTAAATTCTGTGATTTTACGATCGGGGAAACACAGGGATGTGCGTTCAGCCCACCATTGTAGTGTTCTAGATGCACTGAATTGACACGTGGTGGCACCTCTGTGCCAGGCCCGGTACCATGTTTCTCTCTCAATCCGCACTAACTGACCTTGGTTGGGCATGCGCACTTGGGGACTCTGGGACTGACAAACAGACATGCCGAGTAATGGTGGACACAAGTAGATTTGGAGGCGTATTTCTTCTCAAATGTATTAAGAAAGACACCCAAACCTTTGGGATAAGGTGGGGTAGGGTATTTGCTCCCTAATATAGAAAATAGCAGGGACAGGAGCTTTAACATTTTTTTCGTAGAACACTCCAAGACAATTCTTAAGGCCCTTAAAACAATTGAATATATCCGAAAGTTTTAAGAGATTCTACGATTTGACCAAAAATGTTAGTAATTTTGAGAGGCAGGCAACTTTGGAAGTCTGTAACATCACTAAATTTTGGAATATCAACAATTTTTTTCCTCTTTTATAATGCTTACTTCCCCTTCTGTACATCCCCGACATTTTTTCTTTTTTTTTTCATTTTTTTTGCATGTGATGTGCCACAGGAAAATGAGTCCACGAAATCGTAATTCCTTAAGAAAAGTGCTAAGACAATTCATATGACAATTCGGGAATGTGTGGGTCATGTGTGGGCCACGAAAAACGCACACAAATACGAGTACGAATTAGCCAATTTTGTTAAGAATTCGTCCACGAATTGTACGAATTGTGAGTTCTTGAATGCGTGGGCCCGGTTTAACTCACTAGTGAAATACGCACTGTGCAGAGCTCACTCTAGATATTATGTTCTTCTCAGAGCAATGCGTATATAATAAAGACATATATACTTCAATTTGTCTATTTAAATTCAAACACTGCATTGTGCTAAGCCACATGTCAATATATGAACACCCGAAATGTGGCCGTGACGGTTCTTCCAATATCTGCCAAAACGTTGCATCTATTTTCCTATGTTGAAGTTACATAGGCCTACATGTATGTATACATACGCAAATTTATGGCAGACCGCGTTGGCGAAATGATTAAGTGGCAACATACAGCTGAGATGATGTTAGGTCAAAACAATGTAGTAATTGATAATTGCAGACATCTTTTTACCCACGTCGTGACCACTATAATGTCATAGTTTCCGGCGGAATCACTTCTGGACATGATGACGTCGTCAAATTATCCACCCACGTCATGGCAATCTTACAAAGAGCAGATGCCCCATAATGTATACAAACCCCTACTCACAACATATACTGAGAAACAGGCCATTTCCCTGTAAGTCTCTGGACACTCTTTTCTTTGAGGAGAGGAAAGATGGATCCACAGATGGGGGAACCAAAATTTGGAGCGTTCGGGTTTTTGTTATTCCTTGATCAGGTATTCTATATATTTTGAGAATATCTAATTTGAAAGTATGTTTTTTCTGAAACATTAAATGCTACCATTGTCATTTTTTCACCCGAAAAAAAAACCCCATGTACAGTAATAGGTTTTAATATATCTTAGAAATCTATAATGAGGTAAAGTACTCGTTTAGACGCATAGTATAACGCATAGACACCTCACCTTATAGTTTATGATCAAAGTGAGCTAGGTGTCAATTATTGGGCATATACTTATCCATTATAATCCCCTATCTCATGCATATATATGTATTACTCACACTTTCGGTTCAGTACACATATCTTATCAATGGAGTATTAGTTGTGGCTTAACACTCAGTAATACCAATAGATACACTTGGATGTGTGAACCATCTTTTCTTAATGCCAGAGGTTAAGTCAACCTATAGCGTCTGCGAGCGCCCACCATTTTTTCCCCCTCAGGCTGTAAGGAAGGGCAGAGGTGGAATGGGGGAAATTGCTTCGAGGGGGGCGGACAGAAGTAGCTGACGTAACTTGGATTGCCCCCATGGTTATTGGAACCTTATACGATCGATTATTATCCATTTATGGACCTCAATGAAAGGAAATCCTCACGAGTATTGTAATTAGATAAAAAAAACATGTCAAAAACTAAGCCAAAAAGGAAACTACAAAAATAAATCGTCTAATAAGCAAGGCAATACAGTTCAGAAGGGTTCACATGCGATTGACATCCCTGAAGCCATTTACAAGCAGAAAATTAAGAAGACAAACACCCCCCCCCCACACGCACCTTTTTTGGAGGCACCAAACCTCACTCATCACCTGAATTAGGGCGATTGTCTCACATCCGGATTAAAGTAAAAACATATAAATGTATCCAATTTATTTAAGCCAAATCAATCAATAACCAATAAAAGACACAATTTTTCATTTCTTATTGCAGAATACTGTCCCAATTGATGGTTTATGTGAAAATCGCATGGGGGTCTGGGGCTCCTTAAATCTATCGCCCTCTTGATCTGTCACTACCTGTCTGTATGATATTGTAAGTTAAAGTGAGCGTCATTCCTCTGTAACCACCATACGTACTAGATCACCCATTTTTATTTGCTAGCTGAGAGTAAATAGTGACAGAGAGTGAGTCTTTCCGCCTCCCTCTTGGAGGTCGCACGCTCTTAGAAAACAAGGTTCTATGTAAACCCTTACAGAGCCCTAGCTTGTTTCACTAGCATTATAAAACGAGTAGAATTTCTTGAAAAAAAAATAGATTCAGTTTAAGAACACAATCTAAGAATTGCGATTGAAGGGGTCGGTTATCAAGAAAGCAAACAATCTTATCTTAGGCTTAGTGGAGAATGACATGATAGTAAGTTCTTTCGTGGACTTTCGTTTAAAGATGAATTCCCAGCTTACCACATTTACTCGTATTATGACCTATAACTGAATTCATCAATATTCTGCTGCTATTACACATGTTAAAATGTCTTATACAATTATACAAAAATGACTTTTAGATGGGTTGAACAGAAGGGAACAAAAAGTAGAAAATCTTTAGGTTTGACCGATGTTTGTTCAGCTGTAATGAGCAAAACAGTCGTCTATAGGACAAATATGCAGCATGTAAGGGGAAGAGACAAATGTTGATGGTGCGATATATGGCTGAGTAAATGATTGGGCTGCATGGTAGCTACCTCCCCAACTTCATACTTATATTGACTAAACGAAATAGACTCCTCTCTCGATACGCCCCTCAACCTTTATTTTTAATATGTTCACATAACCTCCACCAGTAGCATTGAGCTTATCACAATGTCTGAGGACTCCAGTCGCTCGTGATGCATTTCCTTGATATGGTATACATGTTGAGGTTTACCCATTTGAAACTTACATGATCAAGATGATGGTGAAGGGGCCGTTTATTTGAATGCTCACTGTTGGATACTTCACCTAAAAATAAGGACCTCTGGATGTCGATGAGAACCAAATTTAACTGTAGTATCCACTGGCTGCGGTAAGCTTTGCGATGGTGTTGTGATGGTGAGGATCGAGTGGTGAGGTCCTGCCTACATGGCCAGTGAACCATACATGTAGGCAGGACCTCGTACGTCATTCGTCTCCACCTACAGAACCAACACAACACCATCGCAAGGCTTAACGCAGAGCTTAACGCAGCCAGTGGAGACCCCACATTACAGAGAACCTCAAGCAACCGCCACTTCCAAGAGTGAAGTGCATGTTTTGGGGGCATGTAGGATCTGATCACACAAGCTACTACTAGGCCCAGTACATAGAGATCACGATAAATATCGCAGAGAAACACTTTCCGCCAGTCAGCTGGTGGAAGACATACATTTATAGAGGAACGCTTGTTTTAGGATCGCCATTCCGCAAGTTGTATCGACAGAAGACCGCCGCTAGTGATTACCGTACCTTCGCTTGTACATGGACTTTAAACTTTAGACGAGGCAGCAGTATTTCTATTTAAGTGTGTAAGTATTGGAAACAATCTTGGACCATACCAAAGGTCTTATATATTATGTGTCTATACTTCTGGTAGTAACCTGATATTATGACTTAATTAATAATTGATATCAAACAAATACTCAATATATAATTGGTTTTCTTAAGGTCTCTATGAGTTGTTCAACTAAGTAACACTATTCTAAAAAAGTGACCTGTGTATTTTTTATAATTCACTGACCATTAATTATATCTTAGGGAGATATTACTCCAAGATCATATCGAATGAATTGACTTTCCCCAACCCATTTGAATCTATATTCAAAAGGAACAGATACATTACTCAAACTACTTATGGCACTGGTAGTAATATTAATTAAGGTTAGCCAGTTGGTATACAATGGCCATAAGCCTTGCAAGACCCACCACATTTTGACGAAGTTTTCTATTCATAAATAATTCTCGAATGTCCTATATACTTGAGTATCCACATCCGAATGATTTTTCTATCATTAGTTATGTAATAAGGTTGTGTATTAGGACATGGTTTAATTGGGGGAAATTATATATTAATTAATTAAGGGAAATCAATTAGTATTAATTGACATATGGTGAGCAGGGGGAGTTGAAATATCTATATTAGAACAGTGCATAAAAGCCACGAAGATATTTTAAAGAGTTTTTAAATAAAATACTCTCCCTGTTTAGGTTTGATGGTTTCCTGCTTCTAGGGTTGTGAGTCGTGAGAACTCAATAACTTTGATATTCATTTTATGACTCTGTACCTCTCTGAAACAGGCAAAATATATGTTAGTCATAGAAAAATCGTTCACTTGGCATTTAATGGACACATCAGTTTTGTCATGTTGTACACAAATGCCTTGATTATAATCTTGAATAATATCCAGAGAAGCCCATTGCTAAAAACAGCCCCAAGTCTATTCCATATCCTTTCACTCTTGAAATACTCATTGATCAATGAGAGACCCTCTGTTGCGGTGCTGGATACCATGCATGTTATTTGACAATCTACAGACAATTCTATAGGGAGATGTCATTCCAGTTAATACATTGCAGCATGTGCACTGGTTTGCCCCACAATTTGCAGTGGTTAACATCAACAATCAACAACTGCTAGATACTCAGGTCGAACATAAGTTTACTTAGAGAATTTATCATGACGAAGTGCGAAATCCCACCCGCATAGTTTGTATGTAAAGCATCGAAAAACAAACTTTTCCTGCTTTTAACAACTCTTTTGTGGTTTAATTGTCACGGTAGTAATACATACTCCATTCTAAGTATTGAAAAAAGTGAAAAAGGTTTTTAATGGAACATCATCGATATTTCATTTCCTAACATATGTCTCCCTTTTATGTCATCATACATGTAGAGAGATCTGCACTTTTATATGTAGACATATTAATGTAGTGAATTAATCTGACATACATGTTGCACCAAATTTACGAAAACACCGTACTTTGGCAAGTGCTATGCATCTAATATGTTAATGTACCCATATCAGGGAGAACGGAGATGTAAGTGGGCATGGGTCAACATTCTAGAGAAAATCAAGAACGTGAGGGAAATGGTGCTTTTTTTCGTGGACAATCCAATGTTTATTCACCTATATTATATGAAGTTCTTCACATATGGTTCTAGTGTGGGGGTGGGGGATATTGTCCTAGGGGGATATTGACTAGGGGATTTTGTCCTTTCAGGACAGTATCCCCTAGGATTTTGTGCAATAGGGGACCATGTCCATGGGTATGTTGGCAGAGGAATATTTTCAAGGGGTTATTAAGGCGCCTCCTTCTGCAACTTGGTCAGTTTTCCCCTTTGAATTTATGTCAATATTGATTTATATTCCTATAATTATTATAAGTGTCTTGAATACCTAGGGCCTCTACAGGTACTACATCTTTACATGTATTGCTTCCTGAAACTCTATAGGTCTCTGAAGTCATAACATTTTTAGTTTTCTTCCTGGAACTGGACCTATTATATTGAAAAGTTGCACCAAGACGCACAACAGGTGTTTAAGAGGTTTCAAGCTGCGATATCAACCCAAGTATAGATTCCAAATAAGAAGTTCAATTAATTTCAATTAATTGTTCAACAAATTAATTTCAGATCAGTATCATCTGAAACATGGCACACTCCGGAGATCTCCTAACCTTCCATTGGGCAGACTACCTCGTGTTTGGGGCGTCCTTGTTGATCTCTCTACTTATCGGAGTCTACTTCGCCGTTATGGACAGACGACAGAAAAAGAGCACAAGTTCTGATTTCCTAATGGCGGGAAGGAACGCCCAGGTAAGCATTCAATTTTGACTTATGTATCAGGGGAAGGATTTCCGAACAAGATTTTACAAATGTGTGCATTTTATATTTTGTACTAGACGCTAGATCGTATTAGAGACTTGTTGTTGTGCTCCCAAATGTATTGATTACGTAATGCAACTATACCATTATATTCCTATTAGTGACTATAACACGACATACAATGAGTATAGACTTATAAGCCTTATGAATAATTTATGACGATAATGTACGAGATACTTGATAGTCACATAATTATTTCATTTTATTTCATCTGTATTAAGGTTTGGGGAAAGCTTTTGCCTGGCCCGTTTATTTCTGGATCACATTTCATTTGTATTGGTTTATGTGTAATTTGCATATATATAAAAGCCCAGCTAGGTTTCTTTTTGTTTGTAACAGACATTCGAGTATTATCTGTAGACATTTGAAGATGATTTCCTTGTACCTTTTTGATAACCAGTCTTGTACCAGTCCATTTTTATACCTCTACTTAACGGTATATTAAGATACTGGTACGGTTATCACAACATCCATAGATAATGCTATATATAGACGCAATGACTGCCGTCCAGGAATTATCCTTATGTCAAACTAGCGTTCATGTATCATATCATGTAGACGATGTACACTATCAAAATTATAAACACACAACACAACACAACACAAAACTGCAAGAGAATATCCACTAGAAAACCTACACTTCAGTTTGCCATTATTTCAGTAGTAAAGAATTATGCCTTTTGAAGATGAAAAAACCATGAGAGGGCAGTGGGATCTCTGTATATCAGTTAGGCAGGAGGATTCTTAATAGATTTATTACGATTATGAATACACGTTTTGATGTTGATTATCATTTATTTACGAGGTTTCGGGCGACTTGCCTTTCATCAAGTAAAGAAATCAGTTCGTTCAATGTTGGGTAAATCCAAATTCCTGGACTGTTTCAATCTACCAAGCAGGAGGAAAATGTTATCGAATATGTATAATGTATAGTTATAATTTTTAAATGACAGTTCAGCAATGTGCTCGTGCGCCATCTTTTGTACAATTATGGTCGGTGGTTTATCGGCTAAAATGACTAAATGGCTAAAACTCTTGATTGCGAGTGACATGTAAAATGACTTTCTTTTTTGAATACACATTGGTATTGGAGGTTGAGGGGAGAGATGGGGGTCTTTCCTCATTAAATCGGCTGACAGCTAGCAGGGGAGGTCATATCTTTTTTATATAAAGTATTTTAGAATAGTGGTATCTGAGATCTTCATCAGGAAAATAACTTTTATCGAGCACTGTACAAAATACAAGATATGTAATGAATGGAAGATACCTGACGTTTAACGTTCGTCCAGTTACGAACCCGGCCCTGACCTGGAAGCACACCTTTTGTTTTGGCCTGTACATGTATACCTACTTATCCCGTGGACGAATATGCCAACTGATATATCATACTAGATGTAGTGAAGTTGTGATCTCATGAATATCCACGTTGGCCTGGCCAGAGGGAAAATAATCATTAGTGACATCAGGAATACAAGTCAGTTTGGAAATTCTATTACTTTGATTAAATTGGTAAAATGTATTTTGAGGTGTAAACTATGAATCAAGATGGAGTGAAAAACCATAAAACAATGAGGACAGAAGAGGGAATTCCGTGTGGGGTTGTTTTATTGGGGGGTCCGACGTTTCGTAAAATATAAATAATACACTATTTATTTTGATGATGGTTGTAAAATTGAATAAGATATAATATATGAAAATATCCCTATGGGTGAAAGTGAAGAGAATATAGAGAGGGTGTGGGTGGGTGGGCAATGTTGAAGAGGCGAAGGAGAAGTGAGGGTTGGACACAGGTGAGTAGGGTATATGAGGGGATAGGGGGCGTAGTGGTAGAGTTGTAATGCGTTGTGGTGTCATGTCGCTATGATCCCGCCTTCAGCCCATGGCCAATGCGGCGAACATCGCCAAAGAAACAAATACTCAGTACCAAAGAATAACACAAGTTAGGATTGAAATTATATGTCCGTGGAATACATTAATGCATCTGACATATAAGAACTTTAGTTATACTTATATTTCATGGAACAGTAGGGCAAATATTAATGAATAACAATAATACTAGCAGTATATATACCTCAATATACAGACCTTTCTATACAGTTATATACACACCATGTCTAATGCAGCTGATGGTAATGGTCCTAGCAATACTCTCCAATGTCTTTTTTTAGTTTGGACGTAGTTTGCTTCAAAATAATGAATTTATAAATATGAACCCTTTGTTTCCACCAATAATGAACAGAGTGGTTGAAAAGAACCTGGCACCTTGATTGATGACAAATGGTTGTTACAATATTGAACCAATAGCAGGTACTTGGCCTCTGGACCGTACACAACCCACTACAAACGCGTTCCTGAAGGTGCCACACAAATCCAGTCAACCAGCATCATTTATCTGAGATTAATTTCTTTGTGGTGCATAATCCCGAGGTGAAGCCAGTGAACTTTGCACAAACAGTGCACGATTAGTCCCGAAATGGAGGTCACTAATCCTCGTTAAGGTGGTTATAAACCCCGAAAGGTCACAAGACAGTGACTAAAACGCCTTGTGACTTCTCAAAAAATAATAAGGGATTTTAAACAGGCACCTGAATATTGGATCGACAAACACATTACAGGAGTACCTGAGTACAATCGGATTCATCGTTAATGAAAATAGTAGCCAGCTTAGAAATAAGAAGAAACGGGGGGGGGGGAGAGAGAACTATCCACACCGACTGATTTCCATTCAGTTGATTTTTTTTTTAAATTTGCAACGTTTCTACTTTTATCGGTTGGAAACGTTGTTGGCCAACAAATGAAGTTAGCTGACAGCTGAAAAATTGTGTACCAGTGTGCAGATGGTCAGGTTATCTAACTTCGTTCGTTAAAGATACTATTGAACCAGTATCTTTCTGTGGGAACAGACAATTTTAATCGCAATATATTTGATAAACATTTTCAAAACTGATTTATATGGCACAGTCAACAGAAGCCGCGGACGGTAGATGGAATACTTACTGAACAGCTGTGGACTAATGAAATCATATCAGAACAAAGTTATGTTCAGAAATTATGAATGAAAGAATGATGGCCGCGCAACAAAGTGTGGAAGAATCCGCCATTGATTTCTCTTTTGTAGAAAGGGTACAAGTTGCTATCGAAGTCATAATGGAGACATGACAATTGAACCCAATGTTGTGCAGAGTAATACGTTGGGGGTGTAGGCTCGGTGAATTATCCTTTGACCTTCTGGGTGGTGATGTCTTTGAAAAAATGTGTAACTGGTATTCGGAATGAAATTCTAAATGAAACGGATGATGTTATAACAGGCACTAGGTTGAGAGAAAGTTACTCACTGTCATTTGTTTCGGCAGATAATTGGATATTGTATAGGTGTTGCACCTAATATTTCGTATCATATTTGATTATCAATTTCATCTATGCCTCTTCATCTAGCAAAATACAGTCGTGCTGGGAGGCGGTAAGCAGATGGCTGGAAAAATTGAAATCTGTTACACAAGGTCAATTAATCTTAGGCCCTAGTCCACTTAGCCGATTATCTCATGCGATTTTGTACAGAGGATCGAATCCCTCCTGAATTGCACCAGGGAAATAAAAATTGTTCATTAAATGAACGATTTCTTTTGATTACAAAATCATTATTTCTTTTAAATTTCACATACATGTATGGTTGTTAAAAGGAGGTCTCCCTTTATTGAAATATGCGTCTTTTCCCACTTGAGACCGCTAGCCTGTGTTCAGCTGCATCCGAAATATAAAATATAGATTACAGGATCATCGTTTTGAACCCAAAAGAATATTCAAACCTTGCAATTGTGTATTAAAACTTACCAGTATTTACATATGTATGCATTGTAATATACTCAATGTGAATGGCAACTATAGGTAAACCTATAGAACCTTTCAAATTTAGAGAGAAAATATCATACATTACATTACATCCTATTCGTACCCATGTGTGAGAAAGCTGAGGGATTAATGCCTCATTAATGTGCCCATGACTATAGAGTCAGAGTTCAAGGCACATTAACACCGTGTAAGTGCTCCTGATTCCACTTAATGGCATCATCCCAGCAGCCCGGTCTGCTGTGCCAGGATGTAATGATGGGGCAAACCAAACCCTACCAAACATTGTCGCAATACAATGACACCCTTTCCCGAGTCCAATATGTGGGGTGGGAATAAATGGATTGGTGGCAGGCAAAACGAATTTTCTCATTCAAATTAATGATCTCCCAGTATTAACATGTCGCAAGACTGTGTCTAAAAGAGATGCCTTTAAAATGTAATCAGAGGCAATTTGCGCTAGACTTTGATAGAAAAATATTCTGGGAAAAGTGACATGAAGAATTTGAGTTTAATAATCTAATAACGACAAGTGATAAGACTAATGTGAAGTGAGACAATCATCTTGAAATAAGCTCAGATTATCATTATGAAATGCATTAATAGTTATTAATTCAATTTTAAAATGAGTAGCAAGAATCTCCAATTTGTCTACCGTTAACATAGCCTCCCAAAGGATCCTTGTCAGGGTACTTTAGTACAAGTGTATGTATTCGTTTCAAGGGTGTGATCTATGTTAGTACCCTATACTTGAAACACTTCCCACCCTTTGAAGACCAGCCTGTGGCAGTGTGTCGCGACATAAGCAATTTTTCTAACCTTTAATGGTTATGCTATTTTCCTAGGAAATTGTTATATTTTTGTCGCAAAACTAATCTGTCGCTTGAGGGGTACATATTACTTACAGATATCATATAATAATAAGCGTATAATCTTCATTTAATCTTTCAAAACAAAACAGGAACTGCAGTATTATTCCATGAATATCACGATTGTAACTTAGTTGAATCGGGAATAGCTTGTTTATTTATCCATCATCAGCATCCGGGAACTTAATATACTGGAGTAGCAGCCTTCTTTATTTAGATATATTTAGAACACGCTAGTACTTAGACTTTCCATAATATTCATTATGTCCTTATTCCTTGTTACTAAACTTGTAAATTTTCAGTTCAAACAACGAGTATAGAGTTGGTTCTATCATGATTGTAGTTTCTGCCACATTTTATTTAGGTTTCAGTTGCTTTAAATTACCGAGTTATCAATGGAAATGTCACTGTCCATTCCCTTTTCTTCTTCCCAAATGTCCCATACATTCAATACAATGCCTAACACATATTTCCCTCCTTTTCCTACAGATGATACCCGTAGCAATGAGCATGCTTGCCTCTTTCCTCTCTGCTATCTACATCATTGGGGTACCACCAGAGATTATGCTAAATGGTACCATGTTCTCACTCAGTGCTGCCGGGTACTTGTTGGGTGCTGTGGTGGGTGCTCATATATACCTGCCTGTCTTTCACAACATGAAGGCCACCAGTGTCTATGAGGTAATTATTTCATTATCCTGATTGTTTATGTGCTGGTTCTGTAGGTGGAGAGGTGTGGCGAGGTCTTCCTTACATGGTTCGCTGGCCAATTGATTTGGTTAGAACCTAAATTAAAAAGAAATAAAATGAAGTAGCCAGAGGGGAGGTGGTGTAAATGACCTAGTCCACTAAGCCGATTCTCATGCGATTTTGTGCCGCAGAGGACTCTTTTCCACTAAATTCTGTGAGAATCGCATGAGGATCGGCTTAGTGGACTAGACCCTTAAGTTGCACCTCCATCATTGTCCTTATGTTTAGATGTTTTTTAAACTAGTAACAGACTCGTAGGCGTGGACGTGAGTTCTTATTATTTCGGTATTTTATAATCAAAAGTTTTCTTGCTTCATTTGATGAAATCCCCCGATATCAAATTCAGCTTTATTATAATACCCGTATCGGCATTTTGGTGATATTTTCCATATGTAGGTGGCACTTTCTAAGTGAATAGTGGTACACATTATAAATAGTCCTTTCTATAGTATCAACTTACAGATTGATAACTAACTTATATACTGTGAAAGCTGTTTTTATACAAATGTACTCAATTTATAATTTAGAAATGAACGTGTCCAAACCAAACCATTGGAACACATCAACTTAATGTAACACAAGCCTAGGCAATATTCGCCATTTTGACTTAATCAGCATATTGTTTGAATTCACCGTTTCGATTACATTCAGGATATGTTTATGCCATTCACCTTTAAAACTGTAATAGACATTTTCTCCATTGTAATGAATTTGTGATTTTTACGTTCCAGTATTTAGAGATACGTTTTAATCGCACAGTGCGAGTCATGGGGTCACTGACCTTTATTCTTATGATGGTGAGTATGACTACATTGTCACTACATGATTTCACGTCATATTACTGTATTGATATTTGTAAATTAAAGAGTTAAATGAATGCGACATTTGACATTGCTGTCCGGCAGAAATCCATGGAGTGGTGAAAAGAGAACTGATTGTCGAATACTTTTCCCTTTTGAGTGTCAACTCCAGCAGTGATTACGGTCGTGTTGCTTACAATAATTCAATCAGGTTGAATTTATTTATTCAATGCTCAAAACAGGCCTTTCGCTGGCCCCAACGATGATGATAATACAACCTAGTAACCTTTAACATAATTAAAATGATTGTCAATTGGGCATTAACATATTATGTCTCAAACGTAGATCCTGGTCAAGGGGGGTATGTTTTGGAATGCTATTTAAACGTCAGTAAACGTTATTTAGATAAATATGTTACATGATTTCAGATATTATACATGGCAGTTGTACTCTATGCACCTGCCCTAGCATTTACAGCCGGTGAGTATCCAACTCCACCCTAACTATTTGGAGCCACAATTACTTAAATTATACCCCAAAGAGTCACAGCAATTCCCTCGCATTTTCCATCTTGTCCCTAACAGAAAGATTTGGTAGTAAATAGTAATCGTGATGACAACAATAATGACAGAGGTGTTAAGATAATAAGGTCAAAATGATTTTGGATCCTCTTTTGCAGTTACAGGGCTTTCCATGTGGATAACAATATTTGGAATAGGAATTATTTGTACGCTATATACTGCATTGGTAAGTGGCTGACTGTTATTTAGATATAACGAGTGTTATTAGTTGTGGATTAGGGAAATAATGAGGTACTCACACGGTAGTTACTCAGGCTACAGTCCATGTCATATAGAGCTTGAGAAAGAAACCTTCAAGTTGTCGATATTATTATTATATACCATGTTACATGAGGGGCATTATAACGGAGGCCCAATAACGATTTTGTTATTGTATATAATAATGTTATTTTTAGATTGTCTTGTGCGTTCCATTCATCCATTATCACCCACGTGGTAGTGATGGAGTTTTGTTCATTTTAAAGTTTGAGATACTTAATGGGGAATCAGATACCCAACAAAGGATATATTTCAATATTCTTTGTCAAAGGCAATCATTGGCATCTCTATTCCTAAAGCAGCTGTTCCACTAGCACCGGATGGTTTGGGATTCGCTTAAATTCCCACATGTTGGATGCTCAGGAAGGCTTCATGAACTTTAAGCCACTTCTCCATTACCACAGCCCTGTTGGTGTACTGCCGCCACACGGCAAATAATACAATGTTAACGGTCGGTCAGCTGGTCGTGGTGATGGAGAAGGGCTTTTACCTGATCATTTGATGAAATTTTCTTTGCTGTCCTTTGTGATGGAGCTGATCGATCCATAAAGCTGGAAACCCATGTGTCCGTAGTGCGTGAAGCGCGATGCGTGGTGTGTACTGTGTGATGCATATTCTCTGTTTCCATGTGTCCGGGAAAATCTTGTAACGCTGCGTACAAAGTAACTACAATTGCTTTCTGATGATGTCACTGAGATGAGCCTGCAAGTACATTTCTATATGTTCACACAGCGTAATGCGTATATTCAATGGCCTCCTGGAGCGATCGAAATACGTAAGTGCGCACTACGCATCACGCAGTACGCATACATGGGTTCAGTCCTGTTAATTTCTTTACTTCTGATTTTCACGCATTATGCACTATGCACCACGCATCACGCACTACGGACACATGGAAACACAGCTTTAGACATGGAACCCGATCCATTAGACACAAACAAGCCTCACGGTTGTTTGTGATGAAGCAAAATCAGAGCTTAATGTTAAAGCCCAAACACCATTTAGGAAACTATAATTTCTTTTTTGCAAATAGCAAAAACATTATAGTCTTCAGAGTATTTGTGAAGCATTATAATGATCGACATCATTATTTAACACCAGAAACATAAGAAAAGAAAGTCAGCTTCTCTCTTACAAGGAGGCAGCCATATTGGTGACCAACAGCGCCACTTGTGGTAATTTATGTTTATTGATGACGTCACTGAACCACTAGGTGTGACTGGTCACTCTACTAGGCATATACATGTAAACAAACATTGAACTTACAAGTGCTTAGTTTAAAGCATTGGTATATACATAATTATCTGATGTATTAACAGTGAGAAGATTTGGATATTCATACTTTTATAAAACAGATCATTCATACACCTTATTCACCCAAGAGAACCACGATTTTAGTGTGCAACTCTCCCCTCCTACACCAAAACAAAACGCTATATATAGCGGTGACGGCGGCAATGTTTTGCCACTTTCACTCCTCTCCCCTGTCTCACCCTAACCCTCCATTTGTCAATGGCAGCCTAACCTTTTTATATAGAGCATCATTCATTTACATATGAATATGGCTCAAATCAATTGAGGAAAGATAGGAGTGTGTCCATTCAGGCATTGCAGGCTATTGTTTATGTTGTGGGTATGAGGGTATGTGACGTCACTCCCAGTCACGTGACTTATAGCAATGGCGCTGACCATGCAAGGTGTCTGCTATGATTAAAGTCCATGTAAAATAGCTCTCTTTTTCCTTATTGGGTGAGTATTACATAAAATACATATGCAGGATTGTTACATATGATTTACCCGCTTAGAAAATGTATACATAGAGACCAATGGTGTTTCGGCTTTAATAGTCGCAACAGGCTCTTCAGGACTATAGTGGATCATCTGCTTAATAAACAAGAGAACTCCTCCCTTCAAGGGAGATTAACTCATCCTCTATTAGTAGTGTTTTCTGCTCTCTGAGATATGAGAGATTTTTAAATTGGGCTCGAAAGTGAACCTCCAGAGCCTCGATGGCAGCTGCATATATATGTATTATACGAGTAACTTACCCTCTATTATACAGAATATATATTCAAATTCAAATTCAAATTCGAATTCAAAAATCCTTTTATTGCTGTTGTTTTTTACAATGCGGTTGCTCTGCATCTACAATTTAGGTCTTCCAGATTAAGCTTGAATTTCTATTTTCAGCCTTGTCCTTTGGATTGCTGACTCATTATAGACTTTGAAATAGGCCTTCCACAGTAATTTATGAAGGCGTCTCTTATTATTAGATTTTGGTACTGTTAACGGTCTAATTGTCATTTGTAGTAACGCCTAAATATAATCATAACATTAAAGTAGACAGTGATATATAGTTATTAATATTTCTACTAATGTTCTTTACAGGGAGGGATGAAAGCTGTGATATGGACAGACACATTTCAAATGATGGTTATCTTCCTAGGTGTCATAGCTCTTTTGATAAAAGGTTCTATAGACGTAGGAGGCATGTCTAAAGTAATGGAAATTGCTTCGAAAGGCAAGAGACTCGAATTTGACAAGTACGTCTTGTTCAGTTTATGTATTCTTAAAAATTAAAGGACGACGTTCTTACCCTTTTGTTTATTTTTATTTTTCAAATTCTTATTTTTATTTTTCAAATTCACACCACGGGTATCCATACAAATACATAATTATTCAGAGTTTAAGTCATTTTCAAGTCATGATCAAGTACATAGCTAAGAATAACATGATTGTCGCTTGGCCTATAAATGCCGGACACTTTCTACCCTGCAAGTGCCAATTTCAATTAAGTAATCTATCCTGAATTTACGTTGTCACGAATGAATGGACGATAAGGACCTATTATTTCTATAATCTTTATGGTTTCAGCTGGTCATTTGATCCCCGGGAGAGACACACAATATGGGGTGTCACAATTGGTAGTGCACTCAACATCCTGGGACTTATAGCTGGAAATCAAATAGTCATACAGAGGTATCTGTCCATCAGGAAGGTTAGAGATGCACAAATGTGAGTTCAAATGTAATTTCATTTAAGCAGATTTAAGCAGCTCAAATGAAAGTTCATACTACGAACCTTTTGTACATACCAAATGCATTGGCTCATAAATTTGGATTGCTTCTCACAGTTACTACTGCTATTTAGTATATTTAAATCAGTAAGTGATAGATATACTTGATGTACTATACTTTTGTAATAACAATAATAGGTAGGCGAAGCCTGAGACACCTGACCTATACGACCACTGAAATTCTTTTTTGCTTTTTCTGTGACACAGGGATAAGAACACAATGATAAAGAATGTTCTCTCCTCCATGCCACGGAGAGGAAGAAACGTTAAAAACAAGTATTATACTTTTGTCTCATAGTTAGATACTGTATTCTTTTATTACCCAGATCAATCTATGTAGCATTACTCGGTGGGGTGTTTATGATGGTGCTAGTGACACTATTGGGATTGATCATACATGCATATTATAAGTGTGACCCGATAGCTTCTGGACTCAGGCCTGAGGAAGTAAGTGCATCTTAAGTTATATCTCATGAATTCTGTATGCATGTGAGATGATACCTCTATCCCCTACATATATAATTTCACATTACATTCCTGAGACAGTATTGTATAGAAGATTTTAGCCTATTTGTTGCAGAGTATGTGCTCGTTCCTAAACGTCAGTATCCTCCTTCTTGTTGTTTTATTAAACACATTAATATTGATTACGGCCAACCATCTAAATAAATAGAAAAAAAGCATCACCTTTAATAGTTGGTTTTCATGTGTTGTTCATTTTACAGCAAATAACTAAAGGTGTGGCCACCGGTACCAATAAACCCATTACAAAAACATAGTTATGTTTCACTTGTGTTCATCAAGAGACCATCCCCAGTCGGGGTTGATGTTGATTTTACAAGCGATCTTAACACTGTTCAATCCTTTCTTTCCAGATTGTCCCCACATTCATGATGCAAGTACTTGGACATTTGCATGGCCTCCCTGGACTTTTCACTGCAAGTGTCTTTGCAGCATCGTTAAGGCAAATATACATATTATACATTTCCCCACAAATGCATGTAGTAGGTCTATACACAGCCTACACAGCCTGTCAAAGGGGTTAACTGAGCAAAGATGCTCCAATACGATACAATATTTATCGGAATGATATCAGACAAGTTTGATTTTACTCCCTCCGATGATATTCCAAAAAACAAAAAGGCTAGAAAATCGTCTGTCGTAACTGCTTCGATAGTCAATCGGAGGATCAATGAGTTTCCAGACTCTCCATCAGTGCTTATATATCTGGTCGCCCGATTGTCGCTTGAATAGTGTCACACATTAAAAAGACCTGGTGTACCACCCCCTTTAATAAGTCATATTATGCACAGAGAGAATTGGGAATCATTACATTTTAAATCAATATGATATCAGAATACTCTTTAGGGAAGTATGGATATACATTTACTGTTAAACGCGTTTATTTGTACCTTCCTATCATTGTAGTAAATATTTTAGTAAATGAACTTGTGCAAATAAAACCAGGTCTTCAACTGATCCAACATGATGTCCGACATCCATAAAATTAAGTTGCGTGTGAGAAAGGTTAATGAGGTTCAAATTTAACTCTTTCAAAGTCGTCGCAACAGTGCAAGTATCTGAAATTATTAAAAAAACACACTGTAACATGGACCTTCAGGCTCTAAAGCTGCACTCTCAGTTTACGTTGGTCAAAATCTAAATATTTTCTACTTTTTGTTCCATTATCCCAAATCCTTTCCTACGATGACTTCACATATCATCGCTCACCAGGGACCATTTTCTCTCGGTCAATTCCACTTCGAGTTCTTGTATAAACATATAACAGTAAGGCCTACAGTAATTAAATCCAGTTATATAAGACATAATATGAAGGAATTCGGTAAGATTTGTTTTGTTGTAATAGCTTACAATAGCTATGGTAATAGCTGAGAATGTAGCTTTAACTTATTTTGTTGCAAGCAAACTCATGTGGCACGTCATATCGCACCAATGGAGTCCTGGCTTTAAATTCACAAAGATTCACAAATACCGACATGAACTGTAAGGTTTGATGTAAGATACATATATTTCTCTCATGTAGTAGCAAATGAGCTACTTAAGGGGTTTGTCTCGACTCAGATAGTATGATAAATTCTTTTAGCAGTTTAGACAAGGGAGTGATGTGCATGGTGTACGTTGCCTAGCGGCCTAAACATATACACACATCCTTCTGACGTACATTATAATTCTTCTCGCAATAAATATGACATTCCTCTTGTGCTTTTCACAGTACAGTCTCCTCAGCGGTACAAGCTCTGGCAGCTGTGTTCATACAAGACATCATACATCCTGTTTATAAACACATTAAACACAGAGACATGTCTGACCATGTCACAACTATTGTGGCCAAAGTATTAGGTGAGTTGTGGAATGCCTATATAGAGGAATTTTAGCTCAGAGTCATACTTGAAGGTTTATAGTTGTAAAAGTGGAATGTTAAACGCCAGACGGACAAGTATCCTCATCAAAAGGGCATTATAAATGTAAATTTTGATTCTGTGAACTTTCTGGGGATTCATCAAAAGTGAAGGAATATGGGGATTGTCTAACTCAGAGGTTTTGAAAATTGGTTCTTCGTAATGGACAATTTCGTCCACCAGCATAATACACTGCCCACTGCCAATCATAATTATTACTCCTAATAGGGCTATCAGGATAAGGGTCAAATCGTCAGAAATGTACAATTATCAGCTCTTCTTATTCATTAAATTTTGCGAAATTTATGAAGAAAATGATAATTACTAGGTATATATGATTATATATGTGTTATAAAGTATATTCAAAACATCAGTTCCCTTTTGTAGAACTGTATTTTGAACCTCATTTTTGTACTAAATTTGGGTTGTTTGAGAGGATTGGTGAAGACGAACTGTACATTGTCTGGCAAATTGACCCATAAACACATTGCAATAGGATATTATAGACCGTTACATAAAACATGACGACTTATACAACCGGATCAAAATCTTCATATTGCCAAAAATAGTAGTACCATAATCTTTGATATGGATGGGAGGGGATGAGGGGATGGAAATTAACCAGATACTACACATAAATTTAAGTACCGACGCCTCATATTAAGCTTGAATTTCTATTTTCAGCCTTGTTCTTTGGATTGCTGACTATTGGTCTATCATACCTATCACCATTCCTGGGACCATATCTTCTTCAGATCGCCAATGCTATATTTGGTACATTGGGCGGCCCCTTATTTGGCGTATTTACATTGGCTATCTTCTTTCCATGCGCTAACTCTTGGGTAAGTTAATAGCATTGGATATAATTGACTATTATTCTACAGCCAATCTATTCGGTCGGGTAGACGTAAAAACTTGTATCATGGCTTCTCAAAACCTGGCAAGTGAAGTCCCTGGGAAGTCCCTGAACACTAACAGAATTTCTTTTAGATATATATTTTATTTATTTATATTATTTCACTAATACAAAATTATATAAATGCAAAATACTAATACCCTACTACTACTACTACTACTAATAATAATAATAATAATAATAATAACAATAATAAGTTTAGCATAATATTACTTCCAATGACAGAAAGGAACATACATTGTCCCCGTTGCATAACAATCTGCGAGTAGCTTTCTCTGTGTTAATATTAAGCTCGCAGATTGTTATGCAACGGGGGCATTTTAAAGATATTTTCTTGTAAGAAATAAATTGCAATTTACTCATAATATGCTATATACATTGGTTGCCTTTAGGGAGCTGCTATAGGGTTGATCACAAGTTTGGTCCTGTCCATGTGGATAAGTATAGGGGCCATAGTGACCAATGTCCGGCCCATACCCCTACCTCCTAGACTGGAGAACTGTAGCCAACATATACTTAACATTTCATCCACCACCACATTATCACCAAATCCCCTTTTAACTACGGTTCTTCCTAACAGGTCAGTTATAATTCTCATTTATAATGTATTGACAACCTAGCATAGCGCTGCGTTCTCAGGTACAATATCCTCAATATATAGTACCTCAATAATTATACATTAGTTATAAAGAAAGTGATGAAGGGCTTTGAGCCCTTTTCATCTATGGCCCATCATTTTAATATTTTATTTTTCATTATACCAGAGTTGTTTCCAGCAGAAAAATCTGACACTATTTATTTATTGTATCTTCCGAATACACTGAGATACATATATATTTGTTGCTCTTTGATTTCAGTGATCCTACCCCAGGGATATATGAGTTGTACAAAATCTCCTATATGTGGTATGTTGTGATATCCGTGGCAGTTACAATTATAGTGGGTCTCCTCGTCAGTGCAATCACTGGTAGGTTAAACAACATTTTTGAATGCTATACAAACTTGTATGATGAAAAAGCCTGCACATGATTAATGAATCAAATTAAAAAGGTAAATTTACTAGTATGAAGTCTGATTCTATATTGCAAAATAAATACGGTAAGTATATATTAAAGATTGTAATCTAAAATTACCTAAGATCTATAATCTATTGTGTTACAAATAGATTATATAATATCTAAACCGTCACATATCTTACATATCGGACCGGAGCTTTATATATAGTATGTACACATTGGTGAAACTAGAAATGGCATATTATCATGTATATATGAATATGTACGCCATTGGGTTCTGTTTTGATGGCTTCTTGAGAGAAATTCAAATGAAAAAATATTATTTTTACAAAACTGACAGGCTGCAGACGAAACCAAGAGCCACTGAACAAAAGCCTGGTCTTCCCTTACCCAGACATCTGCTGCTGCAGTGCTGCCACCTGCGGTGTAGAGGAGGAACAAGACAAGGAGGTGCTCAATTCGCTCTTACTCTGGAAGCCTGCTTCGCCACCTATGAACAGTTCTAATCTATAGCTACATACCTTGCTCTTAAAAAGTGGCCACAAAACTTCATATTTAGAATAAATATTATAATTGACATCTACATAAGCTTCTAGAAAAGTTAGATTATATCCTTTCGTCAAGCTCAGCTGGCAACGGCGCTTGGAATCTGTGACTATATGATCCTGGATGAAATTCGGGCCTGCCTGGGTTAAAGTTAGGGCCCTGGAAACTCCCTTCCTCTATTTTCTAAATGTCAAACAAAACCAGCTTCTATATGAGTTAATAGAGTTCGGTTTTCATAGTTGCACAGTTTGCAAAGTTCACAGCTCTCATGATGCTCTTGGCAACCCAGGGCGAGTGGAGGTGCGCTGCCATCACTGCGCTGTCATTACACAAGTGTCGATTGGTATACTGTGCTCTTGATATACGACTGCTTATTAATCCTGGTTTTGTGTCCACTTTTTATGGAAAAGGTCCATGGGGTAATGTTCTCATGAGAGAACCAGCTTATCTGTGATCCTATGTAATATTATAATACTAGTTATAGTAGTAAAGATATACCAACATATATTAGCTAATATCTAATAATCTGGTGATGGAATATATTGATTCAATACTATTATGGTATTTTAAATGAGGTGCCTCTTCTAATTGTATAACCTGTAGGTATTTAGATTACTAACACCTTCTCCTCTTTTCAATGATTCAGGAGAATGAAAACATTGCAAATCTTAGGTAGATGTAAGATGTCTGTACTTGTATGGATGGTAAATTCATGGATTTTGGAATCCAACTGGAATCTCACATGAGCTTGTAATTGTTCTTTTCGAATTGCAACTTGTAACTGTCCTTTCGAATTTTCAGATATATTTAATTTTGAAGGAATAGATACTTACATGCTGATAAATCCTTAGTAACGTTGGTGATTATCGATTCCCAATTCGTGTGGCGTAAACACCAGTCCTATTTATGTAAATAAGGTTACTTTGCTTGGTTCGGATAATGTATTATGATAGGTATTTTCATTTCCATGTTATAAAAAATACAATTTGTAGTGGAACTAGTTGAGTATTATCTGTCAGATGACAGCTCTTCCAGGAGTGCCTTTGTATTCCGAAACATTCATATTTTGATAGCATACAATCATAATAATAAGGATCCTTACAATATTGTTTATTACAAGCAGCACAGTGTACTATATTGTAAAGTGATTCCTTTTGATTGATTATTAAATTATTATAATAATTAAATCTTCAATTTGGCACAAAGTAATCACATCTGAATTTAGTATCAGGTCTTCCTTTGTGTGCCCGACAATAATACATGAAATGGATCAGTTAAAAAACGGTTTGATGAGAACAATAATAGAGACAAAACTAAGACAGAATATGAAACACATTTATAACATTATGTTTGTTTGCATTGCCCCACGGCACCCACTTTTGGGTGGGTGGGATGTGTGTGTGTGGGGGGGGGGGGTAGTGGTGGTGTACCACCAACGATCACATGACACCTGAAGTCATGTGATCACTTAGGTGGAAAAGGCAGCTTAATTTTTAATTATAGCTGTTGAAAGCAGCTATATATACTAGGCAAGTCACGGTACAAGAATCATAATCTTTAGATACAAAAAGTCAGTAGGGAATACACTGGTGTGGAAGGTTAGGCTTTAGTTACGGTTTTGTCCACCTGAAAAATAGGCAGCACTATGTATACTATGACTCCAGTTATTTCTTTATGAAGGGGCCATACTGCAGTCTCCACTCTACTTTTTATATAATTGAGAATTTATTGTTCAGTGAAAAAAAATATATTGAATTGGATCGGCTCACAATAACATATTGGAGAATTTGATATATATGGCATTAAATTAAGGTAGGAATCTCTTGATCATAACTATATTACCACTGACTTGATGGCAGGCTATTTCTGAGGGACTAGTATGTAGGCCTACTATAAGTCAATAACATTCATTCTAGGTAAAAGAGGCACTTCAAATGATATCAGTAGCAGTCATGACTGTATTAAGATATTGTCTTTATTTTAATATGCCTTGGAAATTACTGTCTGTCTCATTGGTACATTTCTAAGGATACCACTTTATAAAGCTCTGCGACAGAAAAACCTTATACTTGAGATATTTTGTCAGTGCTTAAAAGCTTTTAGTCATAATCTATATAAAATAAAATGTTATCTAGAAGCGATTTTAGTGATTTTATTGCCACTGAATCCTATTATTCAGTTTTAACATGTATACAATATTAAATGAAGAAATATGGAGCCATTCTGTTCCAAAGGCAATGTTTTGAAGAAACCATTAGCCCCTTTGCCTCTGGCCTAAGAATGCCAGAATGCCATTATAGAGAAGATATGGAAATAGATGCCCAAGTATTGTTTTCTAATGCGACTTTTTATAATTTGTGTTATGCTAAATCATTCCCCTCTGAAATTAAGTTAATTTTTACAACATGTTTTAATGTTGTGCGCCTGTTAATAGTAAATACATTTTAGGAAGGTCGTATCCCTGGTTCCTGTTCAGTGTAGGGCTTTAATTGCTCCTTTGATTTTTCGTTTTTGGAGTTAATTGGCACTAGTTCTTGTCCCCTCAAAATCAGACGTATGTCCATTTTGGTGGTGGTGGTCGCTGATGCTGATTTTGGGTATCCTTCAGTTATTAAGCTAGTAAAACTATAATTATTAAGACAACAGCCTTCTTTCGAGAAATAAGGTAATTACTATTGTAGTATAAATTTAAGGAATTTATCAGAGTATTTATCAACCAAGTGAAGAAAGTCCATGTTGTTTGTATGTCTTACTTATGGTCATATCCAAAATTCCCACAACTATCTCAATTATGCTCAAATGTCTGTGCCAGTTGCGGTAAAGTGGTTAAAGATAATTTTCTCTTTGTTTTAGTAGAGAACTGGACCTTATTTAATTTGCCTGAAATTAAACAATTTCGATAAAATGAGGTATCCTTTAACGAATACATTAAAAAAAGTCAAACGAGAGCAATTGGAAGGCTGGCTGCTTGGTTTTAAAAATAACAAAGCCTGCAGGGAAATAACAAAAAACACTAATGAATGCATTGATAATATGGCAGGAGCCTAATTAAAGAATGTTTTGGATCAAGAGAAGCAATACAAAGGCGTATTTCGCAAAGGTAGATGCAGAATATGGTAGCACACGGCTCCATATCATGGGGCTATAGCCAACAGAAATCTTTTTATCAGGGATTCCTGCAAGAGTTTCAAATGTATGACATGCCGAAAGGTCTGTACGCCTAATCAAGAACCAATCAATCAGTCCCCAGTCCATATTCAAATCACGCTTCTGGACTTAACTTCGATTTTTCTGTCTGAGGCACTTATCTCTTCCCGCGATCTAACAAAGATGGCTTTTTATTGACCCACTTCTAACCCGTGGCAGAGATCCGAAAGATGACTCGATCATATCTCAAATTGTAAGTTTCTTTTGAATGATTTATTCTCTTGGTATTCACAGTAGGCTATAACAAATGACAACCGCTGGAAGTATGTTCTATTTGATTAGATTTGTATTTCAACCCTGTTGCTGCATGCATTGAATAAATACATGACTTAATTGAGTATACAAACTAACTCGCTCAATATTGAACCATAAGCCATCGTACATTCAAAAAGTCAGATCAAGTAGATGCCTTCATGTTCTCGTGTTCTCATGAAAGGCCTCTAGTTCTATAAAGACATTTCCCGCATTTATTTGATCGTGTCCATCCCGTCTGAAATCTCCTTTACACTATTTTTTAAAACCTGCTATTGGGCAAATAGCGATTAGAAGGAAGGGCACATCTCTTCTTATTTCTTGCCCAAAGATCGTTCATATTTGTTTTTTCTCCAAAATAAATAACATCGGATCATGGGCCTGACATATCAAGTGGGGTTAAGCAGATCTATAAGGTCAGGAGCTTGTGGTCTGAAGGACGCTGAGACTGCCTTCAAAAGTAAGATTCAGCGCTGCTTCATTCTCCCTTCGTTCGTCCTTTACAGAGCACCTGAGGCTGATCTACATTTCAGTAGCAGCTTGGGGACCCGAGGGACCAGGCCGCAGGAGGGGGATCTCATGTTATTTACCATTCTATAATTATGCATAAATGTGTCATTGAGACAGAAAAGTGACACAGAAGCTTGTTAATTAGATTCCATTACACTAGTATAACATGGGCAGGATCCCAACTAAGAATTGTGTATGATTACATATGCCAAAACACTAGGGCCTGGAGAAGACACACATTTAAATTATTGGTCCATGTAGGTGACCAGTTTCTTCTAGTTTCCCTAAAGAATTGGCTAATTATTTCATTACAAGGAGTGTAATTTAAATGATACACGTCAAATTAGAAAATCCAATTGAATAATCAAGATCTATGCCCAAATAAATCGTGAATTGGAAATAATGCAGAGGGGGTGTGTTGCGTCCCAAAGTCGTCATCTGTACGACCTGTGTAATATTACAGACTTTTCTTTTTTTCCCCCACATATTACGCATAGCCAAAGTACATTACTAAGACACCTTTTCCTATTACAGTCTGGATATTCCTATTCCTGGAACAAATAGTTTCATGGCACTGACTATTTCTTCATTACGGAGATATTTTCACCCATTACAAGGAGTCTTTTCACTATGACGACTCTCCTATTACCCATGACACATGACAGTTGGATATGACACTGATCGGATCTTCTCTTTTTGCTCTTTTCCTTTCTGTCATGGATAGACTAGCGCACCTTGATTATTTTTACAATCTAAATAACATCAATATATACAAATAAATGCAATTTATTCACACACAACCATTATTTCTTGGGCATTACCTGCAAAACAATTGTTAAACTAATTATTCTTTAACAGATATGAAATGTATCATATAATAACCAACTTTAATTTGGTTGAATTTCTGGTCTATGAGAATAGCCTAAGGGACTTAGTGCTAGTCTACTAGCTAATAGTCAACACCACATAGTAGTATATACAAATGAGGGAGTCCCTCAGGCATTTGAGATACTTGAGATCTTAATATCTCTTCGGATATTAAGATATCCATAAGTCATGTTGATTATGTGTTGGAGTATCTTAGAAAAGGAAAATGATATTTGAAAAAGAAAAATGTTGGATATGTTGGATATTTACTATGACACATTTTTATCCTGACAGTTTTGGGACAAAACAGGGTGCTTGAATAGTTATAATCCTTCAGAAAGCGCATGAATTTTGGCACATGTATTGCTACCCTCAAAATTCGATATGTCGGTCAAGGTTAATACAGGGTCATATTATAGCATCCATATCACACGACTTTCCACGCGGGTTATTGCAAAGATCATTTTATCTCACGTGAAGGAATACCTTCAGGGACAGAGAGGGTCAATTGGGATTCTGATGCTCAACTAAGGCCTCAAAGTTTATCATATTTTTCTGTGCAATTTGTCTTCATGAATGTATTCAAAAAGAAAAACTGTCATTGAGCTCAAATAATGGAATACTATCGAATGCTGTTTTAGGATTCCAAATACATAAAGAATGATTCATTCCCCCTCACCCATCACCGTATCCAAGAAATTTAACACTTGTGTCTTTTTGTTAATTAATTCTGGATGCATAACTCCTCGTCAAAAATTTGTCATCCCAGAAATAGAACTTCCTATCATAATAATATTCAAAACTGAATGTAAAAAAAAAGCAGCGCCTCTGTGAACATGAGCAGTGGTTGTTAATTGGCCGGATAGAATAGAACTAATAATGGAAATTGTATTTAGTTTGTTGAGGTTGTTAAAAATGAGCGAATTGAACAATACGTCATTTCCTTTTAGATTCTATCAATACCGCGGTTTGGGGTTCAGGTATTAGCTCGATCTTACAGGAACAAGAAGGTAGGAGGAACTCCTCACCTTGGTCTACAGACGCTAGGGCCCAATGACGCTAGGGCCTAATGACGCTAGGGCCTAATGACGCTAAGGCCCACTTTTGACGCTACGGCCCATCCGAGCTGGGCCATAGCGTCCAAGGAAGGGTGGTCTTGTAAATATGTAGGTCTAGTATCCAACTTCTTGCAAAAATACATTTTAATATTGTGGGAGGTGGTTTCCAAGTCGACAGTTATTTACAGTCAAACCATTAAGAATATCAACCTCATATTTCTAGGACTTAGAGATGAATATAATACAATTCGTATTCTGAAATATTAAGGTTTTAGATTGATTATTTCTTGTGAATAACGGCAAAGAGTTTCACCTATTACTATTCGCGGAAAATGTCATGTTCAATAGGTTTTATTGTTCTACTGAATCTCAGCCAGGTCGCCGTTCGTTCTCATGGCGCCATTCAATTTCTTTTGAATATATTTTCATTGGCCAGTCCTTAAAATACACTATAGAACTATCTAGGGTAGTTGTTTTCATGCGTTGCCATATTCAAAATCTTTCTACTCATATCGCCTCATTACACATTACGATTCTATAAGAACACTACATCTATTATGTACCTTACACAACACAAAGGTACCTAAGTTCAGTACGATTTGATACTACAATTCTAAGCCCTTCACTCATTATACATTCTCAGTCGTTGTTTAGACATTTGACTATCACTACTATACTTATATATGCGATTAGCTAATACATCCCCCTCCCGCTTCACTTACAATTCAATACAATAATTATGGTATATGGTAGCTTTTCCAGAGGGCCCCTTATAATACAATTAAGTAAAATTAGTGAGAGAAGGTGATACAAAACTTAGTTATCTAGACTATCACAATGAGTTCAATAAGGTGAAGACAATTCTATGTGCTCCCTTATATATATGTGTGTTTGTGGGGGAAACACCGTCCACTGTTTGTATCTTTTATTGTTTGATTAAATGGGCTGATATTGATGTTGACATGGAAGCTATGCAAATTGCCCTATTCAAGTCTGGGCCCTAGTGTCTGAGGTTTCTTGGCCCTAGCATCTGGGCCCTAGTGTTGTTGGGCCCTAACATCTGGAGCCCGAGTAGGTCATGGTTTTAGGGAAGTGTATATGGCTATATTGACATTACCTCAAGGTCGAGTGTATCAGGTATTACATCACAGTCCAGAGAGCGTGGCGCACTAGGAGAACTTGAAGCCCTTATAGAACTCTTAAATTAACTAGGATATTATATCATTGGGCGTATAATGAAACCTTAGGCAATTTAAAAAGCCTTTGCTGACACCGTACCCACCCGCCCACCATGGCAGCCATGTAGCCGGAGCCGTCTACATGGCATGCCGAGTAACGTTTGCAAGGGGTGATCCCATTGGCTGAGCACCGTGGCCTGAGGCTCGCCAAACGTTGATGTAACGCATCATGTGATTGGTCCATTTCCTATTTCCGTAAAAACACTAGTGTTACCGAGGGTGCCGTGTTTGCTCCACATGTGTTTGTATCATGAAAAGTCAATCAGGAAATCGATTATTACTCAGTTTTGGTATGAGCAAGACCCTGTTGTATTGGAGGTATTCCCACGGTAAGGCTTTTCCCTAGGCCTGGAGACATTGTTTCTGGCAATTAGAGGTGGGGAAGTGGCATTTTCCCATGATCGAGGATGGTTGAGTTATATATGGTAGTTTCGAGGAAAGTTAGGTTGAATTTCAAATTATGTGTCAGTAACCAATGTGCTGAAGTATTAATGGCAGGAAAATCTGGATGTGGAGGATTTAAAACACTGACCCGCCGGTCCTATAACCTCTCCAAGATAGGAGACAGTTGCTGACCTAATTCGGTACGCCTACGGTTATATAGTAATCTGATGAATACATCAATTTGATAATCCACCCAAATGATCATACCTATGTAAGGCATGGAAATCCGCAATTACATTTAAATTGACATTCAGTCAGCATAGTGATCATAGCCACTTTAACATCTGTTAGAGGAAGTCGCAAATAATAAGGAAAACGTCTATTGATTTTTTTCTGCTAAAAAGTGTAACTGCCACTTACACAGTAAGCTCGAAAATGATTGTATTCACTTGGTGCAACATTACCTAGTGTGGTGCTGTGCATTGTGGTGCCGAAGCAGAGTGGTTATCCCTGTTGTATACGCTGCAATTTTTGGATTCTATTGATTGTATCTCACCTATTTACCTGTAGACACCTGTGAATTTCATCTCTCTTATGGTATAGCCTCTGTGTATTTGAGGTTGGTTGTTCTTGTTCCTCAACCATCCTGGTGCTGGTGTAAGAAATTAAGTGTAAGAGATAAGGCTAGAAAGGAATGACAGGATCTGAGTTTGGGGCGATAATACCTAAAGGTTCAGCTCATCACTGCTGTGGGAGATCATATGCCACATGCGGCTTCTATAAATCCCAGGGATTATACCATGCATGAATTCCTGAGTATGATGGATACAATTATAGTTCAGAGTGCTCGTCAAAAACTAGGAAATGCATTTTTTCCGTTGAAAAAACCAAAGCCCTACTGATTTCTTGGAGATGGTCTCTCAAAAGGCTCTGCATGCATTTGGCAAGTGGGATAGTATGTTACATACCCTTGCTCTGAAGGTGTTCCTGGATGGATTGATTGATCCCAAAATGATGAAATATGTGGCCTTGCAAGAACCTAAAAATATTACAACTAGGTATAGGGACCTGTGTAGAAATGATAGTCGGCTATCATCTAACATCATGTCAGTTGGTGGTGAGAGAGGAGCCGAAAAGGGTAGAGACCAATGCAGTGGTTAATAACGAGAACATTGACAAACTGCCTACCAACTTAATGGCAGAATTGTATGCATTCAAGTTGTGGTAAATCAAGTCTAACGTGGCAGTAAAATATAAACGGACAGAAAAGTCTGAAGCTGAGCCATCTGGGGGGAGGCCATTCCAGAAAGGCCCTCCTATTCGCTGCTATTATTGTAGGGAGGAGGGGCATATAGTGACGGAATGCGATTGGCAACCTTTGCATCTGGAAATGGCTAGATGACATGGTTAATCAATTGGCTGCGAGGAAATTTGGGAAACCCTGTTGGGCCCTCCTGAGTGGTGGACCGGGGGCCAATGGTGGTAGCACACAAGCCCCATTATGCGAAGAAGTTGGGGTCACATTGGTTGAAATTCAACATCAGGTACCCTCTCAAATGCCAGGGGACGCCCAAGGGAGCAGCATTGAAGGGATGATCGGCATAGAATCTTTTGGAGTACCGCCAATGAAGCCTTTTTGCTCAGTGGAAGTCGTGCATTTGGGTACACCAGAGCATGCTTGCTTGCCAGGACAGATACTGAAGGTGGAATGGGGAGGGTATTCTTCTGTGTCCAGTAAAGTTATAGCTTGTGACCTTAAAGATTTTGACATAAGAATTTTGGATTCTAGCAGTCCATAGATTGCCGACCGAATATATATGATATGACTATAGTTAATGTACTTTGTTGAAAAAGAATGTGTATGATGAGTTGTTGGTCAAACCGTACCTGATACCGTGCCGGGTAATGCGTTATGGTGGCACAAGACATGACATGGCTACACATGGTTGTGTGCAAATTGCTTTAAATTGCTTTGCTTTGAGTAAATTCACTCTTGAGATTGGTGAACAAACCATTATGTGTCGGAACCTGCAAAGTGGATCCATCTCTCACAGTGGTTATGAGAGTATTTTCTTAGATGCTTTCTCCAGTGTTTGTAGCTGTGTGGATGTAGAACCAACTGGTGAAGATATCTTCTTTGAATTTGGTGAGGCTGAATTTGGACATGGTGTATTGGGTAGTTGGCTGGTTGCGGGTGATCGGCAGTGTACAACATTATCATAACACAACACTGCTGAATCTCCTTTGATATTTAGTCTGGTGTTAGTTGGACTCAGGGAGCTTGCCTAAGCAGGGAGTTCACCTATGGTTGATATGGATTTGCTTGAACCTGAAGTGCCAATGCCGATGGAACAAGACTGTCCATTGGAGAAAATAGCTAGAGAATCGGACCTGGAAGTGACTTCTAGCTGTATTGTATGAATATAACGACTGCTTCCAATTGCCAGGGGAGACCCTCGGTCATACCAACATGTTTGGCAAGTGATTGATACAGGTGATGCAGCAAAGATTAAGTGTGCATATAGGCGTTTGCCGCCTACGATGCACACATCTGTCGAAAAACAGATCCAAGTTATGCTGAATAAAGGGGTTATTGAGCGTAGCAATAGCCCACGTGGGGCGGGTATCGTAATAGTGGGCAAGATGGTACCGATTGGTTCTGTGTGGACTATCGGCCGTTGAATCTGGCAACTAAGAAGGATGTGTTCCCATTACCCAGAATTGTATCAAGGCATTAGAGGGTATGAAATGGTTTATAACCCTAGATCTGGAAAGTGGCTACTGGCAGATCGCTATGGGTGAAGTAAGGAGCAGACTGCATTTGTCTCCTCTAGCAGTCTGTACCAATTCAAGGTAATGAGTTTTGGCTTGTGCAATGCACCGTCTACCTTTGAGCAGATGATGGAGCAGATGATGTTGGGTCTTCGCTGTGTTGTATTGCCTGGTGTATTTGGACGACATAATCACATTCGGTGCTACTTTCAAAGATACAATGATAAATATGAAATATGTGCTTGAATGATTGCGCAGTTATGGTTTGAAACTAAAACCCAAGAAGTGTTCCTTCTCTAAATTAGAAGTTCAATACATCCACTAAACTAAATGAGGGAAGGTCAAATCTTGGCCAATGTTGACTACTGTGAAAGGGGTACGTCAATTCCTAGGATCTTATCATAGGGAATTCATGCCTTATTTTGCAGAAGTGGCCGATCCTATCCTGAATAGGACCAGCCCTGGGTATTGGTGGTGATCAAAAGAGAATGAAAAATAAAAAGCTTGTGTGTAACAATTTTAAGTTGCATGATAGTGTTTGACTGGTTGAAGCATTTGATGACATCGGCTCCTGTCCTAGGGTATCCTCAACGACTCAGTACTATTTATCTGGATACCAATGCAAGTGCTTTTGGTATGGCCCGATTCCTCTCTCAGATTTAAAGGGGTTGGTGGTAGTGTTAAGCTATGCTAGTAATACCCTGTCTAAATCACAGCTTAATTATTGTGCGACAAAGAGAGGGCTCTTAGCAGTTTTCACGTATCTGTGGAAATTCCAACACTATGTTACAGGTAGAAGTGATTTCATGCTCAGGACTGATCATGCATCACTGTGCTGGCTTATGATCTTCAAAGATCCCACCAATAAACTTGCTTAGTGGCTTACCACTCTGCAGCATTATGGTATTTCAGAAAATCAAATTGTTCATAGAGCTGGGAAACGCCATGTGAATGCTGATGCTTTATCACAATTGGCGATCAGGAAATGTCCCAGGGAGGACTGTCTTGATTGTGGAGCTCATGAAGCGGTTCTGGCTACTATGACTGTAGAATATGAAATATTCTCATGTCTAGTGGGCGACCGATTGAAAGTAGCTCAGCAGGAAGATGAGGTGCTACGCCGAGTGAAGTCGATTGAAGAACATACTGTTTGTTCCTTGTCCAGATAAGTTGGCTCTGCTGAAGGAAGAGGAAGAGTTCTGCTTCTACATTTGTTTTCTCCCTAAGTTGGTATTAAAGGATGTTTTGTTGTCTAGAAAGGGAGAGTGATAACAGAGTTATTTACTACAGGGCGGCTGTCCCTCTTGGGCTCTAAATAGAACTTTTCCTTACTTTGCATGGAAACAAACTCGCTTAGGTGACCCAGCTGGGTAAGAGAGTGTGAGATTTATGCGTCCTGTAAGAGCCGAGGTGGGAGGGGAATCACTCCTCTAAAGACGGAACTACATGGACTTCGGTGGAGCCGGGTGGCGTTGGATATACTCAGTCCATTTAATTCAGTTTTGATAATATGCTTACACCTTCAATCAATTCCAGTCATTTGCATATTCAAAAGTGCGCAAATGCAAGTCCCCTATTCGGTGATTAATCTTGTTATGAATAGAGATGAGAAGTTTGCGTGAATATCATTATATTGTTATCTGGTGGAAATTATTCCTTGGATTGAGAATATTCCTTGAATTAATATTGTTATTTTAAAACTAAAACCACATTAACATGACTCTCTGTATTTCTAACCGATTTCGTGGACTGTTTTGATCCAAAACCCTGTGATTACTGTACTTTCATACATAATCCAATAGGCATAACTTCGAATATTTCTAATTCATTTCTGTAATTATTTTGATGCATCACTATTTGATGTAATCAATGGATTACCTGAAGATGCATGAGATTGGATGGCATGATATTGCTGATTGTGCATGTTTCCTTCCATGTATTGGAGTGGGAGGATACATTGATGAGATATATTAAGCTGACATGAAAGGTTTTCCATACACAGAAGGTCACCCAACAGGATATATATATAACATTTCTGAGTCCCTTATCAGCATCAACATTTTTGTGGCTCGTTGACTAATTCTAATCAATCATGGATCTGGATTTTTTTAAATAACAGGACGGATTGAGAAATTTCTGTATAGTCTTTAGGGGGATTTAGATCAGTCCGAACTGATCAATATGGTTTCCAACAGAACTACTCACATTGACTCATGTTGTTGGGGGATATGAATTTGTCTTAAAGCTGCACTCTCAGTTAACATCGGTCACAAAAGGAAAATTTTCTACTTTTTGTTCCATTCTTTTCCAACCAATCTAAAATTCATTTGACCAGAAGTTTGGAGGATTTTGTTCCGTTGTGTTTGCTACAGGGCTTCTAAAACGTCCTCATTTGTATTTTGAGGACCCACCCAAATCCTTTCCTGAGAAAACTTCCCTTATTATCGCTCATGGTTGTTGTTTTCTGTTAGCAGATTTGACTTCAAATTATCGTGTTAACATGTAGCAGTGCCAGACACATTTAGTCCTGTATGGCATAATATGGGTAAATTTGGTAAGATGTTATGTGTCGGAATAGCTAAGAATACAGCTTTAAACTAGCACTACTTTAGATTATGGAAATTGTATTGGGATTTTCAAGCATGGTCAGTGCATTCATTCATCAGCTTGAAAGACAAGTGTTTCCAGTCCATTAATTATTGTGTCACTTCTAATGGTCAAATCCCGACTATATTGTGTGCCATTTGAGACTAAACATCCAAATTCTCTAATGCTTCACAAACAGTAATTCGACTGAGACCAATACAGATAAAATTTATAATCAGTAAGGACACCCCAGGAGGATCCTCTATTCCTCCTCTATCATCAATATTGTATTTTTGTCAGAAGCATTTTTACTCAGAAAAAGGCTAGTCACAGAATTGTCACTATGAATATACCTCTAATATAGAGCTTTTCAAATATTAACAACCACGAATGAAGTGTGACAAATTCTATATAATATGAGAGGAAGCTACCATGAACCACCTTCCCCTCCCTTTATTTGATTTGATAACGCTGTGGTTACACCTTCTACATCAAGGTGAATGTTATAGCACTTTGATAATGTTTCCACCAGGAAATGGGGAATGTGTCTGTTACACCTCCTGCCCTACAACCTTTACATCAGGTGAAACTATAAATAGATGATATGTAATAACCAAAGGAGGACCTCGAGCAGGCCATGATATCGTATATTCTTTAATTTTCATGACATGGAAAACACGGTAGTAATAATTATTACAAATGTCAAAATGATGGGACTATCAAAATCCCCGCATTCCAATTTCTAAATTGTTGTTGTTGAAATATTTACAAAACGCATCAAAGTGTAAAGCCAAGCTGATTGCTGGAACATCCTCTGTTAGCTATTTTGACAATTCATTTTGGGGAATGCATTTGATCTAAATTCAAATCCAAGAGAAGATTACTAATAGCTTTAAAATAGAGTGAGGCACTCAAAACATAATGGAGAGCTGGTTGATAGGAGAGAGACAGGAAGCATATCTTCTGATATGCCAAATTCCCATCCATGTGGAGCGGTCACTCATATATGAATATATTATTATGCACAAGGAGAGTAGCAGATTTTCTCCTCTCTCCAACTCTCATATCTGGGAGGTCTTTCATTCCGCCAAACCTTAAATGCTCATTAAATACTCGAATGCACCAGGCGATGAATTTCTGACATAATGATATAGAATCCAGGACAAAAATTTAAGCAACCCTTCCCCAAATAAGGAACTTAATTAGTGGCAAATACCGCTTTAACTTATGTCTTCTCAGACAAAAGAACAATATATTTTTTCAGAAGGTCCATATTTAAATTGTTTCTCTTATTCATGGCCGAACACAATTTAATAATATCTAGTTTATTCCAATTTCCGTGACACGTCAGGAGTAAATTTGATATAACACCACAAGGCTAACAGGTTGAAGTTTATATCTTGGAGTACCTTTTGTGAAGGGTTCAATCCATTTGGCACAAAGTAGGGCTGGTGTATTCATTATCTGACTAGGCTCATACGGGGTGTGCCATGGACTATGTTCAATTGGATTTAAAGAATGAACTAAAGTAACTTCAGGCTCTAATGTTAGAGTTTCAAAGGAATCTAACATATAGTATGTTTATGAACTATATATTGTAAATAATCCCAGGTTTCTCTTGTAAATTTCTTCTACACAATTTTGTGAAATTCAAGAGTTATTTCACAAAAAAGGTCGGTTATGTAACAGCAATTATTAAAGTTAGTTAACTTTATCAAAAGGGGTTGATTTCAGACAAGTCGACACGAGGGGAAACATAGATCCAATTAAGTGTTATGAGACAGTTCCACAGCTATAAATTCTGATTTCATTTGGTTAATGTGAATTTTGTTCAATCTCCCGGATTTGGTTAAGCTGTGGTATCTCCTTCCAAGGAGCTAGGTGTTCAAACCTTGCCTAGCACTTTGCCACACAATCTCTTTCTGAGATGAACAATGCTAAATAAATCGCAATACCCAACCCAAACAATATAGTGTTTTAGCACATATCTTTACTCACCAATGTGACATTCAAGTCCAACTCACTGAAGTTTCTGATACGCTTCTGATATACTTTGAACACAACTTAATATTTAACTTATTTCATAGTTAATTTGGTCATAATATGTGAACTTTGTATATATCCTTACCCCATACTTTAATATGCTGTATGCTATATCATTTCATATGGTAAATGTAGTGTTTTAGCCAATGCCGAATTACGTTGTGTTTCCAATCCTCACCTTTACACCTCTATCATACAGAAGTGACCTTTCATTTGGAAGCTAATTATTGAAAGTATGATGGTATTATTGTAAAAGTATGTGAAAACCTTCGGAGCTGGCGAGTCAGAGCAAGGCAGAGCCTGCTAAGAGCATAACGTCTTAACACCAATCAAGTTGCGCCACCTAGGTCACATGCATGTGTCCATGACAACCACATGCTCACGTGTGCGATTGTGAAAACCTGGAGACACCCCAAACGGGACACTGGTAACTGTTCACGTATGTAATAAACACCCGGATTGTGTTGGCGCATAATATAAATAATTCTGAATCTTAAGCTCCATAAATCTAATCTTCATAAATTTCTAAGCTATTGTTCATTTGCTTGCAAGCAAAAACGCGGTGCATAAAATAACAACTTCTAAATTGTAATCATTAGTAGGTCCTATATCCAGCACTTTACAAGCTGGTTAGATAATCAAACTTTTACTAATTATTTAATACGCACCACCTCCAATTTATTTTGTAGCCTCAAAGGGTATTCATTTATTTTTTTCTTTTAGTTTTAAAGATGTTTATTCAGCTATCAACATTACATCATTATCGATGTTCTTTCAGTTAATCCTAATTTTTACAACAAGGTATTCATTCGATTACTACATTCTTTTACCCGAGTCTTTAACTTTATAATTATATACATTAAAGAAAAAGATGATCGACAACAAATATCAATTACAAACAGTGCAGCATTTGCTACTCTTTCTCACTCAAATTTCAGAATAAGGAGAAACTGGAGAGCTTGCCATACTTCAGTATAACCATTGTTTTACTCTATTCTACTTGCAGGCTTACTCGGCTACATTTGATAAGGCAAAAGACATAGATGGAGTGGGAAAGATAAACCCTGTCTACGTAACAACGAGAATATAATGTCTGGGACATTAGCCTATGTGTCTCACAAACAACGCAACTCTTTTATCTTCATTCGCTTCATCATTATAAATATAACTTGTGTTAAAAAGGATTTGCTGGGGGAAATGAGCTGTCCTTTGTGATTTATTATGTAATCAAAGCCAGTCTGGGTTTCGGCAGGAAATGATAGTCAGCACCTATATCCATGCAACCTCTAACATGCGTTAAGTCCAATGTAATATGGCTTGTTTCACCATTAAAAAAACACCCATTTCACACCCAGTAGGCGTTAGTGTGACCAGTTGACCCCCAATTCGTGTATATTTACCCCCAAATCGTGTATCCTGACCCCCAGTATTTACAGTGTAGTGTAATTTTTACTAATACATAATGAATTCAAATGACATATTACAGATATATTCAAATTGTTGAGAACTCGAATTAATGAGTATTTTGAATGATTGCACTGGGGTTTTTACGGCATCTATAGAGTATCATAATCATTAACTAGTACATTATTATATTACTTACATGTATTTCGCATATGGGTGAAATCATATGAAGATAAAACCTTAACTAGGTGGGGCTACAGTTACGACATATAATTTGTATCACAGAAGTTAGCTCATTATAGGCTATCCATATTACTGTTAGCCTACGTCTAGTTGTTAACACTATTATTAGTATTACTATTAGAAAGATTGTGTTACTTTCTTGCGTCTAGTTTTTAAACACTACTATTATTTCTACCATCCTACTCCTGAGCCAGAGCTATAGGATGCTACTCCAAACACTTATATAAAACATGGTTTTCCATGAGCATGTACATTCACCCCTGAAAAAGGCCACACTTTAGGTCGAAACGTCTGGACGATAAAACAATCACCGTGAACATGGCGCTTAAGTCAAAATTTCATCTCTATTAGTATTATATTAGAAAGATTGCGTTACTTAGTTGCCTGCGTTTGTTAGAATATCATGCAGATTATATTCGTTTGCCTGCATCTCCAGACAGTATCACCAAATGTGGAATAACTCAACTATATTAGTACAATTAGATATATCCCAACAGTGGCAAATACAGTGCATTAAATCTATATCAGTGTTTATATTGGGCGCCAACGACAACGCTGGTTGCATTGGAACCAACCGGTGGTATTCTTTGATTCTACCATACCAACATGTATATTTCTGTGTGGAATATAAGAATAAAAATATCAATTCCTGTTATTGGTGTAACATGCCACTTTCTCACTACTAGTGTGTAGTCAGGAGTCACTCCATCAGCTTCATATCGATACACAAATGGCGTATTTGTGTAAGGACCACTTCAATGCATCAATTCAATGATAAAAGGACAACATTCTGCCCACATATCACCCTGAGGGATAAAGCTACTTTCCCTACCCCGACATATTCTTTTTAAATTGATGTGTAGATCTAATCATCAAACTGGCAACCAACTTTATAACAATGATTTGGCGTAGAATTGCTCTCTGCTCGTATTGCGCTAAAAATAAAAGCGATGAAGAAAAGCATACTATGTAGATGTGCTCGAGCCAATAGCGAAGCATTTATAAGCAGAGATACAAGCGAACCAACTATTTTTTCACAAAAAGCAGAAACATTATAATGTTAAGATTATTTCAACAGCATTATAGTGTTTAATACCATTTTTTGACATCACAAACATAAGACAAGACAGTCAGTTCCCTGTGACCACAGCGGCTGGCATGTTGGTGAGAAACAGCACACCACTACCAGTGATTAGGGAGATTTAGCAACCACAACGTACCAACACAACACTAACGTATCCACTAACTATTAGTACATTATTACCATTGTGGGGATATCTCGAAAGGCCTGCAATGCAGATGCCCTCAGCCTAACGCCTCTCGAGATATCCCCACGGCAGTAGTAATGTACAAATAGTTAGTGCATGCGTTAGTGTTGTGTTGGTGCGTTGTGGTTGCTAAATCTCCCTATTATCATTAATTGATGACGTATGATGTCCTGTGTCTCTCTGATTGGTTTAAACCACCCTATTCGGGTCACCATTTCAGTCACTGCTGCCCGCCAGAACATAATCACTGAAAAATTATATTTGCTCGGAATGTAATCAACTGTAATTCTAGCAGTGCAAAGTTTTATCACGCACTATAACGCTGATGAGCGGTTGATTTCGGGAGTGACAGTAGTGGGCCTGAATATACTACAGTCAGTGCTAATGAGATACAGTAAATATATGTACCTTTAGTAAATTTAAAATAAACAACAAAACGGAATACATATATAAGATATACACAAATGTATAGCAAGATATAATTATTTGATCACAATTTAGTCCACAATTTGATCACAATCTAGTCACTTTGTATTGTTTTCTTATATATAAGAGAAAACTGTGAAATCACCATTATCCTCCATTTGGTGGACTTCAACAGTTAGCTTATGCCATTCAAGCTTGCATTTCCCCTACAGCAATCTATGAAAGTGCCACTGGACCTGCGAGGTAAAATAACAGCCTTTATATCCTCTAGTATATAAAAGACCAGACAGACCAGTCGGAAGCATTGCAATCAAACGAGAAAATTAGCAGTCTGGAAAGATGGATTCCAGGGAAAAAGAGGGAATCGGGTCCAATTTGAGTAAGCCTCTAAAAGTCCAATCATTTGATGGTTGACGCCCGGTTTATATCAGGTAACACCAAGAGATCCAGTGGAGAGTTCCCTAGTGAACACGGTAATATGACTGATTCTCACAAACTGGACCAAGGGGTATTTTAACAAAATAGATTCCTTTATTTCTTCAATATAGATTGCATAAAAGCAGAGCATTGTGCCTACATTCGATTTCTTTGCTGGTCTTTAACATCCTCAAGTTTTTTTAAATATAATTTACACTTATAATAAATATATGGAAGCCAACATCACTAAGTTGATAACCAGCAAGTCTAGGAAGATGTTGCGGGGTGAGGCTTGTTAGACATATATAGGGACTTTTTTTCCTTTTGCACTCAGCGCATTATAACCTCTACATAGAAAACGGCACTGGAAATTGAGGTCAACCTCCCTGATGTGGGCCTCGTTTTGGTAGCAGGCTTTGTAACAGGGTACCCGTCGAAATTAAGAGGGGCTGGCCGGGTACCTGGGTAAAGCATGCATGTGTTATGTAACACTACCAAGCTGTCAGTGGTTGCATTCGGGAAGCAAATGCTTGCTGGTCCAATATACAGACCTTAGTGGTTGCATTCGGGGAGCATATATATGCTTTGTAAACATTTGCCAATATTTAGCCAAGCTCAAATGCTATAACTTTTGAAATAATAGTCCGATTTGAACAGAAAACTTCACATTGTGTAGCTAGGGGGACCAGGGGGCCCCTTAATTTGGGGGAGAGACTTATTGAACCTCACCAGCTAATTGGTGGAAATATTGCAACTACTAGAATGATTAATATTGAAGCTAAATAATGTCTGTGTCTCTCTCTCTCTCTGTCTCTCTCTCTCTGTCTCTCTCTGTCTCTCTCTGTCTCTCTCTCTGTCTCTCTGTCTCTTTCAAGTTCCGAGTGGTAATCATGGTGTTTCATAATAATGAATGGCAGTACATAGCCTCAAATGTTGGATCCAATAGTGCGCCCCCCCCCCCACCCTGGCCCATACATCAAATGTTTTTTTAACATAATTTTATAGAATGAAATAATGAATGGCAGTACATAGCCTCAAATATTGGACCCACGACCAACTTTGTTTTTACGAGAAATTTTTTTTTTCAAAAAACTTTATTTACGACCACCTTTTTTACAACTAACGTTTTTTACGACCAACTTTTTTTTTTACGATCGACAAACTTTATTTACGTCCAACTATTTTTCCAACCAACTTTTTTACGACCAACTTTTTTTTTTACAACCAACTTTATTTAGCAAACATTTTACGACCAACTGTTTTTTACGATCAACTTCCTTTTCGACCAACTTTTTTTACGACAAACTTTTTTTTTCGACCAACCATTTTTTTTCAACCAGCATTTTTTACGGCCAACTATTTTTTGGGACAAACTTTATTTTTGACCAACATTTTTTGCTTCCGAGAGAAGACAGACCAATGTGATGTCAGACCGGGCGGGTTAGTGGACTCAGACCAGGGGGTTAGTGGACTCGGACCAGTGGGTTAGTGGACTCGGACCACCAGGTTGGTGAACTCGGACCAATCCATACCATACGAAAACTAACCCTAAACCTAACCCTAAAATTGGTTGTCCCAAGTCAGTAAAGGTAGTAAGTATATAGTAGAGAATCCATAGTAAAACTGACTAATAAAAGAGTTACTTTGACCATATACCTATCATAATGTTCCGGCACCGTGGTCCGACATGGGTAACCCCTTTGTCCGACTTTACTAACCCCCTGGTCCGAGCTGACCTGGTCTGACTTGATCCGGGTCCGACCTGACACTGGTCCAAGCAAGCTTCGGTCCGAGTTTACCAGACCCCTTTTTTTCCGACCAACTTTTTTATGACCAACTTTTTTTTCAACCATTTTTTTTCAACCAGCATATTTTACAGCCAACTATTTTTTGTGACAAACTTTATTTTTGACACTTTTTCTGTCTCTCAGAGAAAAGATGTACCTTTCCACACATTACTCATTATTATTAAGGAGGGGGGAATAAAAGGGGAGGGAGAGCAAGGGAGGTAGTCGGGGAGGGGGAGGAAAATTGATAGATGTATAGATGGTGTGTGTGTGGGTGGGGGGGGTGCAATTTTTTTCCCATGAAACCCTCTTATATCAGTCATTCTCATCTCTCCTCTCCCTCTCTTCTCCTCCCCTCCTCTCTGTCCCTCTCTCTCTCTGTCCCTCCCTCTCTCTCTCTCCCTCCTACACCTTAGGCCTACTACCCTGATGTAGGCCCCCTGTGATTTTAGCCATTTTTGGCAATTAAATTAATATCTCCAAATTAAAATAAACGTCCCGTAAATTGTTAGATTCCTATAAGAAGTAGAAACACAACTGCCTCTACAATCCAAGTGCCGAAGGCACTTGTCTAATATTAATACACACAAGCAAAAATATGTGTAAGAATACATACACAGCACAACAATGGGTAAGATTAAAAATTGTCAAATAACCTGCACACCTATGCAGCTCAAGTGCAGGTTGAATAATGGACCAACTGTACAGGTGGAACGAGTGACGTAATAGTTTCGGGCCGCTAATTTGTCCTCACGATGCAGGTACATTACGCTATAATTAGTTGCTGTGTCAGCCCCAAATATATACATCGATGGGTCGATTCCACTAAACACAATTGAACCATCAACGCCCATATTTGGGGCCGGGGTGGTATAAATGTGAAGGACCTATAGTAGTGTATATGCTCACCTCATATCGACCAATAATAATGAATTCAAACCATTTAAGAGCTGTGAAAATCTTTTAAAAAAATGACTGTTTATTTTTCATGTTACTACTCTAGTTTATGGTTGTTGTGGTGAAATTGATTGATCGATATTCTTTTATTTCGACTCAAATACAAAGTAAAAAAGGGCGAAATACTAACATCTGCCCATTGAAGGTCTTCCGGATAAAGCCAGTATTTATAATACCAAGAAAGTCCTAGATGGACAAGCATAAACACCTTTTTAGACAATAACAGTAAGGATGTTTAGACCTTTCTGAATCAAAATTAACATATTACCGTATCACATTATTTTAATATTAAGAACTTAACACCCTTTTCCCCTCACCCTGTCTTCCCTCCTCCTCTCTCCCTGCCTTTCCTCCTTTTCTCTCCCAGCCTCTCCCCCTTCTCTCTCCCTGTCCCTACCCTCCCCTGCCCCTTCTCCCCCTCTTCTCTCTGCATCCTCTTCTCCCTCTGCCTATCCTATATCCCCCACTCTCTCCTCTTCTTTCATTCTCTCCCTTCCCTTTAATTCCTCTCCCCCATCATCTACCTCCCGTCTTTTCCTCTCCCTTCCCCTATTCTCTCTATCCTCTTCTCCCTCTCCCTATCTGATTCCTCCCACCCTCTCCCTCTGCTTCTTTGCTCCCCTCTCCCACTCTGATCCCTCTCCCCTCATCTCCCCCTTTCTCTTTGTCTGTGCTCTCCTCATCCCCCTGTGATCTGTCTCCCTTCCCCCTCTTCTATCTCATCATTAGTAGGTGGAAAAAATCTGAAAATGATTACTCCAAAAACAGAACTGATTAAGAAATTGTTTACATATAGAATCCCCTCACTGTGGAACAGTCTGACCCCAAGGCACCAGTGTTACAATACAATTGAAGAATTTAAAAGATACTTAAAAAGGGAATACGACCCAGGTTAGGTTATAATAAGATAAAATATTATAGACCAATTGGATTTAAACGAAAATAAGGGCAGTGTTTGTCCTAATCACAATGATAAACGGAAAAAATGATGGTATGTAATGCTTATAAGTTTTGAAGTCATGTCATAAAAAACATAATAATGGTCACGGAAGGATTACTGAATAAGCAGTTCATCTTGAACGGAATATAAGGAATAGAAATTGTTTAAATGAAGATTTAAATGATTGAACGATGAAGGTTTGAATATTGTAATTACCATATAGAGGAACGTTCAATGTGTTAAAACATTATAGGATGTGTTAAAGCAATGACTTTTCATCCATAAAATTCGTTAAGTTTTTTAGCCTAATAATTGTACAGAATCCAACTAAAAAGGGCTTCAAATTTACATTTCCTTCCCAGATACACAAACCACAGATATTGTCCTCCGGAAAGGGTCAATGATACTGTACAGAGCAGAAAAACAGCTGGTAACATCACAGATTTCAAGAACATGCCTGACATAAAATATGGATATATGTAGATTCACAATACAATCTTTGGAAATAAGCCATTGCTGGTTCAGGCCAATCCCAGTGTCGACCTTTCTTTAAGTCTGCAGGACCCAAATATTGCAAAATTAATGTAAGTTACTCAGTCCTATCTCTACCCTCTTGATAAAAGCAACCATGGATTTCTAGATAGGGCAATGGCCATCCCTTAAATATATATAGTCCCCTCATAGAGAAGCCCTTGGAGGTATTATGTCACAGATTTAGCAAAGATAGAAAAAGATTATTTCTCTATTCAAGACAGGAAGCCTGCAGGTGTCTCTTTGGTATGTATACATAAGCTCTAGCACGAACTAGTTCTAGATCTAGCTGATCCAAGAACCTATTCATCACATAATACATACTAACGTGGTTATTCTTTCATACATTCAAGCAATCTCTTTCAATACCTGTCATCGCATACATGATATATTATATTATGACACTGGACATACTCAGTAACTATATTCTTAACAGTACGCTCATGCACAATAAACGAATAAACGAAGGAGAACTCAGTAATTGCAACATTTATTCATTCCTTCATTAGGCATAAAAATAGTCAGCAGTGTTATACCTGCCGGGAACGGAATGGATGATGATACTAGTATAAGAACACAAATATCAAATCTTATTTTCTGTCGTTTCAATTGAATATAAATAAATTCTTACTATACTTATTCCAGGCCTTCGACCTATTTTTCCAATTTCAAGGCCTTTCAAGCTTCCAAGATCATGCCTTTAACATTGAATAATAGCACTTCCAGTCCATTGATTCTTCCGTCGTATCCCGGGCCCACACATATCCCAATTCAGAGCCGATTTGCCCCTCAATACAATTCGTACGAATTTAAAATCATTCTTCTAGGAAACGTAATTGCGTTAGTCAATGTGTGGGCCTTCTTACGAAAAAAACAACCCTTCGTACAACGATTTGTGGGTTTCCTATAGACAAACCGTGGGTGAAATTTGGGCCCACACTGTCCCGAATTCAAACCCGGAATCATGCTACGAACATTCGTAGGATGAGTTTCCATTTCGTACAAATTCCTGTTCCAGTCTGTCGGTAGGTCTGATACAAGAACAGAGCAAACCTACGAAGGTTTTAGGTACATACATCTTAGCAAACCAACTCGGTATGATTTTTAAAGGTTAATGGCTATGTTCAGTGTAATAAGACATAACTATGAAGAATGTACTGATTTTCCCCAATCTCAAGATGATTAGTACTTTAGACATCTGAATATTGCTTCCTCTCTGAATTCAACGGTAATGACACCAACTATGTTAAAATCTGATCATTATTACCAAAGTTATAGCCGTTTAAAATTTAAACATTTTTCTAATTCCCCCTCTTCCAGTCCCCTACCCCAGGAAAGGGGTGAAAGTGTTTGGGTCCCCCTAGAGTATTAATACATTCACATATAAATAGAGAGAATGGGACGAGCCGGCAATAATCGAAAATTTATAGGACGAGATTTGTCCACATAAGCACGATGCCGTAGGCAGAGTGCTTATGTGGACAAATCAAGTCCTATAAATTTTCAATTATTGCTGGCGAGTTCCATTCTATATTTATTATATGTGCATAAAATTTGATCATATGTCATCAGATATCACTAAAAAAAGTACTAAAGAAGTCTCAGAGAGCCCCGCTGCCCCGCTGACAGCCCCGTTAGTAGGCCTACAATGTTCGGTGCCCACTGTGCGATCATGCAGTTTTTAGGCCTACTTATATTGTTGAGTTAAAAGGTTCATATCGCAGCCATTTCTTGGCCTACATTAATAACTCTTATATCATTCAATAGAGAATTTAATGCTATATTTAATGATGTGGTTTTTATTATGTATTTCTATAATCATTGTACCAGAATCACGGGTGGATTACCGATCGCGGGCATTTGTTTACATGCTTTGCGGAGAGCCAAAGCTCCGCGAAGCGTATCAACAGAGCTATTTTTAGACAACTACATTTTTATAGGACGCGTCCTATATGAATATTTTTATAGCACCCCACTTATAGCACCTCCCATATAGCATGCGCATATAATAAATGATATTATGTCTACAGATTTAATCACACCAGACATGTTCAAATCAGAGTATTATTGCAGAAGTTATAGCAGTTTTAACATTTTCATGGTGTGTCCAGCCCCCTTCCCCCAGATTCCGGGGGTCTGCAACCCCCCTAGATTAAAAATACTTACCAAATGCTTTTGTCTCTTAATTCCTCATTTAATGGCACTATTTATGTTCTGATTGGACTATTATTTCCAAAGTTATGATAGTTTTATTATACCAGTGAAAGGGCGGGGGGGGTCCAGCTCCTATGTTAAAAGCCCCCTCACAGTGCCCCCTAGTGGAATGACGGCTGAACACTCGGTCCAAAAATGTTAGTTAGGCCCTAAGCTTAATTTGATACCAAGAACAAAACCTTTGCACGAATTTGAAGTGACTGCCCCTCCAGGCACCCTGCTAAAATGCATTCAAGCGAAAAACGGAATATTTGCATCAAAAAACCTTTTGAACACAAAATAGGTCTATCATGTTAAACATTGAAATGTATATATATGTACTTGGCATGAAAATGCAATTCCGAACAATAATTGAAATATGAAACATTTGGCAACCGTATAGCATGGAAAGATATATTACGACCATTGCAAGGGTTAAATTCCTCTCTTGTTTTAAAGCCTGACCTTGCATACATGTGCCTCTACAGTATGTATTTATTTTTCCTATACAAGCTAAAGAACTAACTTACATAGTTCCTAAATAGAGCTTTCTTTCTTGTCGGTTAACAGGACCAGGTCCAGGACCAGGATAACTTACAAGCATTTCCCTTTAAGGCTAATACTTCTTGGGCGAAGCATTTCCCTTGGCAAATTGCTTTCACTCTTCTGACTAATTTTGACACGTTTACAGCTCCCGGTGACCTGAACACTTTCAGAGAGTATTGGCGATACATTATAGAAAATGTAATTGGTCTTCTAAACTGGTAGAGCAGGAAGCTGTAGTGGCTGAATATATCAAGTCCTGAAAGTCCTGATGGATTATCGTCTATGAGAAAATTAAGACTTTTCTAATATAAAGAGCTTTCTATTGTTTAAAAACATCTTGGCCACAAGATCAAAATAAAGTGCACCATATCTCAATAGGGAATAAACAATATGGATTGCACATAATTTTGACTGGGTTAGATAATAAGTTTAGGACAATTTTGGTTCTTGCAATAATTTGGTAAAATATGTTAAACCTTTGATTAATAATACACATTTTGTAGAAATTCAGGACATACCATTCTTCAAGATGCATTGAATTCCCTCACTAATTTTCGACAGGGGCAGAATAGCTTCTAGCATTAAAAGAATACGATTCCTGGATGTTTTAAAACAGTCTCTCTAAAAGATGCACTAGTGCTAATGTGATTATTTATAATCACCTGGTCTGATTTATAATGGGCCTGGTGGGGGAGGGATGAGGGAGATGTGTGTGTAATAAAACATACAAGTATAGCTGGTATGTACAATTTTTTAGCTTTGATAAAATAAGACATACAATCTGGTTTAAAACTGTTAGTGTTACATTATGTCGCAATGCCGGCCGTCCCCAGTTTTTACCCTCCAAAGACATCTGTATAAAGCCTGAATCTGAAAGTCCTTCTTTACATCAATAAAAGCATCCTGGGAACAAGTCACGGGGGATGACAGCAGGCAGTAGGTATTGGTAAAGACACAACGGGTCCACGGGAACGGGCCCCAGGGGACGAAGGCATCCTGGGGCAATGTGGAGAGCAAATAAAAAGGAAAGCCAGTTCCAACCTTAGAGTTTCTTTTATTGTGAGAACGAACCTAATTTCAGCAACTCTACTTCAACGCAATAACTGTGGTAGGCCTCTCAGAGATTAGCATAATTGGCCAGAGTAGAGCACATCATAGAGAAACATCCCCCTCCCCCGGTGCAAATAGATCAACATGGTCTATCAGACTCTATTATGCCCATTAATATGGTATTGTTATACATTTATATAAACGTGACATTTCTAGAGCGATTTGAAAAAAGAAATGAATAGAGGTACGATATACGAGAGAAATCAAAGTATGAAAGCTATTATGAGTTTTCCGTCATTAAATCGTTATTTAAAATTCGTATAGATAGAATTATTATAAAGCTTATAATCATTACCGACATACTGAGTGGCTGGTTTGGGTAGTGTAGGCCTACTATTGTTCTTAATGTGAAATATGATACACTATCGGAAATTATACCTTGAACCCACTGGATGATACATTTGCCTAATTCAGATGATACTCATTGCTAGGAATGCTATTGGTGGATCTTGATCAGATCCCCGCAGACAACCAGACTAATGCTGATTGATACTTGTTCTCTGCTGTTCTAGATAATAACCCGTTGATGTGGTTAGTAAGGACGTGTGTACGTGTCACAGCGGGGTGATAAATTATTTTTAAAACGGATTAAACATAACGTCGCCAAGTCATTGATAGCCTATGTGCTGTTCTGTTTTATGGAAAACAATTTGAAAATAAATTTGCTAAAAGGGAGAAGAGGAGGAATGACGGATGTAATGATGAGATGGCATTGATGAATTTGTGAAAGATACATATCCAATATATAGACATAGTATTACGTCACATTTATAAATCATCGAGGGAACTCGATCACGATCTTTTTTGTACGGCAAAGATACGTTATTTTATATACATCCCTATTTTTACAAAACATATATTATCATGATTTGGCGATTATAGTGCTGTTATACTGAGAATAGCGACTTATACGTTGTAATTAACTTCAAACACACAAACAGCTTTGTTCTCAATATTGTTGTCAAGGGTCTGACAACAAACAATTAAGAAACAACAAAGTAATTTGACAAGGAAAGAAGGAAGTCAATTATATATTTGAATCCTGTTTTCCTCTGTTGGGACCTTCGTTTTTGTGTGTAATTCTGGGGTTGGATGTTTATATCAAGTTTGAGACATACACACAGTTCTAAATTTCGCTTTGGGTGTATTTGGAAAGGCTACCATTGATAATACTTTCGACATTAGAATGATTACCGCAGCTCTCATTATTATAGGTCTTAAAATTGAGTATTGATGTATTTCATATTGCAGTGAGGTGAGTTTATTATTACGTTCATTTATAAATGATAACCCTGGTTCTTCTGATTTATTGTCGCAAACATTCCATTCTTGTTTTCTTGCCTTTGTATTTCTGCTAAATTCAATCAGGACGGAGGAAGAAAAAAAAGATGTGAAGATAACAATAAATAAATTAATCATTTTCCTTGGTCATGGTCATATTCATATAATTATAAGACGGTGTCATCTGCGTATAACATAGGTAGTTAAATGCCCTTTATATTGTTGCCTGAATATAAGTGGAGCGCCAGGTGCGACCAAATGAGTTCGTCAACAAGTCAACTTGTCCGAACATGCACCTATACCTTACTAGATACTATCTAATTTGATATACTTAATTATATGGGAGCATTCACGTTGTGCTAGGGAACTCGATAGTAATATAGCAATAAAGAAACCCTTAATTACTGCAACTTACTGCAAAAATACTCATAGAGATGGACTAGCTGGTACGTGGAATAAGCTCCTCGAATCTAGTAGTATATGGAATACATACTTTAACAATGGCACCGACTCGCCCCGAATGTTCTGGGGACACTCTCTTCGATCATGAACCCACTTGCGTATATAGAATAACTGTGTCTGAAACAGCACTGGTATTATGATATAACTAGAACTACGTTTTTTATATCCACCTCAAGTCTACCCATGTAGATCTGACTGTGCATATATACTCCTTTTCTATATTGCTTTTGTGTTATTTACATTTTTACCAGGACTAGATCACCACAATGGTGGTTTTCCTCTACACTCTGTCCAGCCTCTGTAGAACCGAGACTTCAAAGAGTACCGGTATAGGCTAGCATTGGGGTTTCGGTTCTTCAGAGGCTGGACAGGGTGTAGTATACCCGGGGGGAGAATTAAGGTGAAATTGTAGCCGCACCCGGGTTTGAACCCACAACATGTTCATGACACTTAGCCGATCCAGCACTTTAAACCACTCGGCCACCACACATCCCTGAATGTTGAATAAGAACATTTCTTCCCAGAGTTAGTATCTCCTCTAACGGACCAAAATAAAACACACCACCATTACCATATATCCCCACACATAAAGAAAACTTCAAAAGGACTGTCTCCTCCAGCCATACTTATGTACTGCATGTTTCTCTCCTTTGTCTCGGGCTTGTAAACATGTTCCAGATACCTTTGGTGAATACGAAGTAAAACACAACCATAATACCCACCACCCTATCCTAATGTAACCTTACACCTTTTTGTATGGACGGTAACGAGACTTTGTAATGCTTATCAGTCATATATATTCATGGTTAGCGACAGAGTATAGTAGACTTGGCGCACAAATGGTCAAGGCTCACAAATGATGTACAGCAGACGACTTGCATATGGTATTGAATATTATATTGTGTGACGCATATATTAAGATCCGAATTTTAAAAAACAAATAGTCAGAGTTCATGATCAAATAACATATTTTACTTATTTATTGCTGAGGTTGGTGTTGGCCAATACCTCACTCGAATGCCTATATATAATATATCGAATATTCCATGTAATTAAATGTAAAGTTCAAAATGCTTCAACTGCTGTTCGACAACCGGGTCATTACATCCCATTATATACTGAATAAAATAAGATTGAGCGAGAGAGAAGTTAAGCTGAGGTGAGTGAGTGAGTGAGATTGGTTGCTTTACGCCCTTATCAACACATTTAATATGGTTATATCAAGGGCGGGAGAGCTGAGGTGACTGAACTAGGCTACTTGTTTCTACAGGCGGATATATTAAGTTTTTCAAAATATGAAAAACCTTAAACCTTGAGATGCATACGTTTCTTCCAGGCTGTACTTTGTTTGATATACCCCATTTTATTTAAGGTATCATTATAGTTATCAGATATCTTGAAGCAAGCAAGGCGACCTATACATCCTTTTAATTCTTATGACCTAAACACATTGCAGAATACCAGAAGAAAATGTATTTAATATGGATTTTGACCAAATAGTATCATTTGCCCCTAAGAATCCCTTTTACTGTCTATAAACTATTAAAAAAAAACTCTTGAGATTTGAAGGGAAAATTTGTGACAGGCCATCGTACATGTCGTCCTGGCCTAACCCATACCAACTAAATGTTGGTTGGGATTACCCTCGGGACTGAAGCTAAGATGCTTGACTCAAGCAATATATAATATGTAGACTGCAGCACTTGGCTTCTGTTCAGTCTCAATCTATCAAGAGACCTTGCAGTCCCTATCTCTTCATGCTTTTACAAGCCTGTGCACCAGAAGCGTGTATGTTCGTGCATCATTCATTCCACCCCTTGTCCAGTTTTAACCCCTTACTGTGTCGCTAAAGTCACCCATGTGATATAACTTCAGCTCCACCGTCTATTAGGAGTGTCCAGAATCTATGGGGTTAAAGGCGGGTTCCACTACACAGAGTTGTGTCTTATGGTATAACTGTGGCAAACTACAACTTTACAAGTTCTGTTCTTGTCAGAAATTTCCTATATATTTTTTATATTCAGAAACAATTTATGCAGACTGTAGTTGCCTCATTGCAGGTCAACAAATTGACTTATTTAAGACTTTAAGTATTTTAATGATACGTGACACATTCCATGTATATCGTTGATGTAAAAGTGAGGATCGGGTAGACGTGGGGCATGATTCATTGTGTTTAGTTAGATGAGTTAGATTATAGAAAATAGTAAGTTTTCGTCTTTTTGTTGACTCCATCGGAAGCATTTGCAGTTTGTCTAGAGGTGTAGTGTTTACTCCATCGGTTTCTAGTTATGCTTAGCTTCCAGCCCATCGCCATACTCCAGAATCATTGTCTATACTGATTGATTAGTTGCATTATCAAAGATACACCAATGGAGACGTTATGAATGGTATAACATTGAAGCAACAACAGGCAGGGCGTTAAATTTCAGCTTGTGATGTGATAACACGGCGTCAATGATCATCCAAAATCCATGACCTCACATCATCTTTCTCAAAATCATTCATTGTCTTACCTTATACCCAAAAAGGAAAAAAAATACCTGTATAATATTATGGTTCGCGTCAGATGGCTAATGCCGACGACTTATTTGACTAGAATTTAATTACGTAATTAATTTGACTAGTTATTGTATGATTTCATAAAATAATTTGTATTATTATTATTTAATTATGTTTGTATAGGCTAAAAATGTTGTACTTGATACGTGTGCTTATGAGTAAAATAAACAAACAATTATCAGAAATAAAGTATATAAAATTACGGTAAGAAGGTGCGGTGCCAGGAAAGCGATCTTGTACTATGGTGCAAGGTGTATGGACAAGCAGAGGATTCTCCAACTTTAGAGGCAAGCTTTGCAACAACATATTGCTCTACGAGCAAGCGGGGAGGACACTGTGCCAAATACTGAAAAGAAGTGGATAATGCTTTTTTCACATGCTCTTTTTCACAAACAAGTCCTCCAATCGCTTCCTGATTTGTAGCACTCCAATTTTGTTGGTGGTTTCATCTTAAGCACTGGTGTGGTATAACATGCCAAGAGAAAATACACCTATTTTGTTCAGATTAAATCGGAGGCTGAGGTTGGTGGACTGTTTATAGTGTCTATTGCCTTTGTACATATACCTCCCTAATACGTGCCATTTTACAATGACAGGCAGTTTCTAGTCATTTCCAGCTTCTAGGCCACACCATCACCATCATCCATACCATAAACTAGCTGATGTCAGATATAGTTTTCCAGAGAGTGCCTGGGGCTACATTAAGCTCTGGGAACAAGATTGGGGTGATATTAGAACCATAGTTCCTGAATGCCAGGAGTGTATTTTTCTTCTGAACTAAGTATGAATATATCTATTATAAGTAATAATTTATCTCATTAACAAATACCCTTGTATTTAGTTATTCCTTTTCTTATTTAAATTAATGGTTAAATGGATTCTGTTACTGCTATCAAATTGACAATGTTCACCTTAATTTCATTCTAGTGCTGATTGCAGACTCTGTTCTTAGATTTAGAAAATCCAGATTCTAAGATATACAAATTCAAAATTCCACAGTTTTACTCCCTTGTACATTATATTTGATTTCATTTATCCCAAATACATTGTTGTTACTATAAGTCATCGTGTTACTTCTATTTACCTTTTTACCCAGGGCGTGGTCTATAAATACTCTATATTTTCCATTTATATATATGTTTTCCATATGCCTAATATCTTATCAAAGTTCAACATTCTCATCAGTTCCATTGTCATATATGAGTGCACTGTTTGAATACTTCCCAGACTCTTTACGATCGTTTGTCTGGAATATTTCATTCTTAAGATTTCACGAAATGTATCATTTTAAACGGGTGAGTATTCAAGATATGTCTCTAAAGACACGTAAGCAATGGAAGCAAGGACCAATTGAATTTTTCATCTCTCCCGAGTGTGCATATAGAAGTTTCTTCTACATGTTCCGTCAGTTCAGGAAAAGATATGCGGTGCACGCACGAGCCTGACTTTTCATCAATTCCTGCATACAATTTATCAGTAGACCAAGCTTTTCTATGCACATTGATGAATCAGGGTCGGGGTTCTATAGAGGCTAAACCTCCCCTTTCATCAATAATTAAACTCTGCCTTTATGGAGATCTCGAGAGATTCAATTTCATTGTAAGAACCCGCTGAGACATCATCGCAGATTCTTACAGATATAAGAACTCATCCCAACTCTCTGAACTCACTGAATTCAGATCTGCGTTCTTCTAGTTTCAGAGTCCTGCTGGGTCTCACCTGTCTATGACTAACTCGATTTTTTTTAACATACAGTGTTACACCACCAGGTAGATGTTACATCCTTCTATTGCTATTTAACATGATTAATTAATACACATAATTCATGATTGGTAATTAATAACCATTACTCAACATTACATAATAATCCGATATCCATATCTGACAATAAGGTGATTTCCTGAATTCATAATGTTTCTGTTTGGAGAAGTGCTATGTTACTCAAGCCACAGTATTCATGGTTAGCAATATACATGATTAAATTTAATTATTTCTTTGCACCTCTATCTTTGACCATGTGCAGAATCAAAATGGGAAAAACATAGGTGTGCCCCACGCCTGTCCCATATGGATGTGTCTTTTTCCATGTGCACACAAGTAAAGGAGGCTTATAGGTGTGGTATATGGTTGAAAGCAGCAGGGCAAGTGACCCGGACCCTACGTTAGAGTGGTGTAATAAGAGATAGAAACACTAGGTGGCGATGCTGGCCTACCTCTGATTTATATGACTATACATGAATATAATTATTAAAACCTCTAAAAACGAAAACTAAATCAAAGGATCATTAAAGGGTTATAAAACAGCCAATAACGCCCTGCATTAAATTACGATCAATAAAAGGGGAACATTGCGTGGGAGTAACGTATAATTTGTGGGACTTCCTAATCCGGGGATTGATATTAAAGAGAGCTGAAGCCGTTTGAGAGATATAAAGTAATCAATTACATTACTGCAAAACCATTCAATCATCGACCTTTCTTACAGTGGTTAAAATTCCGCGTAGACATAACATAATGTGAGGACTTTAATTTGAAACATATTGTATGCAGTTCAGTCCCATCCCAGAACAATTTCAAACGGGCTTATTAATTTCTATGCCATTAACATTTACTACCGCCCCTTTACCACCGTGGAACTGAATAGCGCCCATTCGTTTATAGTTTCCTATCACACAAGGGCCAAGCAATGACTGTCTTAAGTAAACAGACCTGGGGCCTACAGTGAAAGGGGTTATTGTCTCAGCATCCCAAGTCATGATCATGAATCCTGTTGAGGAGTTGGCTTCCTCCTTTCCACATCTTTTTATTCCCAGCCTCCCCTCTCAGAAATAAAGGTATTCGGGGCAGGAGTTCTTTAATAAGCTCACAGTTCCCATTCTCATACAACCGAAATCATTCCAGTTTTGCTATTCGGATGAAAGTCCACGGAGGTACAAAGTGAACACATATGGGAGTTATTTAAAAGTTCCAAATTCTTGCAAGGTTTTGGCAACATTGGCCTCGAATTATTATTCTCCATTAACTTGAAAGAAAACGATTTCGTCAGTACACTTAATAAAGTGGTCCTATTGTGCATTTTTCAATACAGGACGAAAAAGGAACACAATGATGGCGTTCTTTCACAGAACCCTTTATTCTAAGAGTGACCTGAGCTTCTGTTGATGGCTGATGGACCGACTTGTAAAGCAGGTTTTAAAGAAGGAAGTGACTTTAATTCACATGAGGAAATTCAAATCGGTCGTGTGGACAAGAAACGAGTTTGATTTTTTGGTAATAGAGAGGTATCGTTGGTTCAGTTGAGAAAAAAGAATGTTTGGATAGATGATGGAAGGGGGAGATGGTTGGATGGTTTGGGAATATTTTGATGGCAAGTAGCAATTTCTATCAGGCAATGAAGGCATTTTTGGCCTTGCTCAAACTCAGGAAATTGGGATGGAAAGGTGCCCACCAAATATGGTGATACGATAAGTTAGGCTTTATAAAGGTATGGGTTTTTTCTTACAAAAGGATTTTTATAATTTAAAACATAATTTTATGTATATATGCAACCTTTTCAGATGGATTGTACAATTTGTGGACACGAAAGTATAAATAGTTACTTCCTACGTGCATATGATAATGATAAGTTGCGCTAAAAGCGTAAAAAGGATGTTACATAGAAAGGAATCCTAGATTTTTATATCCTTACTTAATGTATCAACGTTGTAACGCATTAACTTTTCGGACACCATTCAAAGCTGTAATGCTTGGTGGTCCTATAGTTATGCCTACTGCCTACTGTTTACTCAAGGAAATGGGATATTTTTGCCTACGCAGTGATGGGTTACATGTATATGGAATTACTTTTTCACTACAAGACTTTCAGCGTTTCGCACTGACTCTATAGCTACCCATGAGGCCATTCATACGCTTTTTCCATAGGCATATCTCTCTCCCTTAGTATTTATAGAGGTCTCTCAATCTATCTCTATATTCATGGTGTGACATCAAATATTGACTACACCATTCACAATCCCCTTCTTCTAGCGGAAGTCAATGTTATATGTTACTTAGCATTTCTCAAGTTATATTGTTGTATCACGGTGCATACGTATAGAATGGGGAGCAGGGCTCCCAGGCTTGTTAGCCAATAGACATCCACCTACGTATATTTATAAATAAACGAATCACTTTAGACTGAAACTTCCTACGTGCTGGACGTTTTAGTTCGTACATCAACTACTTACTAGATTATATCATAAATGGTTTAGACTGAACCTTCATATGTGTTGGATCAGGCTACCTGGTGATATATCAATATAGTATGCTCCCAATCCCAATTTGCAAGTATTCATGAGAAATATAGTTTACATTAAAGCGTGGAAATTCAACCCTGTATTTTGAGGGTTAAGGGCATTTATTTACTTAAACCTTTATAAATATCTATTATTGGACACATACCGGGAGACCTGACACTAATTTCAGATGTGTAGAACCTTGTGTGTCAAAAGATAGAACAAATAAGCTATCAATTTATCAAAGTGGATTTGTCCCGTTCCGAGGGCACACTTATTAATAATGGAAAGCTACAAGTTTGCCTATGTCATGATGAATTTCCTCTTTTAATGAAGGCTACTATTTTATACTGTTATATATAATACATACTGCAGGAAGTAAAATTCGTATGTCAGAAATTCTTCGATGGTAAGCATGGCCCATATGTCCATGTCATGACAGCTACAATTGAAGTTCGAACCCATAATATGAGCCATCGTTAAGAGATGCGCTGTGGCTTATCCAGCCACTAACGAATATATGAACATCATGTAACTGAGTTCATAGATCGAGGTACCCATACTTGAGAATGGAATGAAAAAATCAAAACCAGCTGGAGGTGAGTTTATGGGAGGACACAGGTTTGTAAATGTGTACATAGTTGCAAGGGGCATACCATGCCCATAATGTTAAGTGATAACATCCTTGGTTAGAAAATAAAAATGCATTGATAACCCTCATATAGAGATAAGAATTCGTATGTAAATTGGAGCTTGTGCCCTACTAGAGTTACCTCAATGTTCTATACCGAGATGGCTATACATGTGTGATCTTGTTACACGCTCTCTAGTCATGTGGATGCCCCTCCCCATGATCGGCCAGATAAAAAATGTATACACTCTAAGAAGAAAGGGTTCTAACAAGAACCCTTAAGGGTTCTTCGGCTTGTCGACATGGCAGAACCCCTAAGGGTTCTACTTAGAACCCTTTTTTGAGGGTTCTAAGTAGAACCCCCGTTTCGGGAATAGGCAGGGTTCTACATAGAACCCTCGATTTGAAGAACCCTTTGAAGAACCCTCTGGCCAAAATAGGTAGGGTTCTACATAGAACCCTTGATTTGAAGAACCCTTAACAACCTAGTTGATTTTTTTATTGTTTGTATTGCTGAAGTAACATCATTTTTCATCAAATTATTCAACATATTCCATTTCATGGTGTGGATAGTATATTCCCTTATTCTTCAGTGGGTAAACAACTGGTTTCAATCCACATGTCCATTCTCAATCCTTACTATCCATCTCTCTGAGTCTTGCATGTATCCTGGGAATAAATGAAACATAATGCATTAATACAAAAGTTAATTTATACTACTTAGGAATATGAAAGTAAATTAGTCTATAGAGCTGATGTGAGAAAAAAACGTATTAGTAATATATATAAACTTACCTCGACTCCCATACAGGTGAGTGTGATTCTCTTCTGGCCGTTAGATTAGAAGTGAATGGAGGCCACAAACCCTATACTAGGCCTAGTGGCCGCCCAGGCGTGACTGGCCTTACCTGGCTCGTCAGCCCAGTATGTAGGTCAAGGTGGGGTTAACACGACCTCTACCACACACGTCCAGTGCTCTCTCAAGCTAGAGTCCCAGATAGGCCTGCATGAGCGGGGCATTGGGGTGTGACAGATTCCCGGCCCCTGCACTCATACAATTCAGAACCCTTCAAGTGCACAAAGAACCCTTAAATCGCTGAAGAACCCCTATGGTTCTAGATGGAACCCCCGGTGGTCCCGAAGAACCCTTTTAGGTGTCGAAGAACCCTAGGGTTCTTGGTAGAACCATGGGGTTCTATCTAGAACCCAAAAGAACCCTTTTTTCTTAGAGTGTAGTATGTACCTTTTCCATTCAACACCTTCATTTCCTCGATACCAATACTCACTGGACCCGAAAAAACTAGGTATACAGTGGGTAAAAGAGGGTTGTTTTCAAGACTGATTGTCTTTATAGTCTGAACACCTGCGACACTTTTATATGCACAACTCAATTATGTTCACGGTGCAGAAGAAAACCTTAGCGACATCATCACTGTAACCTCGAGGGCTGTTATACATAGGCAACAGGCATGGGATTGAGATGACATGGGGAGCAGAATAAAAGAGCAAAGAGTAAACCTTAAGGTAAGCCCAATAGGGCAATTCCTCTGGCCAGAGTGTCGACATATCGTTGACGCTATAGAATCGTCTCAATGACACGGAGAATATAAATATTTAGCTTTACCTATTGGCAATTTAACTATTTGATTAGTGCTTTTACCATCAAACTTAGTGCTGCTGAAAGGTAGAATCTATCGTAAAATCAAAATTAGGCATTAGTTCAGAACATTGTGGCGGGAGACTGGAATCCCCTTGTCTACGTCATATGCGTCAGCGTACGTCAGACGCTCCTTCAGACGCTCTTCAGACGCTCTTCCTTTTGCTCTTCCATATTCCTGACATCCGCCCACCTCCTCTAAACATCCTAACTTCGTTGAAATAGGAACACGTACTTGTGTGAAGTGATCAAACTTACAGACTCTGATGCATTTACCTCAACAAAAATGATCATTCGAGAATTAATATCGAATGGCAACAAATTCGTCTCTATGGGATTGTCAGTGTTGATACCTACAAGTCAATCATTTCCTTGCTAATAGAAATATTGTTCCCAATATCAATTGTCATGAATCAGCAAAAGCTTAGTACGCTTTTTGTATAAATGAAGAAATAATTATGAAAAACTATAATGATGTATGTAGAATTGGTAGATGAAGTTTTCAATTCAGTTCAAGAATTGCTTGTATATATCTAATCCCACAAAACTTCGCTAAGCCATTATACTTAGTGGCTAGATCAAACCCCCTATTGAAAATTATTATTCTACTAGTATCCCCTTAGGACTGGTAGCAGTAAACACCTACTAACCAGGAGTGATTCCATCACAGCTGCGTCCTAAAGGCCTAGATTCCCTTCATTTATGAGACTGACAGCTGTGGGCAATGGGGAATATAATCTTTAATCTGGCTACTGAATTGTGCTTCTCCGAAAATGAAAGGGAAGGAGTCTGGCAAAAATGCTCATTGAGTGTTTGCACGCAATTGGAAGATTCGACTTAAATTGTTGATCTATCTGAAACAACATAATTGTTGCTGTAAGAATATTGGGCATTGAGTGGCTATAAGAATATATGTATAAATATTTTTATTTCCATTTTAAATACAGTTACATAATCGGAAATAGGCTTCGACTTTCTGGGACATCACAGTTCTTCCAAGAAGGCCTTTACGATAAATGAATACAATTTACATTTTTACAATCATCTGTTAGATATTCATACAAACAGGCTGGTAATTGGCTTTGCTAATTACAGGGCATTGAAACGGGTGGTGCCATCTCCACGGATTATCAAAAACTAATCTCACACGCCAGTGCCTACTCACTTGGACTCTCGGTCGCAACTTATCGGACTGAAGTTGCCCACCCTCCGCCCTAAATCTTTCAACAAAACATTTCATCAAAACTTTCCCACAAAGGGTTATTTATTTTAATATAAAATGACGATCCAGCTACCTGCAATCGACATGTGATACTATTTATTTATTTATTTATTTATCTATTTATTCAACAGAAATGTTCTTATCTGCAAATCATGTTCATTGCTCGACCACTCATACCTTTTACCCCAATAATAAAATAAAATCATTGTAACATATTTACGCCTCCTCTTTTAATGACATAATTAATTAAAGAATTTGATATAATGTACCTACTCCACTATACAATGTCTTCTTCTATTTCTCCATTGTTACTTCTCTTTGTACAACTTCATACATTTTCTTTTTACATTATTAGAATGTTGCCATCGAATTGTTTACACATAGTTTCCTAACAAATAAACACTCTCTCTATATATATTATCAATCCTAATGTGATGGGAGGTAATGCTTGGGTTCATGCTTGGGTTCTCCAATACACTACTGGAAAGGAAATATGGGTCAGACCGTCAGCAGACGTACAATTGGCCTTCACCAGTTCTCTCAAATAGTCCAATTTAAGAAGAAAATTAGGTTCAAAATACAGTTCAACATAACCAGACAGATTTATTGAATGAATACAATGCAGAATATATTCAGATAAACCTAGTATTTATCATTTTACACTCTAATTTAGCAGAATTTGATAGATCTGTAGAACTGTAGATTGTGCACTTTCTGAAAATCTGACCCATGCATATACTGGAGGCAGGAGCTTCTCTTGAGGACCCCTGTCGATCCTTCCTTGGGTTTCATAATCCTTCCTGCGCTACAAGATACCAACGCCACCTTTCAGGCAAAGGTCTGCCAGACAAGTTTCTAATTAACTTTCAAATTATTTTTACCTTTCCGCTTCTGTATGCACGCAATGTATCTTGCTCAAGACCTACACAGATCTAGGACACTTCTAAGGTGCTCTAAACCATACGCATCCCTGGAGAGACACAACGAAAGCCTAGAAGAGCTACGAAAATCATTTAGTTTGTTAATATGTTACGCCTGGATAGCCATTAAGATGATATGCATCTGTGGCTAACAATGACTAAGAGGGAATGATTAAAACTTAGGCTGTAAGAGATGAAGACTTTTAATTGTTGCTAGTTGCTATTTTTCTTTTAATTTATTTTCCAACCGTTTAAAATCCTCTTATTCCCCACATTCTTTGGACCAGAGTTCAAGTTGGGGTTTCTTTAAGCCATATTCAAAATGTATTGCCACGGAAACTTCCATTAGTCGTGACAAAGGGGCAGCAGGGCATTGTCAATGACCTTTTAAAATTGTATTATTTTGATGATTAAGCTGAGATGTAGTGGCCTATTAGTATGCATGTTTATTTTCATTGTTATTTTTATTTTGATCTGGACAACCCTAGTTGAACACATGCCACGGACTGGGCCTCTAAATATAATATGCAGTGTCCAGACAATTGTTAAGATACTAATATATAGTCCAATATATTAAATCAACAGTAATACAACGTATATATATAATTTTTTAAAAACATGATTTTATTTCGTGAAACCTGCCATCTCGATTGTACAATTCAAACGCATACGCGACGCTGAATGCAACGTATATTGGTTCATATATGTTGATTTTCTATTAACATTTCTTTTGATTATAATGGTGGTGGTGATGATGATGGTAATATAATTTATAGTCCATTATATTAAATCAACAGTAATTGTACTGATATTAATCGATCCATAGTTTTTTTCTATTAACAATTGTCTTTAATCATTCTGATGATGATGGAGTTTACCTGTTGTATCAGAGACTTTTTACACCTGATTAAGGCGTCCCCAAATCATATTGGTGGCGCATAAGATGAAATGGTTTCTTCTTTTAGCAACTCTTATAGTGCTCCGATAATTATATAGATTCTTTTTACATCATCTTCCCCTCCCCAGAATGAAGCGCTTGTGGGAGTGGCAATGAAGCTATACGACAAGATCAATCAAATTCCACAAATGAGTAATGCATAGCTGCATACTCCATATAGTGAACTTAGAAATGCAATTATATATCCAATACACAATCTTGAAATTTGGTATGTATAGATATTTATACAACTAAAAGCCATATCATTTATTAGCAACCCCCAAATGAGAAAGTTCCTACTAATAGACTCATTTTCTGTGACACATCACATATGTTATGTATTTGCAACGCAATAAATAATTAATCAATACAATATTTAAAATATGGATAGACGGTAGTTTCCAGACTGTTCATACTTAGGCATGTAGGAAATGATAGAATGGCAAAGGTCCTAAATTATATTCTAAAACTAACCCTGAAGACGGTCCACTGAGGGCCGAAACATTGGGAATAAAAACCAGCGGATTAAAACCTACTTCAAGAGGTGTTTGTTGCTAGTGGAAGATATTGAAAACAAGGAAATGAACTAGATTTTAAACAAAGGGTACTAGAGTTTCCCAAAGAAACTATTTTGATGGGGCCCATCGTGATTGTAAAGGTCGAAAATAAGATTTTAGTGTCCAATGGATAAACATTGAAGAAAATGCATTTATGTCTGATAAGAAAGCTGCAAGTGAAAAGAATTTGCCATGGAAAAGCGAATAATAAAATTGAATATTATCATAGATTATACCAGTTCTCATGTAGTGCCTGTTATTATATTGCAGTCATTATTGAGGAAGCACCTTTCCTGCTTTAGGAGCAACCTCTCTTCGGTCTTAATCAATTGCATTTATTACTATATATAATGTCTGATCTAAAAATATATGCTATTATCATTTATTATATGAGTCAGATTTTCAGAAAATGTACAATTGCCAGCTGTACACATTTAGTAAATTCTGCTAAGTTAGGCTGCAATTTGGCCAATACTAGTTAACTTCGAGTATATTTGGTATTGTATTTATTCTGGCAATTCGTTTGGTTAGGTTGAACTGTATTTTGATCTTTATTTTCGTCTAAAATTGGGGTTATTTGGAAAGATTGGCGAAGTTGAATTGTACATTTTCTGAAAATCTGACCCATATGTCATTAGGTAATCAGGGTTTATTTTTACGAACCTCACCCGAGTGCATTGTTCGCAGGAGACGGCACTGCACGAAAGTTGATCCAAACTGCTACGTATGCTGTCCTGCGGTCGTTGCCAGGCCGTTTAAAGCAACTGGAGATTATTTCATTTAATAAATGCTCATTTGCGAGTAATGGTAAGAAGGATGTCGTTTGTGAATTGAAATCTATAATACACTACGCCTGTCATCGAGCGGTTGACCTAAAATCTAATGAGAGCCTTATAGTTGGAGACATTTTATTGATAAGCTGGTTCATGATTATCATTGTCCATCCAATGATATATCACTCTACCTTAAGTTTTCATACATGTTAAGCACCCACTATTTTACTTTATATAACGCAAAGACATAAGTCACTTATGTCCATATAGATTATTGTTGTTTTCTACATGTACTTATTAGCGTTGTCTAGTAATTGACTAATTTCTGATAATGCTCGATTTAATGTAATTCATGAATACAAATTTCTAAACTCTAATCTCCGAAAGGTCAAGAGGTATACTGGCTCATTATACCAGCCAGAAATGCATCTATTATTTTTAATTTCGATGGTAAAAAATATTCAATTAAACCGGAACAATTAATCACAACATTTTATTTAATTATTAAAGTTCAAATATTCTGTCGAATGTGAGAAAATGGGCACTAAGGTGACAAGATATGTCAGTGTAAGTTAAATTAATTAGGTCAAAATATGGTACAAAACACTTCCAAAGTGTGGTTTAGGTATAGGACATAAACACCATTCCAGATTCAACTTTAGGCTTATATGGAAATAATAGGAAATGTATAATATGTGTAATGATCCTATGCTCACATGAGAAGGAGAAATAACAACATAACTCGTCATTCTATTATTACTCTGTTTATTCCAAACTTAGTTGGGAGATCTGATGATATTGCTTATACACATCAATGGGTGTAGTACATGAAGAAGTATCACAACAGTAAAGGAGAAGTAAATGTGAGTAATAGCCTGTGGTATATAGCTCCATCTTGTGGATAATTTTTAACTACCTATACAAATAGACGTGAGTAGTATAGGAAATATATAATTGCCTTTGGCACTGCAAATGATAGTTATCATCGACTATTGTTAAGATGATTGTACTCGCATCACTCCCATAGGGTTGGTTAGAAAAACTTAACTTTCATTCCACCTGTTCTAGCTGGAAGCATAGTGGATCTTTCCATAATCTGATTTTGGTAGCTCAGTAATTCAACTCATAATAGAATTTGATCCTTGGTATTTTGCTATTAGACCTTGGGCTGCCATGTCCGGTCATATCATGCTTGGTTACACAATACGGTGCTTCTGAGATCGGGTGTGACGTCTCCCTAGGGGGCGAAAGGAGGTAGAAATAGCGCACTTCCGCACTTCAATATACGCACTTCCGCTGGCATACGCACCAGTCGTCTCCTAATGTTAATGCTTTCATGGTGTTCAACGTTTTAATCGCACATTAACCAAAGTTCCCTTAGCCTGTCTAGCATAATCAGAGCATGTAAATTCCAAACTCTGTAGAAATGTATTAACTCGAACGAAAGTAGCCAGCAACTTTGCGCCATCTTGCGTACTTCTTAGCTACAGAACCGGAAGTGAATGTGCCGAAAGCACCACGTCGGAAATAGTTTTTTTCTACCTCTTATACAAGATAACACCCAATCTCGGAAGCGATACATGTTGCACGCAACTGAGCTACGCTCTGGCCTCATTGCGATTGCTATGTATTGCGTCAGCCCTCGGTCAGTTTGGTCTATGTATCTGGAGTGAATATTAATAAGTGTTACTATTTGGTATAGATCTATAGATGTTGTTGATCCTCAGGACACAAGGTGCGCATCTGGTGTTTTGTAAATCACTGATCTCTCCCTGTTGTCACGGGTGCAATTTTCTGTGACATGACACCGTTAGCTTACTACGCTCAAAATGGACAAGGCATTGTGGATTGACAGGTGAAGGGAAACAGTAGTCTTAACATTTCACTAAAGAGTTCCCACTTTCCCTTACTTGAAAGTGTTATTGTTTAGGGAAGTTTAAAAGCTTAAAATATGACCTTAGATCTCATGGTAGTGAACTCAAATCTCGTATCAGGTTCTAATGAGTGTACATCGGAACCAGGAGATTTTATACCAGTCCGTTTACTTAAGTGATGTGATTCTAGCTTATAATAGCAGTGCTTAAGGGAGAGATCTACTCAGGTTTCTATGACAACTTCTCCATATCAGTCCATAAGGGGAATTTACCAGTGTTCTCTTTAGGTTGGCTGATTGGCAACTCTTTCCGTAAAACATGAGGAAAATGATATGGTACCACATTAAGGACTTTGACCTTTATTCTTGACATCTATGGATTCAGTTGAAACAGTACATGGATTTGTTTCCGGTTCACAAAAGGCATATTTACAAAGCTCCTCAAGTAGTTACTCCTTTCTAAAGAATATTTAAATAGGTATGTTATAGTTACTCACCCGAAGGCTTGGGACAGTGATAGTCACGTTTCAACAGATTCTCTTGTAAGTAAATTACAGCATAAGACGACCTTTATCATTGCTGGTGCCTGGTCATAGTAATAACATGTCAGTTGTGAGAACTGTTTGGGATGGACGGCCAACTTGGAAAAAAGGAATGTATGTGTTATCTGGGCTAATCAGACCAGAACAAGCTCTAACCCCGTAAGAATTATTGTTTGACCTCAAATAAGTTTTACAAATTAGGGAATCAATATCGAAAATCAATACTTTATTACATTCATGTATATATAAATATATACATGTATGCATCTCCTTATTAAACTATGACAAAGCCTGAAAAATGATATTATGTATCCGTTGCTTGCAAGTGTCTAAGATGATTGTTCCAGGTCTGAGATATTTAATCTATAGAGTCTGTCTATCTCTGGTAAGATGGATCACATTGTGAAGAACTTCCTTATCTTCGGTCACAAGCATATAGAGAGGAGTGGTGCCAATACAGACTTGAAGCTGACAAATACATCAATGTCAGAAAGAAGTTATTTCAAACTGTCTATTTTTCTGTATACTGATCCATCTCACTCCTGCCCACTAGTCTTCTAACTGTTGGTTTACCTTTATCCTAGTCCAATTCTAAGTTTACTTCCCTTCAGAAGAACCCCTTTTTCTTTCTCCCTTCTCTCTGGGACGGGTATGAAAGGGCAAAACATTTATTTAGGATACAGTCAAAGAGAGGGAGAAAACAAAGAATTATTTAAGCATCGAGGAATGAAGAAGTACTTTGAGACTTTATATTCTCAGTCCATTCGCCTGTCATATAGGTCATGGTCAAATACGTAGCTTCAGTCTGTGTTTCAGATATGAAATATACCACTATTCTATTGCAAATCAGTGACCTATACATATAAGATTCAAAGGTGTTCTCAGTGAGAGATTGGTCATACATCCGTGTAAATCAATAACAAAATAGTGACCACTAAAAGGGCTTTGATATATGATGGCTGTCTGACAGTTAACTACTATGTGCAATGATGTGGATGGCCTATCAAAGAGCCTCCCCATCATTTTTATATGACCTGGTCAAGGGATTGGGACATGTACATTCAGGAAGAATACACATTTCCAAACAATTATAACTAAAGAAACTTGTCCTGTAAAGAAATAAGCGATATTCATACGGAGCATTTATAATGTGTCTTTTATTGATTGATTAAAGTTACACTTGCCACTGAGTTCCTGATTGGGAGAAATTGCAACCATATTTCAGATCATTCTACCAGTAACCGGAGCATCGATGTATGAAGTACGTGTAGTTGGAGTATGTCACAAAATGAACTTAACATAGGACATTATTATGTATTCCCTCCTCATAAAATAAAATATCAAAAGAATTGAATAACAATAATTAAGAGTTTACAACTGCCTGGACCCGGTTTCTTAGTCTTTTGGCTTAAGCTTAAGTCAAAACCCAGCTTAACAAGTCGGGCCTGGGCTAGTTAAGCGTGTTGCTTAAACCTGTTTCTAAGTCACTTTTTAGTGATGGCTTAGTTAACCCAGGTTTAAGCCAAAAGTAAGCTTAATAAACCACTACGTAGATAGATCTACCCACTTTTGTGGCGGGAAAATAAGGAAGTGGGTACTATCAAGCTCATTGTGGGTAATGACGTCAGCACATCACAATGTCCAGAGGGTGACTGGCACCAGGGAACACTATCGTCACAACAACTCTTAAATTAACTAGCATATTATAGTGTTTGGTGGATAATGAAACCTTTATAGGCTATTTAAAAAGCCTTCGACAACACCGTAACCCACCCACCGCCATGGCAGCCATTTTGCCGGCTTTGGGGCCATCGGCATTGGCACGCCGAGTAATGTTTGGAAGGGGTGATCCCATTGGCTGAGAGCCTAGCTCAAGGTTAATGTAACGTGCCCTGTGATTGGTCGATTTTTTTCCCCGAGTATTACCGAAGATACGATGCCGAGTGTTTCCGAAGATGCCATGTGTTTGTACGGTAAAATGTCTGTGCATCCTTTAGCATATAGAGGTCGGGGAATTGCTTATTACTCCATTGTGATACCAGATATACCCTGATGAATTTGAGGTAATCCCAGTCTATGCATTTTCCCTAGGCCTGGAAACATTGTTTGGGTGGATTGGAGGTCGGTAAGTAGCATTTTGGGACGATTGGCGGCCAGTCGGTTACCTAGATGGTAGTGTTGCTAATTTATTTTGTGGGCATGGCAGAAATCGTCGGGGATGCCTAAGGCATATGAATATGCCAGTTGACGCCTAATCGTCAAGGCTATATATTTCCGTAGTGACGGCCGCCTCGACGATGAGGTGGAGGTGACGATGATGAGGGTAGACTTGTGCAAGTCTTTGATTCTTATTTTAAAAAAAAGAATTATGGAAAATATATTTTCAGGTAAGAGTCACTACGGCCTTGACTGAGCAGACCAGCGAGGTCCAAAGGCTAAAGCCCAAGTTGTGTGCCCATTGAGATAGGCTGAGGGACTTGAAGCTAGTCTATGATGATGGGGGAAGGTAGAGGAAAAGGAGGAGGTTGAGATTTTAGATTTTAGCTAGTGGAAAAGTATATTCATGCTAAAATAATGATATATTAGCCGAACATTGATCCTTCTTGGTGGCTTAAACCACCCTTAAACCACCTCAGGAGCTGTTTAACAATAGCCTAAGCCCATTCTTAAGCCGAAGACTGGCTTACGGACGACTAAGAAACGGTCATAAACCAAACCTTCACCTTAAACCCAAAACGAGCTTAACCCTGTCTTAAGACTGGCTTATGCTATGGCTTAACTGACTAAGAAACTGGGTCCTGGTGTGTCGATGTAGTTCCTCAGACACAGTAGCTGTTTGTATCTAATTATAGTTGGTTGATTGATACCATCTGGATGGGACTCTATGTGTCTTCTGACTCGCTCTTGTACTTCCCATTCCTCCACCCTGCTCTGAAGGCAGCACCCTATAGGGAAGTTATTTCCTTCTCTCATAATTATTGTAATTCCCCAATGGCATCTTTATGGCTCTGGTATCTCACACAAATGTCCCTACTTATGTAAATCATTGAAATCTGCAATCACATGTCCAATTGATACTTGGTCAAAATAGTGACCTTAGCCACTTTAACTCCGTTGAACATACCTCATGTTATAACAAGTTAAGCATGATTAAAGTTTATTCATTGATGTCATTTAGAATTATCCAAATATATCCGTTTTAGTGGTCCTACCCAGAAATATGACTGGTTGATATGATACTTTATGGAACAGTCGAAGCCTTCACTTATTGATACAAATATTTTGACGTAGGCTCCTGTAGGAGGACAGCCTCTTGGGCAGGGTGTAAAAAAGCTGTATTTCCTCCACTACAGTGAGTCCTACAAGTCTTTTCCGCAAGTGGTTTCATGCTAGCTGAATATCTATGTATATGGGCATGGACTGGAAGAACTCTGATATGAGCACTTTCATTTTTTTCTGAACGCCATCATATCTTATCTCATTTTATCTTATATTTATTTCTCGTAATTTTCAGGTGTTTTTCTGACCTGATCCGCGTGCTTCTTATTAAGCCTGGCCCTAATATGCATATAGTATACATATGATATAGTTGCAAAAGGCGGAAAGGGAGAAACAAAAGAGGAAGTCTGATATAAACAAAAACAAATTATTCAAATAGTGTTTTATGAGATTCTTTCTGGGTGCCAAAAATGTGCTGCGTTCATTTTTTAATTTCAATTAGAAGAGGAACCTGTAATGTTTACATATGATCAATTCTCAAATTAAGCAAAGATTATTAAAATGCAGTTTAATAATCTTTGCTTTGTGTAGTATATGGAGACGGTAGCCCTGGTTACATCCTGAAAATTTGGCAGCGATATTCTCATTATAAAGAAAATGGCACGCTGGTAAAAATTAAATCCCATAGGGAAAAAATGATTAATATTCTTGTCTGCGATATTTTTATTTACGATTTTATTTACATAGTATTTAACTTGTTATCAACATAGAAATGCATTACTGGACGTAAAAAAGTAAAAAAATAATCCATAGTAACCTGGACCACAAACCCCAATTTACGTCCGTAAATGGGTTTGCTCCCGTAAAAATCAAACTCACTTTGGTTTTTGGACCCCTCCCGTCAAGCTCCCGTTAGCTACGGTAAATCTCCCGTTCACGGGAGCATTGTTATCCACTTATAAGTAAACGGCAGCCATTTACTTGTAAGTGGATATCGGCCTTGTGGCACGCCATACTAACATTCATGAAAATATTTATTTCTGAGAATAACAAGAAACGCAAGATCAAAGAACATACAACTGTGTAGCTTAAAGGGTTGAAGCCCCTTCGACCTTCCATCCTTCCTCCCACTAGAGTCCCACCATTGATGGTGCGGGGGCGAGGTGGGGGCGGCGTATCGTCGGTGCTAAACATATAGAGGTTATATTTGCATTATCCCTCTCTGTTGCAGATAGGGCCATCAAACATTCATTTGGCCCAGTTAACCATTGTTTATGTGCAGAAGAGGAAGCTTCTTTATGGAGTCATATGAATTCATAGGTCAAAGTCCAACAAACATTTGCTATCAACGAGAGCCTATAGATCACTACAACAACCTTGATTTAATCCAATAACTTTAGTGGATCATATAAAGGGTAATGAATTACAATCCTTAGTACGATGATCTTGCATATAAATGTAAGGGATTTGCATAGTAGCCATTTTGAATTTGGGAAGTCGTGGCAATGTATATCAGAGAAAACGTAGGGAAAACATTACATGTATTGAAAATGTAATCAGTTTTCCTAAGTGAACAGCCATGTGCTATATATACACGATACATGTTTACGATCCTTATCTTGCCGAATGCTTTTGAATTGAATTGAATACTCTTTTATTCGTCTAAAAATACAATTACAGGCAGGCAAAAAGGACTACAAACATCTGGGATACTCCCAGGTCTTCCAGCCGTTTCCTTTTTAGTAGAGAGTTAACTACAGGAGTGGCTTTTGAAATTCAACTAGTATACATGTATCATTTTTGTGCTGACTTACATAATGGGCCTGGATTTTCTAAAGGAAAATGCATCAAAGCAGAGGACAACATAAAGGCATCTCATCATCTCTTGTATTAAGGAGGAGTATTGATAAAGAGTCATTTGATCAATATAAGTAGGCGTGGTTGTTGGTTTGTTTAAATGTTTATTCTATTACGGCATTATGCCCAGAAGGGCACTATTCTCAGAGGGATAGTACATCTAGATAAAAAGGTTACACAATAGAGACTGCATATTATATGCAGTCCCTTTGCTTGACTTTTTCAGAGTTCCTCATCCATTTCCATCACTTAAACTTACCCTTAGTATAATCCTCTCCTACAGCTGACATAGGTATCCATTGCAACTTGGTGTTTGACAATCTTGGTACTTCAGTAGTACTCATAGTAATAATATTAGAATTATAAGGGTGCTTTCTTCACAACATTTTTCAACATCAAGCAGATAAGTTATACAAATAAAGTATTGATTTCATTGCTTTCAATATTCCCAAGTTTATAAAGTGTAATATCTATAAGGTATAAATGCCTCATATAAGTATTACTAGTGAGACTTTTACGACAAAATGACCACCGACAAACTGGCCACAGGTGACCGACAATCGGTCACCTGCCATTGTCGGTGGCTGCTGTCGGTCGGTATTTACTTGTACGACAAAAAGTGGCTTTTTAGTGACCAACAATTAGTCACCTAGGGGTGACCGATAGTCAGTCACTGGTATCCACTTTGTACGATTAAGCATGAAAATATATATTCTCCTCTATATAATTCTAAAAACATTGACATAGGGTTAGCAAAATGGCTACAGTCTTGCGAATATAGGTTTTAATATATTTCCATACATGTTCTGTTATACCTCATTGTGTCATAATATATTTATGTACCTAACATTTTAAATCATTAATGGACATATGCCTATACCTTCACCGTAGCTCCTACCTGTATGGAGCCTACCTCTCTACTGATTAATGCCTACCTGTCATTGGTTGGGTCGCACCCTACAATGAGGTGGAGAGGCTTACCAGTAGGTAAGCCTCCCTCCTATATAACCCGGGTTTGACCCACTAATTAGTCAGTTACCTGCCTTATTACACCAAGGTTATACCATCACATTATATACCTGTACCAGGAATAAATACATCTTTAAACTTCATTACTTCGTCATCCTTTATGTTACATCCAGTATAACATATTGGTAGTAATATAGCGGATTTGCCTGTTCTTTATCTAACTTTGGGTAATTAGTCAAATCATTAATCCGAATAGATCACATATATATTCTGTTTGAGCAGATCTAGAGCTATCCCCAGTACAGTAGTGCGCACACACTGGATCCTATTTCAGATGGACAATTCGTTAGACATTCTTATTACAATTGTTTCTGTTGACTCAGATTTCAATTGCGAAGCTAAAAAAACGGGCTCTTTCTAAAAAAAGATATTATACCCCCCTCCCCCCAGTGCCCAACCTTGCGTTTATCTTAGTGTTAAGGCGAGAATTTTATATTTTCATTCATATAACTAGGGCCTAATAATTGTGGCTAATGTGGAATCAATGACAAACTTTATCATATGGGGAAATTAATGGAATGAAAATGATTTACAAAATTTATTGAAGTTGAACAATCAAACAACACTAATGATAATTATATTAGGAAAATCACTTCAAAGTGATCGTTGATTTATTTTCTATAATCATTAGATATGATCTTCTCCCCTAATATGTTCTTTTAGAATTATTGGTGTAAGATTATCAATGAAACAAAGGGCGGTATTAAGTATTAACAAGAAATCTATACGATTTCATATTACATGTTTAAGACAGACTGAACAATCTACAAGATTTTATATTACATGTTTTAGATATTTACATATGCTTGATGAGTATCAAATAAAATTTGAGAAAAAGAATACCCATGTTTTTATTACGATCTTATATGAATCCCCTGCACAAATCCTTCGTGTAATACTCATCCTCCCTATGCAGGCCCTTTATTCCGCAATGAGTTAATCCATACTAGGACATAGCAACTGGTTGCAACAAGCTGACCACCTTATCTATTAAAGATAAGATAAGCCCGGCAAAATCGATGAAGAGAATGGAACGAGGTATGGAGATGAGAATCATTTCCACAGATCACCAAGAAATCTGTCACAAATATCATACTCTTACCAGTTTGAATAGACATTTTGTTATATCTTATGGCAATACATTTAGGCAACTTGCTGCCACTCCATGTATTTGGTTAAATAAAATATTCTGGCGGGGTTATGGCATGGGGGGTAAAGGTAGGGCGGGCTTTTGGCTGGCGGGGTATTGGCATGGGGGGATTTTGGCAAGGGGGGTTTTGGCTGGGGGGGTTCTGACCGCGGGGTTTTGCCTAGGGGGGTTTTCACTGGCGGGATTCTGTCCGTACACCGAGCTGGTTCGGTGTGCAGGCTATTTGAAAATGTTTAATCTTACCCTTTTTGTGCTGTGTATGTATTCTTACATGTGTTTTTGCTTGTTTGTATTAATGATATGTATTGGGTGAGAATTAACCCTTGCTTCGCTGGGGTCATGGCCAAACCTTGTCTTCGTTATATATGTAGAAACTATATGTAAAGGCCAAACAAGTTGAACAATTTCCTTCATCAAAATCCAAGGAAAGCGGACGAATCTGACCCAAATAACCATGAGAGATGCATACATATAATTATGTATTCAGATGGCTACCCAGTACATCATAAAGCAAGCCCCTCCAAGTAAATAGAGCCATCAAGCATTCATATGAATGGCATAAATATTATTTATATGCAGTATGGCACGATTCCCCTATGCCTCATTTAAATAATACATGCATCAGGGATGTCTTGATTCTGACACATAAAGCTGGATGTATGCTTTGCTGACATGTTCAGGTGTAAGACCATGTATCTACTTGGGCTTTCTATGGCTTGTTGTTATATTAAGTACATTAATTCTATTGATGAAGCATGCATGTTATTCTCTAGAAGATAGCCGATCAACTGACACACTGTCGGTCAGGTCACTGAGCATGCGGGCAGTCCTTTCATCAATATTCATGACACAAATATATCAACCAATTGTATACACAATACACATCCAGGATTAAGCAACATTAATTCTTTGTGAGATGCTTTATTAGGGCCTGGAAGGCAACTAGGCAACTGCCAAAATCAACCACCCAAAACGGAAAGTTTCATATTTAGATGTGTATTTCTCATGATGTGTAAATTATTAGGATCGAACATCCAATGCCAATACAAAACCAAAACATTCTGATGTCCTTGATCTCATCAATAAATCAGGGGGAACTTTAATGTTATACAAAGAGTTATATGTAAATTCTTGTTCGGATCCCACTAGACATTAATATGTCAGTTAAAGCTCGTGATCTGCATCTGTGGTAACTTTAGGGGGAACAATGTGGCCTCGGGGCAACCACTTATCATAGTTATAAAGGAGTTTCCCAGCTTCATTTTCATCTTCCTACACTGTATCAAACATGAGATATTCACCCACATGACCGTAGTCAAAGAGAGGTCATATAGTCAAACGTGACTCAAAGACACGGGTTCTGGTGTATTATAAAGTTACAAGAGGAATGGGACCTTTCAACTATCTCAATATTTGTTATGAGTCCTACTGTCCCACTGCTAGAACAGGCTTAGTTAGAACTGCTACCAAAGGGATTCCTGGAAGTCCTCACTATGGACCCCAGAGATTCTTCCAAGTATTTGAATCTGCATGGTATTGTTTATGCATATCTATATAGAAAGTTCAAGGACAGACCCATCATTGGCTTTATTTAGTGAATGGTCCTCAGAGCAAAACTAGACATATAGTTTCGCATATAGTTTCACTCTGAGGACTATTCACTAAATGAAGCCAACGATAGGTCTATCCAGGAACTTTCCTTTCTAGGAATGTAACAGTTGCTGTCAAGATTCAATTTTATGTGCAGGATATGTATTCTGTCAAAGTTAGCTCTCCCACAAGAGAAATAAAGTTGATCAATATTTCAAAATTACTGACGCAGGCCTTCATATTGTCTGGGGAAGAAGAAAATAAGTAGATATATAGAGGAAGGTCATGTAATGTATATAGTAGATACAGTCCTTGATGTCAAGGAATCTCTGGCTTGGTCGTAAAGATAGGAAAGGCTGTGATAAGAAAGGATGCGATTCGGACCAGGATGGTCTTATGTATGTATACATACATATTTGGTTGAGGTCAAAACATATAAAAGTTATGACATCTGCTTCGATACTGAAGAATATGGGATTTCCTTGAGCAATAGGGCTCTTCACAAATTGACAGTGGCGCCAAATGAAGAATTGGTGGTAATGACCTAAATTTCGAGTTATGTGGGCACTTACACACTAGGCCTAGCTAGGCCTATCTATGCCTTAACCATTGGCTTCTATCTTTCTCCCTTTTCTCCCAGAAATCTAGCTTTTGTTGCCTCCTTCTTCTACTTCTACTTATCTGCTATCCGATATTATCGGAAAATTTGTTTAGAGTAATGATGGTAAACTCCAGGTAGATTCATCTTTCAATTTTAGATTACAGTAACCTTTGTCATCAACCAAAACAAGTTAATGCAGGTGTACGGGCGACGTTAGGGTAGTGGCTGCATGGGGTGAAGGGCATACACACATGTCTACCCGTCTGCTGGGGAGCTGCAGTGGCTGAGTGCAATTTTATGTCCGTCTAGCGACGTGGGTTTAATGAGTTGGGCATGCACACAGTGATAGAGGTTTACCCACTTAGACCCAAAATGGGAGTTTTGCTGCTAGAAATTTCATATTAAATATCTGATGTAGGCTCATAGACCTGACATCACACACAAAATTTCAGACCTCTACCTAGCATAGGACCAAAGATACCAGCCGTCCTACATGTAGGACGGTGGGTCAATCCACTATACATTTTTGAGGACTTTGTTTTATATTAAATCATGGATTTTACATAGGGAACCAATAGGATGCATACAGACCAAAGTCTCAAAACGCCATTATTTATGAATCACCCTACCTATTGTATAACAAGCTAAATTTGAAGTATTCCATGTAGAATTTCATGAATTTTCTGAATCTGAAGAGCAAAATTGCAGAAAAGCCTGGCCACATTGTCAAAATGGGCCGTTTCTATGGTAACTAATGATTTTGGGGGCATTTTAGCAAAAAATAGGTTTTTAGTGCCCCATTTCTACACCGTTATCAGGAATGTGATCAAACTTGGGGATATTGATGATAGATGTAAGGGCTATTTGAGGACCGTAAGTCAGTGACCTTGACCAAGGTCAAAGTCATTAGATATGACCTTGAGATACAAAAATAGCAAAATTCTGGAATGTGACATGGTATTTTCTCCTGATTTTCTCACATGAAAATAGGGCAATAGGGAAAAATGATAATCTAATGTATTGAAATATGAACCAACAGTAAGGCAAAGAAGAATTGGACATGCCCAGTTCCATTAGACAGTGTATTGCCATGGTAGCCTAGACTTCCTTTCTACTCTATACTAAATTTTGGTTAAATCAAAATGTCATATACTAGCCTGTATCTCTGGAAGTATTTACCCCTGGGTTACACAATTTAAGCAAGTGATAGGGCTCTAAGAGCTCTGCCATTAGAATTGCTGTCAATGACCTTTGTCAAGGTCATGGTCACCATTTTCAAGGTCAAACATGAAATTTTGTTCAAAATCCATCATAAACTGGAAACTAAGTCATAGTTACCATGGCAACACACTTTGCAATGACACTGGGCTAGGGCCAGTTTTCTTTCCCCTAATGTTGGTTGTTTTTTCTATACATAAGATTATCATTTTCCCCTTTTACCCTAGTTTCATAAGAGAAAAAGTAATGTCACATTCCAGAATTTTGCTATTTTTTGTATTTGAAGGTCATATCCAGTGACTTTGACCTTGGCCAAGCTCACTGGATTGAAGTCTGCAGATAGCCCTCATAGATACCATCTATGACCCCAAGTTTGGTCACATTCCTGATAATATTGTAGAAATGGGACACTAAAAACCTGTTTTCTGCTGAAATATAATAAAAAACAATCACCAGTCACCATAGAAACGGCCCCTTTTTGACAATGATTTGGGTTTATCAGCAAATTTTCTCTTCAGATTCAGAAAATCCATGTAATTTACATAAGACACATCAAATGTGGCTTGTTATATGGTGGGAATGGGTTCCCATTCAAATTCAGCTTATGGCTGCTGGTCTAAGTTTTTAGGGTAATGAGCAGACCCAATGCTATTATGTTTTATACCCATATAGACCCAGCGTCCTACATGTAGGACGGCCACACATTTCTTCCATTTTCTCCAAAAATATAATACTTAGGAACTCAATTTTTGGCAGGGACATTGATCATACCCTAAACTATGGTCCCATAAAGGTGTCATCACAATAAGAATGGTAGGAATTTATTAATTCCTGGGGTGAACTTTCAAAAATGACACTTTCCACAAATCACCTTTGGGCCCTTCAGATGCAGTGATGTTACCATGGCAACACATCATTATTTAGTTCTCAAAAGTTTATAAATACAAAAATCCGTCTATGTGCATAACTGGTAGAAATATTATTCTGTTTTGAAAACGATTTCTTGATTTCTTTCAATATTTAAAAAGCATGTTCTGCCGTCCTACATGTAGGACGGTGGGTCTATATGGGTTAATTCCGCAGCCACTGATAGTGGAATATGTGAAGTAACCTATTTGTCCCATTTGTACTTGACAACCTATCCAGATGCCCTTAAATACTTTCACTTACCAAGCATTATTAATGCAGTTTAAATCCCTGACTCAGACCTAACTGCACTGGCTTGACTGATAAATATTGCCTGTAGTCGAGCCCAGGTACTAGAGGAAGACCACCATTGTGGCGCTCTAGTCCCGGTAAAAAATGTAAAAACAAAAAAAAAATGTCTGGGTTCTTTGACAAAGTAAAGTTGCCTAAGAAACCAGTTAATACTTTATCAGGACTCGAAAGGACACGATCGTGATAGTTCGCAAAGGACATTTTTGTGTAGAGGAGAAACAGGGTTTAGAAACGTGAGCTATTTACTCTATGCTGTTCTCTTTCTCTCTCTCTTTCTCTCTCTCTCTCTCTCTCTCTGTATATATATATATATATATATTCTGCTCATCGTTAACAGAACCACGCACTTCATGATAAAATCAATATGAGAGTACTTTGGAAGGAAGTGTGGAAGACTCTTTGACTTAAAGAATGTTTGGAGCATCTATATGTATAGGTAGCTGCAGCAGCCCCTTCTTAGACGATGGAAGCTATAATCAATATATATATATATATAATATCGACAATGGAAATATGATAATATCCATCTCAAGTGTATTAAACCACCATGGATACTGCACTTAGCTAGTCTCTACAATATCGGACAAAAGTCTATATAATATAGTTGTCAGTGGACCCTTGCACACAGGTCACTAGTGAGGTGGGCAATGGTCAATAATACGAAGGTTTGGACATTTTACCCCGACATTGCCTAATTGGTTTGGGCCCAGAGAGGACAATGCATATAGCATCCCAGCAGACATATCTCTATTTAAAATACCTGTAAGAGTAACTTCATGTTCCGTGCTTACGATAAATAACAAGCGAAAAAAACAACAAAAAAACTTCATGTTCCGCTGATTCTGCAACGAATTGCTTGTCATGTTGATATATCATTTCATCATTTTTATTGAAAGTTCAGAATGGTGAACCAACTTTGGAAATGTAAATACGGTTGGGGAAACAAACTGCATGGCTTCACTGCTATTCGAGGTTGTGTGCAATACCAATAAATCGTGGACTTTTAGGACATTGACATCGTGGAGGAATGGGAGGAGGCAGCTTGAGATCACAGTTGTTACTCAGGAGATGTAGGTATCAATAGGAAAAACTTCAACCAATCTATAATACCACGCAGCACCATCCTAGCTCAGAGTTTTATTCAGATACGCAATGGTCAATAACTCCAAGGGATGCATTTCTTTCCTCAACATTGTTATTCTGGGGAATATAATACTTATCATTGCACCAATCATTCGGGAACATAATATTTCACCCGAGGTCGATTTCTTTTCATGACCTATAGAGATTTTTCAGAGTTTCGGCACATATTGTTCCCAATGAACATAGAATAAAACCTTTCTATTGTGGACTACCTTAGGTCTGAGCTCAAGCTTCTTTATAGCCGAGTTGTCCAGATTGGAAAGGGGTCACAATAATAGGAAGGGGTTACAATAATAAAACTGAACTATATAACATTATACAAAGCTGGCTTGAATGGACATAAGCATATATATCTGTGCACGCGTCAATGGTAACACGTGCGTCAATGCACTTGTTGTCATTAATAAATGGATAGTATACGGTTTTCCCTTACTAAATGATAGCCTACACATGGAAAGTATAGTATGCTAGCGATATACTTATACTTTTACATATTTCACCCCAAAAAATTGTTAAGGAATTGACAACACCACATTTGATCATCAATTTTGATAAAGTTTGAGTTTTGGAATACAAGTTACAACTAACCTGATATACATTACTGGAATATTAATTGAGAATTTTCGATAATCAATTGATTCTAACCTTGAGTATAGCAATGCCAAAATAATAAGCTAATAAGCTTATACTGAACAAGGAAACTTTAAAACTGAAAAACTCAATGTAATGTCCAAGATGGAGTAGTCTGGATTGGAGGGGTGTCCGTAAGTAGGGGTTTTACTGTATAATTTCCTGTCTCACTTCTATCAAGGATTTTTCAGTAACTGCGAATAGAGATACCAGGAGAATTATAAAAACTAATGTCTTGCCATAAATCTCCAGCTCTAATTGTTATTGATATCCACAGTCTGCCTTCTAACTGTCAGGACTTACATGGTACGGTATAAATCATATATCTGTCTTTCATCACTGTCTTACAGAGTATGGTTTCTGATAGGGCACTTTCTCAAAGGTTTCTTACGTGACTAAAGTGAAGGATTATTGCTGGATATCTAGTAAAGTATGGATCATACATCTATCCCACACAATTCTTTTGTATGTAATATGATATTTTATTTCTGAGAAGTGCACAGGGTGAAACAGGAAGGCGCCGATTGACCTGCGTATTTCCTGTGAGAACCACAAGCTCGTTCGTATTTTATTTTGTACAGATATAAATTTGTATTCACTCATGAAAAGTGGTTTTCGTTTTATTTCGATTTGCAAACACCCCCATACTAGTCAACGCAATATTAGGTTGGAAAGCGTTGTAACCGCATGTTTCAAAGAAGAGTGGAGGACGAAATAAGCTGGAAACTGCAGAGATCGGGGAGGCACGGTCCTCAATAATATATTGTAAGACCAGGGAAAAGAGGAAGAAAATAAAAAGGGAATTGGTATTGACTCAAGCTGGCCCTAACATAAGATATTGTAGTGCCAAGAACAGGACATACTTGGTTATATAGGACCAATACGCTATTGGAGGTACAGCACTGTATATTGAGTAACTTAAAGATAAGCGAAACAGAAACATTACGACATTCTCCCTAGAGTAACATAGAACAAATACATATTTTTAGTCTTTCTTTCTGACGTAAGTGACATCATTATTTGCTTTATTAGATATATGATGAACATGGAGGTATGATTCCAGGATTCTTTGCAAATATTATCTCAAAGAGCTAATCATAAAAGTCCCCTGCTAAATATCATTAGAAGACATTCGGTTCCATAACAAGAGATTACGCAAGTGGTTAGGGAAATGACACTCGTTTATCTTGGAAAGGAATTCCAAAAGTATTGAAGTGTCAGGGACGATTGTTCTTGATTTCTCAATTGCTTTCTCCCCGGCCGCTCGTTCAACCTTTTAAAATGATGAAACACAGGGGAGGATTACTGGCATTTAAGGCTTCTGCCAATATTACCCCAATCAATCTCAATTTCAGTCTGGCCCTTCCCTTCCCTTCCCATTTCTACTTTCTACTTTTGACCGCTATTTATCCGTCCCCACTCCACCTTCATTTGCACACTCTTAGAAACATAAAACCCAACTTTATACTGAAAGCCTTGTGTATGTCTTGTACATGTTAAATACTTGCCAGTGTTCTACTTCTTGAGCTATTACTCAGCCGGTGGCTTACTCAAGAAAGGCCTTTGGCACCTGATCTCACTGATATCCCCCCCCCCCCATAGAGGATATAACTTATCACAGGCAATAGCGTCAGAACCAGAAATATTTCCTTTATTAGATTTGCTTGTTAAGGTTTCATTTTGACTAACTTTACCAACTTCTGCGAAAATTACCAAATGACATCGAGTCTCTCGCTTGTTATTATAATACTTGAGACTCGGTGTGACGAATTTAGTAGATATGATTTGCCATCAATCATTCACAGTTATATGTACATATTAAACATATTGGAAAAATCTAATAGACCTTTCCAAAGAAACTGTTTAAAGAGTGTATTACTCCTATGGGCTGCTCCTGGGGCTTTGGGTCTGTCTCTGAATACAGTCGCCCGTTCTGAGGGGATTAGGTTTTTTTCAGGGAGATATATAGGGCCTACTATTCCTGTTCAAGGAGCGTGCATTGAGGTCTTCAGTAAATGGGGATGTGTAGATAATCAGTTTCCGCTGACATCACGCCCCGTACTGCTTCCGATGGACACTCGATCTGGTTGTTGCTTTAATGGAGAAACTGAAATAGTTTTTACAAATACACTTTCTCTTGGGAAAAGGTTTGACAAGAAGTAATACCAGCATAATTTAAAAAAATCAATTTAATGATTCCATATTAAACGGGACAATATCAATAAACAGTATCTTCAGTAAAAATATGAAAACTATCACATTTCTTGATAATAGTTATAGTATTCGAATGTGAATGTTTACATACAAAATAAATGCCATTTTTAGCACCTGAGACTAAATGCTATGCTGATTGATTAATTTTCTTAATTTCAAGGAATCTTATATTTGTTTCGCTATGGAGGTAATCAACATCATAGTTTATCTCATCGACGACTAAAACTACTACAGCAAATATGGTGTAACTGCCATTCTCCAAACACACTTTTCAGCAGCAAGCAGTCAGTTTCTGAGCGTGACCAATTATGTACATGCATATTTAAAGAGTAGATGTGCACCTTGGTGGGTATGACATGAGCACATAACATTGGCCTACACATTGCTTCTTACCTTTCTGTTCGTATGTGGAGCTCTATAATGTGAAGTGATATCAGTGCAGTCACAGAGCTTTGTGCAGATGTAAGACAATAGGATGTAGGTCTCATCTCTTAAGCATCTTTGATTACTGTCTGGCGAGCCTTCGATCGCCTGCTATACAGCATGATCATAACGTATCTATTTTCACCAATTGGTTGACTATTGGAGCCGTTTAGAGTTTAATATTTCCAATATTCTAATATTTCTTTTTCATTTAAGGCCTATTTTCATCTTGTTGTGTTTGATACGTTATGTCATGCCCCTTTCATTTGTAATTCCCTGCAAGTTTTTTTTCATACTAATTGAAGCTTCAATACTAGGTATGTGGACAAGGACACTCGTTATGGGACATAAGAGCTTTTCATTGATAGTGCTTGAAATTAGTTGTCATATCATTTGATAGTGCTTGAAAAATATTTGAATCATATTGAATCAAATATCATTTGATAGGTTCATAAATAACATAAAGTATATAATTTCCTCTGCATACGAAATAATAATTGGCCAGCACAAAGAATAAGCATGTGTTATGTGACACTGGAGTGTTCCCATGACATTATTGTTAAAATTGTGGTGGTGGAATATGGAAATCGCAATATAAAAAGTCATCAAATAAAACCCCGCCAATAATTGAATCTGTGTCAAAATTTGAGACTGAGTGCCTCAGCCCAAGCAGTTTTTTGCTCACTTGTTGGTTACCAAATTTGCATCAGTTGTTTTAATTTAGAGAGCGTATTGGTAAAACATTCTGTTCAAGGTCAATGATTTGACGTGAATTATGTTTAATGAATGAAACAAAAACATGTTAATATTATCGCCATTAGAAATATTTACTTTTTACACCTGATCAAATGATGCTCCCCAGCTAGTACAGCCCATTGAAACCTCTCAGCCTTGCATGATAGATATGTATAGTAGTGCCTTAGACAAACAACGATTTTCCTATACTGCTTACATCTCTGTATAGACCACATACGTACCTTGCGTGCACACGCTCCGTCTGCAAGAATTACACATATGTTTAAATACTTTCCACAATGTGGAGCTCATTATGAAACTATAAACAAATGTGCCTGATTTTGTACCGGGGTCGGATTTCACTCTGCTCTGGGTGTTCAAATCATGGTCGTGATATAAATTAGTGAATTGACCCGCGATGTATGATTTTTGTGTGCATTGTCGAATATCCACTTATTTGTAGTGGTTCAAAGCAGGTAAGCGCAAGTCGTGAGCCAGACATAATTTGGAAGTACAGAAAACGTAGTAGTTTGCATTTGTCTTAACTTGTAGGCGTTTGTCTGACTTGTAGGCGTTATAGTCACAATTAAAGCCTGCAACACTCTGACGACAGTTGCATTTGAAAGTAGTTTTTTTTCTTACAAAAAGACATATTATTGATGATTTACTTTTATAGTTTTATTTAATTATATTATTTATTTAACATCTATGAATTTTAGTGTTAACAAATTCAACTTTAAATCCAGATTTAAATTGTAAAGTGTATTAATTTTGTTCTTCTAAGTGAGGAAGATGCGCTATATAAATAAAGTTTATTGTTATTATTATTGATAGTCGTGGGCGAGTCGCAGGCGGGTGTAAAAGTGAATATGATATTTGCCATGACTGTAGGCCTACACGAGCTTGACCTGACCTGCGGGCGAGGAAGATTAATAAAGGTGATGAAGGTTAACAGATTAAATGTTGCAGCGATATGATTTGAAAATTACCAATATTTTATTCATTCAATTTGATGTTGAAACATATTGGGGGGACGTGGTATTTGTCAAAAGAGATTTCACACGGACACTATTGATCAATCCGGCAATAAGTTATCGGTTCATGGTTTGCTGGAATATAGTTAATTATCTTGAAGCTTATACGTATACTTATCTGTATCATATTGTCTTTCTTTACACCTTTGTTGGAAATAACTAGAAAATAGGGAGGAATCGCAGCTGTATCATAAATCTAACCTCTATAATGTTGTGGATATTCCATACCCGGGTGAGAAGTATTCCAATAATAATACCATAACCGGTCGTGCTCAACAACACAAACGAACGATGAAGGTGTTTGAGGGTAAATATATGGCACTTGTATACATTGCTATTACTATAATACTTGCATTCTATTTGGTGAATTGATAGTATAAATCTCCTTTAACGAATGTTAATTCTTTCAAAAATCGTGTATGTTTACAGCAATACATATTACACAATAACTAACGATTGGTTTTATATTAGTATAAATTTGTCTTTTTATTCCGTTTGTTGTTATCGAATTCGACTTGATATGCCCATTCAGTTGATGTTTCTATATAGTCACCACATGCATGCTGTACTTAATACTAGGTAATTGTGTATATAGCCCCAGTATGGGTTAGAGTTGCTCTTAACATCGGTCAAAGACTTAGACTTCTACTTATACTTCGAGGTCATTTGACCAGAATTGAGGGATCGTGTCCGGTCCGGTAGTTTTTTTGCTATAAAGGGCTTCATGAATGACCACAAGTATATTTGGGAGACCTGCTGAAATTCGTCCCTGCTGTGGCTTCACTTACCATCACTCACCGGCGGCCGATTTCACTCGGACGATTCAACTTCAAGTTCTTGTATAAACATAATATATAACAACTGCAGAATATTGATGAATTCAGTCCCATTAAAGTCATGATGTGAGTAGATTTTTTTTAGAGTTTTTTGTCGTAACAGGTGAGAATGCAGCTTAATTTAACTTTTCTTTCTAACGTATTTATCTGGAATTACCTATATGATTGAAAGTGACCAATTATGGAGTGAATGTCCGGGGAAATAAACCTTGAGTGAATTCAATACAAACAGTATAACACTAGTTACAACTTACATCAATGGAATTGAATACAGACACGTCAAGTAGGCCTATCTACCAGTTTAGAGTTAATCTTTATGGCACTCATCCACAAGGTGTCAAAATGAATTCACACTCATATCAGGACAACATAATTATACATGTGTGGTGGAGGAAGAGTGAGAGGGTGTTAGGTGTAAGACTGCAACACTTTACTAGGTTAGGGAAGAAGACTACCATGTATGCATGTACCCGGTAACCATTTTATATCATGCAATAAGAGTATGGCTTGGTGAGTGATTACCACATAATTCACTTTCTTTTAGAGAAACAAACCATGTTGTCAGTTTACGAAAATACATCCCATGATAATGTAGTCGGTTTTTCTAATGTCTCAATGTGAATTTTACATTTCTTAATTATACTTTCTTCTGAAATCTAAAAATTAGCCCAGCTTACAACTCGCCTCGACCTATTACGATTATAAATGGATGTGTTTGTTGATATATTCTGTAAAAAAACCCACACATTATATACGAGTAGCACTGACGGCCTACCACTCGACAGTGAACGTATACTCCTGAATTAAGAAGGGCAAGTAAGTCCGAAAGATTCGAGTTTAAAAAACATCAACTTTATTAAGAGCTTTTCTATATCAACATCGATTACATCTCCGGTTCCCTCGATATACAGCGATCTACTTCCCCACTACTGATACTCCCAGAATAATAGGCCTACCTTTATGTCTCTCTATACGAATATTAAAGTGAGCATGCCCTATTAGGTGTCACAAATAACCAGCCCAATAACCAGAAGCTGGTTATTGGTGCTACTACATAGATTATAATGACCCATGGAACTGCATGCCTCGCCCTTTAAAATTGGTATCTTGGCACTTTTGATAGGTCTGCTTCTGACTGAACTAATATTTATATTCACAAGATCTGTGTTACGTTATGAACTATTCTCAGTAATAGACATCATTTATCTTGGGATATATTATTGGATGACACCAGGGTGGGTTCTGGTACCCCGAAAAAAACATTCCACAGGTATTGCTAAATGCGGTAAAACAAACAGCCCCCCTGGTTTATATCAGGCCATTGCTAACGTCAACAAATATTCCAGAATCTTCCATAGGCATGTTTAATATCCCATATGACGCTATTCGGATTCTGCTCACGTATTTGAAGAGTTGAGAATGTAAGTTGTGGCATAATGAACCTCAAAGTTACAAATTATCAAGCAGACTGCGTCATAGGTGGCTTGCCTGGAATTACTCAAGTGATTGTTTTGTGTAAAGGGTCAGGCCCTGTAAAGCAGGGCTCTGAAATACTGATAAACATATTCTTATTAGTTATGTTATATTTTATCAGGCTATTCAGTTCAGCTCATATCTGGTCTTCCAGTAGCCTAACACCAGGGATTGTCTACTATCATCCAGTGGTAGAAATATTTATTTCTTTAGATATATTTATTTATATCGGATAGAAATGTTCCACACCATTCCCTCCATGCCAAAACAATATATGGAAGTATGTGAATTTGTACATGTATAGTAAAATAAACGAATCAATGTTTTCTCCAATGTTCTCAATCAATTAGAATTGGACAGTCTAGGCCCAAAGTTGAGAGAGTCCCTTCAAACGAAGGAAAATCCTCTCGCCTCAAACCGCAAAGTGTCGATATAATTCCATTAAGACCGCAAAATGCCATTATATTTCCATTAAAACGACGAGTGCCTGGCCAGGAAACCGATTAGCAAAGTAGGCTGACATACCATTCTTATCTGATCTGAGTGTTTTGACCTAGAGTGTACATGCTATGCCAGTACCGAGTTTTTAAAATAGAATGTGTTTGTGAGTGAAGTGATTGTTTGATGTAGCAAAGCAAAGGGATCCTAAGCATTTTCTATGATTTGATCTTTCTGTCTGCATGGAAAACACCGTATTCCTGGAAGATGGCTTTTGTCATGTTAATTAATTTTGCTCTTCTTTTGCTCTTTATTCCTATAGATAGTGTTTCTGGTTTGGCGACCTGTTTTCGTGGTGAGTCTACATAATCCAGAACCTGAGAGCCAGAAATATTCCAAACTAAAAGTGCTGGGCATGATAACCGTGCCAGTAATTGCTGTAGGCGAAATAGTTGTCTAAAAGCTCCGGTCCTCAACAAACAATACATATTAATTACTCCCATGGATACCAGCTAATGGAACAGAGCTGGCCAGGATTTGATAAACTCCATCCAATGTGTGAGTGTGTTCATTTGCTTGGCCTACCACTGCCCACCGATTTGCCAATATCTTCTACCTCGAAAACTTGTGCAGAAATGTAGATTTATGCCAGGAATACATAATGTGCAACATCAAAACTGAATATATAATTATTCTGGTAGGTTAAGTGTTATTTTTGCCAGTACTTATCTGGATAGAATATAATTATATCTAAAGGCCCTGCTGCATAAATAAAATTATAAAGAAGAAACATAACATACTTTGCTCACTCCTGCGTGAGATTTATCCCAAATTTCCTGACTGGAATCTATAGATTGGTTTCTTCTACCTGGTAATCAACAGTGTATTAAAGGGCCACCGGAGCAATAGTATAATTTGGTTATTTGACGATGGTAGAATTCTATCATACTTCTCTTTGTCATTCGAGTACTAATAATAATCAGCCTATTAAATTATACTCATGATGCGTGTCGGAATATCATCAATTTTACTGGAAGATGAATATTCAACGATACGTTATTAGACCCGAATTATGGATCTGATAAAAACATAAATATCATCAGGATCGGCTGAAAATAACATTGAAGATGTAACGATTTTTCTGAGTAAATATATGTTAAATCCAAATCTACTCTACTCATAACTCTTTTAATTATTCCTTGAATTTGGGGGATCTTAGCAAAATTCCAAATGTACATTTTTGTGAACTGACTCGTTGCATGTAATCACTCCATTCACAAATCTTTGTCGATAGTAAGAGTTCATAGAAGTGTTTTCTCCCTCCAGACATGTGAGATCCGTGTCTTGAATACAGAGTATCCATTACACTTTACCATTTCCAAAGTGTTAGATATGGAAACAACAGATGACTGCGGGATCAAAGAGTACATCATGAAAGAGTGCATTGTAGAATAAAGATATTCAGTCGTCAATATGTCTGTGTCTGACGAGCACAAAGGAGCAGGCATTTGAGGTAAGAACGAGCCGTTTCGTTGCTCAGCCTGCATGGTTACGGTACATGTATGGGCTTACAAGTGTCGCGCATGCCCCCATATTAAGAAAGAGAGAACTGTTATGGCAGTGGTGTCATCCATGACCAAAATAAAAGATATTCTCAGCTGCACAGCAACGGAAATATCTCGATATATATAGAGAGAAATGAACTTATATAGGGAGAAATTCAAAAATGGCAAGGTATATTGAATATGAATGATGAGGAGATTAATGAATTGAACTGGAACGAGATATTAAAAATTCCATACTCAGCTACAACATGAGGGATTTTAGATAGAAACACACATGAGTTAGGAAATTATTACAGAACACCCTAATCCAACCCTGATCCTGGGTAAGACCTTAAAGGGCCTTTCTGTCTCTTTTCTCTGTCTGTCTCTCCCTTCTTTTCTATCTCTATTTCCTGGGTATGATCATAAACTGCCTCCCTCTCAGCTCTCCCGCCCTTGATATAACACTTCAAAGTGTTGATAAGGGCGTAAAGCCACCAATCTCACTCACTCACTCACCTAATCCAACCAACAATTTAGAGGGTTTCACCCCTGCTTAATATGTTTTAGCTTGGTATGTTTGTAGTGGTCAGGGTAATACATTCTTTACAAAATGGTTTTGTTCTTTGATCCAATGCCCCAAAGAATATAAAAATATATTTGCTTTCGTTTTAAAGCTGAACATCCCTTATTTGTTCAATTGATGTACGTACCCCCAATTGAACATGCATAATTTCAATAACTTTAATTTACAAAATATTATTATGGAGTGGAGTATATAATAGTTTTTTGACAGTTAAGGTGTTGAAGAAGCAGACGGGCCACATTTTGGGACCACCCCCTGGGCAAGGGATGTGGCAGGGCGTCTGAGGGACGGCCTGCTGTGTGAGAATGGGTTATGCATGCAAGCATAGTAAATTATTAGGACTGAGCTGAATGTTGTTGGGCAGACACTCATGGGCGTAAGAAGAACTCACCTGGATGCTTTGGGTCAGTCCCTGGGAGAGACAGGTGCGAAGCCTCCATCTATAATGATAGATGTGGCTATGGCTGACCAGCAGTGCCCTCTAGTAGATGCAGTATCACAGGCTCTGAAAATCCAGGAAGAGTGGCGTAGCTAGTGTGGGCCTGAACGCCTATTTTTTCCTTTAGTGGTATCGATAGCCCTGATGATCGATGGGTATTTATCTGTAAAATTATATGGATATGTTGTTTCCCCTGCCTTTCCCATCACCAGAATACATGCCAACCCACGCGCCGTCCCTTTCATTTTGAATGACATAGCATCTACACAACCCAGAGATAAAAAATAAAGCTGCATGAGATCCAGCCGAGGCTCAAGCGTGCAGGCCAGTGTCATACTGACTGAGCTATGTCCCATGGTCATGAGTGCATGGCCTAGAAAGCTCTTACAAACATGGCCTAGCTGGCATGGCTGAGGAAAAACGTTGATTACTCTTTTATTCATGCTATGAACCCACTATTACTACTAAAACATCGATCTAGAGATGTTGAGAGGGCGTTCTGTGGCAATGGAAATGACCAAATATATGAGTTGAAGGTAAAAAGTTGTGACACCTGTGGGCATTGATTGCTACCTGCGACACCTTCGGTGGCCACAACTGAGTCGCGCTCTGTCCAGCGATCCTAAGATGATGACACCTAGGAACTGCTTTTACATTTTGTCTGTATCATTGGTCAATTTAATTATCCAAAAGTGACAGACCAACATGGATGAACCATCTATATTACATAGTTATGTAGGCTGCTTCAGCACGCATGTCTTGTTTTGATTGCAAAATCTTGTTTGGCCTTGAGGGCACAAGGGCGGAATAGTAATGGAGAAGCTCTATATTAAGGCGTCATTTGTGGTTTTAGGTTAAGCCTTAACATGCAATGCATGTGTATTGCCAAGTAATGAGGTACTTAGGATAGGTTAGAAGAAGGTCAGTGGTTTGCATGGTTGACAGACTTAGGCATGAAAGGTAATTTAAGAATTTAAGAATATCACGAGAAGTAAATATTATTTTAAAAAAAAAGCCTTACATAAAAATAACCTAGAGCAAAAAGTGAGACGAAATTGTTAAGGAAAATTCACTGACGTTGCTCACAACAAAAGGGATCATATCCCAACATTTCCTGCCATTTTTTAAAAAACATTTTATAGACTATATAGTCTACAGTCTGGCTTGATATATAGTTTAATTTAGTCTTCTATGATTTCCTTTGTGGGTGTGCGACAACCCGTATCGTGTCCGCCTTAAATGTATACATGGACATACAAAATCGTATTTGTATAGTGTTTATGCATATCATAACTCGTATCAATTGAACTTCCTTTAATTATTTTTATTTAGCGTCAACAGTTTCTATACTAATTTCCACACTGAAACCTCCCAAACAAATCCCAGGATCCATTCTGACCTTCAACTATAATATATTGCTTAACATCTAACTCCTGTGCCTGCTACTCATTCAATGCCACCAGGAGAGTACACTAACCGTTTCCAACTTTACGTCTGGGTCATCCTGGCCCTTGCTCCAATCGTTTCTAAAAGCTACATCAGGGCAGTTCTGGTCCTTTTCATAGGAGACAAACAGACGATGTCATACGAGCCTCGCCGAATAGCAAAGCTGCTTCACTCATAGAAAACAATCAGCTAGTGTATAGTAGATGTAGAGACGATCGTGCGAGCTAAGCGAGCTAAAAATCAAATCTACTTTACAATATATTTTCGTGGCATTTACAAAAAATCGACTTATGCCGATCTCTCGGGTGTGCTTCAATTTTCAATTGCGACGAGAAGTAAAAGCAATTTTCATTTTGTTTTGCTAGGTATATTAGAACTCTATAATGTCAAAGCTTTTAAGAGATTATGTTGTAATTCCTTTTAAACAGAAGACCTGTATGGTTTATTCACAGCTATCAGCCAATTAGCTGACGAAGGTAGCTGATGTATACCTATGTATATTGCATATTTTCAAAATCTACTTTTTGAAATAGGTGTCCCCCTTTCATGATAGTCATAGTTCTTACAGGAGGTCCCTATTATACTAAAGGTTAACATATATAGTTAAGCGTCAGAGGTGTATGGTTGATGAACTAATGTATGGATTTTACATGAGCTTTATAGCACCCTTGGTTTTCTATAAATATAGAGATAGTTAGATATTTTATTTTACCACCACCGTTGCTGTTCTATGTACAGGAGGTATAACATTATATACAATAGCTGCTTGAAGCTTTTAATAATATAATGTCATCAAAACGAAGGAAAATTATTAACGTATTCCTAAGTATCAAATGCGCGGCAGGCAGGTCCAGGGGCATTTGTTAATTTACGGGGGAAAAATGCATGTATTATATTATTTATAATGAAACATAAACAACTAAAAGACTTTTGAATAGACTCACCGGTATCCCTACTCTCCCATACCAAAGAGAGACACGTGTGAAGAAAAAACCCGGAGTGTCAACGATAGGAAAGAAGCAAATCGGCAGTTACTTCTTCGCAGGCCACGCCCCCTACTTATCCCCCAATCATAAGCCGTCATCTCAACTATTATGACGTGCCCATTGTTGTAACCACCAATCACAACCATGGCTTTGTTGCGGTAAACATAAACGTTCTGTCAACTCTCTTTCAATTGCAGCATCGCCGCGCTTGGACGTGCTGGAGGAAGATATATTTTGCTTCTTACTATTGTATCTATTTATGGCATAATATTAAAACGCAGCTTTGCTTGGTTTCGACCAAACTCCTTGTCGAACCTCTTCCATTGCCTAGCTTCACGTTCTCGTCCCAACATATCTATAATACACTTACCTATAATATTGAGTAGCACTATTTAGATAACTTCGAGTTCTCTACACTGATCTTCCATCTGCAGTAGGATCCCAATGAACGTATATTTCTTTTAGGTGTCGGTATATTTCTATACAAGGTGACATTTTATAGATCGCGTGAAGTGGCTTGTATAAAGTCACCCTCATAAACCTCTGTATACAACTTATAACTATGTTTATTATACACGTATTGCTCTGAAAACAACGTATCTAGAGTGATTTACGCATAGTGCGTATTTTACTAGTGGGGTTGTCATGGCAACCAATCTGTTTTTTTGCTAAGAATACCGGTAAAATCCAAATTGATGACTCGATTGTTTTCTATTTTCATGATTGAAAGCATATATAATAAATCTGTTAACTAACTCGTTGGTTTCAGTCGCTTAGAATATTGCACTCGTTGCTACGCTACTCCTGCAATATTCATGCTCCTTCAACTCGTTAGTTAACCTGTATATATATCCTACACCTGTGATTAGGTATGAAGTCGCCCTAGTAAACCTTGTGTAATACCAAAAGACAAAGTACAAAGGCTATATATATCATAATATTATAAGCATTATGGTTATATAAAAGTTCTCATAATTTTCACTGACATATAAAGGCTTTTACTTGTAAAACTATCCAGTTCATGCATTATCTTTTTGTGTTTTATTTCTATATGCCGAAAAATAAATTCTTGAGTTACAACCACTATGTTTTGATATTGTCAGTGATCTTGTCCCTGGCGCTCATGAGAGCCAGGGAGACAGTCAGAAAGAGAGATTGTAGGAGAAAGAATATACATGCATGTATATAAGAAAGAGGCTGAGAAAGGAGAGGAATTGGATAGAGGAACAACAAAGAAAAAACAGAGAAAGGGAGATCTGCACTGTCATGTTTCAGTAGACATATATATGTGTAGTGGGTTTGGGGTATAATATGTGTGTGGGACTGATAATGTCCACTTATGTTGCTGTGTGGTGCTGTCCGCTGAGGGTAGTACGCTTGTGCTAATCCCAGTGGGCAGTACCAGTTTATCTGACCACATATATACGATTTTGTGTGAGTCTTTCATTCTTATTCATATTTACCCTTGTCATCGTTGATTCTTATATAACCTAAAATGTAGACTTCTGTATGGCATTGTTGTTCATAAATGTATTTACCGCTGTTACTGTCATTCTTCTACTATGTCAACTGTCTACACCACAGACACCATAATTGTGTTGATGAGGTATTCATGAGGTGGCTGGCCCACCTCAGGCCCGGCAAGTCGTTGGGGAAACTTGTCCCGAGATTGGCAAATAAAGTCAGTGCAAAAGGTTGTCTCTTGTTGTGTGTCTTTATTGCTATTGCTGAGCGGATCGAATCCGAAGATCAATACATTATTATGTATAGGTTAACAGATTGTAATGCTCGTAACAGAATATGATTAACTCTCTAAAGAAGGAATACAAAGGTTGAATGCGCAAAATATCTTAAAACCCTATGATTTAAAACAAGATTGTGGTTTATATGTGATTAACCAGACCCTATTTATTACGTTCAACAATGCCAAAACGGAATATGGATTCATTTTCGCACCTTGATGCTGACTTATACTTTATAATAGATATAGGCTGCTGCTCAGAGAAAGAAAGAAAGCTAAATATTATATCCTAGAGCATGCAAGCTTTTCCAAAGCTTGCGGCAGGTGTGGCATGTGTGGTCACTTTAGGGATTTTGTATATAAGCCACGCATTTTGTAATTTCCATGCCGCATTGCTTGTAGAATCATTAATTGAAATGTGTAATTTTTTACGCAATTTCATTGTGTATTTGTTTGTAGAACCTATCTATCTTACCATATTAATACACACGTTTATGGATGTAAAACCAGAAGCCAAGGAAAAAGGCTGTGAGGTAGTTTTGTTACCAATGTTCACAAAGGAAGGCAGAGCCTTGGCAGATAATAGCTACCTCGCAGACTCTATTTATGTACCTCCTCTACACTGAAGATTTCCAGTGCCTTATCCAGAGCGGTGGAAGGCGAGAAAAAGAACTTTAGTTATCAATAGTGCCTTCATAAATGAATTGCATTGTTATGTTCGAGGTAAAGCTGAATTGCAAGAACGGGTGGTTCCTTGCAGAAGTCTCATAAGTAAACTTCATATGTCAATTCTTCACAAAGCTTTTTAGAGGTTGGAGTGTTCTTGAGTTTGATTTATAATATGTAATTATAGCAGATTTTATAATCAATCACAATTTGTTACCCCTCTTTAGGATCACTGTTGTTTTATAAATCTGGATGTACGAATTGAGATTATAGTTTAACGCCTCCCAGATCCCACAACAATTTTTTATGAATTATTGCAGCGTTGTTTCGAGAATGTAAAATGTTTTTATTAATATTTTTGGAAAAAAAGTTTTGCCTAGGCATACAATTGAAATTGCTAAAAATAAAACGTGACCCCAGTCTGTGGATGTTTTGATGTTTTTGGAAAAATAAAGGTGGCCCAGTCTGTGTATGTTGTTGTTAATGTTTTTAGAAAAAGGAAGTTTTGTTTAGGAATATGATTGCAATTGCTAAAAAAAAAAAAAAGAAGTATGCCAGCCAACCTGGAGCAACCCTCTTGCCTATCATGGTCTCCCCTGTGTCAGGTAAATTGTATTTCTACTCCTTCTTCAATACAACTCCACATTATTCTTACAGTAAGGAAGGGTTATTCAATGTGTGAAGTTGCTAGCTATACCTCAACGGAGCTTGACAGCCACAGACAAGTAAAAATGACGTTATTCAATTGGAAGTGTTCAGCAGGCACGCACATAAGGGGGACAAATATTTTTCGTAATAATTATTATTGGTATCCCATATCTAAATAATATTTGAATAGCTTCACACGCATAAATATACAAAATGTATCTGATCCAATTCGCGTAAAATCATAATACACGATATACACAGAAATAAATTATTGTGCCATTACTGACAATGCCATGACAACACTTATGATCGATTTATATATTTCCTTAACATAGAAGTAAAATATATATTTATATTTATGTGATATTTATTCATTAATGGTGTTGAATTTATCAATTCATTTTAAATTTATCAATTCATCCAAGGTGCATGGTCTGATTTCTTCCCAGTCCTATACCAAACTGTGCAAATCGAGACTCACCCGACCCCATCCCCACCCCTATCCCCTGAAGCCTATCCGCTCTACGACTAGACTTAGAATATGTTAGATAAATTCTATCTCTATATGAGCAATTCCACCAAAAATGCCACATTTGGCCATCCAGGGCTGAAAATTCACAATTTTTTAAAATTGCTTCCATTGATTTATTTTTTTTTCGTATATAAACTAGATATATTGCTGCTAATATAGACGAAATTGGGAACGTTAATAATGAATATTGTGGTCAGGGCAGCTTGGGAGACACAGTGACCTCTATTCTAATAGTAAGGGGAAAGGGGAAAGGTACATATTTGTACATAAATGAGGAGTTAATTAGAAATGAATAATAAAAATATATGCATGATGTTTTTAATTACGTGTGTACGTGATAGATCTTGATATGAGGGTCATAATGCTCTTTAGTTTGTGAAAATATTCCAACTAGAAGAAAAGTTACAGCTAAATTACCATTCATTAATGGTAATGGTAATGGCAGCGGTACAGGTCATAGGTCATTGACCTTCTGGCCCATTATGTACATAAAACCCATTATATCTAGAATATGGACAAAACTACCAATAACATGGTTTCCCCCTCGTTTTTCTGTTAAGTTAAGTTGCATACTTGTTTTGGTTGTTTATGAAGGTAAATATAAGTTATATTTAGGTATTTAGAGGAAAAATTAGTAGGGAAGAATTTAAAAAAAATAGTTTCAACCCCCCTCCAGACCCCCACCCCCTCTAGACCCCCGTTACGGCGACATTGGCGCCCTCTAGACCCCCGTTACGGCGACATACTGTTTTTGCTTGTTGCTACCATCTCAAGTATGACAGAATTTTTTTTTTGTATTTATTTATTTTCCCTTGTGTTTCTTACACATTATAATCCTTATAGAAAATAATTTATGCTATTATTAATTTATTTATTAATGAAAGCTAGACCCCCGTTATGGCGACATTAATATACCCCAACACTTTCCTTGGTATTTAAAACCCCACTATTGAGCTGGGAAGGATTAGTTGGAGATTTTTGAATGAATAGAATATAGGTACTAATCATAAACAATGTTACAAGTAATGGTGGTAAGGGGGGTTTCAATTTTAGTTCTTCTAGGTCTATATGTTAAAAAAAAATATTTAGACCCCCGTTACGGCGACAGGAACTACCCCATAATCAACTTTACATAATATCATCAAAAAATGAATTCAAATGTTGAAAATATTGATTTTTTTATCATTACAAACATATTATTTCAGAGTAATCATTGACCCTCTGGCCTATTTTGCACATAAAACCCATTATATCGAGAATATTTATTAGTTTTTTCCAAAAAATACTGGCTGCATTTTTTAAACAATGATTATGATAGGAAAATCTGCGTGTTTTATGGGTGATTTTGGCAGAAAAATAAGCATTTTCTTGGCCTCACGATTAAAAAAAAACAAAAAAACATTGTAGGATACTTCCCCCTAGGCGACTTTTTTCCCCTGGATCCGAAAATACCAACGAAAATAACCTCAGATAAATATTTTAGCCTCTGGAGGAGCTGTTGTATTTTAACCCAAATGATGCACTTTTGGTGGAATTGCTCATATAATCTCTGGCGTAAACCGATGTGATATTTAATGCGACACTATATTATGTTTGTGTTTCATTGCTGCATGGATCTTCTCCTCTCCCTTCCGCTGCAATACCTACCTAATCCATTTTCTTGCTTAATATAGATTTTATTTTTCTCTCCACTGTTCTTCATTTTGCCCATCTCTCTTTTCCCCACTTCCCTATCGGTTTCACGTCATCAGGAACACTTATTGATGTTTTGCGATACGATTCTTAAAAATGGTATGAAGGTTTTCCAGCTTTGATTCATAGGTCTGAAGGCTTTAAGATAGTATAAAGCCTCATATGTCATTTGATTTAATGCTTTTCTCCATGGGAAGATATGGTATATCAATGGTTGAGGGAGCACAGACGCCTTTTGTATATAAAGACCATCACCGAAGCGTTGGAATATAATTTCTTTTACAAGTTATTGGTTCGATGTGTTTGTATTTATGCATGCTAGTTGGTGTGAATAATGTATGCATGTATGTATGCTTATAAATGCGTGTTAGAATATTTTTGTCATGGATTGTATTACAACATTAGGCTTGCTCCTTTTTTCAGGTTATTGGTGTGCAAATTAATAGAATCTTGAATATTTTAAATACATATGTACATGTGTATGGTATTATGATAATTATTATAGTGTAAACTATAGGATCCATCGATATCATAGCGGATTACTCGATCCTCATCCAGATGTAAAATCACACTGAATACAAATGATTTGCTACAATATTGTGATGGTATCATTAAATTCTCACATTATACTAATACAAATATTAGGATGCAAACGATCGCTGAGAAAGGAAGTGTCATGAACATAATCAGGAGATAGGTTTCCCATCTGTTAGTATGTGTCTGCCTTGGACATACAAATGTGTTCTGATTATGCACATGGAGAGATTGATGGGCTACTGTTGAATGGGTATGACAGTTCTTTTGTGCCCTCATCTTTTCGCATAAGCTGACAATGAAAGCTATGCATATTCCAAGCAGAAAATAAATGACGTTCCAGGGAATAAGTCCTACAATAAGCCTTATTAGAGTACACGGACCCATGTTTCCATGTGTAAGGCATCCATGCTGGTATTAATGGGTTACTGGGTTGTGTTGTGAGCAACTCCTCCCAATAACTGTAAAGGAATGTGACCGATAATATGTGAAGTGCTATACATTAAGATTCACTGAGACAGAAAGAGGACCAACAAGATAAGACGAAATATTATTAGTATATCCAAGGATTTCCATAGAAATCCTGGTGGAATCAGAGTCACCTAATACAGCCGTCTTTAATACAGAAGTTGATATAGTCCAGAGAATTGGAAAACGTGCTGCATTAAACTTAAACAAATCTATTGTGACTGTGGTAATTGTGAGTTGTATTTTCAAGGGCATCTAACATTATTGGATTTATCATGTAAGTGAAATATAAACATATTATGAAACATTACTCCGCACCATTTAACTCGAGTTTTGAAAGTACAGGTTGGCTAAAGGGGGTGTTCCATCAATCGGTTGTATTCTTATGTCTTGGTCGGTTCTTTTTAACATTTTGAAAGAAACCAATAGACAAAAGGATACAAAAGCAATACAACACGACTGGCAGATAGATGCAGTGAACTGTGTTTTTGTCTCCATTCGTCCGAATTCAATCTTTTGTTCGAAATATTGATCAGTGATCACCCCCTCCTTTAGCCTGTAACTTTCAAACTGTCTTTAAAATAATGGCGCTTTATTGGGCAAATAGCAGGGTTCTTTACTGAATCATTCAATTCAATGTATTAATATATTATCAATTACATGCTTCCCAAAAATAGAAATAGAAACCATTAATTAGTTCTGGGACTATAGTAAAATGCCTCGGTATATTAGGTCCAACTGTTGCTAATTGACTTTAAGATGGGGTTCATATTACATGTTTCGTTGAGTATGAGTTAAGCCAACCATAAGGCCACAGTTTAATATGAGTAAAGATGATCCCTTTTAGCTCAGATCTAAAAAGGTTATAGAGATGGGGAAGGATATACTGCTAGATCTAACAAAAAAACGTTGAAATTTGATTATTCTATTACTGTTTTGCTGTTTTAAAGTATTCACAACTTGTGTCAGCTTAATTTAATTAATTTCCATTTTCATTTGCAGATTTTATTCCTAAATTTTCATCTCTTTTACAATTTTGATTTCGTTTTCTTTATTACCGATATACTTTTTCATATTTCTTTCTACCATTTAAAAAAAAATATTTAGAGACTACTCTGGCCTTCAGAGTTCAGACCACTTATTAATAGGTGCTGGGATTATTGGAAGTTATACAGTAATCAACTTTAACCCCTAATGCTATGGGCCCAACCTGACACAGATGTACACATTTTTTTGTCTATAAATATCCTTTCAATTCCTTAAATGACAGAAATTGTAGCTAAATTTTGCTAAAATCTGGTTCAACATAGACATTAAACATAAATGTTCAGTAAATGAAATACAACCATATATCTAGTACTTATTACTTTCAGACTACATTAGCACAATAACTTGCTCTACAATAAAACAAAATCTAAGTGTACACTTCACAGTTGACCATGAGTTGTAGGCAGAGGTGATTACTTGTATTACATAATACACCACCACCTCTGAGAGAACTATATGAGTGAAGTGGCAAGACAGGATGCTTAGTGAGATAATCAGACACTTGATCTTAAAGCCACGCCCTACTGCTAATCTGTCCTGCTGATGTAGATTAACACTAACTGCAATCATATCAGATACTGCATGGATGGGACGGGTTCACAGGCCCCCATACATCAGATTCTTATCAATGATAGACTGTTGTCTACTCAATATTAGTCCATTTTGGGTAAGTTTTCGCGTGCACTTATTATACTACAGACCGCGTTGGTCTAGTGGCGCCACCACGGTGTTCCATCACGGACTAAAATCAATATACAACTCGGATTTAGCGTTCGAACGGTCTGTACTCCCATAGACGTCCCAAGGCCTTGGGACGTCTATGGGAGTACAGACAGTTCTCACGCTAAAATCCTCGTTGTCTATTGCTATAGCATCATTTGCAGATTACCGTATTTATCTGCAAATAAAAAATCAACCGCAGTCTATGTGTAATGTATGGTGCACACCATTCTAGGCGCTCCTAGTCCTGGAGGACTCCTTAGTATCAGTGGATCCAGAGGAGGACCCTGCAGGCGCCCACATAAAAGAGACAATTAAAACGAGACAATTTTTAGCAGATCTAGACAATATCGTGCTCATAAAAATATGGTTCCCTATAGCTGTCCTTAGACAGTCTTGTCTCGAAATGTTGAAGTTTTGTCTCGAAATTTATAATTTAGCAACCTCACTCACTCACCTTGCAACAATTGTGCAAGTTTGAACGAATTCTCAGAAAATTTAAAAATAATTTGCAGATGTGTAGGGACACAAAATTGCGGAATACAAAATTGCCCTACACAATTGCAAACTCATGCGCAATTTTGTATTGCGATTGATTACAGCCGAAAATTCTGAGTGTCTACGGTTTCAAATGGAATCGCGTATACTACTGCAATCATGTGTGTATGTGTAGGGCTAGCCACGATAGTTTGCAGACATTATGATTCTGTCCACGACTAATCACAGTAGGTCCTGCGATGATCAGAAAATTCCTAAATTCGCAGGTGACGGCAGGTATGTTTTCACAAGTGTATCTTCACTCATTATTGATCAATCAAAAAGATCTTTTCACATGACATGCCCGAACATATCAACGCACGTATGTAAAGTTGTGTGATTATACATTTCATTTTTTTCTACCTTTTTCCCCGATCGTCGCAAGTACACCATATGAAAATACTTTTGGCCTTCTCTCCCTCCATTTCTTTATAATTTGATATGATTCAAATCGTACATCCTCTGCAATGCCAGAGCCACAATCTCACATGAATATAATACATCTACATTCGCAATTCGCATCTAAATTTGCAAATGTGTAGAGAGAAAAATTCAAATTGCAGATCATTATTTCTTAGATCACACAACTTCATCGCCGATTCGCACAGGATTTCTAAGACCTGCAAATGATCGCAAATGTCTGCCTTGCTCTTTAATTAATGGCTGAGCTCAGATCTAAAAATCGGCAACTGTGGAATGGGATTACATCTAGATATATAATCTAGTCATGGGTCTACAGAAAGTAAAGAGATTTTATCAATGATTATCCTAATCCTACGATTATCAGTCATGAAAGAAGGAGGAACTGAATTCTAGGAAAGAGTCCTATAGCTCAGTAGTTTTTCAAGTATGGCAAGGTGAACGCTTTTAAAAGGAATATCAAGAGATTACAAATAAGCAAATTTCAAAGTAACCATCTTATATCCTTATTACATTTCATGTTATACCCTCCGGAGAATATGCTGGAAAAATTACATGAAACATAATAAGTTATTCACATATGATCTTTCATCGAGAGAAAAAAACAAATGCCAGCGTCGTCAGCACTGCAGCAGACGGGAATTCAGGAAACTAATGCATGAAGTAATAGAAGTCACAATATTTTGTTCAAACTTCTTCTTGAGAAAGAACATGGTTGGGGGAATACAACAAGCAAAAAACAGGATGTTATCATATTATTCTGTGCCTTAGGGATGAGTGAAGTTTACTTCCATTCACCATTGATTTCAATGGGGGAAACTCCTGAACCGTGATACACGTTCAGCTGAATAACTTTTTTTTAGTTCAATGAGCCCTTATTTTTTTTAATTGGCACGGTAGAATAACATGTCAGCTATGTATATGCAGATTTGAAAGAAAATCGTATGATTCGATCGTCTGCTATTGGGGAAAATGCAAAAAATATCCATTTTCCCATAGACTTCTATAGTGAACAGTAGTAAATTTCAGTGGTCCCTGAAATAAAAACTAATCCAATGACATAATATTATTATGGTTTTTTTTGCTTTTTGGTTTCCCACAACCATGTTCTTTCTAAATCCAAAGTTTAAAAGAAATTCCTTCATTTTTTATTGATCGCTGGTATTTACCTTTAAGAGCCAGATTTTTCCTTTTGTACATATGCTTTTGGATAGGTATTGAAATCTGTAAGCCCTATGTGAGACATTTTTAAACTTCTGAAGTATGGTTTATTTCATTGGGGAAAGAATAGTGTATTCAAATCTGAAATGGTCAGGTCATGCAAAGGCTTTGAGTTGCTGCAAATAGACAACTGATTTCAGCTGTGGCTCTATTAAGAAGGATTGCCTCAGTCACAATGCTGCCCTTTGTCAGCCCTAATAATCCCAAATGAAATGCAGCCTGTAGATAAATAAAGTGAATTGGGGAGTGACTTAGATAAAAGTAAAATCTAAGTTGAAAGGTTCCTGCTTGACAATCAGTTCATGGTCCCAAATACGGATTTGGGAATTCTTGTTGCAAGATGTCTAAAAAGTACGGAAGACGAGAGTGCTCACGCATGGAAAGTGATTTTTTTGTTTCACTTTTTAAATAGAGAATCATTTTCGTTTACAAAATCAATTTGAATTTCAAAATCATATTTTATCTCATCTAAAAACTAAAACCTCTTTGTTAAACGTTTGTTTCAAAGTCATGCACGTTTTCATTTGCGTTTTGCGTTTGATTTCAAGACAATCTAGATCTCGCGAGACAAGCGTGGGTCACTAGATAGGGCCTGGTAAGCCAAGCCTACTACCCTGGGAAGGTTTCAACTAAGGTTTTCCTAAAAAGGAATTAATGTACGCTAGATTCATATAATTATGGATAAATATATAGGCCTATTACGAAAATATAGTTTCTTTTCATAGGGCGATGTGAGAGGTGTGTGCAGAAGGACCACTGACAAACCTATATGTTATGTATGTTAGTAGGTCATTGGTAGGTCACAAGCATGAAGCAGATAGCACTCGACCCCACTTGGCCCCCGACTTGGCCGTCATCAACATGATGTTTGCCACAAGATATGGGAGGAAATGCGTATCTAGACAAAAACCTGAATTGTGAGAAAGATTGCCCTACTATTTTACTTAAAGCTCAGAATGTGTGGTTAGTTTATTTATTCATTTCACAGCTGCTGTGTATGGAGACATTGTGGCCAGTGCAGTCGTCCAGAGAGTATGATGGCACCAGTAGAGGCCTATCGTCAGAGTTTGAGGGGAAGTCTTGGGCTATTTACACTGTGTTACGTTCATAAATATGGATTCTTTTGTTAGATTAACACTGTCAACACCATACCTGCTTCCCTCTCCCTCATTGGCGTCTCCCGACGCATCAAAATAATTTCGTTTTTGACCTTTAATCCATCTGGCCTCCATCGCCGATGGTACGGCAATGGAGGCCAGTCCAGAGCTTTGTTATGGCTGTTGCTGCTGGTAGCGCTACCTGATGGGAGGGTGAGAAACCATTCTCTCAGTTTACCACATTGCCACGAGGTGTAACAACCATGATAGTGAAGCCACCGATGTCTGATTTTGACGTCCTCATGCAGATAAAGCGTGAGCGCGAGAGGTCTGTTATGCAGTAATTATACCAGTAAGAGGTAAAATTTCTGGGTGAAATCTCGTCCTAAGGGTCTAACTTAGCTGAGTTCTGGGTCTTGGGTAATGGGAAATATAGGTTTTTTTTTGGATCCTGTCCAATGTTGTCTAATAGTTTGTAGCCCTGATGGACGGGAGGCGTGTTCTCTAGCTTTTGCGTTATTGCAGTGCATAATGAATTATGCCATTTCGCCAGCTAGTCTAGAAATGAGTGCATGGATGCTGGAGGGGAGGTACGGTGGCCCACCCAGGTTGCACGGATGCACTTAGGATGCGCAGCCCTTGCACAGCCATGGACTACATCTGGATTCAGGGAAAAGTGCAGCCAGTGTAAGCCAGCCTTGCACATCCGGCTGCACTTTGGCTGCAGTTGGCTCGGATGTGCAATGGCTGTGCAAGGGTTGCACATCCGGCTGCACTTACATTGCAGCTGGATATGAAGGTGCTGCACAATTTGACAGGACACTTTTTAGCATGGCTGGTGCAAGCATGGCAGTGTGCTAATTGTTATTATAAAAATGTGTTATTAAAAATTTACTCATCTACCGTTCCCATGAAGTGCTGTTTGCCAGACATGTACAGTCTGAGTAGCAGACCAAAGACAGCTCTAGATAAAATATCTATAGCCCATAACTTTTAAAGGTACAACAGCATACTAAGTTGCATCCTTTAAGGTGACTCAGTACTGATCTTGTGTATTCAACACATATAGCTCAGCACTGATATATGTGTATTCAATACATATAGCAGGGAATATCAGCATTATGCAGACGAAGTATGTATGTTAAGTCTTGATATAAACATTTCAGATAGAAAATTTATGCTGATTTTTGGTGTGGGAGTTAGTATCTACGATCCCTATACATCCATATTAAATTTCATTAAAATTTATGGAGCCATATGTGTATAAATCAAATAATTATTAAGAATTTTCTCATTTTTAGCCAATTTTCTCATAATTAAGTTGTAACACAAAAAAATCGGCCTGGAAATTCATGCTGATTTTTGGTGTGCGAGTTAGTAACTATGATAGCTGTATCCATATAGAATTTCATCAAGATTTATGAAGCCATTTTTGTTCAAATCAAATATTAATCAGGAATTTAATTTTTTTTCCCAATTTTTCTCATAAATAAGTCGTAATATAGAAAAATTTAGCCTGGAAAGCCATCCTGATTTTTTGTGTATGAGTTGATAAATACGGTATCTACATTCATATTAGATTTAAAAAATATTCATCAAACAGTTTTTTTTGAAAACGCTGATTGTCATCAGCCAAAGTCAATTTTGCTAGTGCCCCGTACTGCCACTAGGGGGCTTCCAGGGGGCTAACTCAGGATCTGAGGAAAAAAACATTATCTGATGATAAGTATATATATGTTGAATGTCTGGGTGAAATTTGATGTCTGAATTCATGTCAGAACCATTTTAAACGAATTATGTTAATAAATCACTCAAATGTAGTAAAATTACTTAAATATGATTCATTATTTCTATCTCCATACTGCCATAGCATGAAAACTAGCCTGGTGACCTTTGGTTTTTTTTCACTCGATAATGATTATTTCATGTCAACTATCATTGGTAAAAATTTTAGAAAAATTCATCAATAATCAAAATCACTACTGAGTCACCTTAATCATCATCATTAGCACTGGCCATGCCTGTTCACAGACCTTTCCAGCTCTCAGCTTGCTATGATGGGAGTTGATAATGAAACCTGAGTCCACTTAGGGTACTATACAATATGGATGTGCATGATGGAGGGGTGTTGTTTTTACCCCCTCTCTAAAATATCACACAAATAAGATATACAATTAGAATATACTATAATGATATCGAAAATGTTCTTAATTACAGGATGATTAATATAGTATAGTGCATGAATATCATATAATTACTTTACTAGTGTTTTCAATATAAAGGAATTAGTAATAATGATGGGCTGGCTCATGCTGCCATCTAGTGTTATAGGTGGCGCCATCTAGGTGGCGCTTGTAGGACAGAAGCAGAAAGAGAAAGAGGGGGAGAGGCAGACAGGGAGATTGCAATTGAAAGAAAGTAAGAAAGAGATGGGCGGGAAAGGAGAGGAAGAGCAGGGAATATTTCTTTTAAGGAATATATATTGAATATATATCCAGGTATATGTGTGATGTGTTACAGGAAAATGTGTCACAAGTCTCAAACAGCTAAAAAATATTGCTTTCTGCTTTAGATAGCTCATAGCTCCCTCCAAATAATTCCGATCATGAATGTCAGGAAGACAGCCCTGCTTTCAGATTTTTTCCTTTGTATTAAATTATTTCCGTTGGCCGCATCAAGTCGTTCGAAACGATATAAATAATATAATAAGTTGTAAAAACTAAAAATTATTGCTGTCTACTAGATAGCTCATAGCTCCTTCGAAATGCTGAGCTATGAAAAGAGACATCTATTGAGTAATAAGAGTAATCGTACAACCAATTGTATTACTTGTTGTTCCCCGATTTGAAAGTAATGGGACCGATTTCACTGCCGATCCACCAATATTTAAAATAATTTCCGACACTATTTTTTGTACCGAAAGCTGTAACTTCTAAGCTAATAGGGGTACAATAACGTGTCATACATCAAATGAACGGTAATTTTGTTGTCTACAAATGATTTAATATGCACAAACATAATAATAGGCTAGGCCTACTTATAAAACGTATTGAATGAATGTTTGATGATTGAATGAATGCTTGATGCTAGAGTCAGTTCATTTAAAGCTATTTAATGATTTATTAAACAAATGTTTTGAATGGTCGTGCAGCTGAGGAAAGTCGGGGGGGGGGGGGGGTAAAGACAATAAAGGGAGATGGTGAAGGCGGTAAGGAAGGGGGGGATCGAAATATAGGGAGAGTAAATGGAGAGAAGGGCAGAATATAGGCCTATATATATTGGGCGGGAGTGAGAGGAGAGTGGGTTCTCTGTTAAAACATTTCCTTGTGTTCCTCCACTGGGTGGAGCTGGGGTAATAGACCGGCGGTATGGAGGTCAAGCTGGGAGTAGGCCTAGCTACAGCCCCCCTCGCGCAAAAACATGTAGCGCGGCTGTACAAAAAAGCTGGCGCAGCCGCCGGGCACACTAGGCCAGCGGTAGGTGTTGAAGCTCAAGACTACCGTCCTGGTGCGACGCCCGTACACCTTGGCAGCAGACGTAATATTTTCGCACCTTTCCCGCATCCGACGGCAGGTGCCGTGTTACTCGGGCAAGAGTGACATAACACCATCTGTGGCTCACCCACAATCCCACACCCTCATCCGGCGTCCCATGTCCTCATAGTCATATGCTTGTATATAAACAGTTCAATTCCATTTGGGTTAGGAAAAATGATGTTTCTCTTTGTAGGAATGTTTTGATATTTTGGGTGTTTATTACCCTGAGCAGTATCAGGATGTACCAAATTGTACAATACTGTAATTTAATATCGTTCTGTATTTTTTTGGTCGTCCTTAGGTAGCATATTTAACTACTTTCCTAAATACTATCAAGGTAGGCCTGGACAATCTTGAATTAAATACCCGACTTAGCACCATGCACTCCACCACCATTCTCCTTCTCTGCTCCTCCACTTTTTGTCCCCCTGCTGCCCCTCCTCCACTTCAGCTAGGAGGAGCTAGGGGGGAGGAGAGAGAGGAGGCGTAAGAGGACAGGGAGATAGGATTAAGATGGGCAGAAGGAGGAACGAAGTGGGGAAGGAGGGGGCAGAAGAGGGGAAGAGGAAGGATTTCCCTGCAGACTTCCAACTTAATGTATCTGTTCTCTTTAGCTGAATTTTCGGTTAACCTGAACGTTTTCTGATTTCCCCTTGAGTTCAGGTTAAGTGAAACATGGTGTATACGATATTGGCCATAAATGAAATAATCATGAAAGAAATATCATAAAAGAAATATCATAAATGCCATTATTACGTATAGCATTAAATTTCAGACATTCAAAATTTTTTAAATGCATGCCAAAGTTTGACGCAATTTGTCTTTGATCAAAAGTTCTCAAGCACTCAACCCTTCTAAAACAGAATCCCCTCAAAGTAGATAGGCGAGAGATAATGGGTGAGGGAGGGACGAGAGGTGTGGGACGAAGGGGTGAGGGACAAGAGATCAGGGATGAGGGACAAGAAGTGAGATATGTGGGATGACGGGTGAGATATGAGATGTCACTTCTGGGCCACCATATGGGTGAGACTCCTGCCACTGCCCCGCTTGTAGTGGTGCTAACCCCAGCGTGGTTAACCCATGTTTAGCTATGTTTAACACAACAAGCAGTGGGAGTTTTGAGATATGTATACATCTCCTAATTAATTGCCTCAATGACAATGGTACATTACACAATCAAAGACACTCTGAGGTAACAGTAATCAATAGAGATGTCATGAGTGGGCCTATCGCCAGAGCCTTGTTTTGGTCTTGTCCCAAATCTCGTGAGATCTCATCTTGTCCAAATCTCGAACAGGCCCACTTTGTGAAATGAAAATGAAAATGAAAACGATAGTCACATGTGATATTGAAACAAAAATTAAAACTAAAACAATAGTGACCTGTGATGTTGTAACAAAAATTAAAACGAAAAACAGACATGATTTTATTTCTTGCATGAGATGCAAATTTACTTTGGAAACGAAAATGATTTTCATTTTTGAAAATAAAAACAAAATTTTACTTTTCATCACATGAACACTCTCGTCTTCCATAAAAAAGAGGTTTGAGTTAAAAATGTGGAATTGAGATGAAACGTGTAGCTTCGTTTTTAGGTGAAATCTGAGAGATAAATACCATAGGAAAATCATAGAATCCCACTGGCCGTCAGGCTAAGTATCATTTTCCATGTCGTCATTATAAAAAATAATAAGGATCTGATTCTAACTATAGCTAGGGTCAATTTGGTCTAATAGCAAGTATCTTACTTTCTAGGCTTTACAATGGACAAACTCACTTTCCTTCAAGATATTCAATCACCACATTAACACATTTGTATGCATTTTTCTTGATATGTAGGTGGGACCTTCTATAAAATCTAATAGAAAAACCCATGCCCACCACACCTGCCCTTCCATTGTCAACTGAAATCCAACGTTTCGGCCTGAGTGGGCCTTCTTCAGGACTCAAGAATACTCGTGTCTGTTTCCTGTGTTACACTTATTCATTCTTGACAAGGGTAGAGCAATTTTAGAAAAGGCATTGATTGGAAGATTGGAAAAAAATGAAATTCTATGGAAGAGACTGAAGAACTCATTCTAAAGTTGTGCAAGTTATACCTGGCACCAAGTTCGTAGTATGAGAAAATGCCTGCGGTAGAACAGAAATATTTGTTATGTTAAGAAAATGTCTGTAGGAAAACAGAAATAATTATTAATTTTGTTATATATATCTCACTCTAATTTACTTGTGTCATTTTAGTATTAGAACGTTAACGTAGACTTTGAAGATAAGCATCAAAAGATTAAAGCCTGTTGATACTGTTTGATGAAATCAAATTATATGATGTAGTTGTTGTATGATTTGGAAATAAGCGTTCCCCAAACCGTCCTAGACTAAAACCGTTGACTTAACTTCCATCTCTTCATTTTCCAACTAAGTTTCACCATACGATTTGAACAATAGTGTGTTTCTAAAAGATACACACTAAATAGAATGTATATACTAGAATATTATAGTACTTTTAAATCTAGGGCTTTAAATAGTATTTTATTTCTGCTCATTTTCAAGCTAATACTTGTGTATACAGGAATGTTGCAACGGTGAATGTCTTATGGCTAAATCCAGGGAATTTACGGAACTGGTGTGGGTGTAACGACTTAATCTAAAGGCAAATGGAACTGAGCAAATGGCCAATTTATACTGGAAATCTTCATGAGGAATTTCCCATGTTTCGTCCTGCCTCTCAGTAAAGTTGTTTTATTGCATCTGAGAGTGGCAATATATTTATTGTTGGAATGGCCAAGTGCCCTATAGAATACTGATGAATACTTCTTCAACCTCACTCTATTAGAACAAATGGTTCTACCAAGGAAATCGCAAAAAATGTTTGACCTAGCTTCATAAATGATTGATTTAGAGACATTTTCGATGCTGCACATCATGGTTCCTTTTGAAATTGCATATTATCTAATTTTGACAGCATCATCCACAAGGTCACACAGCTTCTAGAATGATCAGGTCTATATTTTCAAGAGTGTAACGTAATATTGGATTCCTAAGTTTCTTCGGAGGGATATGTACAATATGGCCCCCAATAAATATCTGGCATTGCCGACAGACATGACTAGCGCTGTGAAATCCAAAAGTGGACCCAGGATGTTATTTCTTTTTTCAAAAAGAAGGGGGTCCGGATGGTACGGTTCTAAATATTTATTGTCTTTACCCAAGTAAATGTCATCATATAATATTCACAAAAGACACTTAATTCAGTTTCTAAACATGAAATAAAACAAGGATAGATCTAGTCCAAGATATCACAATTGTCATAATCACAGCACCCTTTCGGATTGACCGGGCTGGGTGACCAAAGTGCGGACCAAGTCCATGCACACTAGAGGAATATTTATGAGTATATTTTCGTATAAGTTGGGATCTTAGGCGAAGGAAACGTCCCTGATGCACATAATGTTTGACAAACAATGCTGGACATATGGACGCCTTTGTATACAACACGAGGGATGGGAACACAGCATTGTTATTTCTTTACATGTATATATCACAATATCAAAAGAACGCTTTCAACCATAATAATATGCAAGATACATGGTACATAGAACTGGATATGAGGGCAAGAGTAACCATCCTGTATTCAAACGCTAAAGGGAGCTTCCTACATAAAAGATAAAGGCCAGATGTTATATTGGGATGCGTGGAAACGAAAAGGTATGAATGTCTTAGGCGACATCTTTAATGAAAATGGAAGTATGATGACTACCAAAGAGATGCCGAAAAATTCCAATTTGTCCCTTCTGTTTTTTCAAGACAAACACTTAAAAAAGCTATTCCTGCCAAATGGATTAATTGTGTTAAAAGGGAAAGAAATTATGTGTTGAGTAACTCTGTAATCTTTGTAATACAGGACAAAGAGATAGACCTATGTGAGTGTAATGCGAAAATGATATATAACCAACTAATTACCACGCTGAAGCCGAAATGGAAGAAATTCTCTAAGTGGGAACAAAAACTTAAACTGTCTAAGAAAAGCTATGAAGAAATACAATGGAAAAATGTTTTCACAATTCCTTATAAAGCTTCTACTGAAGCGAGAATTCATATATTCCAGTTCAAAGTCCTTCATGGAGTGCTAGCATGTAATTCTTATCTAAAACAAATAGATGTCATTAAAAAAGACACTTGCTCATACTGTAAAGGAAAAGATGATATTTCTCATTTCCTAGTTATGTGTTCCAGAACTAAAAATCTCTGGCAGTATGTATTAAGATGGATATATGACAGTGGATACCTTAATAAGGACAAAGATAGCAACATGACATTCAAACAAAAGGGTAATAACATCGTCCTAAACCCAATTGATATTGTTTTTGGTATTGACATTACGAATATTAATTCAAAAATCATTAACTGGATTATATTACAACTGAAGTCCTTCGTGTATAGACAAAAATTGTTTGAAAAGGGTAGGGTTGATTCCCGCACGGCAATGTACGAATTAAGAATGAGAGCAAAGGTAGTGTTATATTCTTTCAAGTTTAAGAAAATAAGTCATGGAGAAAAGTTAATATGGCGGCGTATGGCCAAAGACATTGACGAACATATTTTTGAACTAAAAAAATGATCTATTCTCCTTATTTCTCTTATATCGTATGTGATTTTAGAATTGTATATGCCCCGAAGGCAGGTATCTGAAATAAAGTCTGTTGCAAAAAAAAAGAAAAAAAAGGGAGCTTCCTAGCTTCAATGTTTAATAAACTATAGCTGGCAATATATCTAATAATAAATAAAAGTAAAGTTGATTAATTGAATATAACTGGACTTATGTAGACAATTGGAAATTGGTTGCAATATGAATTTGGTAATCAGAGAAGAGTCAAGAATCGGCAAGAAGCCGGCTTATTCTAACAGATATTTGGCCGTATAAAACATATTCAGGAAATTCAAGGCAATACCTAGTCATCAATCAAGAGTCAAGGGAATCAAGATGTAAAGAATTGATAAGTACAAATACAAGGTATCAAATTCTTCCAATCTTCATGGTTTTATCCATTCTGGGAGAAAACATTTTTACAAATACAATTTTATTAATTCAATCGGATTCTGTTGAAAAGATACAACACTTCATACCTAAAATGGTTAGCACCAAACCTTTAAAGGTTTTTTGTCAAACATTATTTTCAAATAGGAAATGAAACGTTCGGTATTGTGGAACATAACAGTATGTGTTAGTAGGAAGTAAATCTTTCATTTGGGCCACTCCATGCACTAAAAAGGGGAGTCCCCGGGCTCTGTCAATCTTTTAACCTTTAATGGTATATAATGGTAGCAATATAAGCATAAATTGCAGTAAAACCAAAGGAACTATGTGGACCCCTGATTTCATTAACTATATGAACTGTGTCGTCGCACAAATGCTCTGTTCTTATTGGTTGTCAGGCAGTGCTTGGGTCAGTCGAAAGACAGTCTAGCCAGTGTTGCTTCGGGGGCTGGTTGGAAGAACAAGTGTAAAAAGACTTATTCAGCCAAGTGAATCTTTTTCTTTTTTTTCAAGGGCGAATGATAAAATAAAATATAGGGTATGATAAGCACCCGCTCTATTGAGAAGGCACCACTTCGTTATCGTCTATTTTCTCAGATGTCAGCAGTTTATATATATATCACACAGTACTTAGAAACTTTATACGTACAACTTCTTTTATTTTCCATGTAGTAACAGTCATTTCATGACATAGACAGATATACTAGAGAAATATCTAAAACATTATTAACTATTGAGTTTCATTTCTTCTTTACTTCCTATGCACCAGCGAGAGACGTCACATAACATTTAATAACGGCCTGTTATTAGTCCCTTTGTTGCTGCAATAGAGAAATAAACCTTTGATATGTCCGTGAGTGTCTGAGTTAACGAAGGCATAGATTGATTCCGATATTCGGGAAATGAGGCAACCAAGTCGTGATACTCGAACCTATTGAAGCATATCCCTTAACTGGTCATGAGTATCATTTTAGTTTGGGCTTAAACACAACCAACATCAAAATGATCTTCATATGGGCGATAGTTCCTTTCTTCTTCCAAAACATAATATTTGTTCAAGGAGGTAAGTTTGTTTTGTATATTTTACAGATCTTGAATTATTATGCTTTACTGTCAGTAATGATGCCCATAAATTATTCACGTCTATATTTACAAAATGCCTGATGCCTGCATCATGCTCGATATAATGTTCTCTCACATACGATAAGCCTTTGGAAATATTTCTATGCAAATAACAGACACTGTATCTAATAATCTTGCCCCTAAATCTATAGTCCATTTCCATTCAATAGCCTATGGTTGACTAATAAGATATTGCTCGATTATGTATTGAGTGATTTTTAGTGTGTGATAGCACTCCGGGTAAACCGGAATCCCTAGAATTGCAAAATTGTATTTTGTCAATCCCGATTGTGGCAAATAATGGCAGTTTAAAAATTAAAGGCACTGGGACAAGGCCAATAAGTGCATTCCTTACACCTACCAATAGCAATAACACATAACTCAGAAGTTAGATAGATAGGTAGAGCGATCGAGTCTTAATTGCAACTGAATCGTACAATGGGTAATACATATTGACAGAATCAATCAGACTTAATGCATAGACTACAAAATGACTGGAAGTTCCCTCCACCCAACAAGGAACACTATCCTATTCGTCAGCTTGAAGCCCCTATAGCTGTCTCCTCGCTAGAAGGTTGGAATACCACCAAAGCATGACGACATTCTATGAAATACCTCACTTTTGGACTGGGTCCGCACCTAGCTACAGGGTACATCCACGAACGGGAGAGGTTAGGAGTAAGCATTGTGCAACAGAGGGCTATTCGTGGCTATTCCTGCTCGTTCGTGGACCCCAACGAGGAGGCAATTCTGCTCGTTCGTTGAAAAGCGTTTTGAAACGTCCCTCTGTTTTGACAAACACTATATCGCACGTGCTATGTGAGTTTGATCTTACAAAAGACAAATGATACACTCTCCCTTCACCCATGTGCCTGGAGTTAACAATCATGACACTACCAGGTGCCCCCAACACATCCAATAATTAAGTATACCTTGCCCGGGGACTTGTAAAATACTTTAATGTGTGTAAGGTTAATAAGTGTGATCCTGGCTGCCTATAGCTCTTTTCTGTAATTTTGGACCCGCCGTTATAAACCTATCTGAGAGAGAGATACTGGACGCCAGATATTTGAGTTATTTGGGATTTGTATACGTTTTCGACAATCGTAGCACTTCAAGATAAGCTAAGAACATTTTTTGTTTGCTATAAGTATATTTGTATAACCTGATGTTGACAAAAAGGTTGTAGTCATCTCAAGCTAGAGTTCTTGCAAACCATGCCATGTAGCTACACATAGTTCCACTTTCTGGGGCCTATTGCAACATTGTGCCACAGCTTGCTGTTCAATTTTCGTAATCAAATTCACCATTGGAATTATTGTATAATGACATAGTGGACATTAATCACTTGCTATGCTATGCACCTCCCTGATGTTTTATTATAAAGCTTCCAAGGGTATCAAACATTACATTTGTATATTGACAGTTTGCATTGATAGAAGCTCTTACAAAATCTTGTATACCTCGAAATGGCTTTAATCAATAAAGTATTACAGTGGAAGGTAGGTAGAGTTCTTATTATTAGCTTTTATCAGAAGGAGAGTCAAGAGGATGGTGCTGCAAAGTGCAAGTATACGTATCATATATATAGGCTGATCTCACTCATTTTTATATGATAACACCCAAACTTAATATCAACAAACTTGATATAAAAATAAAATATTGATATTTTTCAATATGTGTATTAGCCTATATTTAATTGAGGGCACTTGCTAGCTAGAGGACCCGTAATATGCAGTAGCCAGACCTCCCTATGTTATGTGTAAAGGGCCTAGTCCACTAAGCCGAGTGTTATGGCATTCTCACAGAAGTTGGTGTAAAAGAGTCCTCTGAGGCGCAAAATCGCATGAGAACCGGCTTAGTGGACTAGGCCCTAAATAGTATAATATAATAATCGTCATAAATGTGGGAATAATGATAGAAGCAAGTGAATAACACAATGATTAATAACAGAACTAGAACTAGTTTAGATCAAAAATCAAGAAAACTGAAATTATAAAGCAACCAAAATTGTTTTTCACCACAAAAACACAGTAAAAGCACAGAACATAAAACGCAGCGGTTAAGTTCCCAATGGCGGCTTATGTGTGGAGATATATAAAAAAAAGTTAGTTCACTACAAACAAATACATTTCGACTTGAAGCAAGTCTATGTCTATTTCCCGAAGATTTCACAAACTTGTGTTATTTCAATCGACTAAAGGCCGAAGTCTCCATGGTGTGTCTGCATGTTCCATGTTTTAAGCTTTAATATGAGTATATAGATGGAACATAGCAAGGGGGAAGTCTGTACACTTATTATTGACCGAGGGAGTGCGGGAAGTTAGCGGGCGTTAGCCCGAGATCCTCCCAACTCCCGAGGTCACTAATAAGTGTACAGACTTCCCCCGAGCTTTGTTCCATATTTATTACACCCCATTAGTGAATAAAAAATATAGATAAATAAAAATAAAAGAAGTAATTTCAGTTTTTGGCGGACCTATTTGTTGTATGCGTGACATAATTTACATGTTATGCACCACCTTGACCAAGTGTGACATACAATGCTGAAGGTATAGGCAACTGCAGCACAGGGGTGTAATAACATAATTTACTGAATTTGGAGATGAAAGTTATAACAGCGACCCTGTTGTTAAGTCTACGGAAACCATATGACAAGGGGACTCAGACTAAACTAACTAAACTACTCATCTATTATTAATGTTGTTAGTACGGTTCCGCTTGTAGTAATGATAATAATAATAATAATAATCATTTCAGCAGTGACCACATGTTCACATGCAACAGACCTGGTTTTCGTTCTCGATGAATCGGGGAGCGTCTCAGGCAGCAACTTTCAGCTCATGAAATCGTTTGTATACAGCATCTTGGAGGATGTTACTGTCAGTCAAAATGACACCCGTATCGGAGTCATTACATTTGATACTACAACGAGAGTACAATTTTCCCTGAATACCTACTCCAGTGAAACAGCCATTAAGGATGCAGTAAATATGGTGTCACAAGGTCGGGGAAGCACACATACTCATTCTGCTTTAGCAGGGGTAAGAAGCCTGTTTACAGCAGCAAATGGGGACAGACCCGATGTGCCGAATATTTGTAAGTTGTGCCGAATATTTTGTAAGTTATTTTTGATACTTGGAATTGGGGATGAAGAGTCCTTGAAAAGACATAGTTTGCTTTACTCTTTCTACTGTCCAGCCAAAACTAGCCTAGACAGGGGAGAAAAAAACTGGTTAAGATTCAACTCCAAATACGCTTGTGTTTTTAGCAAAATTTTGTAAATGTGCTATAATTATGTTAATTGGTAGGAAACTAATTTTGGTTGTGCATGAATAAAGTAATATTTACAAGTTGACATTTGAAATTTAAGAAGTCAAGCTGAGCATTATCATGCATCCCCCTACTACACATAATGTGTCCCTGTTTTTATTCTATTCTCAACATAATCATTATATAAAATTATAATTGTAGGTAAAGAGATTGATAGATAGATAAAGTCAACAGTTAATTTCAGGCCTTGATGCTTTAATGTTTAACGTCTGTTGCAGGTATCGTTGTCACAGACGGAGCATCCACTTATCCTACAAATACTGTCAATGAGGCCAAAATAACCAGGGATGCCGGAATATTTATTTTTGCCATTGGTGTTGGAAATGCTGACAAACAGGAACTGCAGGGTAATTCACTTTTTAATCAGGGTTGGCTCCATTAAGTAAATATTCTCTGTAAGAACCAACACATCACATTCAGAATAGCATAGCTCAATTTTCATTGGCTGGGAGGCCTGAGGGCCACGCCCCCCTGAGAGACCAACACATTAACATAACAGCTGTACTGACGAATACATGATTTTGTTTTCCTCAATGTGGTAATTGACCCGTTTAATGACACTCCATAGCCTCCCTGTAGACCATGCCCCTCATATATACAAGCGATGAATAATATATCATGACATTTCAATTCATCATCGCTTTGGCATGTAATCTAAGCTTGTCCTTGGCCTTGTAAGATTGCTCTATTATCGAAATCCAAAGGGCAAATGTCAAAATATATTATGACATATTCCCCTTTCAGGGAAGCACACACAACAGAATTGCTTTTTGAAAATTATTTGCCCAATATAGGCATTCTAACTGGAAGCTTTTCCTGATTACTAATGATACTCTTGTGTTCATTATTTCTTTCAGTTAAAATTTCATTACGATATCCATGGTCGGAAATACTACTAATGAGTATTATAATAATTGTGGCTATTAAAGAGAATATGAACCAAAGTTCAAGAATGAATAATGTCATCAAATAAACAGTTCTCACTCAATTTAATCCATCTCAATCCTCATTTTACAGCGATAGCAAGTGATCCAGATGAATTGTACACGTTTAATATAAAGGACTTCAATTACCTGACACAGATAGCCCAGAGCGTCCTACCAAAAACTTGTGCCATTGCCAAAGCTAATGGTAGTATAAATTATCCTTTTTGTATGTTTTTTGTATCATACTAACTACAGTGTAGAAAATAATCCCACTGTAATCTGGATTTGAATTGCAAGATTAAGGTGGCCTTGAAATAATTGATTAATATTTACATAATATTCAGTACAATAATGTTGCTCGTATCCACCGTGAAATCAAGCTTTTAAGAGCAGAAAAATAACGAGACTTCCTAATGGCTGAGCACTCATAGGTTGTCTACTCATTGATTGGTTAATTGATTTAGGTAAAAGCTTCTGCTTCTGCAGAATATTAAAGAAGTGATGGATGACAGGATTGATCATTTTTAATAATTCTTGTCAAAAAGGAAATGTTGGCTCCTTTCATAATTCCCTCCTAAATTCATTAAAAGTCCCTTCATATAATTAGTATCTCAATTTTATCTTTCCCATGATCATGACAGCATTGCATAAAGCTTTAGAAACTTGTATATATATATGACAAAGTGAGGGTGTTCCCAAGTAGCATTGAAACAGATTTATTATAACAGGGGCATTTTTTACCTTCAGATATCAACCAATAGGCCAGTCAATTAGTGATTGGCATAAATAAAAGATATAGTTGGAACCTAAGAGAAGAAGTTAAATACACTGCTTGTGAGCTCCTTATATATTGGCATAAAATGAGGTTTCTGTAATATATTTTAGGAGTTATCGTGGGTTCCCCTTGCACTAGTGATACTGACTGTAGCAAGATCATATCTTCTCAGTGTGTGACTACGAGGACCTGTCAGTGCTATCCACAGTCATATACATTTGATATAGTGGACTTGAAGTGCCGTAAACGCTACCTGGGCGACCAGTGCATTGATGCAGCAGACTGTGGAGCTGTCCAACTCGCAGTGTGTCTCTGCAACTCTGAAGTTTCTTATGACAGCATTTGCAACTATGGAGAATATGTTTGCACCTGTGAAGCACCTTATGTACAGTACAAAGGGCGTTGTGATTTTTGTGAACTAGGGCAGAAATGTTCACTAGATCGTGACTGCACGCCTGTGATTGCACACACAAAGTGCAAAGAAAATCTCAGATATGAGGGTCTGGTGCAAGACTGCAAAAGGGGCTGGATCAGAAACAACAATACTTGTGATCCAATGATACTTGGGGTCGACCCTTGTGATGTGTCATCTGATTGTACCCTTGGCGCAGAGTGTGTAGAAAGTACATGCAGGTGTAAAGTTGCTGAATTGTCCTCCACCAAGTGTCAAGAGCCAGCCTTACTACACTCATTCTGCAACAGCGACCAAAATTGTATTGAAAATGCACATTGTGATAACTTCCAATGTGCCTGTGATTTAGCCTACATTGAAGTGGATCTAGATGAATGCAGGAGGAGAATCCTTGGAGAGGTGTGCACATCTAACAAAGAATGTGAAGGAACTCAGGGTGAGGGAAGTTTCCTTGATAAAATGTCGCATTTTTTATCAGTTTCATGGGTTTTTTAACAAAAGAAAACTGTCTGTTGTGCATATTTCTAAATGATAAGTTTTTAAATGTTGATATATTTTTTTGAACAATTTTATTCGCAGATTTTCATATAAGTGATTTGTCTCATCTCCAATTTGAAAAATGTACAGATTTAAAGTTTTTGACATATTACTTCAATGCAATTACTTTTACCTTCTAGCTAGAGAAGAATACTTCTAGGTCGAATCATTAGACAAGAACATGTAGTTCTTTCTTTAGACAGATTACATAATAAAACATTTTTTTTTTAATTTTAAAAACATTTTTTATGCAATTGGAGTTATTGGCCACATAAGAGAACATATGTACAAAAATATTACAAAATATGTTTGCACCGAAAAGATAAAATCAGAGCAGGTAGTATAATCAACATCAACTTTTTGGTCATATTACGACCTAGATTTTCTTCAAAATGTAATGAAAGAAATAGTGAGGAAATAAAGGAGTCTAGTTGAAAAATACATATAGGTAATGTATTCATTCCTGTAGTCTATAAGCGCAGGCCCATTAATATGTGGAGGATGACTTTCATAAGAATACAAAAACATTATCATTTTTATCAAAATATATTGTATTGCTGTATTTTAATAAGCGCCTGCCCCAAATAAGGTCCGGGGGCAAGGGTGGCTTTGGAAAAAAAAGTGCCTTTATTGGTGAAATACGGTAAGTATATTTGAGTTATTTCGAAATACCAATAACTGACTGACCTCTGTGGCTCAGTGGTTATAACACAGGTGTAATGGGAAAGTTTATACAAATTTGGGAATTTGGGGAGTTTGAGGGATGCTTACTGCAGCTAAGGATTTACTATGCCCAGTCTTGCTAGTCAGGAATGTAGGAAGCAATTTAAACATGGGGGGACAAAGTTGGCTCCCCCATGTTTAAATTGCTCCCACAAAGTTTGTGGGACAAAGTTGCCCCCCCCCCATGTTTATATTGCTTCCTACATCCCTGACTAGCAAGACTGGGCATAGTAAATCCTTGGCTTCAGTGACTAGTTAATGCTGTAATACCCAAGTCCTGCTGGCAGGGGCAGCCTCTTCTAGAAGAACAGCATGTAAAAGCAAGACAGCAGGCTGACCTTGTTATGTATGTCTCAAAATTATCTGCCACAGTGTAATAGGTTCTAAAATGAAAAAGGAATACTGAAGAAAAAAAAATATAACCCCATTAAATTTATGCAGTATTATAAAAGGTCACAAGTTAAATTAAACCAATTGTTATTGATAGCATTCATAATGTTTGAAAGGTTTATCTGTCTGCCCTTAATGAGAGTTGGATTCACAACCTTCAGATTATGAGACTGATCCGCTCCCTACTGCATGACTGAGGCAGCTGACTTGCAAAGCTATATACTGATTATACTATTATGATTGCCTTTCAATTGTCTTTCATTAATATTATTTTTCTCATCTACAAACAAATATATACTTAAAGGTGGATTTTGCAACGGCACACAAACTATCACAACTTCAGTATGTGCTTGTCTACAACATTACTTGATGAATGGGACAGTCTGCCAGCCTCGTGGACTAAGAGACTCCTGTGTGGTGACAGAGGATTGTCAGAACGTACAGGGAGGTGCCATTTGTGCTAAATCAATGTGTTCATGTGAAGAGGGAGCTGAACAAACTGCAGATGGAGGATGTGGTAAGTATTTAGTGCATACAATATTGATCATAATGGTCATTTCATTAAGATAGCAAGTATAATACGTGTATATGTTTGTAGACCCTGAAATAAACATATGTAGACCCTCAAATATAATAAACAATCAGATTCAGGCCAACAATCAATTCATTCTAAAACGATGACTTCACAAAAGTCCAAACTTCCCGGTTATTTTTAAATTAGTGCTTTTAACAGAAAAAGGTACAAACTGTTAAACTGAGACATGACTTGGATAGTAGGAGTCCTGGGGTTTTTGGTGGTATTAAAGAAATACCAAATGTAATCTATTGCGCAATGAGTGGAATATTCACAACCCTTCAACCAACTCATTAGTTATCCTGTATATAACAATCCTTCAACCAACGAGTTAGTTATCTGATTTATTATAATATGCTTTATATAAGACAGAACAATGTATATTTTGTAGAAATATTACCATTATAAGATTCTTGATCATGTTTTTTTGTGTGAATAGACCTAGGCCTATTACAATAAACCAAGCTATTTTACCATCGCTGCGAGGCAAACAAAGTTGAGAAAAATAGCTCACAGTTCTGAATCAATTTTAGACACTTTCACAGTTTTAAATACTTAAATAAAGTTGAAAGTATTTTAGTTTAGTTCCTTCATTTGATCTATATTTCTTTGTTTTGCCTCCCATTCTGTCTGCGTAAACAGCCAATCAGCCTAATGACGCGACCTATTTTGGCACCACGCTGTCATAGGTGCCTTCAGCGTGTTGTTAAACTAACTTAAAGTATCAAGTTGATAATTGATATAGATTTATTTAAAATAACTTCAAAGATTGCTCTATGAACATGGTTTGCTTGTTAATATAATTTGGATAAATTGTGTTCCCTTTGAACACTACAAGAAGGCATACAACAGCACTTTTAAGTGCCACACCTTTTCTGCATAGGCTTAAGGCTACAACTCAGACCGTGGAGTTGTATATGGCACAACTCAGAGCAAGGAGTTGTATTAGTCAGGGAGCACAAGGCCCAAAATGGGGGTGTTGCTAAACATTTTGGTTAGAGCTTGACAACACATACCACCATATAGCATTCATACTGGCCTATAAGAAAACCATTGTTGGCATTCTGGCATTTTGTTTATTCCATGGTTTCCATGGCAACAGAAGCAAAAAATTCTGAGGCAAGAAATTCTGAGGTAAAATTACTTAAATGAACCTCAGTCAGAGATGAGTGGTGTGAATACTTTGATATTTTGGGAAAATATTGACATCCAAATTGCACATTCAGATTATTATGACATTTGACCTTTGATCAAGGTCAAGGTCACATTTATCAAGGTCAAACCCAGAAGAAGCCCACAAAATGCCATTTCCCCTCAAACATATTCACCCCTCAGTAGGTAATTTATTGATCTATCTTGATAATTTCATTCTAGGAAATTGCCAAAGCATCATTACTAAGAGATTCGCTGACTTAAAGTTGCTAAGGTACAATACTGTTACCATAGCAACTAGAAAACTACGAAAAAAATGCATAGCTCTTGTTGCCATCCAGGATGCCAGTAATATGAGTTGGCCAAATATGGATGTCCTTCCAAGAAAATATTTTTGGGGAGAATGACCATTATCAGTGGGAATATGTTGAATATGAAGTATATTTCCAATTTCATTCCTAACATTCTAATTAAATATCTTTTTTTGTTGTTGCCATGGCAACGGTTCTGGAAATCAGGGAAGAAATAATGGGATAACAAAAAGCTGAATAATTCAAAAGATATTTTACTTAGAATTCTGGAATTTTGCTCATTTATAGAATACTTGATGGGACAACAAATATATTCTAGCAATTGACCTTTGATGAAAGGTCAAGGCCATTTTTCCAAGGTCAAACTAGGAAGAAATGGCATACTTTGTGTTGCCATAAAGAGGGCAAAAATAGGGGTATGCCAGTTATGGATGCTCGTCCTCAGAAATATTTTTTATTGAGAGCCACTATTTACAGAGGATAAATGTTGAATATGAGGTATTCTTTCATTTTTATTCCTAATATCTTTATTAGATTGAAGAAATGCGGGTCATTCTTCGTAATAATTCAGGGTCAGTAGTTGGGCGAGAAATTAATCAACGCAACACACAGAGATGTATGCTTCAAATCAGTACCAGCCTCGGAAGAGACTGATTTCCATCTTTCCTTTATTTTTATACTAGACAGATTTATGACGAAATACACTGGTCCTGCGCTGATTGGCTTTGGTCTCGTTGGTCCAATTAATTGACAGGTTAGATTAGAGATCCAATCAGCCACAGGATAACAATGACAGACACTTATTAAAAACGAGGCTCAGAGTGACCACTGCCACTCTGACCAATCTCTTTGGGGTGGTGACCAGGTCACGTGGTTATCTCCCCTCCCCTCTCCCTCCCACTCTTTAATCAGTATTCCCTCCCCTCCCCTGACCTAGCGGTCAGCCCCTCCCCTCCTTTCCCACGTGATTGACTTTGAGATAACGGTCAGACCTGGACCTCACCTGCACCTTTGGACTTTGGGATGATAAGAAATCCGCGAGCGTTGTGGCGGTAAGAAAGTGTGGGTAGCCTTCTGGCCGGTAGGGGCGCGACGAATGTCTGGCTGAATGAGACAACTTTAACTTAAAATTAGACAATTTGGGCTTGTCAATTTTACATACGTCCCAATCTCATTTGGTTCGGAGAACTGTGTACAACATAGTTCTCCGAACCACTCTAGGAGCAGACAACACATCGACGCAACCCTCATTTTAGTTTCCGGCCGACAACCCCCGAGCAACCCCGAGTATCACCGAGCGGCGACCCCCTTGGCTGACCGAGTTCTGCCGAACCGGAACCCCCGACCTAGAACCATAAGTGGGCATCACTTTTCTTCCACTCACGAATCCATTGCCATCCCCAGTCAAATTCTACCCTCTTGCTTCATTAGATTTGGGAGTTTTGATGCCCGATATCTAATTCCACATGAGAGACCTTTATTTACGTTGGGGCACCTCGATCCAGTATTTTTATCTACGGGATTTTTAACCTTTGGCCCGCCGGACGAATTCACAGCGGCCATCCCTATGTGGATCGAGGCTCCCTTTCTCCCGTAAGTACATACATGTTTATACAATTGAAAAATGCAAAAATAGGACCATCTAGAGAAGCACAGAGAAAGAAATCACTCCCCTAAATCAAAATAATAGCTAAAGATTTTACAATGCCTTAGCGTAAAATTATTACTGAGGTACGGCGAACCCGCCTCGGATAATTCGTAAACACAGTCTCTTAAGAGTTTTCATTAGGTGGCGTATTACCGCACTGTCTTTTGAGTTTAATGTATTGTTCATCAATATCACGGCTTTGCTGGTCTATGGGTTCTCCCCGTAGAAACGTCTCAGGCATTTTCACGCAGTCTTTGAATATTGCCTTATACTTTTACTCGTTCTTGGGCTGCCTATCACTACTTAACGTCCGTAAGGTGGCAGCATGTATCTTATACACTTTCTAGGTACCTGTCGCCGTGAACATCCTCAAGGTGGCGACACTGGTACATACTTATACATTTCCTTTGGGAGCCTGGCTCCTCTGGTCTAGAAGACTGACAAGATTCTTTTATATTTTCAGCCCTTCTCTCGACCCAAAAATGGCCCGCTGAGGTGTGCACATCGGTCTAGTGACTACCGACCGTTCCTAGGCTGGTCTCCGTGGTATCACTACTCCATCAACAACATGACAACCTCCCATTTTTGCTTCACCCTACTTTCAGAGAACGGGTCCTTCATCGTCCTCTCTCAAGTGGTGGCTTATTCCTTCACATAACAGCTAGCTTTCTCACCCTAACTTGAGCAGAAGAGTGCGTCCCACTGCAAGCTAACACCGGGCGTACTTACTAGGTAGGAATTGGTGACTAGACCAATTAATTAAATTCTACGAAAGGGGTGAGGACTTTGTCCACAGTCCAGCACTAGGCCTGCTTTAGAGTAAACTAAACAGCTTTCGTGACAACACCTCCTTTGTAATTATTACCATTAGATTCCAATTAAATTAGCACTACAAAACATTTTAAAATCAGAATCTGCTCACATTTGCACTTAAGACTAACATTATATCGGCTTACTTTTATCTCACACCACATATTCATCTGAGTCGTTGTTTTAACACACTACTCCACGGGGTACTGCAGATCTTTGCTTCATATCCATCGATCGAGGGGGTTTTGGGGGTGCATTCTGTCTAAAGGAGGATAAGGGGTCAGTTTGGAGGGGTTGGGTCTCCGGGTTTTCGAGATCGTCAGTACCGCCAAGGGACTGGGGTTCAGAATCTTGCAGTGGAATCTCTTCAGCGGGTTGCTGTTGGGATGGGTATAAATTAGAAAAGACATTGGGGAAGGAGGGAAGAGGGGCAGAAGGTTTACTGGGTAGTCTATCTAGACTCTGGTTAGGACGTTTACCTAAGAGAGGGAGGCAAGGGCCGTCTCTCTTCCTCTTCACATACACCACCACTCCTATCAATCCAATCACGATTGCTAGGGTGAGCATGAGGGTCGCGAATCCCCATGTGGTGGATGCGGAGAAGGAAAAAGGTTGCACCGTAGGAGGAAGGGGAATATCGGTCAGAGAAATTAGGGGGACGTCGATTCTGCTGTTGAACTGGAGTTGTTGCTTCAGCTCAGGATAGTCTTCGAACTTTCTATAGGTTAAGTTGAGAGAGGGTAGGGACAGGGCTTTGGGGGGTGGAATTCTGATCGTGGAATTATGTTGCTCGATGCTGCGCACCCTCCAATCTTCACTATATAAGACGCAGCCACTGTTTACTGTGACCCGTGTGTGTTTGGTAAAAACATTTCTTATAGGTTTCTTACTGATACACCTTAATACAGTCTCGACTGGAAAGTATACTGCAAGGATAACCGATGACAGTTGTTCAAAATCTCTGAATATTTCGTTACTGACATTGCCACGCTTCTTAATCTCTATCTGACACTTTACTGGACCTTTGCCTAAAATTATTTCTGTTTCACATGTTGGTTTTAGGTTCTCCAACGCAGAGGAACATACAGCTGGGCTGTATCCCATGCAGTGGTTAGGAACAAAAGAGGCACCACTAGAGACACTGTCCATCGCTAATTCAGCGATGCCCTTGATGATTTTGAGGTAGGATGGCCCATAAGGGGTAGGAAAATACCTTAGTTTATAGTGTAAATACTTAGTAGCCGAAACTGCAGGGATGACCACCTGATAAACTAATTGCTCGTCTGACTCAGATATGATTTGAACTTGTACACTTCTGTAGTACCAACGAACATCGTCTATTGGTTGGTGTCCCCTCTCACTCAATTGGTGAAGAATTTCATTTAAATGTACTTCAGGTAATATTTCATCAGTCAAGTACCCGTGCTCTAGGTGTGTTCTCTGGCGATGGAATAAATCAATTTGCCTATAATATACCAGCATAATGCGGTCAACTTGGCTTAGGGCCTGATCAACCTCTCTTCTCATATGCATACGATGAATATCTCTAGAAAAACCATTTAAATGATGAACAATTTCAGATACCTGGTCAGTCAGATTTTGGCTTATCTCTTGCAGGTTTTGGATGTCGACTCGATTCTCTCGTAGGAACAGACGGGTCTGGTTTACCACAGAAACCATCTCTGACTGGAAGTGAGACATCACACTGAGGCCTGCCTGCGATGCCTCCACTGCCGCTCGGAGCTCGTCGATCTGGTCTGTGGTAGCTGTACCGAAGAGAGATCGGCTGATCATTCCTACCACTCCTAGCAGAGCTCGCTTCGTGCGAACTGGTGGAGTGGGTAGATGATCCTTGATGAATTGAACATGAAGCCGCCATGTTCTGAGGTCGGTGATTCCTACCACTTGCTGCTCGTGTAGTCCTTCCATCTTAGCTTCAAGGATGTGGAGCCACGACTCCATAGGCGGAGGAGCAGGGGGCTGGAGGAACATTAATGCAGTCCATGTTGCTGTGAGGGCCCTTACCTCCCCAGCCGAGTATACCAGCACACCTTCTTCCTCGAAGATGTCTGCTTGGCTGCAAATGAGGTAACAGGTGAGCAACAGTAACCCCTTAGTCACTGTCCCCACCGCCATCTTGTGCATCTGGTGCTGAGGTTGCCTGCGTGTCCGGTACTTGGTCAGTAGAAGCTGATGTTCTTTTTGCTCTCTTTCCAGGTTTAGGCTCGCTCTCCTTCAGTGGACTAGGCTCTCTAGGGCTAGCAGGCACCCTCCGCTTGGCATGGAAACGCCTATGTAAATGACGCTGAGGATTGTCTGGTGGGAGCACAATCCGCGGAGCTGCTATCAAGGCCCTTGTCTGAGACCTGGTGCGTATCTGAGGAGGTGGTAGAGGAGTACTTGGAGTCCTAGGTGTTGCTCTTCCAGTTGGGTTAACTGGAGTCTCTTCTATGTTTGCAGGAGTCCTGTACCTCATCTGAGGTGGTGTGAACGGTGCTGGAGCCGGTGGTGGAATGACCAAGGCTTGGTTCTGGTCAGCATTATAAGGAGGACGACGGGGCGGATCCGGAACCTCTGGTTGGTCCACGTCACTACCCATATCTTCGTCGGCTGAATAGAATTCTTCCTCGACTTCCGGTACCATTTCCACGTCCGCAGCGCCACCTACAGCTGGATCTTCCGCCTGGAGATAGACTTGATTCACAGGTGGAAGCAAAGGTTCATGTATTAAAGCATTGGGGTCAACATTTAGATTTTGCCCAGGAGGTTCAGGGGGGAGTGGCCTCGCTGCCCGAGCCCGTATTCTCGCCCGATTGCGCCTGCCTTGGCCTGCCCTGTTTTGCCTATTCCTAACTGTATCCCAAGCAATATCCCCAGATACCAATTTTATTCTCTCCCGATTTATTAGTTTTCTCTGACCTTGTGGGTCTCTTACGATCACTACAGCTCCCCTTACACCTAGGACTGTATACCCATGATCCCATCTAGGATCTAGGGGCGCTCTGGCGCCTGCTAATACAACTACTGAGTCACCTACATGTAAGTCACCAGCATTTGCCCGAGCTCTAAGCCTCTCATAATTATACTTACGGCTAGCTTCAGTATTTTCTGCAGCCACCCGGAAAGCATCTGTGAGGGCTTGTAATCGTTCACTTAACACTTGGGGTTCTGTACCATCCGGCCCAGGGAAGATCTTAACAAAGGGGACCGGGGGTTGACGACCAAAGGTGAGAAAATAGGGAGTGAAATTCGTGACTGAAGAGGTGGAGACTCTATGGGCCCAAAGTGTGGGTCCGAGTTGATTCTCCCACTCTGCTGGTCGCGCATTGATGAATTTTTTTAGGATATTCTTAAAGCTTTTGTTAAACCTCTCCGTCTTACCGTTAGTTTGGGGGTGCCAGCCAGAAGTATGTCTGACTTGCGTCCCAATGGATCTTAAATAACCTTCGACTTGTTGATTCATGAATTCTAGACCCCTGTCAGTAATGATTACCTCTGGGGGCCCGTACCGGGGTACATATTCATTTGCCAGATAGTCAGCTATATTTTTCCCAGTTTTTCTATCAATAGGTTTAACTTCCGCCCATCCACTACAATGATCAATTACAACTATAATATAACGATTCCCATTGTCTGAAACAGGAAAAGGACCACATAAATCCATTCCCACTATCTGACCTGGGTACCTTGCTATAGGCATAGCTGTGGGAGCAACCTTATCTTGACCTGCACGATTTACTGCACACTTATCACAATTACTCAACACACGGAGGGTATCTTTCCTCATAGTAGGCCACTTGTAGGCCTCTAATATCCTATCAAGGGTTTTTCTCATTCCCTGATGGCCCACTTCAGTGTGTGCTCTTCTTATCACTCTGTAACGAGCTGATTGCGGCAACACCAATCTAGGATAAGCTGGTTTATTGGGTGGGGACATGATTGTAAACAATAATCCGTTGATTAGTGTGTAATCGTCCACCTCCTCTAGGCCCAACTGATACTCAGCCATCTGTTGCTGCTCTGTTCTGACTTGTTCTCGCTCAAGCTGATCAAACTCCCAGGGGATTTCCTCTGTTTCCTCGAGGGCACCTACTTCAAAATTACTGAGAGCGTTCCCCTCCCCCTGGTCATAAGTTTCATGAGTCTTTATGCGAGATAACATATCAGCCCGTACATTGTTCTTACCTTGTCTATATTCGATGGGGGCACCGTATTCTGCTATTAAAACAGCCCAACGCTGAATTTTTGTATTTTTAACCTCACCAAGAAAGAGCGATTTGAGGGGTTTATGGTCAGTATAGATGGTAAAATCACTGCCATATAGATATGGTCTAAGTTTAGTTAGAGCATAAATAATGGCAAAAGCCTCCTTTTCTATAGTCGCCCATTTGAGTTGGGGACCTGAGAGTTGTTTTGAAATATACTGAACTGGTCTTTCCACTCCATTCTCGTCAGACTGGACGAGTATGGATCCCACTGCGTACTGACAGGCATCTGTATAGAGCTTATAAGCTTTTCCAGGTTGTGGATGAGCCATGATTTGGTCTGAAGTAAGAACGTCTTTTAATGTTTCGAACGCTTCTTGTTGTTCAGGATCCCATTTAAATCTAGCATGTTTCTTTGTTAACGCCACCAAAGGTGTTACAATTCTTGCATAGTCAGGAATACACTGACGATAATATCCACAACAACCTAGAAAAGATCTAATGGCGGACACACTGTCAGGCGGGAGCATTTCTCGAATGGCTTTGACTTTGTCCGGATGGGAATTTATCCCTTGTTTAGACACCTGAAAGCCCAGAAGATCAACCTTGTCTTGAAAGAATTTACATTTACTCTTTTTGATGGTAATACCATGTTCGGATAAAGTGTCAAAAATGATTTTGAGATGTTTTTCGTGCTCCTCCCGTGTTTTAGAATAAATCACCAGGTCATCGATGAATATACCAAGAAATTTCCCAATATATTCGGCGAATATCCGGTTCATTGCCCTTTGAAACACAGCCGGGGCATTAGTTAATCCGAAAGGCATTCTACGCCATTGAAATAAACCTCTATGGCAGACGAAGGCCGTTTTCTCTATGCTTTCAGGGTGCATTTGGACTTGCCAATACCCAGATTTGAGATCTAGAGTGGAAAAGATCGCTGCTCCTGTTAGACTATCAAAGATATCTTGTATATTTGGTAGGGGGTGGGCATCTTTCTTGGTGACAGAATTTAATTTTCTAAAATCTGAACAGAACCTGGTTTCCCCATCTTTCTTAGGTACTAAAGTTATGGGACTAGCCCATGGTGACGAGCTTGGTTCAATCACACCTAACTCAAGCATTTCGTCAATCTCCTTATCTACTATCAGCTTTTTGTTTAAGGGAAGGCGATAAGGTCTCTGATTAATAGGGCGGGCATTCCCCGTGTCAATCTCCATGTATACATCTCTTACTATGCCTAATTTACCATTTTTGCCAAAAACTTCTGGGTATCTTTCTTCCCAGATTTCTTCCTCTGTTTTGAGGGAAGCAAATTCAGAATCTATTTCTTCTTCTACCGTTTGACTTTTATATTCTCTACCTCCTAGACGTATGATTCTTTTTCTGTGCCAGATTACTGAATCCAAAATGTCCAGAGCATCGTCCCCTAGTAGGAGATCGTGTTGGAGGTTTTTAACAACGTATACAGGAAGATGACTACCCCCAGCCTTAATTATCGCCCTGCCTTCTGACTGCAAAGCGTGACCACTCAGTGACCGTAATTGTTCACCTTGTTCCAAAATTAACGGTCGGTGGTTTACCTTATTGAAATGTTTCCACAAATCATACTTAACTAAACTTCTAGTGGCGCCGGTGTCGATAAGTGCTTGTGCTTTCCTTCCCGCCACAGGAAGGGCCACACGAAACCGCTTATCCGGCGAATTTATTCCCCCGAAGGGAGAACAAAGGGGTTTGTGGGAACTCTGGGAGTCAATGCTTGTATAGCCGCTATAACGGGTTGCATTTTGTTATCCATTACTTCTTCCATGTCTGGCCGTACAGCCGCTCTCATTTGTGCGAATCTAGTAGGGCATTCTCTAGCAAAATGTCCCTCTAATCCACATTCATAGCAAGTATTCTTACCTCTAAACCTTTTTCCCCCTTTCTGTGCCCCTCCCTTCCTTTTCTGACCCTGTTGTGACTCTACCTGATTAGAATTGGCAACCGGGGCAGGGTTTGGAGCGCTATAAGGCGGAAATGCAGGCAAATAGGATGGTTGCACAAAGGGAAACTGAGTCTGGTTCTGAACTGGTGGTGCATGAACTGTTACCGATGAAGGTTGAGATCTTTCCCTCCCTAAGAGTTCTACCATATTTCTTAATGTTTTTAATTCGTCCATCACAGCTTTTGTTTCCATATTGGTCTCCCCAGTAGGGGTCGGTGGAGTCAGAGTTTGGGTTGGCGTCCGAAGTTTTGGGAGTAAGGCGCCTATTTCCATAGGTTCCTCTCTCCTTTCACCTCTAGCTGGAGCATCGGCTAACGTATGGGTATACGCTGCCGTTGTCGCCAGGTCAATTGCTTCCCCCAAAGTCTCTGGTCTTGTTGAGAATACCTCGCACCGTACCTGTCTATCGGTGAGCCCTTTTATAAAATCTCGAGCTAATTGTGACTGAATTACAGGCAAGGCCAAAATGCCTGGTTCATAAGCCCTCATAGCTGTTTCCAGGTATTTACGGCCATAAATTCGTATGTCTTCGTATGGGAGTTGATGGATCCCCTTCAACTTCTCTCTAAGTTGAGTGGTCTCCTCTTCTCCCATAAACAAGCGAATTATTTCCTGTTTTACACCCTCCCATGTGCGTTCATCTCCCCGTGCTTCTACATAAGATTCGATGGAACGTGCTAATGATCCCTGCGCTAACAATATAACTGCTTCTATGGCTATGTTATCATGTGCCCCTACTGTGATTCTAACTCTGTCCAACCCCTCTAACCACTCTCTGAGTGATTCTTTGTTGGTCCCATCGTTAGGACCCAGCAAGGTTGCATGTCTCTCCATACGCCTTCTAACTACTTCTATTGACGCATAGTGTGCTTTACGATCAGCATCATTGAGTGCATTTACCTCTTCGGCGGTGATATCCCAGTTAATGGGTGTTGTCAACGCCATTTTGGAGGTACTTGACTTAGCTGATTATGTGTAAAGATGAATTACTATTACCTGCTTGATTTGGAATATTCTATTTCTATATAGAGAATTTGGAATATTAATTTTTGCCTAGATCCAACGTAACAATTTTTGTGCAGGTATTTCCAAAAACAAAAATTTTGATCTCTTTAGTCCCTATTCTTACTCATTACATTTTATCCCAATGGTAAGACATAGTTTCTAGCTGTTCACTGCTGAACTGAATCACACTTTCAGAGGTGCCTATGCAGTCGTTCCAATCCTCAGGTTCTGCGATCGGTGGATAACCATCATTGAATATCTCCTCTAGGAAAATATCCTCAGCTTCGAGGTATTGTGGGAACTCTTCCACATACTCAATTCTTTCCGCCGGTGGCATGTCTAAAATACTATCTCTACAGGATAAAGTAAGATAATACTTGTGTGATCAGCTAATGCACCTTCCAATAAAAGCCCAGCTCAGAGTCCCAAACATACAACACCCATAAATACAATGGCAGTTTTGAAAAAGGCACACTCACCTGACTCCTTTTGCTTGCTTCTAAGGTCGGATACCGATCTGACCAACTAACTAGCCCCTAATCATGGTCGCCAATGAAGAAATGCGGGTCATTCTTCGTAATAATTCAGGGTCAGTAGTTGGGGCGAGAAATTAATCAACGCAACACACAGAGATGTATGCTTCAAATCAGTACCAGCCTCGGAAGAGACTGATTTCCATCTTTCCTTTATTTTTATACTAGACAGATTTATGACGAAATACACTGGTCCTGCGCTGATTGGCTTTGGTCTCGTTGGTCCAATTAATTGACAGGTTAGATTAGAGATCCAATCAGCCACAGGATAACAATGACAGACACTTATTAAAAACGAGGCTCAGAGTGACCACTGCCACTCTGACCAATCTCTTTGGGGTGGTGACCAGGTCACGTGGTTATCTCCCCTCCCCTCTCCCTCCCACTCTTTAATCAGTATTCCCTCCCCTCCCCTGACCTAGCGGTCAGCCCCTCCCCTCCTTTCCCACGTGATTGACTTTGAGATAACGGTCAGACCTGGACCTCACCTGTACCTTTGGACTTTGGGATGATAAGAAATCCGCGAGCGTTGTGGCGGTAAGAAAGTGTGGGTAGCCTTCTGGCCGGTAGGGGCGCGACGAATGTCTGGCTGAATGAGACAACTTTAACTTAAAATTAGACAATTTGGGCTTGTCAATTTTACAAGATGTCAATTTTTGGCTGTTGCCATGGCACCCGTTCTGGAAAATAGGGAAGAATTAATGGGGTAACAAAAATTGTATAATTCAAAGGATATTTTACTTAGAATTCTGGAAATTTGCACATTTATAGAATATTTGATGGGACAACAAATATATTGATGCAATTGACCTGGATGAAAGGTCAAGGTCATCATTCCAAGGTCAATGTCATATTTGTACTCAATGTAAATGATGGGCCATCTAAGATGCTGTGTCCACTGAGGAGACATCAGACTAAACTCAGTTGCTGACACCCCCAATTCATGACTCAGTGCTAAAACTCAACAGATGCTTGACAGCTTGCTGGGTTCATTAGTGTGACTTATCTAGCTGTGAGGCTGCCAGTGTGGTGCGTCCTCAGTGGACACAGAATCTAAGGGTCCATTTCAGACCTGAAATGGGTGAGGTGTCTGTGCGAGAGTCTTCTGTAACACAGGCTTTTTAAAGAATACACATTCATCAATTGATAATGTGCAAGAAGTAAAAGGAGGAGGCCTCACACCATCACACATCCTCCCCAGTCCCTGCCATGTCCCTGGGCCTGATTAACATTGAATTGAAGAATCATAATATGGGATTAGAAGAATTAATACAGTTAAAGGAAGAGAATCAGAGAACAGAAATCTGAGAAAAAAATAAACATCTGGAAATGAGGGGTTGATTTTTACTTGTGGGAACGATTGGTGATTTTTACAGAAGAACTGTGTCTGAGTGGCTTTGAAAATCAAAACAAACTTCTGACTGACTGGGTAAAGTAGGTCTAGAGGATCTTTTGTTCATGGCTCATCTATATTGATATAGTTTAGCAAAATAACATTTTTTAATGTCATTATACAGTAGACCTTTTCATTTTTAAGCTTTATATTGATTATTTCAAGAGAAATTAGGGTGAATGATTGACGATTACATCCTCCAAATTGGTGTCACATTAATACACAATTTGACTTCCAGTGATCCTGCCAGACCTACTTGTTGTATGCACCTGGGAATGCATAATTCTCATGTTATTGGGAAAGTGCTGGCCATAGGTCAGACAAGCAAAATGAGCCTATGGCCAGCACTCTTCCAAGGGAGGACCATGTAAATCATCCCTGCTCACAATGGGATTCAATGGGTTCCCAAGTTCTGTGAACTAGTGCCGCACTTTGCCACTTTTACTACCCTTCTTGGTTATATTTGTAAAATGTTTATAAAAATATGCACCAACTAGATCTCCTCTAGCTGCAGTGAGGTCAGGCTGTATTCCAGCATTGTATCTGACACTACTAGTTGGTTGTGTCGCTTGGGCCAACAGGCGTACCTGCCTGTGGGTGGTTACCTTTGGGTGCTGGGCATTCTGCTTAGCCAATTGATCTACTATTTCTTCAAACTCTAACAATTTTGGTTTTGGCATAGCATTATATCCAAATTATATCACCAATTCTGCTGAACCCAGTTAGCTAGATAGCATGCAAATTCAACACCAGTGGCGCTGTAGGCTGAAATATCTCCCAGTAGGCTGAGACAGAAGCTTCCACCGCCACTCTGTTAAGGTGTTTGTGCCGGTTGCCACCCGTGACGAGACCAGCAACAAATGTATAGATGATCATGGGATTAAAAAATATGAAAAGAGTATATTCTCAGCTATCCATAGGTATATAATTTACCTATTTGAAAGAGTAGGCCTAGAGGCCGAGCAATGACTGTATGGGTATAACCATGTTTAGGCCTACTCTGTTTCTGAGGTTGCGGGAGCCATAACCGGAAGCTCCCGCCTTAGCTTTATCTCCGCCTCCAGGTGGCGTGGTGGTCGGATAGCTTATTTTCATGCTATCAAGGGTAGGGAGAATTGCAAACCCTCAACCAGTGATGAGGCTTCTACCATAAACACTAATTGGTTATATACCTAATTAATGAACAAGATCTTTTGTGCAATTAGATCCAAGCAAGGATCCATCAGTACCTTCAATTCAACAATTGTATTCCTTGCATGAGTCAGCCCTAACATTTGCCTGGATTCAGTGCCTTGGTTTAGTCAATCAATCTTGTTTAATGTTTCAATCAGGTTCTTTGGTATCATAGGGTTGGCAGGTTCAGTTGGCATTATCCTTCCTCATATTTGAGAAGTGAATAAGAATGTGAGTAAGAATGTGGTTGAGGGATTGGTTTGGTGGCTCTGCACTATATATTCTTGAGCATATTGCTTAGATATCTATAAGGTGGAGACCAGACACTGGATTTGTATTCAAGCAAGCCTGTCATACAGTTGCAACACATGGTTGGGTTCATGAGGTCCATGTCCTCCCTAGGACTAAAATCTGCTTAGCTTTCTAAGCACAGGTTGCAAAAGTTGAGCTCCACTGTGACCCCCAAGTATTTGCTGTCTCTGGCTCTTGATGTTCACCCTTCTCATACCCCATGGTGTGGCTGTGCTATGAATTGTTGTGACCTAGGTGTAGTGACTTGCACTCGTCAGGATGAAAGCACATCTGCATCTTGTATCATTTTTGGATGTTGTTGAGGTCCTGTTGTATGTTTGTTGTGTAGTCTATATAAGAGTACAACATACAGTCCTAGTCTGCAGGATGTTTAAATGTCTTGCTGAGCGAAAGACCTCTTCACAGCTTGAAAGCTACCATGTAAGTTGTGTCACACCAACTTGACTGGCTTCTATTGCAATTGGTTCTCTCCAAGGTAACACTCGTTGTATACATTGATGTATTCACTGATCTAAGTGAATTGTTTTTTTATTATCACTAAATGAAAAAGTAGGGGGCAGGAACCATTCATACCCTTGTGCTCGGTCAAGCTGCTCCATTGCACAGTTGTATGGATTGACCTTGGGAGTCAATTGTACATTGGGGTCAGTGTACATTGAGGTTAGCATAAAACTGTAGGCTACAGGTAATGTAAATCATTTATGAAGGATTCCATCTGATTTGCCCATATCTTACATTTCAGCAATATGATCTGTGTATATATTGGAGAAATATTTTTTCCTGTGGTGTCTTTGACTACCAGCATTATGTTTTTTAGCCTTGGTCAATTGATGTTTTATGCAGAGAAGACCAATGTGTTACTTTCCGAGACTCAGGAATGACATTAAGTGAAAAATAACCAGATGAGCTGAGCAGGCTAAGGGCAAAAGAAGTTGCTCTGTTATTCACTAATGCGTCTATGACTGTGAAATTAATGTGTGACACATATGAAGCACTATCTCACCAGTTGAAATAAGGTGCTCAGCCACATTAGCCCATCCAAAAACTAAATCTACATAGTCCATCTTGGAATAGTCCTTCTTCTTGGTGTCAGATTTAAACACATAGAAATCTGGTCTGAATGCTTTACCTTTCTCATCTTTAGGCAGTGTTAATTTGGTCAGACCATCAGACCCAGCTCCAGTAAGGTAGTCTGTTGTTACAAAGTTTTGGCCTTTTGTAGGGTCAGGAATAGTATTTAAAGGGTAAGTCCCTGAAAGGGCAAGGAACACCTGAAGGGATTACCTGGGTGCAATCCCCTCATGTTAATTGGCCAGGTGGGTTGTGACCAATCAGGCTGCGGTATTAATCATTCTCTCGCTAGCTGTTGGACAGGTAGGAGCTAGTACACATGAATTAAAAATTACCGATGTGACACAATGAGCATGGCAAGTACATACTGGCCTTACATTATAGGAGCAAAAAATATGATAGGTATGTGATGCGGGACAAAGCAAGCAGGTTTATATGTTTATTTTAGGCAGTAAGAGCAAATTTACAAATGTAAGGAGGCCATTCCTAAAGAAAGGGGATATGGCATTGAGCTTTGGTTTTGCCTAGTGGCTTTCAACCAACACAGGACACCTTTTTGTCCAGGTAAGCTGATAGGTCATCAACCTTCCTTAATGTTAGTTGAACCAAATTCCCCACAGGTATGGAACTGGTCTTCAGAGGATTTTAGAGCAGATTCTAACTCCTTCATGTAATCATCCATGCTCATTCCATGATACCGAGTCATTGCTTTGAACTACAAAATAGAGGATCATGTTTGGATTGGCAGGCCAAACAGTTCTTAGCCATATGAATTTAAATCAGAAAATCAAAAACACAACTGCTCATTGTGTTGAGCAAAGCATGAATGGTGGACAATGATCAAAACAGTCATCACTCAAGTACATAAATGACATTTTATTTTGCACGGCTGTGATGATTTGAGTGGGTGATTTATGCTGTGTAGGACAGATAAGGAGTGGCAAAGTTTAGAGGAAGGTGTCCATGATTTTTGGTCCCATAGGGGAACAACTTTTTAACCAGTTGATCCATTTGTTTTTGAACTCTAAGCATCTTGCAAGAAGAGTCATCCACATGGAACCTTATGAACTCTACACAGCAGATTCTTTGTCAGTGATGAATCTGTGTTGCTCCCATTCTTTGAGATGGGAATCAGGGTATTTACAGGGGGCACTACAATCAGTGGTGAGCGCTGAGGTGAGTCCCATTGCCACTAATGCAAAAATTCCCTGTTTTCAACCTCTTTGAAACATAATGGGTCAGAATGCTATGGATACATCAAGTATTGTTCATACATTGCAGTCGCTAGTTCCATTTTGCCGACAATTGTGTATAATTTAAGAAATAAAAAAGTTGGAGATTTTAAGCTTGGTTGCTATGGTTATCAAGGATCAGTGTCCCCCATGGCCCGGCCCACTGCCCGGCAGTTGGGTGAACTTAAGAAAGGGTGAAATCTCAGCATTACTGTAGATTTTAGGCAATAAATGTTGTGGAAATGTTGCTCATGTTCATGATGAATATATTTTATGATATGGACTTAATATTATATATGATTTAAATGTTCAAAATCAGTTTGTTCCTAGATTTGTGGATGCACTGTCATGTGACCAGATAAGTGGAGGCCGTCGCAAAGAATGTTTGAAGAGTATTTTGTTTTGACATGTACTATATAACTTCCAATAATAGCCAGGGGCGGCTATTTAGTCAAACCCCCTCTCACCACGGCATTTATTAGAGCCCCCAGCATTTATTAGAGCCCCCGGTGTCTACTAACAAGTGGCCTGAACTCATATCCAGGATATCCTGTTTTATTACAGACATATAAGATTGACTTCCAAGCATTTTACATTGAGCATATTAATAATCCTCCAGCTCCAACTCCAATTGTGTACATTGGTCATTAGGCTAATACAAAAACAGTTCGGTCAGTACATTAGTCTTTTTAAACTCATTTATATGATTCACATTTACCTCCCCTGATGTTCAATGGGTTTATTTGTTGGGCCGAGATGCCCCCCTCCTCCGAGTGGTCCAACCAGTTGCCGCTACCTCAACCACCACTACACCGGTCACTCTCACTCACACCACCATACTGGACACATGCAAAAATTTGTGTTCACTTCCAGCATGTTGGATATAGATAAATGGAGATTTTGCAGGTCGGGCTGTAAGATAAAACATGCTGGGCCCTGGGGGGGCCAGGTGTGCGTTTGTTGTGGCTGCGAAGGCTAAGTCTGTGCAACTTGGAGGGCCTGAGGAGGATTACGGGAAACATTTGGATTTCTCCAACATTGAACTCCAACTGATTAACATTGATGACGACTTACCTCCTGACGATGATGAACCTCCTATTACCAAGGAGTCAGTGGAAGCTCTCTTACTTGCTAATGCTGCTAGCAATGCCCAGATGAATGCTCTGGTTGCAAAGTTTGATTTATTGTTCGGTCAAGCTAGTGGTGGGGGTGGTGGTGCTAGGCCTAAGACAACTGGGCCTCCTCCATTGACTGTCACTGTCACTGTCACTGTCGGTCAGGCCCCACCACATGTGTATCAGCTGCCTATCAATGCCCCTACAGTCACCGCTTTGACCACTGGTGTCACCACTTCGACCACTGGTGTCACTCCTACTACCACTGTCATTTATATAAATATATATGCTTACAACTTAACCTAACTGCTATTCATAATGAATATTCAGAATAACTTTCTTATTCTTTCCCTAAATAGAGTACACTGAACTTCTAAGGAAAGTTAGAATTAAATAAACTGAAAACAATACAGTTGTTGGTCAGAATTATCAGATGTTTTACACCACAGTTGACACATGTCTCTATCACATCAATCTATATCAAAGTTCCCAGACCACTGTTCAATGGAAATGCACCAAGAGAACCCTGTCATCACAGGGCGTCAAATGACCATTCCCACCCCCAACCATCCCCACCCGGCAACTATTAGAATCCCGGCTACTATTAACAAATATCACTGACACCCCAGCGGTAATTAGATCCTGGGCCATTATCGGAAACCTGGCTATTATTGGAGGTTATACAGTATAGTGATGTAGCAAACATCCCTTTCTAGTCTTTTGCATTATGATAGATGCTCTTGACTTTTGAAAACCAAGACTTAACTGTGAGCCCATATCTCAATGTTAATGTCCTCAATTGATTCTTTACATAGAGTGCCAATATGAACATGACATTGACCTTGGAATAATGACCTTGACCTTTCATCCAGGTCAATTGTATCAATGCATTTGTTGTCCCATCAAATATTTTATAAATGTGCAAAATTCAAGAATTCTAAGTAAAATATCCTTTGAATTATACAATTTTTGTTATCCCATTAATTCTTCCCTATTTTCTAGAACGGTTGCCATGGAAACACCCAAAATTTGATATCTAATAAGGATATTAGGAATGAAAGTAAAAGTATACTTCATATTCAACATTTATCCTCTGTAAATAGTTGCTCTCAATTACAAATATTTCTGAGGACGAGCATCCATAACTGGCATACCCCTATTTTTGCTCTCTTTATGGCAACACAAAGTATGCCATTTCTTCCTAGTTTGACCTTGGAAAAATGACCTTGACCTTTCATCAAAGGTCAATTTCCTAGAATATATTCATTGTCCCATTAAGTATTCTATAAATGTACAAAATTCCAGAATTCTAAGTAAAATATGCTTTGAATTATACAATTTTTTGTTATCCCATTAATTCTTCCCTATTTTCCAGAACGGTTGCCATGGCAACAGCCAAAATTTGATATTTAATAAGGATATTAGGAATAAAAATGAAAATATACTTCATATTCAACATTTATCCTCTGTAAATAGTGGCTCTCAATAAAAAATATTTCTGAGGACGAGCATCCATAACTGGCATACACCTAATTTTGCCCTCTTTATGGCAACACAAAGTATGCCATTTCTTCCTAGTTTGACCTTGGACAAATGGCCTTGACCTTTCATCAAAGGTCAATTGCTAGAATATATTTGTTGTCCCATTAAGTATTCTATAAGTTAGCAAAATGCCAGAATTCTAAGTAAAATATGCTTTGAACTATTCAACCTTTTGTTATCCCATTATTTCTTCCCTGATTTCCAGAACCGTTGCCATGGCAACAACAAAAAAAGATATTTAATTAGAATGTTAGGAATGAAATTGGAAATATACTTCATATTCAACATATACCCACTGATAATGGTCATTCTCCCCAAAAATATTTTCGTGGAAGGGCATCCGTATTTGGCTAACTCATATTACTGGCATCCTGGATGGCAACAGGAGCTATGCATTTTTTTCATAGTTTTCTAGTTGCTATGGTAACAGTATTGTACCTTAGCAACTTTAAGTTAGCAAATCTCTTACTAATGATGCTTTGGCAATTTCCTATAATCAAATTATCAAGATAGATCAATAAATTACCTACTGAGGGGTGAATATGTTTGAGGAGAAATGGCATTTTGTGGGCTTTTTCTGGGTTTGACCTTGATAAATGTGACCATGACCTTGATCAAAGGTCAAATGTCATAATAATTTGAATGCACAATTTGGATGTCAATATTTTCCCAAAATATCAAAGTATTCACACGACTCATCTCTGATTGAGGTTCATTTAAGTAGTTTTACCTCAGAATTTCAATTTTTGGCTTCTGTTGCCATGGAAACCATTGAATAAACAAAATGCCAGAATGCCAACAATGGTTTTCTTATAGGTCAGTATGAATGCTATATGGTGGTATGTGTTGTCAAGCTCTAACCAAAATGTTTAGCAACACCCCCATTTTGGGCCTTGTGCTCCCTGACTATATACAGGCACAACGTTTACAACTCTACAATATGTTGTTTCAGCGCCAATGCGTGTATATATATATATATATATATATATATTTCTATTTTTCCGACCATTTTGGCACTTTGACCCTACCATTTTGGCACACCACTACATTTTGGCACAGGGCCTGTGTGCCAAAAACGTTTTGTCCAATAAAAATTGTTGTATGCATTTGAACTACAATATTCTTCTATAAAAATATTATTTAGGGTATTGTCAGGTCTATCCAATTAAATTTTGATGATATTTTCATCAAAATGTACATTATATTCTGTGTTGTATTTTGGGGTAGGACCATTTTGGCACACAGGTTAAAAAATCGTTTCTAGAAAGATTCAACATATATATTTTCCATCGAATTTTGACATTTTGTATAATTTTGTATGCTACATTCAATTGGAATTAAAAAAGTAAACATTTTATACCCCTTCATTGAATATACAAAATGGCCCAATATAATATATATAATAGGCCTATACACATACTCAGTGGCTGTGCCAGCCATGGGCCACTGCAAAGGTCAAGGTCACCAAATCATTTTTTTTAACTTTTTGATCCATATGTTTTGATTCATGGAACATACAATTTTTATTTTTTGCATATATATGACCTATGATGGTCTGTTCATTTTGAAATAGTCATTTGACCTCTGACCCCAAGGTCAAGGTCATTTAAGGTCATCAAAAGATGAAAAATTGGGCTTTTTCAGGGAATTGGACTTGTTTTTTTAAAATTCTAAGTAGGCTATAGTATATATGGGTGTTTGCCTCTAACTTGTAGGTGGTGCATTACCACCCTTATGTATTCTTATGAGAAATCCAAGATGGCTGCCAAGATGGCTGCCAAGATGGCTGCTGTAACCTATTGATGTTCATAACTTAACTATTTCTTATCCCACTCTTTATAGTCCGGTAGAAATAGGGTTCCACCTAGAACCAATTGTAATAGAAAGTTTTTCATCTGTTTTAGGTACTTTGAGTGCTCCTTATTAACATACTAAAATTCTACAAAAATCAAGATGGCGGAACATTCCAAAATCGAAGGTCAAAGGTCAAGGTCACCAAATCAATTTTTTAAAACCTTTTGAGCCATATGTTTTGATTCATTGAAGATAGAATTTTAATTTTTTGCGCACATATACCCTATAATGGACCCTTCATTTTAAAACAATCATTTGACCTCTGACCCCAAGGTCAAGGTCATTTAAGGTCATCAAAAGATGAAAAATTGGGCTTTTTCAGTGAATTGGACTCATGAAAGTTTCCAATTTTGACAGGATATGACTCAAACTCATTCCCAATTTAATGTATATGAAAGCCAACGAAATTATGAGCCTGGCAGCCAATTTTAAGTGGCCTGCTCCAAGTATTGACCTAACAACAGCCTAAAGAATGTGGTAATACAAACAACAACAATAGTTGGGATTCTGACCTTATTAGGCATTGGGCTCCAGATAGAACCAAATTTTTTTGTAGGTTTTGATCCATATCTCTGGATTTATCATCAATACTATTTCTATTTTGGGCACAAATAAGATCTTTGATAGGAGCTTCATTTTAAAATAGTCATTCAACCTCTGACCCCTAGGTCAAGGTCATCCAAGGCCACCAAATGATATGAGGCTTTTTTAAGGAGTATATCTGATGAAAGTTTCCTTTATAGTCAATATAGTGGTCCTTGTATGATTAGTATAGTATATAGCTGTTGGCCTTTGATTCATAGTTAGTTGGGGCATTGCCACCGGTATATGAGAAATTCAAGATGGCTGCCATGATGGCTGCCAAGATGGCTACCATAACCAATCGACATCCATGACATAACTTTTGCTTATCCAAATCTTTAATGTTGTACCACTTTTTTATGGTTTGAGTGGTCAAGGAATCCATTCAAGTTATTTCCAATGGTCTGAGACCAGTTGCCATAGAGATAGGGTTATCATGGTAACCAAACATTTTTCAAATGCATGTTAAGAGATCTTGTTATTGATAAAGGTCATATCTCATTGTTGTATGCCATGCTTGTCTTAGCAATTACAACAGTTAAGCTCATATCCTCATCCATCGAAGTTACCAGAGAAATACATACATAAATCATTTATATAATACATTAAGTTACACGTTTAGAGAATAACAATCTTCTTAACGCCAGCCAAAGGGATTTAGACCATTCCATTGAACTACAAAAATAAAAGCTTTCTTATAATGATACCACCATGACTGATCTCTGATCCAACAGCAGCAACATAGAATGTATAATGTGGGCCATTCAGCAACATAGAGGGTATACTTAAAGGGGAACTCTGGACTGTGTATAATACCATTTCAAAAATTGAGACTTAGGTGTTGTATTTATGGCTCCATGAAGTTTATTGTCCTAAAAGTGATCAGGAACCTGTTGACTGACCCTTTAAGTAATTTTAAGTAATATATGGATGGTCCCTAATTTACTAATTTGGATCATGGAGTAATATAGAGTGAGTAATGTGGGTCATTCAGCAACATCAAGGTCATGATGTGGTAGCTGCAGCAATGATGGGGCATAATGGATGTCATGCAGCAACATAGAGGGCATAATCAGGGTATAATATGGGGCCTGGAGTATAATAGAGGGTGTAATGGGAAGGGTCATTCACAAACATGAAATGCATGATGTGGGTCATGTCACAGAGGGTAACATAGGCGACATAATGTGGACCATGGAGTAATATAGCTGGTGTAATGGGGATCATGGAGCAACATAGGAGACATGATTGGGGTCATGCAGCAACATCGGGGGTATAATGGGGAGTCATTACTATCATACCTGTATTGATTATCTGGTATTAGATAAAACGTGTATGGGACTGAGGGAAGAGCCAATGACAAATGGAGGGTAGAATGTGGGTGTTTCATTAAGACAGTGGGTACAATGGAGGAGTTTCAGCGGTCTATATTTTAGGAAAATAGAGAGTAGAATGGGGGGGGTCAGTAAAATGGAGGGTACTTCAGCAGAAACGAGGGTAGAATGGGGGTAATTCAGTAAGACAGAGGGTAGAATGGAGGTGTTTAGAGAATAGAGGGTATAGAAATGGGATGATTTAGCACAATGGAGGGCAGAATGGGGGTGCTTCAGTAAGACAGAGGGTAGAATGGAGGTGCCTTAGCATGATGTTGTATCATTTTTTTCATGGTTTGAGGGGTCAAGGATTTGATTAAAGCTATTTCCAAGGGTCTCCGACAAGTTGCCATAGAGATACAGTCACCATGATGAGAATTTCAAATATGTTAAGAGATCTTGTTATTTATTAATCAATGGTCAGTCACATAGAGGATATAATAGGGGATCATTCAGCGACATTAAGGGTATAATGTGGGGGCCATTCAGTAATATTGAATGTATGATGTGGGTCATTCAGCAACATTGAGGGTATGATGTGGGTCATTCAGCATAGAAGGTATAATGTGGGGTCATTCAGCATTATAGAGGGTATAATGTGGGGTCATTCAGCATTATAGAGGGTATAATGTGGGGTCATTCAGCATTATAGAAGGTATAATGTGGGGTCATTCAGCATTATAGAGGGTATAATGTGGGGTCATTCAGCATTATAGAGGGTATAATGTGGGGTCATTCAGCATTATAGAAGGTACAATGTGGGGTCATTCAGCATTATAGAGGGTATAATGTGGGGTCATTCAGCATTATAGAGGGTATAATGTGGGGTCATTCAGCATTATAGAGGGTATAATGTGGGGTCATTCAGCATTATAGAGGGTATAATGTGGGGTCATTCAGCATTATAGAGGGTATAATGTGGGGTCATTCAGCATTATAGAGGGTATAATGTGGGGTCATTCAGCATTATAGAGGGTATAATGTGGGGTCATTCAGCATTATAGAGGGTATAATGTGGGGTCATTCAGCATTATAGAGGGTATAATGTGGGGTCATTCAGCATTATAGAAGGTATAATGTGGGGTCATTCAGCAACATTGAGGGTATAATGTGGGGACATTCAGCAACATAAGGGTATGATGTGGGTCATTCAGCAACATTGAGGGTATAATGTGGGGACATTCAGCCACATAAAGGGTATGATGTGGGTCATTCAGCAACATTGAGGGTATGATGTGGATCATTCAGCAACATTGAGGGTATAATGTGGGTCATTCAGCATAAAGGGTATAATGTGGGTCATTCAGCATTATAGAGGGTATGATGTGGGGTCATTTAGCATTATAGGGGGTATGATGTGGGTCATTCTGCAACATAAAGGGTATACTGGGGAGTCATTCAGGTCATTCAGCAACATAGAGGGTATAATGTGAGTCTTTCAGCAACATAGAGGGTATGATATGGTGTCATTCAGCAAAATAGAAAGTATTTCAGCAACATACCATATATACCCGTGTATAAGCCCCGGCTTATATTAATTTCAAATGGTGATTTGACCCGGCTTATATTCGGGGTGGGCATATATTCGGGGCCTGGCTTATATTACACTAATTGCAAACCAGTATATTTAGCTGAAATACATTTGTAACATTATCCTTAATTATTGCTCTGGTTTTCGTGTTTTAGACTTCAATTTAACAAAACAAACACTACCAGAATTCAGAATCGATCAACAACAACTGACTTCTCTTACTTATCGAATTATCATCCACTAAGAACTCCTTCTGGCCAATCACTTCAGTATATTCCTCCTCAGGCCCTCCATGTTTCCAGGCACCCGGCTTATAAACGGGACCCGGCTTATATTAACGTTATGACGTGCTGAACCCCCGGCTTATAAACGAGGTGGGCTTATATTCGGGGTCTGGCTTATACACGGGTATATACGGTAGATTGTATAAAGTAGGGGTCATTCAGTAAGATTCAGCAACATAGAGCGTATAATGTGGGTCATTCAGCAACATAGAGGGTATGATGTCGGACATTCAGTAATATTCAGCTACATAGAAGGTATAATGTGGGTCATTCAGCAACATAGAGGGTATACTGGGGAGTCATTCAGCAACATAGGGGGTATACTGGGGAGTCATTCAGTAACATAGAGGGTGTAATGTGGGTAATTAAGCAACATAGAGGGTATAATGTGGGTCATTCAGCCACATAGAGGGTATAATGTGGGTCATTCAGCAACATAGAGGGTATAATGTGGGTCATTCAGCCACATAGAGGGTATGATGTGGGTCATTCAGCAATATAGAGGGTATAATGTGGGGTCGTTCAGCAACATAGAAGGTATAATGTGGGGGTCATTCAGCAACATAGAGGGTATGGTGTAGGTCATTCAGCAACATAGAGGGTATACATAGATTTCACATGTCATCACCTGGGTGGCTGGGGAACCCTACTGGCCACCATGTCTGGGGTCAGCGCTATCCTTGCCGTCTACAGCGTGGTTATCAAAACAAAGTTGATATACCTCACAAGAGTGGATCCTTGAATAATACTACACTAAAGGAAGATTATAGTAGGCCTACTTAGATACTGTCTCCTCTCTCTTCCTCCTCCTTGGAGTAACAGTCACAGCCTCCCTCTCTCTTTCTCACAGTTCAAACCTCTTTTTACTCTCTCTCTCTTTCTATCTCTCGCTCTCTCTCTTCCTCCCTCCCTCAACCCTTACAATACAATGTATGAAATTAACTTTTTTCTTCACCCGCTAATCAGAGGTTTACCCACCTACACAGAAATTTACCAGCCAACTAATTACCTCACAATGAAAGCGGGAGTGGGATCGGGAAAGGCAGAGGGAATGGGAGATGGAGTCGGAGGGGAAGTGGGAGGGGGAACAGGAGAGGGAGACGGAGTGGGAGAGCATATGACCCATCGGAGGAACATGTATAATGCAATAGTGGGGAAGAGAGGGAGGAGGGAGAGAGAGAGGGAGTGGGAGCAAGAGAGGGAGAGAGCGGGAACAGGAGCGGGAGAGGGAGCAAGAGAGATAGAGGGAGTGGGACAGGGATAGGGACAGGCAACCAAAACAACAGCACAACAGTGACCAAAAAAAGCATCTTAACAGGGTTCCATTTGAGGTATGAATGTTAATACAAGTTAATACAAGATACTAAGTTACAGAGAGAACTTGAAAGAGGGAGAGGGATTGGGAGAGGGAGCGGGAGTGGGAGAGGAAATGGGAGAGGGAGCAGTAGCGGGACAGGGACAGGGACAGGCATCCCAACATCAGTGACCAATTTGGGTATGAATGTCAATACAGATACTAAGTTACAGAGACAGCTTGAAAGAGAAAGATGGTGGGAGAGGGAAGAAGGAGCGATGAGGATGTGGGCCCCACTGTCCCAATAGCAAATAATGTGCATTGCCCTGGTATTTGCTAGCCAATTTATTTGCTAGTTAAATATAGATACTGTATATATGTCGATTCTCCTGAATAATGCTCAACCTGTAACCGACCCCTAACGTTTTGTAACTGACACCTAACGGTAATTTTTCAAGGGCTGGGAGATGAAAGCATATGTTTCAACTTCATTTTTTAAAACATCATTGAGTCAGTATGCCTCATACTGTCAATGCATACCCCACTTTTACATATATGTACAATATTTTAAGCGTTAGGGGACTGAAAATGGACTTTTAGGGCCATTTTCCTGTTGAAAATCAGGAACTATACATAATCTGATGTGGCTAATGAAATGAATGAACTATACTGCTATTGTCATGATATCTGAAATCACCTATATATTATATAATGAGGAATTTTAATATAAAAAAATAAATTTTTTGACACCCCTCCTCCGTAAGGCTTATTTTAGTGCTGTAGACACTGTTCGTGTAACCGACCCCTAACAGGACCTATTTCAGGTGGTAACTACCAAAAAATATGTTCATTTCAAAATCTGCATTTAGTCATAATGTAACGTTATATTTTAATTTGTGAATTTGATACATTTTTGGATATTAGATTGCAAGCATACTCTTCAGAGGTCATACACTCAAAATGTCAAGCCTAAACCTATATTTTGTAACCAACCCCTAACGGGAAAAACTTGTATTGTATTTATTATGTAGAAGGCACTTAACAAGATTTTATAAACAAAAAGAGCAATACATGAATAATATAAAGTTTATTCTCCTAAACATTTCCCGAAGCTGTTGTATGAGAGGGAAAATATTTTTAAAGCATTATTTCCCAATAAAGTTGCATTTTAATTTATTCTCTCACAAAATGAATTTATATAACCCCAGAACCGCACACAGACAGTTGCACAACCACACTGATAGTGGCACAACCACACTGATAGTGGCACAACCACACTGATAGTGGTACAACCACACTGAAAGTGGTACAACCACATTGATAGTGACAGAACCAGACTGATCGTGGCACAATCCCACACTGACAGTGGCACAACTACACACTGACAGTGGCACAACCACACTGACAGTGGTACAACCACATTGATAATGACCACACAACCACACTGATAGTGGCAGAACCTCACTGACCATGGTAAAACCTTCTCTTGGACTGACAGAACTAACCCCGAAAAGGGGAGTCACCAACCCAAGGTTAAATAAAATCTTTAGAAAAAAACCTCATTGATAATGGTACAACCACACTGATTGTGGCAGAACCACATTGATAGTGGCAGAACCGCACACTGTCAGTGGCACGACCACACTGATAGTGGTACAACCACACTGAATGTGGCTGAACCCTACTGATAGTGGCAAAACCACACTTAAAGTGGTAGAACCACAGTTATGGTGGCAGAACCACACTGATAGTGGCAGAACCACACTGACAATGGTAGAACCACACTGATACTGGCATGATCACACTGATAGTGGCAGAACAATCCTGACAGTGGCACAACCACACTTATAGTGGCACATCAACACTGATAGTGCCAGAACCATACTGATTAGTGACAGAACCACACTGATAGTGGCACAACCACACTGATAGTGGCACAACCTCACAATGACAGTGGCACAACCACACCAATAGTGGTACAACCACACTGATATTGGCAGAATTGCACAGAATATGGCTGAACCATACTGAGAGTGGCAGAACCACAACCACACTGATAGTGGTACAACCACACTGAATGTGGCACAACCATACTGATAGTGGCAGAACCAATCTGATAGGGGCAGAACCACACTTAAAGTGGTAGAATCCCACTGACAGTGGCAGAACCACACTGACAACTCATTTCTAGGGTCAAAAACATTTCCTGAGAGAAGGGGGGTCCTGGTTCTCTTCCCAAAGGGCCCTGACCGGGGCGGACTCTCTTTCCTTACATCAGTGTCAGGTCGCTTCTTGGCTGGTGGTTTCTTCTCATCCTCCTCTTCCTTGGGGCCCAACATGAGATCTTGGACCCCTTTCTCTGGGATAGTAGCTGTTTCTCCTGCAGACTTTAGGCTTTCCAAGTTCCTCTTGGAACCAGGGGTGAGATCCAGGGGTACCGTCCACTCGCGGGGGCTGGCCTCTCGACTGCTCCTCCCGGGGCTACTTGGAATACCGGGGTGCTGAGAGTAGAGAAGGGTGGTAAGGGTCGTTTATTGGGCCCTAGTCCATCAGGGGACTCCGTATCCATCATGTGTCTGCCCTGGGGTGGTGTGGGACCTCCAGTTGTTGGTAGATTGGATCCCCTTTCTTACGAGCTGAGCATCTGCAACATAAGTTGCTGGGTCTGAGGTGTGGCAAGACTGGCTGGTCAGCCTGTCCAGACACCTGCTGGACGGATCCCAGCTGACCCACCTGGTGGGGTGTACATGCCTTGTGGTACAAGCAAGGGCGGTTGGTGAGCAGGTGAAGGCTGGAGGAGGGTGGGAAGTGTTGTCGTACCCTTCCGGGGTCCAGTCACGACTGGGCCTTTTGATTCCCGGATGGTTGATGATGTAACCGAGCGATGGGGTTCATCCAGCTTTTCTTCGGACGACTCATTCCCCGCGTCCTCTGCTCCCTCTGACTCGTTGTAATCGTCTTCCCCCAGCTCGAACTCCGGCTCCTCTCCTAGTTCACTATCCACATCATGATCAGCTCTTGCTCCCGTGTCTAGCCCGGCCAAGATGTTGGCTGCTTCTACCACACGACTTTCTTCAGCATCACTGGGTTTGATCCATGGGACGAGTTCGGCCAGTGGAGTCAGATGCGATACGTGGAGTTGGCTTACTATTTGCCGGCCTCTTGTGGATGTCTGGGTTTCGTGACAAACTCCCGGGTTTGTCCTCACCCGCTTTCTGGTGAGATTCTTCCTGGGTGGAGGAGTGTGTCTGTCTAGACGAGCTCCCTTGCTGGGATGAATGCTCCTCCTTTGATGCCCTAGAGTGAGAGGTGGAAGACTCCTTCTTGATCGAGCTGGGTACTGGCTTAGACTTAAGTGAGCCTTGTCAGGTTCTTCCTTCTTAGGTTTAGACGAATCCCTGCTCTTGGTTGATCTACTCACACGAGGGGCTTTGTCCCGTCCAGACTTGCTCATCTTTTTTCTGTCCTTTGAGGTAGAAGAGTCTCCTGTTTTACCACCAATCTCCTACCGAAGGTCCCTTCCCCAGGCTGCTTCAGGTCTTGGAGCGATCCGAGGTGAGGCAAGATGAGGAGACGACCTCTGAGGGGAGGTATCCATTTTGGGGTGGCTGGTGGCTCTCGATGTTCACATGTCTCACATCTTCACGCCTCTTTGTGTCCTCCATCTTCCTCTTCTTGGCTGGGGGGTCCTCCCCCTCCAACAAAGCTGCCATCACTGGGCCACCCGGTAGACACATTCACTCTCCCGATCTGTAGAGAATCACTTCTTCTTCGGTAGCTGGACGGGCATACAGCGCCGGGTCCCTAGCCGTTACCATGAGGATTCTCGCCATCCCTTACTCAACTTCAATTTCAACTCCATGGTGACTTTTCACATGGGGGGTAAATGATGACTTCTAGCTGCATAGACTGCCTTTTTGCAGCCCTTGATAGGGCATAGAAACCCTTTGAACAGAATCTCATGTATACTTAGATGCTTAATAAGATAAGACCTACTAGCGAGTGTCTTTTCACAGGCCCAACAATTGAATCTTCCATCAGCATTGGGGGCCAGTGCCTCAGCATTCATTCTGGTCCAGCTCTGCTCATCTTCTTCAGGCACAATCATGTTGGTTAGATTGAGTTCCCCTGGTAAAACTCCTCCTCGTCCAGCCCCTACTGTCTCCAGGCACCACCACCCTGGAAGCAACCTTTCTCTTCTCCAGGCCCAGATCTTCTGCCCTTCTATGGTCGATTGTCTGCAAGTTGAGGTCTTTCTTTTGCTTATGGTCACTTTCAACGTTGTCTCCTCTTCCCTTCTCTTTCCTCTGCCTATCCCGGGTTGGGCTACAAGATAAGTGCGTATAAGGACTGAGGGTATGAGGGTGAAGTGTGTGATGGCGGGGGGAACTTTCTCACGCCAAAGACCACTGCGAGCAATTCTTTCCGGGTGACATAATAGTTCTTTTCCGCCTTTGTGACTGTCCGGCTGGCAAATTGGAGGACCCGTTCTCTTCCTTTGACCCATTGGGACAGGACTACTCCCAGTCCCTCTGCGGATGCATCGCAGTCGAGTATCATTTCTGCATCAGCCTCTGGAAAGGCCAGCAATGGGGAGGAACTCAAAGCCTGAACTAGTTCGCATTTGGCGAGTTCAGACTCGTCCGTCCACTCAAATAGAGTTCCCTTCTTGGTAAGGCTGTGGAGAGGGGCAGCAATCCGGGCAAACCCTGGTACAAAAGATCTGTAGTATGAGCAATCCTTCCTATCTTGTAACTCCCCCCTCTTCTGCAGGGCCTCGATTTTTGAGGGGTCCGTCCCCACCCCATGCCCAGATATGAGGTGCCCCAGAAAACTCACTTCTTAACTTAACTGACATTTTTTTGTTTTAATTTGAAGGCCCGCCTCCCGTAGTCTGGTGAATACTCTCCTTAGTCGTCCGGCACACTTGTCCACACTTCGTCCGAACACTATGACGTCGTCCAGATAAACGAGACACTCTTCTCCAACCATTCCTGATAGTACCGCATCCATAAGGCGTTCAAAGGTGGAGGGGGCGTTTACCAGCCCAAATGGCATCACCCAAAACTGGTACAGGCCCTTGTGGGTGCAGAATGCCGTTTTCTATTGTGAGTCTGGGCCCATCTCGACCTGCCAGTAACCACTGGCCAGGTCAATCGTTGCGAACACTTTAGCTCCTGTCAGGCTGTCTAGGATGTTGTCCATGCGAGGTAGGGGATAGGCGTCCTTACGGGTTAGCTGGTTCAGTTGCCTGTAATCCATGCAAAAACGGCATCCCCGGTCCTTTTTCTTGACTAAGACGACTGGAGAGGCCCATGGGCTGTGGGACGGTTCCGCCACCCCCATCTCGTGGAGTTTGTCCAGTTCGTCCTCCACCAGCCGTCGGCGTCGGCGATAGGGACCCTCCGAGGCCGGGTCTTGATCGGAGGATGGTCTCCCGTATCAATGACATGAGTAGCCCGAGACGTTTGTCCTAGTCGATCCTCGAACACGTCCTCAAAGTCCCTATATAGTTGTTGTACCAAGTCCTCCCTGCCCTGGACGATGGTGGTGTCTGTCTGATTCCATAGGGCTTCCTCGATAGCCATTTTCTTTTGATTTTAATCTGGCTCCTCCTGTGGCTGTTGAGAATATTCAACCTGTCCCACCGAGTTCCGTTCGTCCACAGGACTCTCATCGACTTCCTCCCACTGCCCCAACCATTCTCCCAGGTGTAATTCGATGTCACTGGAGGTGGGGTTGGACACCTGCACCCAGGTTTCCCCTGCTACTACCCGACTGATAGATCTGGCAGTTAGCAGTCCCGACTCGAGCCAATATGGTTCGATCACCACCTCCTCCTGGTGGTCCCACTCTTTGACTCTGGCCAAGAGATTTATCCAGGTGCCTGAAGGGATTGTCGTCCCCTCCCCAACCTCCACAGGTCCCACCTGTACGATACTGTGGTAGAATTTTACTGTTTCCTTATCCACATAGACTACTCCTTTGAGCGGTCGCAAGACATCCATCCTGAGGATGCCCATATAGTTGATGCCCACTACTATGGCCGGGACTGGTATGACCGTCCCCTGGAAGGTGACCTGAAGATGTACTCGTCCCAGAATCTCCATGGGTTGGCCTCCTACCCCCACTACTCTGACCATTGTGGGCTGGAGCACTGGTCGGTCCACCATCTGGTCCCACACCCCCCGTCCCAGCAGCGTGACACAAGCACCTGTGTCGACCAGCCAGTCTATCCATACGCTATTGCATCGTCCCCGGACGATGATCCCCTTTGATCGATGGTCCCATCTTCCCTGGACGTTCGTCTCTCCCGTAAATATTCGTCCACCGCTAGTGCTGGATGCTGCTGGGACAGTGGCCCAGCCACCTACTGTTCCCCAGAGTTTTCCGCCTCCTCCTTTCTGGCTTTGTTGACCCTGTGAGGGCATTCCCTCTTGAAGTGGCCCGCTTCCCCACATCCGTAACACTTCGTCATATTGTCATATCCCGATTCCTATTTGGCCGTTTCCAGGTGTCGGCTTTGGCCAATAGGCTTTTCATCATCTCCAATTGATGCATACATTCGTCCGAACTCCGTTCAGCCTGGACGGCCCGGATGGACGACTTTGTTTGTCCCCCTTGTTCTTCTGCTGCAAAATGCGCTCCCCCGTGAAGAGCGGCCGATCTGGCCTCGGCCAGGGTCCTCGGCTTGGCCTGAGCTACCCACCTCCTGAGTTGGCTGTCCGCTAACACAGCTGTAAAGAGATCCTTGCTCAAATCGTCCAGGATGTCTCGATCAGCAGAAGGGTAGGCCAACCTAGCAAGCTGTTCAATCTTGTCTGCTATTTGCTGTAGACCCTCCCCTTCGCGTTGCTTTCTGGCCCGTAATTCTGTTCGGTAGAGTGCAATCTGGTCAGCCGGCTGGAACCTCTCTTGTAAGGCCTGGACAAGCTTCGGAAAGGTCCCCTCGTCCTCGAAGTCTACTTTCTCTAACAATCAGAGGACGGGGCCAGCCAGGCATACACCTAGATGTAACCCGCTTTCATGGCTCGTCCACTTGTTCAGGTCCGCCACCAATCTGAAATGGTGTAGGAATTCTGTTAGGGAACCCGTCCCGTCGAACGTTCGCGGTGTCACTTTCATCTTCTTGGAGGAGCCGTACAGTTCTGCGGCAGGCGGGTTGTTGCCCTTCGGTTCTTCCTTCGGAGTTATTTTGTCACCTTGCTGGAGCACTCCTGCTCTCTTGTATCCCTGTCCGAGCCAGCTGGCCCATGTTCTCGGGTTTACTCCTACTTCTCCGGATGGCAAGAGGGCATGGGTATCATCATCATCTATCCCACCGCTGCCACCATTGTTGTCACCATCGGTGAATGTATCAGTAGATCGGTTGAATAAAGGGAAAGTCATAGTTCGTCTTTAGTTTGTCTCTTGTTCGTATTCGTCTCAGGTAATATTTTAGTTGAAGTTGAATTCACTCCAGGATGAGAGATAATAAGAAGGGGGAAAAAGGGGGCCTAGCAGAGACTATATCCTTCCCTGGACGGGGATTGCACCATCCAAGAAAATCCCTGAGAGAGTTAATTACTTGAGTTGGTCTTAGGGGATGAGCGCCCAGACGGGGCTTGGACGAGTCGGCAGATCTTCCTCGAAGTAACAATGGACAAGCAGAAATACTGTGCGGCAGCGATCAAGGCTCCATTTATTCTCTTGTAAAACTACTCTGAACTCTCCCCAGGCCTGGGCTCCAACTGGCCCTTAATCCCAAATCTACTATTTATACCTCCCCCCAGGTCCCCCGCCACTCACAATGTGGAACCCTAGCGCCCCAGGCGGCGGACGAATGTACCCCAATACATCACTTGTCCACCGCCTCCCAACCCCTGCTACAACAATATATTGCATAGCCAGAAAACAATGAGTTTTATTACATGTGCATGATATAACTAATCAATTTGGGATAGGTTTCCTTTGATATGGATCACAGGACGTTACTTCTATATATAGGTCAAAGAATAAGTGTTTCCGATTTAAAGGTCGCCCACACTTGGCGGATTTAGGGCCGATTTGGGTCTCCCGACTAGTCATAGGATTTCATTTCAAATCGTAGAATACATTTTTGAAATCGGAAAGTGTGGGTCTGCCCCAGACTAGTCGGGGGATTCCCCGACTAATCGGGAGGCCCAAATCGACCGCATTTTTGTCTCCCGATTCCAATATTTTGACAAATCCTGGCACATTAGTGAGTTGCCTCGATTTCAGGTCTCAATTTTAAAATCGGCGCACATTGTGTCTAGGTGTGGGTCTACCCCTGATTAGTAGGGAGCTGCCCCGACTAATCAGAGGGCCTTCTCGACTGATCGGGAGTCCTCTCCCAATGATCCATTTATTGTATCATCTGGAGAGGACTCCTGATTTGTCATAGGATTTTAAAATATTAGAAATTTTAAGAGGTAAGAAACTTTCACTAATTTCACTTTCACTTTCACTAATCTGTGGAGTATCAGAAAGATTTTTTCACTTTAATAATGCTCACTTCTCCTCCTCCTAATTTTTTATTTGTTTTTAACCAATTAAAGTAGGGGTTGAACTGGAGTTTCCGGGAGTTTCATTCTCTGGCCTTGTAGCGTGGGGGGGGGGGGTGATGCTTCTGTTCCTTTTCGTTTAACCTTGATGTTTGTGTACTGGGTTGACTTGCCGGGGGGAAGGGGTTCCCTCTAAATAGGTATGGATCCCATAAAGGATGCAGTGCCGGAGAAAGTTTGGGACTTGTGTTGAAAGAGGGGGTGGTAGCACAAACGTACCCTGTTGTCAGTCAATCGTTGATGTTGGCGATCCCAGATAGGATACAGAGTGACTTGGTGAAAATAGATGTTGTTGATGAAATATCACTCAAGTCGTCATCTTCATGTTCTACCACATTCTGATTGGTTCAGCACATTTTGTGTTGTAACACATAATGTGTAAGGGGGGGTCAAGTGGAGGGAATTTTTGGAATTAAACAATTATTTCTGCCTTTGTACTACATAGTAGGGTCATCTGGAGCCCTTCTGTGACTGTTTCTCAATGGATTTGTCATCTATGATGGCTAAATACAAAATTTAGCAGGGGTGTGATAAAACTTGTGTGGGCTACCTCTGTGAGGGCCACAAATCCAAAATGGCCACCCTTGACCAATCAGAGAATTTTTTCCCTGTATGGTTTGGCCTACAATACTGGTCAAAACATAGTTACTAGGGATTTGGGGGGAATGGGGGGGAATTCATATTTTGGCATAAGTTTTATGATTTGACCTTGATTTGACCTTCAAGTCCAAGATAACCACTCAGGACTATTAAGATAATTATTTTTTCAATTAGGCTACAATACTGGTCGGTATGGTTATACAAGTTTCGGGGGTCAGGGAATTCATATTTGACATTAGTTTGATGATTGGACCTTGATTGGACCTTGAAATCCAAGATGACCACCCTAGATCATTCAGAGAATTTCTTTTTCACTGGTTTGGCCTATAATACTGGTCAATGGTTATTAGGATTTTGGGAGTCAGGGAATTCATATTTGACATTAGTTTGATTTGACCTTCAAATCCAAAATGGCCACTGACTTTCAGCTCACAAATATCTTATTTTTCAAGCTTGTCATATTGCCTTGATAATTAAATGAGGAATTTCAATGAGATTTTTGAGATTGAATGAAATTCTATCATTGATTATCAATCGTGTCTAGCCATTTTCTCCCTTACTATTGAAAGACTTTTTTATATCGGAGTGGGTGGATCTCTTTAGTAATTGTTTGGTCGAATTAACAAACTGTGTTGGCCTGGTAACGGTTCTTTGTGTCAAAATGCATGAACGAACGCAGAGACTACTAAACCTAGAAAATAGGCAAAAGAAGTATACCGCATATTTGGAAGAGTATTGCTGCACTTGATTCCAACCAGAGAAGTGCAAATATTATTTTGAACGGGCTAAAGGAACAAGAAGGAGAGAGAGATTGGGCAGTCATAAGACCTATGACTTGGTTTGTAACCTATTATCAGAAATAGATGATGCATTCCAGGCAAGTGATATTGAATACATCACAAGATTAGGTAAACCTCACAATGGCAGAGAGGGAAGAAATAGAAATATTCTTATCAAGTTTACTTCCATATCAGTTGCAAATAGAATAAATAGGAAAACAACATTATTGAAAGAATCTGAAAACAATCAATGATCTGATCTGCCACCCAAAATAGCCCAACTACAATCGGATATGCGAGCAATTGTGACCCACACCAGAGGGAAAACAATCGACCACCTATCTTGCTGCATATCCCCCATTATACCTGCTATGTTGCTGAATATCCCGTATTATACCACCTATGTTGCTGCATATCCCCTATTATCTACTCTATGTTGCTGCATATCCCCCAGTATACAATCTATGTTGCTGCATGAACCTTGTTATATCTTCTTTGTTGCTGCAGGACCCATATCCCCCATTTGACTCTCTATGTGGTTGCATCACCAACATTATTGGAACTGATTCTCTTTAAAATTGTGTTTTTGACCATGGAAACACCTTGTTGCTAACCAAGGCAGATAGAACAATTTGAATGCCATCATTGAATTCCTTGTTGATTTAGTGGGGGTAGTTGTCATTAAATTAAAAATAACTCTAAAACTCACTGAGATATAGGCCGATTCAATCTCAGCCAATCAGATTTCTGCTTATTTGCATAAATAAGGCCCAAAATGGCTGAAGTATTGAAAGTAAAGTAGTTTACAGTACAATCTATCAAATTTCAGAATCTCTAGAAAAGTGGATTCCCAATCAAGAAAGGAAATAAAGATGAAATTTTAATCTAGACAAGCTATTGTATATTAGATATAACTGACCAGTTCCGTCCTCTAGAGGGGCTTATTGCTATATCATTTTTCACTACTGTGTATTAATGGTAACTAAGAAGGTCATCTGTTGCTGAGCAACCAATACAAAATAAAATTCATATAAATAACCAAGCTCATTCTACCTTTTGGGCCTAATATAGGCAGCCGATGCTAATATAATCTTAATTCTCAAATGAATTGACCCAAGGTGCTCACTCTGCTTGGAATTGTATTTGTGACCATGGAAATACTTCATTGCTAAGAAACCAAGGCAGATAAAACAAATTCAAGGATCTCATTAAATTCCTTGGGGTTGATTTAGTGGGGGTAGGTGTCATCAAAATCAAAGTATCTCTAAAATTTACAGATATATGGGCCGATTCCTTCTCAGCCAATCAGAAGGGTGTGAGGGAGAAGGGTATGAGGGCGGAGGGTATGAGGGAGAAGGGTGTGAGGTATGAGGGTATAAGGGCGAGGATATGAGGGAGAAGGGTGTGAGGGGGTAGGGTAAGGCATAGGGTATGAGGGAGAAGGGTATAAAGGTAGAGGGTATGAGGGAGATGGGTGTGAGGGAGAAGGGTGTGAGGGATACGGGTGGTGGGTATGAGGGAGAAGGGTGTGAGGGATGAGGCTATAAGGGTGGAGGGTATGAGGGATAAGGTGTGGGAGAGAAGGGTGTGAGGGAGAAGGGGAGAAGGGCGGAGGGTATGAGGGAGAAGGGTCTGAGGTATGAGCGTATAAGGGCGAGGGTATGGGGAGAAGGGTGTGAGGGAGTAGGGTAAGGTATAGGGTATGAGGGAGAAGGGTATAAAGGTAGAGGGTATGAGGGAGATGGGTGTGAGGGAGGAGGGTACAAGGGTGAGGGAGGAGGGTATAAGGGTGGAGGGTATGAGGGATAAGGTGTGGGAGAGAAGGGTGTGAGGGAGAAGGGGAGAAGGGCGGAGGGTATGAGGGAGAAGGGTCTGAGGTATGAGCGTATAAGGGCGAGGGTATGGGGAGAAGGGTGTGAGGGAGTAGGGTAAGGTATAGGGTATGAGGGAGAAGGGTATAAAGGTAGAGGGTATGAGGGAGATGGGTGTGAGGGAGGAGGGTACAAGGGTGAGGGAGGAGGGTATAAGGGTGAGGGTATTAGGGAGAAGGGTGTGAAGGATTAGGGTATAAGGGCGAGGGTATGAGGGAGAAGGGTGTGAGGGAGTAGGGTATGAGGGAGAAGGGTGTGAGGGATGAGGGCGAGGGTATGAGGGAGAAGGGTGAGGGATAATGAGTGGGAGATGAGGGTGGAGGGTATGAGGGAGAAGGGGGTGAGGATGAGGGTATGAGGGAGATGGGTGTGAGGGATGAGACTATAAGGACGGAGGGTATGAGGGAGAAGGGTGTGAGGGATGAGACTATAAGGGCGGAGGGTATGAGGGGTAATGTGTGGGAGAGAAGGGTGTGAGGGAGAAGGCGTGGAATGAGAAAAGTATAAGGGAGAAAAACGATCTCAAATAAGTCTTATATATGGATGAAATATTATTGATAATCCTAAATGAGCATTTCCCATGGGATTGGTCATAAGTATCAGCATATGATATCAAAATGATAAGAAATGAACAATTGTAAATAATGAATTTACCTGATAAGCTCTCTATTTGTGATGTGTTTCAGCAAAATGAGTCACAAGTCGCACAACTGATATGTCTCAAAGTGTTTTATTCGCAAGATGTCTTTGGGGAATGTTTTCATTGTGGGGATGGTTAATGCTGTTTGTAGCATAAATACGTTTACCAAATTTCTAGACTGTGTTAAATATCGGCCTATCTATACATTTCAAAGGTCATATTATAGACGGTATGGAGCTGCATGAAATTGTCCACCCAAAAATATTGTAAAATTCTTTAGAAAAACAAACTTAAAATATTGAAATACTTATTAGTTGTCCTAATGTTTACTATCATTGCAATCGGCTTGATCTCATTCATTCAAATATGATATCAAAAAAACAATTTTGCGACTTGTGACTGATTTTCCTGTAACACATCAGATTTGTGTAAACGTGAAGATGTCATTATTTAAATAAAGCTGTGACTGTTCAATCTTAATCAAAAGTTGCATCGACTATTTCTATGAACATAAAATGTGAAATCATTATTCTGGATATTTTTTCATGTTGTTTTTTATTACGAAGTAAAAACAAAATAAAGAAAATGATAATGGGAGACATAGTTGTGCCACAAATTAGCCATCTAGCCTTGTAGAAATACCATAAAACCACAATTTAATGAAAATGATATTTGCGACGTAATCACACATGTTTTGGAATCAGTGTGATTACATCGCATATTTCTGGAGTCTCATTACCAGGAAATGCTACAACTTGAGAAATAAAAAAGGTTTGGCACACATGGAGGATATATTATAGATCATGTTTATTAAAAAATAAAAGTTATTTGTAAAATAATTTTTAGCTGGTGATGAATGTAAAAGTGGCATGTATGTAAAACCTGTTCAAAACTGTATAGGCCATTTTTGTTGTTCCTGTAAAAGTAACTTAAAAAATAACTGAATACTAATTCTATGGATAATAGTATTCCCTGAGGTCTTAATATATAGGCCAAAAACGAAAAATGATGGAATTATTGTTTAATCATGTAAAATATGGATATCTTGCAGAAAATCGTGTCTGCGACGTAATCACGCCCCTTAAAAGAACCCTTAACTTAAATGGCTCTAACTCAAAAACCAATTGTCCAATTAAGTAGCAAACTGAGATTATTAATGCCCAGTACGTTCCCCCTGTCTCACAAAAATATGAAGCCATTTGGAAAAAAATAATTTTAGACCCCTTTTCAGGCCCACTGGGCACATTTCGTGAGAATTGACCATATATTCTAATATATTCTAACTAGATTTGTTATTGAAATATGTTCAATTTAATCGGATATCATTGATAAGTGTTTATTTTTAATGACTAAATATGCTTTGAGCCAGTATATGATCTCACAGGACCTCAAAGTCAATGGTTAAAGGGCTAACGTTAGCACCCCCAGGCAGTAATCACAATGAAAATTAACATATTTCGACCAAATTCTCTTCTCTTCTCTGAAATAGTTTAATTAGATTAGATGTTATAGATGAGCATTTAATTCATATGACTACAGTAAAAAGAAGTCATCACTATTTCACATGGGACCAGAAAGTAGATTTTGGAATGGCTAACGTTAGCACCCCATCAACAAAATCAAACTGAGGCTGTGACAACTGACATGTTTCCGAGTAATTTCTTGTAAAATCCTTTTCAAACTGATTAGATGTTTTGAATGAATGTTTCTTTTGAATGACTCAGTGAAATATCCCCCAATGTATGTTCACATTTGGCCTCAAAGACAATTTTGTAATGGCTAACAATAGCACCCCCAACACAAGCAAATTGAGGTTGTACCCAAGTAGTCTTTTGTATATATCAGCTCGTTTCCTTCATAATATCTCTTGAATTAGATGTAATGTATTGGGTAAGTATTGATGATAAACGCTGCAACATAATTTTAGCATCTATGTGTGCACATGACACCATTATATAATGTCAATGTTGGAATGGCTAACGATAGATCCCCCTTCACAGAAAAAAGGCATTCAGGAAATAAATATTGTCCAAAGTTTACTTGAAATTGCTAAAGAAATCTTTTGGATCAGATTGGATGTATAAGATAAATGTTGATGTTAAGTTCTCTAAAATGATTTAGGCTGGAAAATAGGTTCAGATGCGACAACTAAGTCAAAATAAAATGGCTAACAATAGCACCCCCTAACCAAAGCAGACAGTAATGGGAAAAGATATTCAGCATATTCCCGCCCTTTTGATAGCAAAACTGCCTCCAGCAGATTGCATGTTACACATAGATGTTATTTTTTTATTAAAAACCATGATTCGAGTAAAAATGTATATATATGCTCCTAGTGACCAAAACCTTGATGATAAAATAGCTAACAATAGCAGTAAAAGATCAAATAATAAAACAATATAATGAAGTCTTTTTTCATGTGAGAATTCTAATGATCAAGGTCGAGCAGACACAGGCATAGTTATTTATATGGGATAGAATAGTTTTGTGTGAAATTGACATTAATATAATGTAAATAACACAATATTCAGCTAGGACTAACGATAGCACCCCTAAGGTAACTGGATTCTTTGGGCTAGTTCTATGCAACTACACCATCAATATAAACAAATTTTTTTCAATATAAATCTTAAGAAATATTATTGAGGAAATGAATAACTGAAACAAAAGGGATTGTACATACTATTATGCTAGTTTACCATACTGGTATATATTATCATTTATTAAGCAATATATTTTTTTAATTGTTACACTTTCTTCCTCTATGAACAAATAATGTTCCGATTTAGGGCCATAAAAAAGTTTTTTTCATACTTCTTAATGGGTGGAAACACAAGCAGATATAAGAAGTTAACAAGGTCATAAAATAGTCAAGCTAAAAGTGGTCATAAATTTCATTCAATTCCTTTCTATCAAAGGGGGTGCTATCATTAGCCTGCTGGCTAAATCATCTCTGTGGGCTGTTTTGGTGGGAATATTAAGTTATAATTCCTTTTAATATATGTAAAAAGGGACAGAGTAGCAATATGCAATGACAGAAATTTAATGCAAAAATATTTTTTTAAACTACTAGACACATTTTATTAACACTAACGACAGCACCCCCTCAGAGTTGGAAAAAGAGTAATTAATAATAAAGTGGTAGGAAAAATTGTTTTTCCAAAATGATTGATGGTGGTATGATGATGGAGGTGTTGGTGAGTAGTTTGGTAGGTAGTAGGAAAATAAAGGTATTAAAAATGCAAGAAATCCATCTTTTTGGAATTGTGACTCATATTCCTGTGACACATCAAATTTCTATTAAAAAAATGTATTAAAAACAAATAAGAAATCACTGGCGTTTGCAGGTGGAGAAGTGAGCATTATAAAAGTGAAAAGATCTTTTTGATACTCCAAAGATTAGTAAAGTTATAGTTGTTCAAAGTTTCCCACTTCTTAGAATTACTAATATTTTAAAATCCTATGACAAATTGGGAGTGTTGCCCCGATGATCCAATAAATGGATCATTGGGAGAGGACTCCTGCTTAGGGAGCTGCCCGATTAGTCGGGGCAGCTCCCTACTAATCGGGGGTAGACCCACACTAAAAAATGTATTCTAGGATTTGAAATGATATCCTAGGACTAGTCGGGAGCCCCAAATCGGTGCTAAATCAGCCAAGTGTGGGCGACCCTTAAGGGAGGAGGGTGTGAGCAAAAAGCATGTGAGGGAGGAGAGCCTTAAGGGAGGAGGGTGTGAGGGAGGAGAATGTATGGGAGGAGAGACTAAGGAGATTGATTTTGAGTTTTTTTCCCCCGAATCTGCACAAAACTGCACAATTAGCAGTAGAAGACAAAAATAGGGTATAAGCCTTTTAAACTTCAACTGAGTTTAGATAAAACTAACATATTACTGATATTTGGGTTTCTTCTGTATCCAAAGACTAGTTCATCTCTGAAATGCCTTTAACTGAGTAAAAATGAACATATAGGCAGTTAAAAGGCAATCCTATATCTTTAGCCTACAACTTTAGTTAGGTTCCCCTGGACGTAGGTTGTGGGAAATGACGTAGTATCTCACAGGGGCTTTCCCAGGCTATAAATAGAGTGTGGTTATCCCGATTAAAAAAAGCCTTCAAAATCACATTTCCACCCCAAATACCTTCACAACGACATCCAGAGAGGGGGGAGAGACCTCTAAAGATGAGTAAAGTGGTTTGTAAAACAACAAATTCCGAGAACATTCTGGACAAAGAAAACCTTCTTTCTACCATTTCTTTTCTACCTCCTTTCCTAGAAATCGCTCTAGCTTTATATTATATGGATACATATTGGGGGTGGTGCATAATATTAAAAATATAAAATCGTAAGATTTGTAAATTCGTAAGTACTTGTTAATTCACTTGTAACACAAAACATGGTGCATATGATACGATTACGAAAATCGTATATCATTATGTTTTTGCCTAGAACTTGGTGGTTACAAAGTGTAAGTGATAACAATACAGGCTTACACAGAAGTTGTAACCGGGGGCATACTGCTTGTAGTTACTAGTCCTATGATTGCGAAATAAAAATCGTAAATCAGTGTGCAGAAATATGTCATTGATCCACATCTGGCATGGTAAAAGTGATTCATATCCAAAATGAGGCTTAAAACCCATTAATAAATTTACAAGAACTGTTTTGCCACAGATTATAAGTACAAGCCCTCTGGTAAAGCAGTTGTAAATTCCTTATAAGCTCTTGTGATGACCCCCCTCACCATCACAACTACAAATCCTTGCAAAAGAATTAAGTATTTACGATTTGTTAGATGTAACCTTTGGCACCACGTTTTAGCTTGCAAGCATGCTATCAAGGGGTTACAAATCATATATTTTATTGTAATCGCAGGATTAGTAACTACAAGCAAATTAAGAAATTGCAAGCCCTGAAATTTAGTTGTGATTATACACCCCCCCCCCCCCCCCATTATGTTACATCAGTGTTTAGTGAACCGTGACTAAAGCCAAAAGTATATGGTACAGAGGTTGGTGTAAGTCAGCAAACCCCAGTGAAGTAATTTGGTCAAAACTAATCCCATTACTGAATAAACGCAAACACTCTATGAAAATAGAAAGTGGCAATGGTGGAAATCAATCTAAAAACATCTCTATAGAGATTTCTCTGCCTAATTCAATGATTGTGTAACATAGTTTTTATCACTCCATATTTTTCATGTCTATATGTGTATAAAATGAACATAGAATCTCTGTACAAATCAATTTGCATCTTGGCCCGACAGAACTAACCCCGAAAAGGGGAGTCCGCAACCAAGTCGAAATAAAATCCTTAAAAAAACAAAAAAAAACACAAACTGACCATGGCCATGCTGGATTTGGATGTATGTATAATAAGTGTAATAAGCCAATGGTTTTAAAAACAGGGAGGCTGGCCGAGGTGGGTTTGTTTACATTAGGTCGTTTGTCTGGCTTTAGAATTTGCTAACACGTCCATCTGTGATTCAAGAAATGTAAGACATCAACTGTACATCCCCAGAAAAGTTCTTATTTTAAAGTTATTATGCCAGAATCTTCGCCTTTATTACAATAACAGCTTTTTCAGGCTAGAAAACGTTACAAAAAGTAAAGTGAAGAAAAGTAAATTACAACCAGGGCCTATTCTAGCGGCTAACATCGATTCCCTGGCTGTAGTCATTTAATATTGCTGGAATAATTACTACGTATTTCACCTTAATGTTACACTATATTATCTAATAAGTCTGGTTTAATATGGCTGAACTAAGACAAAAATTGGGCAAAAATGTACACGTGTTTCTGAAGCATAGGTGTGGAATCGAAATATTTGCCTCAGCCTTCCCAAACTTCATCTGCATAATGCTGATATTCCCTACTATATGTACACTAAAAGTTGTAGAGAATCAATGGATTTTATTTGTTCTAAAGAATTGCCATCCTGAAATCAAATGCTGCCCATTTGGGAGAATTACTCATATGCAGAGGAGTGGGCGAGTGAAGAAGATTGTTATGTAACATCACGTAACATTGTGTAACCTCATTAAATATTAATTATCACCTATTTATTATATTATCTCATTACTAAAATCGCTAATTATACTTAGCCACCCAGTACTGTGCAAGTCTACTTATTCATGCTAAGCCATAAGGTTTTCTGTAAGGGCTCCGCCCCCTACTCCTTACCCACATCCTGGAGGACGATATGTAAGGATTCTAGTTCATTAAATCAGTTGCTTCGCTCTTCTCACGAAGACCACACGTTTGTTTGTATTCTTCCATCATACCTTAACACGATGGTATAGGAATATGAGAGGGGGAGGGGGAGGGACTGAAGAGGGTGAAGAGAGGAGGGAGAGGATGTGGGTGGGGCCCCCGAAAATGTCCATTTTACCAAAATCACCCATTTTAATTTCATAATTTATTCGGATTTCATTCCACATTTGTAATTCTTCAGTATTTTGTACCTTTCCAAGTGTCTAATGAGGACATATTGAGAAATATATGAAAAGAAAATGATTTTAATGAAAAAAAACATATCTTATTTTGGAAAATGGCCCTAAATGCATGTCCCTGGGTTTAAACTCTTTTTTTGTTTTTTTGAAAAAATATGTAAACCTTATTAATTGGGTATTTGCTTTCAATTCTCCATACAACATATGTAAGAACCTCCTTCAGAGTTTATTTTGAACATTTATTTTGTTTTATTTATTTAATTTTTTTCTCTCTTTTCATTCACAACTCTCGAAATAGCTTAAGAAGATCATTGATAAGTTTGATAAATTGATAAATAAAACAATAAAGCTTCTAGCTAGGAAATGTTTTACATCCGGCCTTGTGTTATTCAGGAAGTCCCATAACACATCAAACTTCTATTTTTTTATTTTTACCAATTTTGACCATACTCATGGTTCCATAAATTTGAGACTTAGAAATTCTGAGTTTGACTGCCTTTTCTTCTCACAGTGATAAAGTGCATTTTTATTCAAATATTCATGAAAATACATTTGTGATTATGCACATTTATTTGATATTTACCCATCTGATATGTTGACTTTGAATATATTAGCAGAGAACCCACCTTCTGAGTATGTGTTGTGTTCGGGGAGAGGGGTGTTGTGTTCGGGGAGAGGGGTGTTGTGTTCGGGGAAACAGAGATTATGACCAAAATATAATGAAATTGAAAAATAATGCAAAAGTCGACAAAACCCTTCATTTATGCATGCAATTTTGTATATATCCCATTGGTTATATTTCCATTGAATGCTTATCTTCCCTTAGAAAAAGGGGTTGTTGTGTTCGGGGAAGGGGTGGGGTGTTGTGTTCGGGGACAGGGGTGTTGTGTTCGGGGATGGGGATGTTGTGTTTGGGTCATAGAAACAATTAGGAAAAAAGATAAAATTGAATAATAAATCCTATACAATTCATTTGTGTATGCAATTGTATGCATGAACTATTGGTTATATGGCCATTAAATGCTGAGTTTCACATAGAAAAGGGAGGTGTTGTGTTCGGGGACAGGGTGGGGTGTTGTGTTCGGGGACAGGGTGGGGTGTTGTGTTCGGGGACAGGGGTGTTATGTTCGGGTACAAATATGCTATGATGAAAAAATGATAAAATTGAAAACTAAAGTATTCGATTTGATTGTGTATATAATTCTGAACATAAATATTTGGTTATATTCCAAATGACTACTTTCTTTCCCTTAAACTAAGGGGGTGTTGTGTTCGGGGACAGGGTGGGGTGTTGTGTTCGGGGACAGAGGTGTTGTGTTCGGGTACAAATATGCTATGACCAAAAAATGATAAAATTGAATAATAATGAAAAAGTAAACTATTCTAATCATTTCTCTCTATAATTCTGCACATAAATCTTTTGTTATATTCCCATTTACTGTTTGGCTTTTACCTTATTAATGGGGTGTTGTGTTCGGGGACAGGGGTCTTTAAGCAGCATGAGTAAATTGGTAATTAAAGGAAAAATATGAATAATAGAATCAAAATTAATCCGAAATAGATACCCCTGTGGATATAATATGTATATAAACATAGACAATGGCAATATAATAGGTATTTATAGGTATTTTTGCAATATTTGTGTGTCTGTTCGGTGACAACCCAGAAAATAGAATATTTATTATAAAATCGTAAGAATATATGAATATAGGCCTGAGTTTTATCAAGTTAATTCAATATATCTAGTTTGAAAGCAGAAATAATAGTTAAATTCCATAAAAATTGACATGTGTTGTGTTTGGGGACTATAATAGCATAGTCTTCTTCCTTGGGTCAATAGATTCATGCTTTTTAAAGGAGATAATGATATAAATAGGTAGAAGTGGAGAGAAAACCCCTCCAAATTCTGAGTTAACCCTTAAAAAAGCAGAAAACATGAGATATTTAATTTTACATTGGTTAGCAGGAAAAACTTTGGAATAGAATTGACAGTGAAGCAATAGTCGTTGAAGGAACAGGAAATAGAAATGAATAAATACATGAAATATCAAATAAAATATATACTTCTGCACCGAATACAAGAAAATTCATCTAAGTCTAAGTGGATGAGGAGTAATTGCAACAATATAATATTATTTTCCTTTTTTATTCAAGTTTATTCATTTCCTCCCCGAACACAACAGGCACTGTGGCCAAAAATGGACACTTTTGGGATAGACTTTGTAGGAAATCAGAAAATGCTCCGAAAGATTTATAATTTTAGTATGTTTAAGCTTGTACCATTGGCTATGATCAGGAGTAGGCTCAGATAAATTAAAAGAAAAGAAAATTTTGACTTTATTTTTTTGAAAGTGGACATTTTCGGGAGCCCCGCCCATGTAGGGAGAGAAAGCGGGCAAGGGGAGCATGAGGAAGAGGGGAGGGAGAGGGGGGGGAATCGGAGATGGGGTTGGGAGAGAAAAACAGGTATGAAAGTCAGAGAAGAAGGGGAGGGAAACAAGGGAGAGGGGGAAGTGTGGGGTGAGAGGGGGACCGTCCGGAGGACGGATACTCAGATAGAACTGTACGCAAGGTTGGAACTACAAGTGTGATTCAATGGCTTTCTTTGTATCCAACAAGCGGCCGCAGGTCGCGCGTTGGATACAAAAGAACGTTTTAACGAGAGCCATTGAATTACACGAGTAGTTCCAACCTTGAGTACAGTTCTTTCTTTATACTACGACTTGGAAATATTTTTAAAAAAACACGCCATTCTTACGCTGTTAGGCTGGCCGCATGTCTAAGACATGTACCATCTTTGTTTTGATCATGCCGAATCATGGCATAAGGTCGTCTCTGATTGGTCAATGCAGCAATGACGTCACCATACTGACCATTTCTGACCAATCAAAAACGTGTTTACATTGGCGGCCACGCCCTCTTTATTCAATGCGTACAGAAATGAACAAACTATTAAATGGGCATATTCTTCCCGCTCAAAGTGAGTCGTAGTATAATTGGTACTTCTATATCCTAGTCTTTAACCCATTTAAACCGAAGGTTGCAAAAATGGTTTAATCATCTTAAAACTTTAATAGAATGATTAGACAGGTACTGTGAATCCATAGAAGAAATTTGGTGAAATTTGCTTAAATAAGTTCTGAGATATAGGGTGGGTCGAAAACGACCCCTTTAGGACAATATGGGGGCAAATATGGGGGCAAATAGGTAAGAAATACACAGTGGAGGCATAATAATTGATCACATTTCTGTAGTTAGTCTAGGCCCCCCAAAGGCTAATTTTGAGACAATTCCACGGAATTTGGTTAACAGGTAAATTTGTTCATCCTCTATCATTTTATGATTCTGAAATATAGAAGTGGTTTCCATGGCAACCGATCATTGCTATCAGGTATTAGAACTGCTTTAGGCTTATCTAGTTTGCTTTTGGTGAAAACTTGCGAGGTAGCACCGGCTGGCCGAATGAAGCCACACGCAGTGGGTGGGGCTTATCAGGCTTTTACCAATCAAGTAATTACTTTTATTAGTGAGTTTTTAGTACAGACAGTCCACTACTACCTTTATTGACTTAGGACAACCAATTTAAGGTTAGGTTTAGGGTTATTTTAAGTATTGATCATTGTTCGATGACATTTTCTAAGATTGTGACAGCACCACTGTAGCCCCGCCTCCCGGCTACAACAGCCAATCAGAGATGCAAAGTCACAGAAGCCACTCTCAGTCAGCCGGTGCTACCTCGCAAGTTCTCCCTCCTTGCATCTAGTTTAATGTAGATACAACAGGATACAAAGAGTGGAATCTTTGTCAAATATTCATATCCATTTTGAAATGTAGTTAAAAGACGGAATTCATTTGTTAAATATTTTCATATATAGTATCTGGTTACCATGGCAACTAAAAAGGCAGACCGAAAAATCTGAAAAATGGCAGTTTATTGTCCAATTTCTACACTATTGTCAGGAATGGCATCATATTAATGGTATATACGGGTGCTATACATGCAGCTTCCCCGCCCCCTATCCCTGTAAATGACCTTGGCAACGGTCAAGGTCACCAGTTTCAAGGTCAAATGTCGGATATATTTTTTTATATATAAGACTATGTGTGTTGGGGGTGCGGGGGTGTGTGATTAGAACCTGTCTGAATTAAAAAGGGGTTTCAATTTACATCCACTTCTTTTACCCCCACCTCTTTACATCTGACCTTCCACTAATACTGAATTTGGCTTCCATCATCAATGTGTAAATTGATTCTAAGGTGGTTACCATGCCAAAATTCTATGCCCAGTTATCCCGAAATGAATATATTTCACTGGTTTGGTCTTCAAAATTACAGAAAATTCTGATTTTGAGGTTTTCCCACACTTTATGGTTTATTCTCATACAGCTTTAATGGCGAAACTCCAACTTTTGGGGCAAATCTGATTATAATGTGGTTGCTATGGCAACTAAAAACATGCAAAACCATGGAAATCATATATCATATGATTCAGCATCCAAAGACCTTTCATATGAGGCCCTGCTTATTGATGTATGTTCAATAGAACTCATTTTATGGGCATTATTTTGCCATTTTCCCTTAAAAAGCCTATTCTCACCTTTAAAACAGTTGCCATAGCAACGACAATATGTGAACTGTATTGAAACCAATATTTTCAGATTCTCTATTATTAGAGATTTCTAATGAATATCTACTCATCGATTTATGTTTATTAGTTCAAATTATATGTCTCTTTTCTTCCAAAAATGCCATTTTTCACCTTTAAATCTGTTGCCATGGCAACCAATTTCATATTCCAGAATGTGGACTCTTCCAAAATGATAGAGAATCCAAAAATCTACCTCTGTACCAAATTTGGGGATGTTTTGCCCTTAACTAACCCTACTAGTAGAGGTTCTCTTTTAAAGTGGGCAGTCAGTAATAATAAGGCTTTTCTACCCCATATTGTCCTAATGGGGTCGTTTTCGACCCAACCTCAAAGAACCTTCATTCTTTTCTAACCAAATTTTGATAATTCTAGTTTAAGTATGAAAATGGATGCCTGAGGTATTGGTTATTTCATTCTATGCATTTTTTTGGTAAAATTACTTATTTTATTGCCATTTAGAATAACCTTTTCTGTTTAGATATCTTTTTTTTTGTAGCAAGCAGACAACAGTGATGGTCACGTGACCTAAAATTGTGCGTTATCATGGCGTTGTCATGGCAATGCTTATTACGCAATCTGGAGAATCTGTACTTCCAATACATATCATTTTCATTACTTATTTAATTTGAAATCAATATAATAATGCTGTTGAAAAAAACATCTAATATGGGTCGAAAACGCCCCCTTTAGGGACAAATGGGTTAAATCATTTTCATATGTTGGTTATATCCCACTCTATTTTATAACTGGGCAATTCTCATGAAATATATATAATAGAGATATGACGCTTAAACTTTGATATTTTGTTTTCACATATTTATATATATAAATAGACCCCTTGGCGACATTTCATAGAAATAAGACATAAGACATTTAAAAATATTTGGCCGCCATTTTCGGGGATGGTTGTCCCGGCTTCCATATTATATAGATGGTGGATGCTAATATAATCTTAATTCTCTTGAATTGACACAATAGTCCAGGGCCAATAGTTTATGGCCATTTTTTTAAATATCAATGGTTATTTTATTTTCTCAATTGATATTGGGGTTTTCAAGGGTGCTGAAAACAATGAGATTTCGGCCATTTTGGGCCCTATTTATGAGAGGGAGAGGGAGAAGTAATCGGCCCATATCTCCATTAGTTTTAGAGATAATTTGATTTTGATGACACCAACCCCCACTAAATCGACACCAAGGAATTCAATGGTATCCTTGAAATTGTTCTATATGCCTTGGTTGCTTAGCAACGAGGTATTTCCATGGTCACAAATGAAATTCTATGGAGAATCAGCCCCTTGTGCACAATCCAGTTGAAAAATAGCATTTTAAAAGCAATCACATGCCCGAATTAATCCCAATGAGTTTAATGGAGTTGTTGTAATTTATCTATGTACATATTAGTCACTTAGCAACATATCCCATCCATAGTTACCATTACTAAACAGCTGTGGAAATTGGAGCAGCAATTAGCTCCTCATGAGTTGGTAAAATTAATTATTTATAAAATTGCATCACTCCTGTAGAATAAAATTTCTTTTTTATTTTATCTTTAGAGTTGAATTCTATCATTCAAGGGGTGTTGAAAAAGATGAGATTGGGCGGCATTTTTTATATTCAATATTTCGGCCATTTTGGGCCCTATTTATGCAAATTAGCGGAAATATGATTGGCTGAGAAGAAATCGGCCCATATCTCCATGAGTTTTAGGGATATTTATATTTTGATTGCACCTACCCCCACTATATTGACCACAAGGAATTCAATGATATCCTTGCATAGCAACGAGGTATTTCCATGGACACAAACACATACAGACTGAGCCCTGTGTGTCAATTCATTTGAGAAATAAGACTTTATTTGCATCCACCACCTATATTAGTCCAAAAAGTTAGAACGAGGGTTATTTTAATTTGCTTATATATTGGTCGCTTAGCAACAGATGACCTCCTTGGTTTCTGTAGTGGAACATGGTATAGCAATAAGCCCCTCTGTAGGAGCATAGAAAGAAGTCATTAACATCAATTTAGACCATATTGGTCAGTTATATCCAACATAATATTATATAGCTTGTCTCAAATAAATCTTTATTCTTTATTTTCTTTCTTGGCTGGGAATCAATGTTTCTAAATATGTTGAAATTTAATAGATTGTGCGCCCTTTTTTACTAGCAATATTTCAGCCTATTTGGGCCTTATTCATGCAAATAAGCTGAAATCTGATTGGCTGAGATGGAATTGACCCATATCTCAGTGCGTTTTTTGAGATATTTTGGTTTTAATGCGTATAATGGGGGATATGCAGCAACATAAAGGGTATAATGGGGGATATGCAGCGACATAGAGGATATAATGGGGAACATTTAGCAACAGAGAGTATACTAGGAGATATGCAGTAACATAGAGGGTAATATGGGCATCATGCAGCAACATAGTGAGTATAATGGGGGTCATGCAGCAACATAGAGGGTATACTAGGAGATATGCAGGAACATAGAGGGTATAATGCGGGTCATGCAGCAACATAGAGGGTATAATGGGGGTAATGCAACAACATAGAGGGTATAATGGAGGATATGCAGCAACATAGAGGGTATAATGTGGTTCATGTAGCAACCTAGAGGGTATAATGGGGGATATGCAGCAACATAGTGGGTATACTAGGGGATATGCAACAACATAGAGGGAATAATGGGGGTCATTCAGCAACATAGAGGATATAATGGGGGTTATGTGGCAACATAGAGGGTATAAAGTGGTTCATTTAGCAACATAGAGGTATACTAGGAGATATGGAGCAACATAGAGGGTATAATGGGGGTCATGTAGCAACATAGAGGATATAATGGGGGGTATGCAACAACATAGAGGGTATAATGTGGCTCATGTATCAACATAGAGGGTATAATGGGGGATATGCAGCAACATAGTGGATATACTAGGGGATATGCAACAACATAGAGGGAATAATGGGGGTCATTCAGCAACATAGACGATATAATGGGGGTTATGTGGCAACATAGAGGGTATAATGGGGGATATGCAGAAACATAGAGGGTATAATGGGGGATATGCAGCAACATAGAGGGTATAATGGGCATCATGCCTTAACATAGAGGGTATAATGGGGGTCATGCAACAACAAAGAGGATATTATGGGGGATATGCAGCAACATAGAGGGTATAAAGTGGTTCATTTAGCAACATAGAGGTATACTAGGGGTTATGTGGCAACATAGAGGGTATAATGGGGGATATGCAGCAACATAGAGGGTATAATGGGGATATGCAGCAACATAGTGGGTATAATGGGGTCATGCAGCAACATAGAGGGTATAATGGGGATATGCAGCAACATAGTGGGTATAATGTGGTTCATGTACCAACATAGAGGGTATACTAGGAGATATATGCAGGAACATAGAGGGTATAATGGGGGATATGCAGCAACATAGAGGGTATAATGGGGGATATGCAGCTACATAGAGGATATAATGGGGATATGCAGCAATATAGAGGGTATACTAGGGGATATGCAGTAACATAGAGGGTATAATGGGGGTCATGCAGCAACATAGAGGATATAATGGGGATATGCAGCAATATAGAGGGTATACTAGGGGATATGCAGCAACATAGAGGGTATAATGGGGGTCATGCAGCAGCATGGAGGGTTAATGGTGGTCATGCAGCAACATAGAGGATACAATTAAGGATATGCAACAACATAGAGGATATAATGGGGGTCATGCAGCAACATAAAGGATATAATGGGGGTCATGCAGCAACATAGAGAGTATAATGGGGGATATGCAGCAACATGGAGAGTATAATGGGGGATATGCAGCAGCATGGAGGGTTAATGGGGGTCATGCAGAAACATAGAGGATACAATTAGGGATATGCAACAACATAGAGGAGTAATGGGGGTCATGCAGCAACATAGACGATATAATGGGGGATATGCAGCAATATAGAGGGTATAAAGTGGTTCATGTAGCAACATAGAGGGTATACTAGGGGATATGCAGCAAGATAGAGGGTATAATGGGGGTCATGCAGCAAGATGGAGGGTATAATGGGGATATGCAGCAACATAGAGGGTATAATGGGGGATATGCAGCAATATAGGAGGTATAATGGGGGGTATGCAGCAACATAGAGGGTATACTAGGGGATATGCAGCAACATAGAGGGTATAATTGGGATTATGCAGCAACATAGAGGATATAATGGTGGACAGCAATTCCCTAATTTTATCTCTAAGACCTACTGAGATATGAGCTGTTTCTGAATCAGCCAATCAAATTTCAGCTTATTTGAATAGGGCCCTAAATGGCTAGAATGTTGAAAAAAGAAAAGGCTGCAAAATTCCATCAATTTCAGCATCCCTTAAAATATAGAATTTAATTCTAAAGATAAAATACAATAAAAAATAAATTTGATTTTAGAGGAGTGATTTTAGATGAATTAAATTGACCAATACCCTCTCATGAGGAGCTATTTGATGCGCCATTTCTCAAACTTGTATACTAATGGTATCTATGGAGGGAATCTGTTGCTGGGGGATTAATGTAATACATAGAAGAATTCCAACACTTCCATTTGACTCATTGGGGTTGATTCAGGCATGTGATGGCTCTTAAAATGCTATTTCTCAAATGGATTGACACAAGAGGCAGATTCTCAATAGAACTACATTTGTGACCATGGCAATACCTTGTTGCTAAGCAACCAAGGCAGATAGAACAATTTCATGAATATCATTGATATCATTGAATTTCTTGAGGTTGATTTAGTGGGGGTAGGTGTCATCAAAATCAAAATATCTTTCAAATTCACTGAGTTAGGAGCAATTCCTTCTCAGCCAATCAGATTCCAGCTAATTTGCATAGATAGGGCCCAAAATGGCCGAAATATTGGAAATAAAAAATGGTGCCCAATCTCATTATTTTCAGCACCTCCTGAACTATAGAATTCAACTCTAAAAATAAAATAAACATGAAATTTTATTTTTGGCCAATTTGTGGCCATAAGGCTCTGGACTACAAAGTGCTCACTCTACTTGGAATTGTATTTGTGACCATGGGAATAACTCATTGCTAAGTAACCAAGGCAGATAGAACAATTTCAAGGATCTCATTAAATTCCTAGGGGTCGATTTAGTGGGGGTAGGTGTCATCAAAATCAAAATATCTCTAACATTTACAGATATATGGGCCGATTCCTTCTCAGCCAATCAGATTTAAGCTAATCTGCATTAACAGGACCTTAACTCATTAACTGGTCCAAAATGGTCGGAATTTTACATGAAGAAATATATAACATATATTTTTCATGCAAAATACCGACCATTTTGGCCCATGAGCCAAAATGGTTGGTATTTTGCATGACCCTAAGGCTATGACGTTTTTGGCACAGCCATTTTGGCACACCAAATATATATATGGCATAACTTTTCTTTAAATTAACTATTTTTCATGAAATATCATTTGCATGTTTTGTCATCATCTAAAGAATCTTTTCGAGTAAAAAAAACAAACATATATATATATTTAACAAAATGTGCCAAAATGGTAGCTGTGCCAAAATGGTTGGTTTCGTAGATATATATATATATATATATATATATATATAATAAATACATATATAATTTATAGTTATTATAACAAAATACAGTCTCTGACTACAACAACTGTGAATTTGTTTTGTTAAAAATAATGATTAATTTCAAAGTAAATTGTATGCCATTGTTTTTTTTTTTATGTTGTACTTAGTTTGTCTTATACTATCTTGAAACTGGATATAGCGTTCAATACTCTACCCCTGTGAAACACCAGAAGCATTGCCTAGGTGAATATTAACCACAAGTACAATGTATTTTAGTAGTGCTACACTTATTATTTTAATTTACAATGATGTACTTTCAATGCGCAAACTAGATCATAATTCAGTGGATCTTTTCATCTTTGCAGAAGCACTACCATCTCAGGCAGGAGGTATGTACTGTAAATACATTTGTTTTACTTACTGTTTTGCAGTAAATTACTCTAATAAATATATCCATATCAGCCTGAGGCCTGATACGGCCGTCGTTCGACCTCAGGACTTAGTTGCACTCTCAGGGCTAAGTCAATGGGCCATGCATATTAACCACATTTAAAAGTGAAATAATGGAAACTAAATTGATATTTTTGTAAACAATTACAGTGATTGCTGGTGGAGTCATCGGTGGATTAGTAGGTGGTTTGATGCTTGGTGCTGCAGCTGCTGCAGCATATCTCCTACTTGGGTAAATTTTAATTCATTTTCAAGGAATGAAAGCTGTCTTGCCATCTATTCTATGGTTTCAAATGGAAATTGTTTGAATTTAGGTTATGACCCATTCAACTTACCAAACCTTCCACAAACATTAAAATCTAGGAAATTATGTTGCATGTATTTAGTATCTGTAAACAAATGAAATATTGTTTCCACTTTTAGATTTTTCACTATCCAAGACTGCAAATAGATTATTGTTTGGCAAGGAACAAAGGAGCATGATTATTAGATACTCTATTCTTAGTTTCTCCAAGAGTCAATACCACTCACAAACCTATTGTGTTTTAAATTGTCGGAATCTTAGAAAGGCAATGTGAATGATCACCTAATCAAGCAGCTTCAATTCAAACAAAATTGGCAATTTACCATTTTTAAATGATCATCAAGATTTGGTTTGTAGAGAGTAATCTTTCATGGGAATGATGTATTCTTGAGGTAAAAACTGTGGTTAGTCATTTGTATTGCATTGAACTATAATAGGGTCTGCTGTCACTGTACTTCTTAAAACTAAAAATGAGCACAAAGAAAATAATATCTAGCAAAGCCAATTGTGTTAGTTTAATCTAAACATGGTGTAAAAGAGAACAAGAATTCTTTCCGACTATTTTATTCGTTAATACCCTTGTAGGTATGGTGGGGAATACACAGGCATTTCTGCAGAGGGAGTGCTTGTCTGAGAAGAAATTGGGATTAGATTGTACTACTTGCTGTCCTGCAAATACCTCTGCTGGTAGCTGCTGTCGGTCATCATGTTCTTGATCCAGACAGCAGGAAGTAAGGGGTATTTGTACTGGGTTTTTTCATGAATGGTCATGAGTCGTTTCCTGACATATTTACCCAAGTCAAAGTGGCAAATATCACTATTTTGACTATGTTTCATTTAAAAATATGTTTGTAGTTTTTCATAACTTGCATAAGTAGGGACATAAATTTGTGCAGAATACCACAGCTAAATATGTTACATCATGTTACGCAATAATGACATAACAATGGGCTTAGAATATTTGATATTTGTATATGTGCCAGGAATTCCAACGGGGAATTTAAATCTGAGAGAGCAAGTAACTTCACAATAGAGTGCTGCCCTCAGAGCATGGTGGAGGGATGTGAAGTAGGAGTGAGTCAGGAGGTACATAGTGACATATATAATACCCTGTCCCGTCCAGCTAGTATCACTCAACTAATTAAGATAAGATGCATATATACAGTCAGCAGGGACCTCTTCCAACGGCCATGTCTGAGAGGCTACATACAAGCCGGCGGATGGATTGACATTTGAAGTTTTAAACTCTTATGTTTTCCAAATAAATGTTTTTCATCTATAAATGCTACTGAGTATGGGTTAGTGACATAATTAACGAAATTATCAAACAATTTTTGCCAAAATCAGGAACTCAGGAACTCAGGCACAGACTTGTAATTACAAGTCTGTATCTTGTAATTACAAGTCCCTAATATTTAACGTTGAATTACAAAAATTCAAACAATAGCTCCATACAGAATTTCTTTCTACTACTCCAATGATATGCGTTCATTCTGTAACACTAACATGAATTTAACGCCAAGAAATAAAAGGAATAACACCTCTTTTAATTCTAAAATTGTGTTAAAAAACCACTGCGGGATTCCTCCCTGACCGACTGCACTGTGAAGTTACATCCTAAACTCCATGGATATAGGAGTTGCCTGACCTAGAGAGAGAAGGGGGAAGGAAGAGAGGGAGGTGGGGACTGGGATAAAGGGAGTGGAAGTGACAGGAGATGGATAAAGTAGTAAATTTGAACCCATACAATTTATATTTCGTAAAATGATGGTATTTAAAGATTTTTATTCACAGCAGAAACATTATGACACCTTATGTTTTTCACCAAACAAAAAAAACCATGTTCCTATATAATTTGCCATTTATTATTTGTATTTCAGGGGAGGAAGTGGAGCTGCAGCAGGAATGCTTGGGACCTTGCAAGCACAAACAGCAGCTCTTAGTAATGCAGTAGCCTCAGCCTTTCCTGGAATGACACCTGACTCTTCTAACGCCTTGCTCAGCCCCGCCCCATCTTCTACCATCATGTCATTTATCTGACACTTGCAAGATTTTCCATTAATGTGTCACCATTTACATTGAAGCTCTACTACCGGCTGAGTCTGCTGAAATTGAAGAAACGATATGCCAGTGAGAAACATGATTCCACTCATTTTGAATTTGAATGTGAATTTATGACGACCAGAACCATCAATCTGTATTGTAGCTTACATTGTAGCTTGTACGATACCTTATCAACTCATCTGAATGTGCTACTCCATTTCTTCTACGATGAGAGTTTGTTGGGGCCCACAGCATACAAACTATATACAAAAAGGGGACAACAAATTCTTTGGTATTTAACACATGTAATTATAATAATTTAAGACATGTATGCATTATAAAGATGCTTGCTTTTTTAACAGACTTTCTTTCTGGAAAAGGAAAGAGGCATTTGCCAAGCATTTATTTGTTCTGTGCCCCATTCTTACTAGGCCTACCCAGTACTCAAAATTGAGTTTAATCTGATACTCATAAAAAAAACTTGTAAAATAATTAGAATAATAAAGAACACGCAAGACAAGGAGATGTGTGTATGTTTCATTTACAATCAATAAAACCTGTACTTTATGCTTTTTTCTATTTTTGACAGTTCGTTCAGTTTATTTTTATCATTATAGTTATAACCATTAGTTCGTCATTGATTATTCCTATAGTACAAAAGTAGCAACCAACCTCAAGACGATAATAGCCGATACATGAAGAGAGCACTTCACAACTTCTTCCTTTTAACATACATACAATTTATTTAGCACATCTCTTTAAAATAGTTATGAATTTCAGAAACATATATCTAAAAGTGCAGTGCCTGTCGCAATGTCCACTTTGCCTGATACTACTTACGATGTCTTATAGGCATACGTGTATGTGTGTTTAGAAGCTTACATATTTGCTTACGTACACACGCACATGGTTCCAACTATAGTTTCAGACATATATAGAAGATAATCATGAATACAAAGGAAAATAATGTGTTTCTTTGATATAAGGTTTAGGAGCTTGAATGACCTGTTATATGATAATTTCATTTCCACCTCGATCGCATCAACCGTGGTTAGTTGGAGAACTTATGGCTAGGGATCCAGCTCCCGCAACAGGATTGATTATTGACACCTGCAACATAGAACTTTATAGCAGTATTGCGATCAATTCATAGCAATACTTGGTAGTTACCAAGTAAGTTAACATAAGATAAATAATCACTTGTTTAAAACACTGAAACATAAGTTCACACAAGTGCTAATATCACGTATTGTAGTGCCCCCAGGGGAGTGGAAAATAAGCCATACCATTACCTCGAAGTCCGTATAAGTGTCAAGTGTTCCCTGCAGACCTGTCACCTACCTTGCTGCGAAATGCCTGTTGTCTGCCTCCACACAAAAAGGCTAATGCTTTTTCTTAGGAACGAGAAGTATATTATACATATGTTGTTCGTGCCATATGTACATGGTTTGTATTTTATGGGAATGGCATTAATTATTGTCTTTGTTAGATATCCTGGAAGTTTGTTTTCGTACGTACTTTGCCATATTAAGGTTAATAATCGAAATGCAGTAAGTAAGAGTAAATACCATTCAAGTATTGTTGATACTTTGGTTAAAAATATAACATAAGAACGACAGCTAGTGACATGGGATGAGTGTCTATGAGGGGTAGGCGCCGTGCGTTATTACATAGGGCCACAAGGGCATAAATCAGTCTTTACTGTTATTATGTTTTATACTCTTTATTACTGTAGATGGTAGAGCTAGCGCATATTTAGATGAATGATTATTATGAATGATAATTCTGGAGACGAAATAAGATTTTTTAAGAGTAATCTGGGAACTGAGTTTATTCATGAGAACATGGGATTATATGCTAGGCATTACCAGGTGTGTCATAATGAATATCCAATAGTAAAGTTGGAATATATTAACCAATGGAGATACATCGAGGTAAGGTATAATATATTCAGACATGGGGATGATATGGTGAGTAGTAAGTTCTCGATATATGCACAGATGACTATGTGGGACGCTTTGAATGGGTGGACGCCGATGTCATTGGCGAACTTGGCGAATCTTCTCAGCGCGCTCTCTTGGTTTCGCTTAGTGCCCTCAGCCCATGCTTTGCTCTGTCTGCCCACTGCTCTTGTTAGTAGAAGCTGTATTCTGGTTCCTGGAAGATTTATGAAGGGATAAGGCTTTCAGTGCAAATGTACATGGTTCAACAAATTTCATAGAACGAGATTCAACAATGTTTTTAGCTTCATTTGCGTATCTAGGGTTTAGGTGAGCTCGGCTAAGGCAGTCGGCGAGGGTGTTCTCTTCCCCTGGTATGTGTTTGTATGTCAGTTTTATATCGTATAGGGCTTGCATCATCCAAGCGATGCGAGCAGCCTCAAGGATGACCAGATTTCGTCCGTGCCCCGTTTGTAGAACTGCCACGCTAGCCATGTTGTCGCACATCACTTCTATGTGAGATCCCCTGTCTCGCTCGCCCACCAGGGTGTGTAGTGCTACCGGAATATTTATGGCCTCCAACTCGGAGATATTCTGGACGCCGCGGTCTATTGGAGTGACTTGACACGCGTATGCTGTGTTTTCGTCTGCGCCTCCTATTTCGGACAGGCACGCGTCAACGACTATGACCTTGCTTGGCGCAGGGTTTGGTATTAGTGATCGCCCGTTCCATTTTTGGCAGAAGTCTTGGAACCAGATTAGGTCTTTGCGCATTTCACTGTTGATGTTTTTTTTTTTTTGTTTTTAAAGATTTTATTCAGCATTCCTGCCATCTTGGCTTGTACAAGCTAAATTGTTTCTTCGCTGTAACCTTTTGATTTTAGACTTTTTTTGTTTCTTTTCTTATTTTTCTTTCGACTAACCTACAACTTAAAACAATATCCCTGTATTGACAGCGGATCTAGCAAAAATAGTTGACTGACTTGCGAGTCACGAGAGTACACAAATTAAATCATCAAAAAATAGACCTCTTTACATGACATAATACATTCAAGGTGTTAAATTATACAGAATTCCTTCATAAAAACTTTCACTTTAGTAAGCCATTTCAAACATTTTTTGTCGAAGGCAGCGTTATAACATAGGGCCTTGAAATGTCTCTTTACCTCGTTAGCGAAGGTTCTGAATTCGATGATATTATTATAAAATAACTTCTGCCTATGAATCATGTTCTTGGCCATGAGAATTATCCAATTGAGGAAGACATTATGCTCCTGGTTACCTATAAGACCAAGCAAAATACTTTGGGAGTGCAAATCATCGACCACAGTCGGTCTTAACACTTCGTTTTCCATGAATCTTAACATCATCTGATCCCAAAAGGCACGGGTTCTATTACAGTTGACAAAGAAATGTTTCAAATCGTCCTTTTCATCGCAGTATCTACATATGTTTTCTTGCACTATCTTAATTCTCTTCAAATATTCATTGCAGCAAATAGTTCTATGTATTACCCTGTACTGAAGGGCGTGTAATTTTGTTTCTGTGCAACATTTTGAAGACATAGCATAAATAATCTTGGACAGATCCTCATCGGGATCCAGATACAAATCTGCCACCGTATCTTCCCAGACTCTAAGTTTGTCATAGTCTGGCCTATCCCTTTTAACCAACTCTTTGTATATTTCTCTACAGTTTGTGTTGAAAATATTAAAGGTTTTACTCTCAATCTCAAAAAGTTTGGTTCTCATACGATTTTCCTGCAATACGCTATTTCGAATCATCTCTAGCCAGTCAAAAGGTATTGCAAACCTTATCTGCAAAATATCTATAAAGGAACACTTAATGCCGTATTTCCTTGCTATCTCTTCATGTGTGTAAAACCGGTTATTCTCATTTAAAACATCTCTGACACAGTTGATGCCCGCTCTAGACCAATGTCTGCGTTTGACAACTTTTCTCCCCACTTTGATCCACCTATTATTAGATAGCCTTTCACTCAGGACTTCGTTACCATTCTGTGGCTTTCTGTTAAAATAAACTCTGGCCCAAACCCTGAATAGCCCATCGTAGAAAGGTCCAAGGCTGAGAGGGGGCTTTCTTCTTCCTAGAAGAAGGTCCTCAACACACATGTCGTGGAAGGTCTCCAAGATTTTGACCCATTTGGACTCTTTTTCACTGAGTGCTCTGCGAATCCACATTATTCTATTCGTTATAATAATTTCTTCTATACATCTGAAGTTTAACCCGCCATCCTCAGTGGCCTGTTTAAGAAACGCAGCACTTATTTTACTTGACCTACCGCCCCAGATAAGGGATCTGGAGACTCTATTTATAGTTTTCTCCATATGGGTGTCGACATTTATACAGGATAGAACATATTGGACCATTGGTAGTATCAAAGAATTATTTACCGTCACCTTACCCTTGAGGGATAGATGTCTAGAATTCCACACTCCACAGATCCCTTTCATTTTTTTAACTAACTCATTAAAGTTCAATTTGTTTTCATCCTCACCAGAACCGGGCTTAACAATGACAATACCCAGGATCTTAACAGCATTTTGCCAGCTAATTTTTGCTAGCCTTTCATCTGAAACATCATCTTCTCCTATTACCATACCGGCTGTTTTATTTATGTTAACAACTAGGCCCGACGCGGCTCCAAATCTGTCAATTACATCAAGAGCTTTTAACGCCGATCTCTCATTTCTGAGAAGCAACGTGGTGTCGTCCGCGTACTGGACAATTTTGTTATTAATACAACCTGTATGAAAACCTTCAATTTCTACTATTTCTCTGATCTTGGCCCCAAGAAATTCGACCACCAGTGTGAACATGGCCGGCGAAACAGGATCTCCCTGCTTCACCCCACGTTGTACGTCAAACCAACTAGACATATTACCGTTGTTAGTGAAAGAAGAGACTGAGTCCCTTAATAGGGTCTCAATCCACTTACATATAAACTCAGGGAAACCAAAACAGTGCAGACATTTTTGTAGAAAGGTCCAACTAATCGTATCATAAGCTTTTTTGAAGTCGACTGCGATTAGCAGCCCATTCTGGCCCCTTCGGGCCAAGAAATTTACACTATCTTGAATTCTGCGAATTGCTACACCAATATATCTGTTCTTAATGAATCCGTGTTGATCTTCATCTATAATATCTAGTAACACTCTGTTAACTCTCTCTGCTATAATTTTAGAAATAATTTTGTAGTCTACGTTTAAAAGTGTAATGGGTCTCCAGTTACTTATATGCCTAAGATCACCTCCCTTCTTAGGGATAACAGAGATAATGCCCTCCCTTTGTTGAGAAGACATACGCCCTTCGATATTCACAGCTAACAACATTTTCATAAAGATATCAGACAATTCACACCAGAATGTTTTGTAGAATTCTACCGACAGACCATCCGAGCCGGGAGATTTACCATTTTTCATATCAAACACTATCTTTCTAACCTCTCCATTTGTGATAGGCCTCTGAAGCCAATCCTTGTTATTATCATTTAGCACCTTAACATCCGAGTCAAGGAAATAGAGAGCCTCGGACTCGTCTATGTCTTGTTTAGAATACAATTCGGAGTAAAAACGCCTCCCTTCTTCTACAATTTCTTCAGAATCATCTGACAAAACATTATTTATAAGAAGACATGAAATCGTTTTCTTTCCAGCGTTCTGAGACTCTAAATTAAGAAAATATTTGGACGGTTTTTCTCCATCCCTTATCCACTCTGCTTTGGACCTAATGAGCGCTCCCTCGGCTTTAATTAAGTCAATTTCACACATTTCGCTCTTAATTGCTCTTATTTCTTCCTCTTCTTCAATACTTAGACTACTTTGAGCGTCTAGTTCTTCCAGCCTTAATTGCATGAAACCTTTTTTCTCATTCCTGGCCCAGGCCTCGTTCCTACTTTTAGCACGGAACCTGGCCTTGCACTTCTCTTTCAAAATATTCCACGTCAAAATAGGACACATTTCATAATACTCGAACAGATGGTCATGTATAAGTTTTTTAACATCTTCAACAAGCATCTCGTCAGATAGAAGTTTGTTGTTCAGCTTCCACAGACCTTTACCTCTAGCTTTGCTTTTACACACAATATCCACATATAATTTTTTATGGTCAGACGAGGCCAAGATTTCGGCCTGTCCACCTGATACCTTACCAAGCACAGCCACACTAAGAAATATATAATCAATTCGAGATCTTTGGCTGTTCCTTGACCACGTATGATCACTATTAGACAACATATCGAGTGAATCGCCTAAATTGAACTTGGCTAGAAACCTTTCTAATCTAACAGACATAACCTCTTTCGGTTTATTCACAATATCAATATTAAAATCACCTAGTATGGCAAAACAGTGACAATCAATTGGTGTCAACATCTTACGCAGCTCTATCAATGCTGCTTTTTGTTTAGATCTATGAGAGGAAGTCGGAAAGTATACAGATACAATGCACCATACAACTCCTTCTATCTCAATACATACATATACAAATCTTCCACCTGTGTCGTTGCCTTTTGAGATAAATTTGAAATCTAAATCATTGGAAATAAGAATAGCTACACCATTTGAGTTGGACTTATCGTGACTCAGGTACATATTACCTCTCCACTGACTGCGCCAAATGGGCTCAGAATTTGAATCAGAATGTGTTTCTTGGAGGGCATATATTGCTCTTTTATGTGAACCTAATTTACCAAACAGGTCTTTTCGTTTTTTAATGTCAGCTAGTCCATTGCAGTTAAAAGAATTTAATCTAAAAGTGTTCTGGTTCTCTTCTGGTTCATTGCAGGCTTGGACATTGGGATCAGTCGATAATGTAGAGGATGTCTCATAGTCTGCCATCATGAATGTTTATGGAATGCTTAACTGGCAAGAAAGTTATTGATGCTTGAGGAGATTTACGAGCCTCCACCGTTCATGGCGGCAGCTCTGCCCTGTAAGTGTGCACGAACCCTCTCCCACACTGCACCCATGATGTTACCTGCTTTCGGCCATTTCCCGTGGTCTAGGACATCGGGGTGTTGGGAGCCCATCCCTATCCCCCACACCGTGTCGAAAGGGGCTGCTTCTCCCAGCCGTTTAGCTTTAGTTTCCAACAGATATTCCGATATGTAGGGGTTTTGTACCGCTTTGGCCTTAAGCGCGACATACAGAGTTTCATGCATGCCCTTCATCCAGTTCTTATGTTTCAGTGTCCCTGCTTTTTTTGCTGTGTTTAGTACATCCTTGCACAACATAGGATTCCTCATTGCTACTATTGCATGCGCTCTCGCTGGGTCTTCTGTGGCCCTCATGCACGAGTGTGCCAAAAACTGCTCGACGCAGGAGAAATTTACACCTCCCGTGTGGAAATCGGCAAGGTGGTGGTTGGACAATGGAGATTCTTTTCCAAAGAATACCAGAGATTCGTCATTTTCTGCCTTCGACAGTGTAATAGGATTGATTTCCTTCGGAAGAGTATGGAATTGGTCGTAATAGTAGACATCTCCATCTATGTTGATGTTACCTTCGAACTGGCTTATCCTATCAAACAGCTGCATCCTCCTGGCTTTACGCACCAGGAACTCGGCTCGGTTTTCCCTGAGCCTTAAGGTCTTGGGGAGATCTCTCTTTACCCACACTTTAGCATTAGTTTCAGGTAGCAGGTATTCCTTTAGCTCTAGTCTATTCGACCAAAACTCAAAGGCCTCACAGTCATTTTTAAATGAGATCCTCATATGCGGGCCGGCTCTGTTCACCTTAACCCCTTCCGGGACCACCATACTGAAGCCGTGAGTCAGAACTTCAGTCATCGTAGCGTTAAGGTATTGTTTGTCTTCCAGAGCTGATTTCTTTGCCTTAGAAATGCCCTCGATAACAAATGATTTGCTCATACCTTCTTTTTCTTTGGTCAGCCTTTCTTCTGTTCTCTTTTTGGCCTCCTCCGCCATTGTGATAAAGGCCTGATCATCTCTCTTAACACATAGTTTTCGTAAGATCGCAAGCTCTTGATCTTGTTTGTTAATGCGTTTTTCCATCCTGCTTAGGCGGTCTTCGTGTTCCGTTTTCGCCGTAACTAGTTCACCGACAGTTTTAACAGTGTCCTTCACCACTTGGTGATTAGTTACAGAGACGGTCAAGGAGTCTTTCAACCTCCTCTCCATTGCATTCATCATCGCTTGCATTTTGCGAATCATGGGGTCATTATCCAACTCAACATCCATCAGTTCATCTTCATTCTGGCCCTCATTCGCCAGTTTAATTTTCTTCGCGTCGTGAGCCATGGGTGATGCCGTTCACGAGGTTTGTTTACTATTTTTCGCTGTTAGAACAGCGCGATTAAAACTGGGACTACTTAGACCTGCGCGATCACGAACCCTTGGCCTCAGCAAGAGTCAGTTTTCGCTAGTTCAAACTTTTAGCAACACACAAATAATTTTAGATCACAAACATGTAGGATTCTAAATTATCACAGTCCTTAACTTCTCCTTTTGTTGAGTTTTCCCGTTTTTAGGCACTAGTAAATACCGAATCAGGGTCGGTGCTCGGGCTTTCCCGCCTTTTGGCTGTCCTAGGCTTCAGCACAAAAGAAAGTTCTGAGTTTTGTAATTACTCACTTGGGTGTTAATCAACCTGCGAAGTCCAATGTACTTTACAGATCAATATAAGTCCGATTCTTGCTTCTTTACACTTAAATCCTCTGTTCGTCTGATTAAACCTTTTTCACGCTTCCCTGCTCGTGTCGGTGGACAAGGCAAGATGGCGATGGTCCCACCAGAGACCACGCTAGGTTAGAAAAGTTCTTTTTGTCGGAGAACAGTCTCACAGGTGTATAGAATAATCCTTTCTTTGCGTTCCACAGTGATTCATGAACACTTTCTGCTCAAAAACCAACTCTGCACTGCTACGCTGAGAAATTAAATGACGAAATGGCCGGAGCCTCTTCAAATGTACTATCAACCCACGCGCGTTGTAACCGGACTTCACTGTTGATGTTAATATACTTGGCCTTCATACCCCTGAGGGCATCAAGTAACCTTCCAATAAACAAGCGGCCGGGCCCCACGCACTTAGCCACGTGGATGAGACGTCCTATCAGTGACTGTAGCTCACGCTTTGACATTGAGCGCCTCTTGATATATCGGTCGACATGTGGGATACTCAAACTCATATTAACGGCATCTATATTGATGCCCAACCATCTAACCACCTGTGCTGGTGGCTGCCTCTTATCGACGGCCTCAGGGTGGCCGAGTTCCTCGAATAGTTGTATGGCTCTATTATATTGTTTCGTGGCTGTCACTTCATTAGGGGAGAGTATAATAAGATCGTCTAAATACATCTTGGCTTTGATTCCATCACGGGCGAGAATGCCCACTATGGCATTGGCTATTCGTTGCATATGACACGACGACGTGCGTGCCCCAAAGGGCATCGTGACATCCAGATAAAAGTGATCTCCCCATTTTAAACAAAGTAATGGCCAGTCCAATGGGTCCGATTTAAAATTTTTGTATGCCCTGGAGATGTCGATTGTGGACATGTATGCACTACTTCCCATGTTGACTAACTCCTGGACTAGTCCATCCACCGTGGGGAGGGAGTGGGCCCTTTCTTCCCCCCATACACTATTCTTTAACAAGTATGCATTTACAGAAGTCTCTTGTGGAAAGCTCAGGTCTACGATGACGCGCCTGTCGTCACTGTCCCGCTTCTCGCGGGACATAATGGGGGAGCAGTGATACCAGTTGTTGAAAGGGGCATCATGTAGGGGGCCTACCAACCCCCCAAGTCTGATTTCCTTTTCTATAAATTTATCGATTTTTGGTTTGAATTGGTCGGCACTACTATGATTTTTTCCCGTGTCGTTGTGGGTGGTAGGCCCCAAGTACCCCATAGGAAAACCGTATCTAACAAAGTCCCTCAACTGCTGGTGATCGGGGGTATCAGACAAGTATTTATCCCAGGCTTGAAGCTTAAGGTTAGATGGGAGTGGAATTTTGGCATCGAGTGAGTTAGGCAGGCCAGTGCGTCAAACTGCTTCATAAATCATACAATGCGATGGGTGTGAGGCAGCCATGGTGCACCCGGGCCACTGTAGGCGCCTATCGGCAGCGAACGTTCTCGGGCTGAGGTCTAAGTCTATTTTCTCTGCTTTTCCCTCACAGATTCTTCTAATATCAGAGTATATGATAGCTTGACCTACTATGTTTTTATTCGCTTGGCTCTGAGCAGAGAAGCTGGTTCTGGGTTCGGTGGTGGCCGCGATGTCGTGTCGGGCTAGGGCTCTGTGATGCACGAGGGTGCCACAGCAGCCATCTTGCTTATTTATCTTGTGTGGCGAGACTTCGGACGAGACCTGTGCGCGTCGTCTGCTGAAATCTTGGTGGCCTAGTTCGGCGCTTGAATGAGAACTGAGAACATATGCATGAGATGTTTTGTCGATATTTGCAATGAACGGGGGCGCCTGTGGGTTTAGAGGAACAGGGGCCCCGCTTAATCGTTTTTTGAATGTGTATTGATACCTGAAGAGTGGCTTTGCCTACCGCCACCATTGCGTGGGCCTGAGCCTGCAGCGCCCTGCCCGTTGTGAGTGTATGCGCGCTGTCCCGTTACGTCACCGCTCGGGTTGGCGTGCGCTACCCGTCTGTTGCACTCACTCATAGAATGTTTACTTGACCTCCCCACAGAATCACAGTAGGCACAAATATGCATGGCTAATGCTGACCCTTCGTTATGGTTATATGAATGGCGACATCCTGTTCTGGAGTTATAGGCTCTACACACTATTTCTAGCTGACCACTATTTCCCCTGCTGTTGTAGCTGGACTTGTGTGACCCACTGCCCGAGTTATACTGAGAGCCCGTATTAGATCCTACACTAGCAGGCGCGGCGAGACATAGTCTCACTCTCTCCTCTTGTATGCCCACACAATCTCTCCATGTTAGAGTACCATTCTCAATTTCATCCCATATGAACTGTGTCCATCGACGGACGGCTGGCCACGGACGTTCAAGCGTGTCCCTGGTCACTTTCCTGAGGTGGGTAAGCATATGTGGATAATCCCGTTTTTTATAGGCCCTGGGGTCCTCTAGTAAGCATAGGAAAGCATCTACATACTCCATCCCCGACATGTTCCCTCTGATATCAAGCTTTTGCTTAATGGTGGATATCCCTTCACGTGACATATACATGTATGGCTTCAAATGAATATTATGAGCATGAATGTCAGAAATGTATTGCTTCTTACCCTGCAGGCCGGAGGCCTTTTTCTCCCTCTCCACCTCCCTCTCCAGGTATCTGTCTGTGTCTAGCTGCCTCTTGAAGACGGGGGGAGGGGAGACATGGCGACCGGACCTGCGGGCTCGCTTTGGCGGCGTAGATTCTGCACTGTCGTCGCTCTCCTCAGACTCGGACTCGGACTCCTCTGTGGGGTCATCTGATTCCTCGTCACGGGGCTTGCGTCTCTTCCACTTGGCCATGGCTCGTGCCACCTGCACCATTTGCTGGGCCATCTTGTCCACCGAGCCCTGAATGCCCTTAACAGTAGACTTCATCGACTTCATGTCGAGGTCAAGTTCGTATACCGTCTTTCTCTTGACCTTAGCTTTGGCCTTTGGGGCCTTAGGGGGAGCCTCTTCTTCAGAGACTGAAGTTTCTTCCCTGTCACTACCTATGTCCTCGATCACAGGTGGGCCGTCGGCCTCTACACCAGCCGGTGGTGCGTCAGCCTCGGCCTGCTCGGCAGCCGGCGGTGGTTCCTGACGAGGAGCATTGCGTCTGCCTCTCCTTCTATTTGCCATCTTTGCTCTGAACTTCATCACAAGTTTGGTATCCGACTGTCTTAGCTTTCTTCGTGTGTTAGAAGACCTATGCAAGCTTGCACCGGTGCTGCGGGCACCGTGCATTGGGGTTCACTTGCCAAGGTAAAAATATAGGCACGTGTGTGCCGTTGAAAGTTTGGAAGTGAAGTGTGTGAAGGTGGGGAAAGAGAGAGGTGGTGCGTGACCAGGTCACGTGGGTTGTTAGTAGGTGGGGTGGTTGACTCACTTCAATGACCGCGCATTGCCATAAGCTATGCGCTCACCATTACCAGGTGTGTCATAATGAATATCCAATAGTAAAGTTGGAATATATTATCCAATGGAGATACATCGAGGTAAGGTATAATATATTCAGACCAATGATAAACAGGTATACAGATGTCACATGGGGCATAGTAATATCACATGTAACATGAGGAAGGAGGGGAGCAGGTGGTCATGTGACCATACTGTTAATTAATCTTTTTTTTTTTTTTTTTTTCCCCCAAACAATTGGCATTCATTCATTGGAGTTGGGCAAGGCTTAACTATAAAAACATGAACAGAAGGATAAGTAAAGTAGAAAAGGCAGAATCGCAAGATAAAAGTATCAGTGGGAATTTGGATGGCGAGCAAATAGATTTACCAGAAGAGCTAACCGAAAATGACACGTTCGTTGACGAGGCCGCCATTAAGGCCATAAATCAGTTAGAAGAAGAAATAAACAAATCGATAATTGAATTGAGGGATACAATTGCTGAAAATCATGAAAAAGTAGTGAGCATGGGAGCGGAGATCGAAGGTATAAATACTAAATTAGGAAACATCAAAGTTGATTTGGCAAAAAAAGCTCCGAGTCAGGGTTACGTCAAAACTGATAAGGCAGTAAAGATCGACGAAACAGTTCACTTACTAGTAGAGGGAGTGCCGGAGAGGTGGCAGCACCACTCGCCGCATCCACTGCCTAACATCGACGACAAAGACCTCGATATATCAGCTGTTGAAGAAAACACAAAGGATATAATCAGCAAAATATTTAATGTCAAACTCCCCGTAAAAATCGATGATAAACTAAGTGCCTATAGGGTGGGTATCCCGAGGCAGAAAGTCACACGAGCGATCTATGTCGAGGTTGGCTCAGCAGAAATCAAGAAAGAAATAATAAACCACGCAAAGGAGATTAGAAAAAATGCACACCTGAACGTTTGGTTCAATCGTTACAAGCCAGATATGAAAAATCGAAATTTCCAGATGATCACCAACTGCCACAAATTACTGAAGCTACAAAATCACAAAGCAGATTTAGTACTGGGACATATAGTGGCAGAAGGGAAGACATTTTCCTCGATAGATCTCTATAGTCTTCCGAGTGGATGCCGACCCTCTGATGTTGCCACAATACCAGTAGATGACGGGGGGGTGGGATTTCATGGGCAGCATAGCTGTTTTTCTAATTTTCACCCAGTTGACGTAAAATATGGAGAAAAGACCTACCGTTCTGCCGAACATGCTTTCCAGAGTACCAAAGCCGAACATTTCGGCCTCCGCTATCTGGCACGCCAGATACACGAGGCGCCAACACCGGCCCAAGCCAAAAGACTGGGAGGCAAAGTAGGTCAAAAAGTAACCTCTGAACAGATGCGTGACTGGGAGAGGGTAGAAAATCGAGTGCTGCAGGAAATCGCCACCGAAAAATTCAAGCATAATGACGAGCTCAGAGAGAAATTATTAGACCCGAATATCAAGGGTTTCTATGAGATTACCGCAAATAGAAAGTGGGGAGTGGGCCGGAACTCACGAGGCGTCCTGACAGCTAATGGAAGCAGGGTCCCCTTGAAAGTTCGGTCATTCGCAGGCACAAATGCGTTTGGACTAATATTAAACAGTATCAGACAGGAACTTCGACAACAACAAGGTTAGAGAGTTACCTGGAATGTAATTATAGCGGATTCATAGCCTAAATTGAACTGTCATGGCGGATCAGAGAAAAGATCTACTCGTTATTGGTGATTCTAGAGCGGCTGGCCTATCGGACATACTAACTAGGTTAGACCCTAATATCAACAGTTCGGTATTCGTCGGACGGGGAGCTGATACCTTACAGCTAGTGGAGAGGGCATCCAATGTTTTAAGACTAGATAGGCCTAAGGTGATCATTATGGCGTCAGGGATATGCAATATAACCCAAAGAAACAACATTACCAAGGAGGTGAGTCTCCAATACTATTGTCCAGTAGAATTGTCATCAGTCACTGAGGGAGTAATAGAGAGAGCCAGGAAAATGATAGAACAACGATCTCCACCCAACATGGCCCCGCCCACCATCATGTTTTCTACCACTTTTGGGGTGGACTTAGTGCAGTATAATGTCTTCACCTCACAACGATCTAAACTACTCAACGAAATTCTCACTCCAAGCAAAATCAGAGCAATAGCGGACGACCAAGACACCCTAAACAGACTGATTATATCGTATAATAATACAGTAGGAGCCAGTAACAAATACCATCAAGTTCCTACACCGTACATTGGAAAACTGATCCATATGCGGAGGTCTGGTAGATTCCGTCCGACCACACAACAGCCAGTTTACACCAACGAATCCCACAAACTCTCATCTGACGGATGCCACCTAACTGAAGAACTAAAGGAGGAAGTGGCAAAACAGTTCATCAAAGCCTATGAAAAAGTTTAAATTATAAATTTTAAATAAGATCACTATGCAAAACATTTCAAGAAAGTCTCTGCCTATCAAAAAACAGGAATATCTCTAAATATAATGTAGTAACCATTCTCCATCTAAACAGATAAGGGATCTCACCGTTAAAATGTGCTCGCGTGAGCCAGTCCTACGTGTGAAAAAACCCGATATCAACTGCGATGGAGGTAGGGAAAATTAGGACTAAAATTAGGAATAATTAGAAAAATAAGGAAATTTTGAATGGTGAATATTGAAAATAGGGCTTGCTTGTTTTAATGCCCATGCATGTATATGCAATCTGTAGTAGATAGGAGACAACAAATTTTATGCATTCAGTATCAGAAATGTCCATGACGATCAAAAAGTGTTAAAAAACCCCAGTTCAAGAGAAATATTGTTATATGTGGGTTTATCGAATAAGCAAAGGTGTAACATTATAAAGTATGATGTATTTTGAGATATAAGATTATATCGGAAAAAGTTTTTCATGGTCTAATGTGAAAAATGACTTCCCATTGAAATGTGAAATAAGAAAGAAAAATATGAGTATTCTACTATGTGCAAGAATTTTATAACAGTTCTAAATGTACAAAAATAGGTAACAGGTTACTCTAAAGAGTAATGTTTAACATACAGAAAGGTCACGATAATAAGAGATAAGACAAGATGGAGAGACTGGGCCCCTCACATTCTGAGACAGGAGCTCGCTAGAGCCCGACATCTGAATGATCAGTGACCGGCTTCTCCTATCCTCATCTGATCTCTATTTTCCCCCCAACATCCCACTAAAATTGAATGAAAGATGTAATTATAAGAGAGCAGTGGAGAGTTAAAAATAGGACAAAGACTAGACATATTTCTAATTTTCTAATTTTCTCCCAGGTCCATATCTCCATTTCTAGCAAGCGTATTTTGTAACGGGAAGAAATGAAGAAATTATTGTACCATGACTCTGGTATCATTTTAGAAAATGACATCAGAGTAGTGAAGTGTATATACCGTCATAAGGACGATAACCTAGCAAATGGTTGTGCTAGGTACAGTGTCTTGTTAAATTGCCGAATTGTTAGGCCAATGTCATTTAAAGAGGTGTCGTTCTATGTAGTTTCTACAGAATTGGGTTATTATATTTCTGGGAAAGGTAACTGGTATGCGAATGTGACCAGATCTAAATTAAATCCAAAGAATGGATTATGAGACAAACCAAATAGGGAATCTTAAGGGACTCAAAATAGTATCGTGGAACGTCCGAAGCATACTTCAAAAAATAGATCAGATTAGACAGGCAGTAAACGAAATGAAGCCCCAAATATTATCAATACAAGAATCCTGGCTAAACAAAAATGTTAATAATAATGAAGTAAATATAGACGAATACAAATTAGTAAGACTAGATAGAAAGATGAAAAGAAGAGGTGGAGGACTTCTCACGTACGTGCACGAGTCCCTTGAGATGAATGATGAAGATAAATTGGGTGAATTATCAATTTCAAATAAAAACATAGAGATGCAAGTCTTTAAAATTTCCAAGAAATTCATGAAACCAAAGACGATATTCAATGTTTACAAACCCCCTCAAGGAGGGATACAAGAGGCTTTAGAATCTCTTGACGAGGCCCTAGATAAAGTAGATTCATCTGGTGAGATTATAGTAATGGGAGACTTCAACTACGACTCAGACATTGTTGAGGAGAGCAAAACACTAAATGCAGATAGGTTCAATAGGCTTCTAAATAAGTATAATCTACAACAAAAAATAAAAGTTCCTTCAAGAGTGAGCAAGAACTCTAAGTCAAAGATAGATCATATCTATACTAATGTAAAAAACAAGAATGAAAGCGGGTCGATTAATATCAACCTTAGCGATCATAACCCAGTCTTTATACAAATAAAGAAAGTTAGAAATAGTTATGCTCACGAATCATTTGAAGCAAGAAATACTAAAAAACTAGATATTAGATTATTACAAGAAATTCTTAGGGATGTCGACTGGACAGAATTTTATGGGGAGAGGGACGTAGACAAGGCTTGGGGTTTGCTCTACTCAACAATAGAGAAATTTGTGGATAGAATGTGTCCAATAAGAAGGTTTAAAAATGTAAGGAAAACGCCAGAATGGTTCACTGATGACATAATAAGAATGTCTAAGCTTAGGGATAAGGCTTTTCTGAAGGCTAGGAAAAATAAGTCGGAGGATAACTGGAAAACGGCAAGGAAGCTGAGGTGTCAGGTTGACCTTGAAGTCAAAAGGGCTAAGCAGAATTTCTTTAAAAACCAAATTGAAATTAATAGATCCGATCCCCACAAATTCTGGGATATAGTTAAACCCATAATGTCCAAAGATAAGAGTAAAAGTAAGGAGAAAAACCTTACATTAACCTCGGACAAAGGGGAAAAAGCGATTGGAAAGGCAGCAGCCGAAGTATTTAATAAATTCTTCATAAATATAGGGCCAGACTTAGCTGAAAAAATAGAAAACGATGAATTATTAGATGATAATAGTAGACACGAAGATAGCACAGAGGAAGGAAACTATGACGATTTTGTATTCAGGGAAATAAACCACACCTCAGTGGAACTTGCTTTACGCAAAGTAGGAAATTACAAAGCCTCGGGCATTAAGTTAATGCCGACAAAGATTCTGAAGCCTTGTATAAAAGCACTAAGTTTTCAATTCTCGCATTTATTTAATCTCTCCCTGCAAACCAGTACTATTCCAGGAGATTTCAAAAATGCCACTGTTACACCGTTGTATAAAGAGGGAAATAGGCAAGAAGCGGGCAATTATAGACCGATTTCCTGCATAACACTACCCGCAAAATTACTAGAAAGTTGCGTTCAAAACCAATTAGCAATGCATCTAGAATCAAAGAATATTTTAAGTGAGGCACAATATGGCTTCAGGAAAGAAAAGTCGATTAACGACGCCCTTGATAATCTTTTCCAATATACTTATAACAATATAAATAATAAAAAGTTAACTGATATAGTGTTTCTGGACTTTAAAAAAGCCTTTGACACGGTGAATCACGAATTATTATTATCTAAATTATATAAATACGGTATTAGAAATAACACACTTAAGTGGTTTCAAAATTATCTGTCGGAAAGACATCAAGCGGTGACTATAGATGGTTTTCTTTCCTTTCAGGGGAAAGTCAGATGTGGTGTTCCTCAGGGAACATCACTAGGCCCACTATTATTTATATTATATATAAATGACCTTCATACAGTAGTAAAACACAGTAAAGTCCAACATTTTGCTGATGATACGGTAGTTTATAGTGGTAGAGACAGAAATGAAAATTCAAACACTGGAATGCAGGAAGATTTGATAAATGTAGTGCGTTGGTGTGTCAGGAATAAGATTTCCTTAAACACAAAAAAATGTAAGTTCATGTCTATTAACATGAAACAAGGAGCTTCGAAGGTGAAAAATGAAATGGAATATTACCTGGGCTCACAAAAATTGGAACAGGTAGATTGTTATAAATTCCTGGGGGTGGAAATAGACAGTAAGGTTGACTTTAAAACCTTTTTAGTTAAGAAGATCAACATTGTAAAGAGTAAGGTAAAGGCTTTATCTAAGCTATATGGAGTATGTGACACTCAGACATTATTATTGATTTATAAAGCAACAATATTACCATTAATTGATTACGGGGATATTTTCTATCAGAGTTGTGCCCAAAATTATCTGGATAGACTTCAATCTTTACAAAATTCTGCGTTCAAAATAGCACTTAAACTACCAAGATATACTAGCACAAAAGAAATACACATAAAAGTAAATATGCCATCTTTAAAAACAAGGAGAAGTAGCCACCTTCTTGAATTGGCTTTTAGGAGAGCACTGAAGGAGGAAAATATAGACAATAGAAGTATAAACCTCAGAAGCCTGAGGGATGGAAAGAAACTTCTTGTCCCACACCCCAAAAATGAAGCTTTCAAGAAATCTTATATTTACAGAATGTCGGGTCTATGGAATAACCTGACCAGAAAAAACAGAGATATTAAAACAAGAAAGGATTTTAAATGCTATCTGAAAAATAGCTACCCCCAGGAACATGACGATTATTTGTATGTTGATACCTAAATATAAACTTGAATGAATATTGTTGTTAATGTTGTAAAAGTTTTGTTGTAGACTTGAGTCTTCGATATGTTTCGTGGACTTGAGTCTGGAATATAAACTTAACTGAATATTGTTCATGATATGTGCAAATTTTATTGTGGAATTGAGTATAGAAATTTTGTAGGATACATTGCAAAATAATTAATACTATAGGGGAATACTATAGGGGGGAACTAAACAAGCATGTAGGTCTTGTGAATCGAAAGGCCGACTCATTGCGGCATTTAGCGGGATAGGGAAGGAAAAATGCATTCACTGTTATAAGTATTGTATATCTCAAATTGAGGTATTGTTTATTCAGACAGCTTTTACCTGACCATAATTCATGGTTGATAACATTGTGAAATTTCATCTGACACATCAAAAACATCGATGATTATAGAGTACCTTATATAAACATTGAGGATACTAGTACTAAATCTTTGTTACTAGTACTAAATCTTTGTTACTAGTACTACATGTGCTAATTACGGACTGTACTTCGTATCTATAATTATAACTTGGACAATCCGAGGAAAGAACACTGAATCTACGTAATGCAAGAAAGAACATTGAACATTACATTATTAACTATTACAAAATAAACTTTTAACTAGCATTGGATCGTACGGTAGATCTGCCCCGCAGAGTATTGTTTTCCAATTCAGATGTAAAAGGCAATTTATTGTAAGCTGAAAACTGAATAAAAGTTGTTATATATATATATTCGATTTTCTCTCCGGCACATGGATACATCGCACTCTCTTCTCATCTGTGTCTGAACGAGCATGCAAAACATTAAATAGACAAAACCTGTACCAAATAAACACACTGGTCTTCGATGTCGTTTTTGTTTTTGTTTTTGTTTGTCTTTTACGTCGCTTCACCCCTTTATATAGACCCATGAACATCTATATGCGTTTGCGCTACAACTCTACCTATAAACATGATATATTATGACTACTGAACAGCGGAGGTTACCATTCTTTTTTCACATCATTAACCTGATTCTGCGGTTATATGGTTTGGACATGCCATACAGTATGTTTCCACGGTACATGTGTGGATAATATACAACTTCTGGTCGAGTTCTATTCATGACCTGATATGCTTGTGTGCATATTATTAACCAACCGCTACATACTTGACCTACGCGATCGAGTACATCCCAGTGTTAGGGGGAAATATTACAAACTGTTGTATAGGTTAATCCAGGCTTTCCACTCCTTTCTGTGAGCGCTGCTTATATACGAGCAGTCCTGCATAGTTCTTAGCTTTCTTTTTAACTCCCTGAGGAAGTCGAAGAAGCAAATATTGTTTCCACCAAACAGTTTTGTCTTATATATATAAAATCTGGCGTAAATTAGAATGTAATTCCAAACCCTATATTTTTCCTCAGTATTTGGTATTCCAAGAATCATAAATACGGCATTTAGATCATTCGAGATTTCCTTATCCAGCCATTTATCATTGCTTGACCAGTTTTTGAGATTGTGCCAGAAGGAGCATGTCTTTTCGCAGTCAATAAAGAAGTGAAATAAATCATCGATGGAATCACAGAATTTGCACAGATTGGATGGAATGATATCCATGTCGCACAAGTGAACATTACACACAATTAACTTGTTAATGACCTGATATTGGAAAGATTGAAGTCTCACATCCCTTGTACAACAAAATGGAACTTGATACCAATTTTTGAATTCTAAGTTGGTGATATCGATATCCTTATTTAAGAACCTGCTGTACCAGTCCTTATTTCTCTCTTTTGGGGAATACAAACACTTTTTGACCGCATCATACATTAGCTTGGTCGGGGAAGTTAAGATATCAATTTCTTCGACACCTATTAAGCATAACAGCTCGTCATTGTAATTTGAAACCTCACCTTCGTTAACAATTTTCAGCCAACTCGCTGGGATTTTCCCCTTTAAACTCATCTCTTCGAGGAAATTGATGTTTATATTGAAATCACTCTTGATCTCGTGTTTATTTCTAGTTCTACCATAGTTTATTACATCCTCGACCTTACTGATTTTTCTTTTTTTCCAGAGTTGGACATTGCTTATACCGTCTTCTAGTTTTATCCACCTATTATTCCAGATTTTCTCGCATAAGACACTGTCACGATCCATAATGCCATTATATAACATTACGTAATATCACCTAATGATATGTTATATACATTACCCAATATTATTATATAAGGTTACATTGAATTATGAATATTATATTAATTATGTAAGGTGACTAGGGCAAGTCTAGTCTACCTCAGTTAGTTCTTAGAATACTCTATAGGGGGTCATCCTGACCCTCCTACGGGTTCAACCTAACTCTAGAGTACCTGATTGGGCAGCCACTAATTATATCTCATTGGCTAATTAACTTAAGAAGGGCACTCTTTTTGCTCGTCGGCTGCTTAGAGCCATAAAATCTATTCCAGGTTTTAAACACTTCCGTGTAGAATTCTGAAAACTCGGCGTTAATGATTTGCCTATATGTACAAACCTTTCTAACGTTTTTGCCAAGGTTTTCTTTTACGATTGCTGACCATTTCCCTTTCGGGTTGTTTATTAGCCTTTGCACCCACTTTAGTTTGGTGGTAATCAACGGATATCATGGAGTTTTAGGCCGCCGTCGTTTATGTCTCTATTTAGATAGTAATGTGTGACCCTGTATTTGCCTTATCTCCATATAGAATCATTTACTAGTTTCTGGATTTCACATATTTTACTCTCCTCTATGACTATTAAACTAGCCACATATATGAATAGAGGTAATATTAATACATTTACGATAGTGATTCTACCTTTAATAGATATATCTCTTTTGCTCCAATGCTTAATAACAATGCTTGCTTTTTCAAAAGCTGACTTGAAATTAATAGAATTTTGTAACTGCTTGCTGTATGGATAAACCAGGTGAATGCCCAAAATTTTCATGAAGTTTGTCCAGTTAATGTTTTGACAAATTGGCTGAGTTAATATCATTTTGCCTATGTTAAAGCCCCTGGTTTTACTGACGTTTAAAGTTAGACCAGACACCTCACTAAATTCACTAGTAATACTCATCATTCTGGTGAGTGAACTCTTGCTTTCGGCCACGATAGTCATGTCATCTGCGAACTGGATTATCTTATTTTCCACGCCGCCAAAAACAATACCACTACACTCTGGGTCGGCACGAATTCTTGAAGCCAGCCTTTCTACCACAACAATAAAGAGTAAAGAAGATATAGGGTCGCCTTGTTTAACGCCCCTTTGAACGTCAAACCACTCAGAAAGGTGCCCGTTATTGGTAATGCAAGCTTTGGATCCTGACATAAGGCATCTAAATCCACCTCAAAAAGTTGTCACCTATACCTAAATCACTCAAACATTTATACAACTATTTCCATGATATTGAATCATACGCTTTTTTGAAGTCAAGCGATACAAACAGCCCTTTCTTCTAATTTTTGTCTAAATATTGTGTAACATCTTCTAGTCGTCTGACTGCACATCCAATCTGTTAATTAATCTTGATTACCTAATATATGGACAGGTTATCTGCAGCTGGGGTCCAGTCAACTGTCAATCATTGAATTTGTATTTGAAAATAACTGTATTGCAAATGAATGCCGTCGAAGGGGAGCTCTCCAGCTGCTGGTAGGTTTTCAGCCCCCTGCTAAGCAAAGTTCAGTCGTCTTTTGTAGAGTACAATATCAATGTAGCCACAGACTGACGTTGGTTCTCTACAAGTATTATAGTAACAATTTGAATAGAAAATTGAATCAGTGAATAAATATACGTTATGGCTAACGTGTGAATAAGTAAAGCTTACTTTGGTATCCCTTGAATCAGCCATTTAAATGCAAATATAATATAAATATACCTATAATGCCAGTATCATCTTTAATATACTGTTACATACTATCACGTAGTAACATTGCATAAATGATTAAATATTATTATATAAGGTTACATTGAATTACGAGTAATAATTATGCAAGTGACTAGTGCAAGATCATGCCACGTCACTAGTAGTTTAGGTGATACTTGAGCCACCTAGAATAGTTAAAAACTACAGTGTATAATAATATCACATGAAATTGATTAATTACTCAAATAAAAGAGTCATTATTCCAAATATACCATGTTATTGCTTGATTTTAAAAGACTTGGAATCTAGAGTTTGGTAGGCACAGTGAGGAGTTTCTTCCAGGACATAGGAATTCGGTTAAACGATTTCATGTTAATCTGTTATGATAACACGCGCAGCAACATGTGACATATTAGCAATTGATTAATCTTACATAATTATGTATGGTATGATGGTCATTTCTCGGAGGATAAACATATAATATTTAATATTTAATACATAAAATATTCATAATTGTTATACATAATAATTTCATATTTAATAATCAGTTGCAAAATATTGCGTCATATTATATGATCCATTTTGCAGCTATTAATCATTGAAATATGACCATGGCACTGTCATGAGGGGTATTCTCATCATTCCCCGACCATTTATCAATGGTGGTTCATTGGAGCACCGCTGGAGGGCCTACCATAACACTCACAATCATCTATTGGACAGCAGCCTTCATACATCGGCAGCCTTCATACATCCTCGCTGACTCTTTACCTAAATACTCAAAATTGTACAAAAGGAAGGAAACCACTAAAACAAATTATACCTAAGAATGAACAATTACGAAAATCAATCCTTTTTAGAATCCCGTTTGCTTGGAACTCTTTACAGACAATGGCCCATGGGATAATAGATCCAAAAAGCTTTAAGACGATATCAAAGAAATCACTAATCTGGCAAGACCAGAACTTTATTGACTAAATATTCTCAAGACTACATATGTGTCAATGAACAAATGTTAATTATTAAGAGAAACATACTTACCATTGAACTGAGAGTAAGATGCTTAAAAAATAGCTACTGCGCAATATCTAATATTCGAATGTATGATCAAAGATTATATTAAAAAAATGGCTGTGTGCCACCTTCGTCAATGACGACTGTGGGCTTGTTCACTGCATACCAATACTGTTAAAATAACAGTGAGCGTGTAGACCTCCCATAGCTGGAGAATTGCTCTCTGATAGCGATAAGAAAATCGAAAATAAAAGTTTCTAAATCTAAATCTAAAATCTAACCTCTCATGAGTAATGACTGACTGTAGGAAATCTCTGCGTAGATCCATACATGTATGCTTTCCCACCTTATACAGTTACCGGGCTTACATAATGTCATGCTATATTCTGTTTATTCACAAAGAGAAAATAAACAAAAGTTAGACTTGTCCAACTACAGTGTTGCGTCAATGGTACCAAAGATCGAGACACTTGCATTGAACTCATTTTCTTTTGTGTTTTGGTCCAAATTTAGTGAATGAAACACATTGGAAATTCATTTACTGTAGGAGGTTTAAAAGATGGTTACAGCCCCAAGACCATTCAAAGCAGTGACTTAAAAGTTCGGCACCATACAACACACCACCTGAATGAGAATGGAGTATGCATATCTAAATGTGTGTTGCTTAGCTAGCTTATCTTTTTATAACTGAGCTCTACACCATGCTGAGGGTATCTTCCATTTTCATATATGAATTGACCCTCTAATTCTACTCTACTCAAATTTCCAAATATCAATTTACCTAATAAATTGATCGCTCTGATATTCCACACATGGCATGGCGTAACTCATGCTAGTCGTGGAATTACATTCCCAACTGACACATCAATAGTGTGCTTCTATTCAATAATTCTTAAACCACTACTCATTTCAAACCACAGAAAAAGGGTTGAATTCACGATCAGGTGTTGCCTTCATACCCAAGTGGATTAACATTATATAATTGTTCAAACTATCTTGCACTCAAATTATTTTTAAAACACTGATCTAATAGAATTGAACTTTCACTAATAGAAGTATGTGGTAATATACTAGTTACCATCTGTGAGAATTGAGAAGCTCTACTTGAGGTAAAACTAGTGCGAAAAGCCACTTTAATACCTTCATCACTAACATAAATTAGAAGTAGTGAAGATGGTGCATGGTACATGGTACTATGAATTTATTTTAATATCCAAATGCATAAAGAAATGTGTAGCACAAAAATACAATTTTCACTCACACCCACAATTACAAATTGATGGCAAATGGATAAAGGCACTCAACACTGTTGAACCTAATGGAATGAATATAAAATTGGAACTGGATATATAATGTAACCTCCATCAAAATCACTGAAATAGTTAAAAACACACAAAACCTGAAAATATCATAGACATTTTAGAGATAAGCTAGTCTTTGGATACAGATGAAACCCAAATAACAGTATCTATGTTGAATTTTAATAGGCTTATAGCATATTCGTTTCCTACTGCACGAAGCAATGCAGCACTGCCAGCTGATTGTGCAGTTTCACAGTTTGTGAAAAAAAACCCCCAAAATTGGTTCCCCAATGAAATAAAAAGGTATTATATTTCAACATCACCAAAGAAATAATGAGTTAAAGCCTGTTGCTCGTGGAAACATAATGCTAATAAATCACACTTACTACACGTTCAAATCCATCGCATCACCTTCACTGCTCCTCTGAAAACTGGCAGCTCAATACGCAAGCCCCCCCCCCCCTCTCCCATTCCGCCACTACTTTTGAGATCCTTTATTTAAATTAATTATTCCTTTCATTTCCTTTCATTAATGTATCCTTTTTATCTATTTGAGTATCAATTCATTATTTAGTTAAAGATCAATCACTTAATTAATTGTAGAATTTATTGATGAAAATATGAACTACATTAGACTCACATGTTTACCTTTTAATAAATAAATGTTTAAAAACAAATACATAGTAATGTATCATAATAAATAACAATTGTCGACAAGAACAACAGTTCTTGTAAAAGGTGTTCCTAGATTAACTTATTTTCACAAAGAGATTACCTTTTTAAAACGCACACAATATAGACACCTGGAGATGAGTAATGGTTTGGTTTGTCCCACAAAATGAATACTCATCTCCCATGCCTATGGTACTCAGCCCACACACTTCTAGGCACTCCACTCGGCTTATATCTTAATCAATCCTGCGTTTCGTGGGGAGTCAAATGTCAATGAGTCAGCTACCAGGAAAGCTATCAGGAAAGCTTCGGAAGATCAGTTCTCAGTTCTGGAGATATTTCATGATGAGCAATGACATGAGAACAGTCTGAACACTCTAAACCACAGCAGGAAAGAGAAAAGGCATGTGGATGTGTCCTGGAACTAGGATAAGCGGTTTTCTCAGTGCGAATGTCCCAGACAATTCTTGTCCCCTAACAAGATGGATAGACAAATGCATGTGGCTATAGAGGTATCGCTGACCAGCTGTAGATTTAATGAAATGCAGGTCTCTCCTACTGACTGCATGTACCATTTAATCACCCTTTTAAAATAACGACCTCAGATATCATGAATATAATTAGTATACATAATTCTATAAGACAAGTGGGTAGTGGGTGTGGCAATAAAGAAGGAGAGAAAGAGAGAAAATAATCAGGGTTTAGAATCCTCATAATCTCCCTATCATATTATGGCCCCCTCACAATGTAAACATCCAACTGGTCGTACAACTTACAACTGAAGACTTATTACATCTCACACTAGCTGACTCGAATCGGGAGCACCCCGCTAAAAATAGGCCAAAAAAGTGTGTTTTATGGATATCACCGTTACAACGCACGTTGTAACGGATAGCCCAACTTGTTTTTTTTTCTGTTTTCTGAAATGTAAGTCTTACAACTGTAAGCCTCACAACTGGCACTCACACTGTTACGACTGTATGATCCGATTCAACATTTGAGTCTTGAGTTTTGTCGTCAACAACAGGTCAAAAACGGACCTTACATTGGGAAAACTAGTTGTAAGGAGTTGTAACATGTTGTAAGGCTTACAACTCATCGGATGCGTACAGTGTGAGGGGGCCATTAGGATATGTCCTAATTATAATAATATTTTATTGATAATGAGTATGCCCAGATATACTTTTTCCAAAGTTGACAAAAGGTATGTTTTATACATTTATGCTAGAAGTGCACATTTTTCCCATCGTGATCATACCAAATCCTATCTTTAATGAACAATTTATTCTTGCTAAACCTGGAGCTGTAATTATATTCGTGTAATTATAACAATCAACCAGCTGGTCAATATTTTAACAGTCAACCAGCTGGTCAGAGATGGTCCGACTTGAAGCATTCTTTTCATTTATCTAGGAAACTTTTATCACACAAAGTGAACCAAGCATCCTGTGCCTTACAATATGCACATTGGCAATGGAATGTTCAATGATTATGTGGGAAGATAAACTTACTATGTCTCTTCCTTTTCATCTCTCATTGATGGATCCTCTCCTCCTCACCTCTCCTCACCCCAACATTCAGGACGTTTTCTCTAATGTTGTGTTCTTCCAAGATATAATTCGCCCAGATAATTATGTTGTGTCCTTCCAAGATATAATTTGCCCAGATAATACTTTTTCTTAACTGACTCGAGGTCTTGCTTTTTTACTCGGAGAAGGACCTATTGGGTCGGTGACCTCGTCTTGTCATTTGATGCCCAAGATCTTGTGGAGGCATCTCAGGTAAAAGGCATTTAGTTTTTGCTTTTGACTGGCATATATGTTGTCCATGTCTCGCTGCTGCCTGGTACTGGTAGACTATCAGTCTTGGGTTGAGTGTATGGTTGCGATTTTCTCATACTTTCCTCTTGAGTTTGGACATCACAGTGGCTGCTTTGACATGTCTGGTGTTTGTCATTACAGATCAGTGGGACTAGATACCTAATGTTGCCGAGCCATGGATTGGTGCATTCTGTGCTATGTTGTGAAAGCTGCATTCTCAGCTATTGGGTGAAGTCGTCAGAAAATGTACAATTCACTTTAAATAATCCTCTCAAACAATCCAAATTTCCGACAGAAATGAGGTTCGATATACAGTTCAACATAAAGTAACACATAGTTTGATTCAACACAATACTAAATATACTCAGATATACCTTGTATTGATATTCTTTTAGCTTAATTTAGTAGACTATTAAACCAATTGAGCTGCCGATTGTACATTTTCTGACGATCTGGCCCTATTTCAACAGAAATCTTACTAAAATGTACTCATATTCTGATGTACACGACCGAATTCATCTTTATGTTTATACACGAATTTGAAATCAAATCGAGAAAACGGCCGTGAGTGAGCGGTAATAGGTGAAGCCATCACAGGAAAGGATGTCAACGGGTCAAAGCTCCAAAACATTGGTCAAATGACTTTTAGAAGGGTTGGAAAAGAACGGATCAAAAAGAAGAAAATCATTAAGTTTTTGGCCAATGTTAACTGAGAAAGAAACTCTATGTTGTCGTTTACAAACACTAGTATCACATTCTAATATAACCAAGCATATGCATTTAACTATTTCTTAGTAGAAAATTGTCTGGATGAACTGCAAGTCCTATTCTGGAATATTCTAAGGATCTTGTTGATGGATTAGCTGCTGCCTACGAATCAGCCGCCCATATTCTGAGGTCGCTTTACTGCTTCCATATTGCTTTGAAAACGGGACATAATATTATTTTGACACATAACGACAGAGTACCAACAAAGCACATTACATAAAAGCAATATTCATGCGAAATGTCATTGGATAAGTGGATTTGTTTGAGTTGATAATTCAAAAGCCCGACTCACTGTGGGCCCAAATAACAAGCATATATATATATATATAATATGTCATTTCGCTAGGTAAAAAAATGATTGTAGCAGACATATAATCCAAGTGACATTATATTGGCTCGATCTCAAGGGTGCGGAAAATATCCATGTTGAAGCTGTGCATAGAGGTCAACCATGCAACAACTACCTAACATGATTTGAGCAAAAACAAGGAAACTTAGTGTTCTTCCTCATAATAATATACGAAAATACATATATCTTTCAAGATCTGTGCGTTAAATAACATTTGCGTGCAAAGATAGATGAATGAAAACAGAACAAATAAACGCCAACAAAACGGACATAGGCCGGAGCTATGTTAAATTAGGCAAAAACACAGAAAGTTCTCATGTACACATGATAAGCTATTTGACTAGGGACCATTTGTAATTTTGCCTTCATAAAACCCTAAACCGTGGATGCGTTAGCACCTGTCGGGTTGATTCTCTTTTGATGAAAGACCCGAACCTCTAGAGAATCTGACAGCTTCTGGATACATCCCAAGACATGGGCTTAAGTTTCCGCCTTTGCGTCCGCATCAATGAAGCTCCTGTGGGCCTGGGAACATCCTCTTATAATCATAAACTTCTGAGGGATATGAAACATGCATGATAGAGGCCTTGACATGCTAACAGATACATAGAGCGTTGATAGTATGATTATGGTAACAGACATACAAAGCGACAACTACATGTGAGAAGAAACATACTACCTTTAGAGTGGAAGTCATAAATGAGTATGTAAATCTCCACAGCTCACATATAGCGACTCTTGAAATGATATCAGAATATGATGTTTTAGTATGTATAATGATGTGGTGATATAGATCATATAATGTATGATCTATATCACCACATCATTATACTATTATATAATAAAATATATATACTCAAGGATGTATACATATGACTATATGCAAGACTGTCCCCACCACCTATAGTGCCAAGTTTAGACACCTCTCTGTTGACCACCGGTCAGGAGCCATTCTGCTGCTGGTTGCCGTGCTCCTACCATACCACTCCGAGAAAATCTTCTTGGAAGTCAAATGATTGAGTTATTGAATAAGATAAAAAAATGATTTAATAATTATATAATATAAAGGTTGGTCGCATGGCTTGCTGGCAAGGCTTCGTGTACTGTTGTACCAACCAAAATGAAAAAAAAAGAGTGTATCCTTCAATGGATGTAAGCTATGAAAACGAATTGCCAGTTTTTACAAGAAATTTAATATTGCTGATGGCGTTGATAGATTTGGATGTTTAAAGCTGCCCTAGAGTCGTCCCAATTTCCATAGTATAAATGAACACTGGGCGCTGCTATGGTCAAGGAGCTTCAGCTATACATAAAAGTCATCATACTTTCCATTAAAATGCATACAATACTTTCAAACAGGGTTTGAGTAACTTTTATATACCGGTATATGAAATAATATGTTTGATTGCGTTCCTATTCTATTACTAAGCAGGGCTTTGTTGCACAATGAATTTCCACAAACGTGCAGCCTAGGAATTAAATCGTAGTTGATCTTTGATAAAGAACGAGTAAGAGAAGCAACAAGCAGACTCTGTTGCACAAGGACCCGTCCTAAGTCTGCACGTTCTCAAGCTGCACACTCTTGCTCGTACCTATACATGCAATACGGTAATGATCAACAGGTAACCTGTAGACCCAAGAGGAATTCCTTTTTATGACATCATTAGTCAATGCTTGTACTATATATAAACCAGAACAATCAGAACTTTCGGACACAGACACTCACTTATGTACATTTTTGGTTTCCAATAGGTCACTCTTTATACACTGGTTTATTTATTTCCTGATCGTGTTCGTTCTTTGGGTACTGATGAGAATCTGTTGCACAATAAATTTGTGGGTTCACATTCGTATATAATCGTGAGAACATAGACAAATATCTGGGTGAAAATGGTGTTGCACAAGCCAGTTACGAACAGACTTAGGACGACCCTGAGGGTTGTCCTAAGTCTGTTCGTAACAATTATGGGCGCATATATAAATAATTTATTCAGTAATTTCAACACATAAATGAATAAAAACAATATTGTAAGTGTTTGCAATGTAATTCTCGATTTTTAACAACATTTAGCTATTCGTGGGAATAAAGCCTGCTCGTTGCAATTCACTCCTGTTCGTTCGTTTCTGTTCCCTCAAACTAATGTGCTTGTTTTCCTACCTTCCCCTGCCCTGTAAGATGTGTGTAAGTGGCTGTGTGTGTGTGAGTGTGTGTGTAATACATGTGTGCATGTGAGTATGTGAATTAGATCAATACTTCCTGGCTAATAAAGGTTGGAATAGACATGGGTTGTGATGTCATAAGGCGGAAATCTACTGGCTTATACTGGTTACCCATTGGTACCGTATTGTGTATAAAGGTACAATGAAGATTATGACACTTAAGAACGTGTAGGAGTATGAAAGAGTAGGATCAGCCCTTGTGCAACAGAGCCTGTTCTTTTCTACTCTTACCTGTTCTTAACCAAAGATCAACCACAAATGAATTCCCTGACTGCACATTTGTAGACATTCAATGGGAAAACAGCCTGTTCTATTCCAATCTTTACCCATTCAATGTCTATGCTGGATGACTGACTGCCGCTGACTATTCTAATAATAGTGCCATAGCCTCCACACACATAAACAAAGCAATCAAACCCTTGATACATGCATGATTATCAGGAAGATTGGTGTATGTTCTCACGAGTATGGACAAACGAGAACCCACGAATTGGTTGTGCAACAAGTTCTTGTAGGTTTGCCAAAGAACGAATATGATTAGGTAAGATTAAGGAAGGAGCAAGGCATTGAGACCCTGTACGAACGAACAGCAAAGATTGGGCTACGAGCAGCGTTGTGCAACAAAGCCCAGAACAGTTAAATTAAAAGGTATGCAACGTATGTTTTTGTAATCCACTTGATGACTTATGGAATTTTGATATTATAGGATTCCGCCAACCATGTATGAAGCTGTGTATTAAACTAAAATTTGGCACAGGATTTGAGTACTGAAACCAATGTAGATCTATTTTGATTATTTTCTACATGACAATAAGATACTGGGCAAGAAAACCACTGTGAATACTCGAGGTATACGTTGAGGAGTAGAAATAACAACAAGAACTAGAATATTACTCTGGTTTATTCTGAGAGGCCAACTGGGTAGAAATAATATCAGAGGGCTGTTGCACAACGCCTGTTCGTTGCAAATTCGTGACTGTTTTTAGCCTTTCTGTTGCTCAATGAGATTCGTAGAAATCCCTGCTCGTTCTTTGTGCAACGAACGAGAACCTGTTGCACAACCAATTCTAGGTGCTCGTTCGTTGGTATATATGACCATATTCATTATCTAATTACTTTAATCATTGATATTAAGATAAAATGACAATGATTCTATATCAAACCTAGACTTCAGTCATACATAAATGATTCTTGACTATTGTTGAAGCCTAAATGCAAGATATTTTGCTAATAAACATTTACAAATATGAGGCCTGCTATTCATTGATCCTCGTTGACTGACTTATAATGGCCATTAGAGGTCAGAAGCTAGACCTACGAACGAGCAACCATATGAAATGTACAAGAGTGGGTTAATTGTGTACATTTCTGCTCGTTCGTGGGGACTTTTAGACACATTTTGAGGCATAAATTATGTTGCACAATGAAAAGTTAGGACGACCTATAGGGTTATCCTAAGTCTGTTCGTACCTAATTTGAAGGACCCTACAATTCATTTATTGATATATATCACTTTATAATGAGCACAAAATGATACATTGAAAGTTTTCCACATTTATTATTCATTTTTCTATGTTTTGGATATTCGTGGCTATGAGGCTTCCTCGGCAGGTTCATTGATGTACCTACACTGTTATAAATAAGCGTGCTTTTACACGAAAGAGCGCGCTGTGCTACACGTCTAGTTAGTGTACTCCCACGCGCCCCAGAAAGCTAGGCGTGGTGGTCACTCAAGGGTGGCGAAGCTGGGGGGGGGGGGGGGCGGCAGAAGTGGTGGCGGCGGCATAGACCTTAGGGACCGACCTAGATGAGGCGCGACTGACCCGCCCTCTATGAGGGTGGAATCCCACATCAGAAATTCTTCCTGTCGCCCCCTGAATCAGCGTCCTCTCCCCATATATAAACGACCTGTCCTTATGGCCTAAAATTGGTTGTTATCCCATGTAAGTTGTGACCTGTAATTCGCCTGAGAGAAACTTCACTTAGTTAGCTACCCTTTTGTCTGGAAAAACTACTGCGTTCATGGTCTACCAATGTTGTTTTGAAAACATTCATGCACCCTCTACCTGTGGTCACTCACTCTTTTGGTCCTATGGCTATTCCATTCAAACTTTTGCACACAGCACCACTGGCCACTACCACCATGCTCATGCTTCCCTCCCTGCTTCCCCACGGTAGTGGCGTTGGCCACTACTGTAGGGAGCAGGTATTACACACAAACATTAACAAGGAAGAGAGAGTGTGGGAAGCAGGGCGGGGTGGTGGGCAGTCATTAAAAGTGAGAAAAACGACAACTATAAGGACAAAAACAGACAATAAAATAATATCCTTAGGCCTATAGCTAGCGGGCTAAATTTGTGGACAGCTATATTCTATTTATATACCTACCAACCCTTTACCATACAACCTGCACCTGCTGCTTACTTTCATTACTTCGCTGACCACTGACTGGGCAGGTGAGATCACACTTGTATTTGCTGAAATTGAGAGAGCGTCTGTACTTGTCATTACTTGTATAATTATGTATACATGTAGGCCTATGTTTTGTTGTATATTTTATAACGCGCCCATACGGCCCTATTTGCTTGGATATATTTACTGACCAGGGAACGTCTCCAGATTTGCATTGTATCATTTAGATTTCCATTAAATCATTATGTGTGTGTGTGTGACCTGTCAATCAAACTCATGTTGAGTGTCTCCAAAACAAACAATCCAGATAGTATAACCGTGTGAGGGTAGCAGTGTTTTGCATGGTTATATTAGGCTATATTTATATATTAAATGTTTGTTATCACCCCCCTCCCCCTCCTGCTCCCTCCTACCTAGTGTCCCGCAGACACCACCGCCACTGGCGTCGTGTCTGCGGGACGCTTTATGCCTGCTCTGCTTGGCGTTAGGGTGACCCTAGGGCTCCAATGTGGTGGTGCCAATGGCAGTCAGCAGGTCCCAACGCATCCCCATAGGAATAGTATAGGAATATTGATAATCTATTTTACAGCCTAGATTGATTATTTCTTCGGACAAAACTTGGAGAGGACATAATATCGTTGCGATTTTGGGGTAAGGATGTCGGCTATCGGTATGTTTAAAAGGAAAACAACGTGATCACGTTGAGTTCTGTAAGTACTTGGGCCTTGACACTAAAAGCCTGGGGCGACGGAATGATTCGAAGTATGCCAGCTGCGCCCGCCTTTCTCAAGGCGGTTTATGGTTGCCTCTCATCAAGGTACAACCAAGGCAGTCAAAGAGGTAACAATCCAGATAGTGTACCGCTTGAAAGATATAATTATTTTAGAGCTATTTCAGCAGATCTGACGGCCTAATATTGTTTTTATATATAAAAATGAAGCATTGTTGCAAAAACGGCCCTCGCAAACCACCCGGAAATCCCGACTACTTAACTATTTCTAGCCGCTTGAAGGCAAGGCTTCGGCCGTTCTCGTCTGCAGACGTTTTGCTTTGAGTTGTCTGCTCAGGTTGTATGGGTTCAACCAACCCAACGACCAGCAGACATTAAGATTTTAGCAGAAGAATATATATTTCGCTACCTTTTTAATGGAATAAATGATAATCCCGGATTTTCTACCTGCAAAAGGCTATGAGCTTTGTTTTTCTAATTGGAGGGCTTCGCCGACCTGCCACTATATATGACGTCATTGTCCCCATGGTCACGTGACCGATTCGCATGATCTGATTGGCTTAGAGTCGTAGTGGCTCTTTTTGTTTTGTTATGGTGGCCATTGCTGACAGCTCTCGATTCGAATACGCGGTTAGCGATATCTTATTAATTTATTCAGTAAATGACACATGTTCCCATTTGGACCTTGCTCCCCTTGACTCACTCTAGCTTCTGGGATTGGTTAGAAAGTTCCAGAAAAAAAGCATTAAATAAGGTCTTCGGAAGGCAGTGTCGGTACAGTATCGTTCCCCTTTTGGGCTGTTCACCGGCCACGTGACTTGAGTATCATAGCAAAGCTATTCCTGCTAGGAATAGCGGTAGGTGGTGCTTGTCTAGGTGGGAATATCCCCTCTGCATGGCATCACTCTTTGGATTACCCCACTATTTGACTGGGTCCACACCTCTAATATTGAGTAGAGTACACCCACGAGCATGTGGAAATATAACGAGTAAGGTTAGGACGAGGAATTGTGCAACAGAGGGCTAATCGTGCTCGTTCTTAGACCCTACGAGGACCGAATCCTGTTCGTTCATTGAATTTCGTTGTGCAACAGCCTTCAGATCGTACAGTAACAAGGTGTCAATATTCTAAAATAGGCAAAGACATAAGGTATGAAAATAAGCTCCATCTAATTAATGGAGAATAATGTGCGCATTGTCTTGCGCAGATAATACATTATTTAACCTACTCCCGAAGAAGGGCCAGTTAGCCCGAGTTTCAATAAAATCAACAACAAGTTTATTATGTTCTTTCAATGAACTCATAGATACTCCTCCGGCCCAACCCGATATAAAGTGATACTCCCCTCTACCTACTGTAGATAAATTATTTAACACAGCCTTTGCGCGCGCAGCATGCGTATGCCTATACACGTATCTTGCAAAGCAAGTACACGTGTACTGGGGTTAGAGGCATAATGGGTGACGTCAAAATAGGGTCACAACGGTCGCAACGGTTATGACCCTTTTGGCATTTTTTCAGTGACAGAGTCACGACCTGTGTGATCACACTTCACTGAAATTGTTAAAACTGAGTGCCGACGAGGAATCCCAAGAGTAACCAGGAAGCGACCTGAGCTTTTTTTAAAAACGATTTTTTTATACTGGCTTTTCAAGTTTTTCAACTGTACCAGTCCCACTCATGAATACATGCAGTATTAAAACTAAACCATTTTTAGATGGAGTTGTCCGCTCTGATAAAGGAGCTTATGATGCAACATATAAAGTATTTATCCACAATTTCTGTGAATAAGTAAGGGAACTCTGGCTCTGCTGTGTAGAATGTTAGACCTGGATGTGACTCGTTGTGACATATAAAAACATTTCACTCAGCTGAACACATCCTATTTTGACGTCACCCCTAAGTAGTATAACAAAAGTTGGCAGTTGTTATGGCACTACAACTGTTTAGGGGTGGGGTTAAAAGGGGCAATGCTGATTTGTTGAATTTGTTGAATTTGTCTTGAATTAGAGGACGGGACTAGAGTCATGTCTGGGTTTGTAAGTCACCTAATTGATACAATATGCTCATTAGGTCCAAACTAGTTGCCTTTCAATGTGCACAACATTCCCAGAATACAGTCTAAGCTCAGAGTTAAAAGTGCCCCTCCAAACTAAGGGAAAGGCAAACCGCAAAATGCCATTATAATTTCATTAGGACGCCTATAGATATAACTTCTCCAAGGCTAGGAAGGCATTAGCGCAATGGGCGACTAATCACTGAAACACCATTCTTATCTGATCAGTAGACCGAATAAAACATTTTTAGAAGATTTTTCGAACACTAAAAGTTAAAGCTGAGTAAAACTTTGTTTTCAGCAACGATCAAAGTCCTTCTTTAATTACGTGCTTAATCACGCGTATGATCACTGATCTTCAATCAGGAACTAAAATGTCCCATCGCTTCTAAGAATGCAGACATTTTAGTGCAGGGAGATCGATCTCTGCTAAAGGACACTCACCTCCCATATTTTTGTTCCTTTTACATCCTGGCCACAGTACAAATAACATTATTCATTTTACATCTTCTCTTGTGCGGTCGCAAAGATCTTATTTTCATTATTGAAAGCTGTTTGCGTGGTACCCAAGAGCCTGTAAGGGCGAGTTAAAGTGGCAAAGATTATTATTTTGATTCTATAATTTGGAAATCGATTGCAGTTATGGATGACTTGCATAGAACAGGGGCATTTGTGTCGCATACATATACCATAACTATATTATTCTTAATGATTTTACATCTTCAATTAAGTAAGAGCCTAGTCCACTAAGCCGATTCTTATGCAATCTTGTGCCGCAGAGGACTCTTTTCCACTAAATTCTGTGAGAATCGCATGAGAATCGGCTTAGTGGACTAGGCCCTGTGCAGAGATTTCATCTGAGAGAAAACTATTTTTACAATAAGCGAGACCTCCCGGTTGGACTCTTTGGCTGACTCAGACATCGGATTGTTTAATTAATTAATTAATTAGTTAACTAATCATGTGTTAGATGATCCCTGTTAGATGACAACTTTGTTTTTTCTCTGACTGTTTGTTACTTTTCGATTACTTTTGTTCAGGGAAATGCTTGGAATATCATGATTTTGAGTGGTGGACGCCAGTTTTGCACTAGCTTATACTGTCAGAACTCTGTATGTACGTTGTTTGTATTTGCTTCTTTCATTTTTAAAAAATGTTTCTCTCTGATATTGACTATTGTTATTAATAATATCTTTGATAATGATTGACTGAATACTTTATAATTATGATAACGATAAATTAAACCATGTCTCGATTTACTGCTACAACTGAGAATAGTGTATATTACATAATGTTTGGCTGGAATAAAATATCTAAATACAATAGTTCCGCTTTTCACTTGAAGTAGAATCTGACACATGGACATTAAAGATCACAAGATTCGTGGTCATGGTGGATGAGGGTTAACACATTTTCTGTTATTTATAAAAAGCTAACTTCATGAAATTGAATTATTTTCTCCACCTTCCTGTTTCCGCGTGTTAGGGAAGGAAATGACCATCTCGCTTGGTTAATTGCTGTTAGGCGACGATTAGGAAAGAGTGCATTTTAACTCTTAAGCGTGTTAAATTTCTTGACTTTATTGATAATATTTATCACTCAATATTTATTGAAAGGGAAAACGATGAACAGGAAGGTAACTTTAGACGAACCAAAACCCAAATAAATAGTTTTAGTAAGATTTTCCTCCTGCAGGCGCTCACATAAACGGGAGACAACCGACACGAAACAATATTAAGCAGTTCTAGACAATATTACGCTCATAATACATTTTGTCTATGTCTCAAAGGCATTTTTAGACCTATAGACAAAAGACAGCTTTGTCTTGAAATGTTGAAGTTTTATATCTAAATTCATAATTTGGAGACAACTATGCTACTAATTTAACTTTAATGGTCCTCTTTCTCTCTCTTGCTCTCCGATCTTTCTGTCTCCTTTCTTTCTCCTCACTCTTTCTCTGCTTGCTTGCTCACCTCTCTTACCCTCGCCCTATCTGTTTTTCTCCTCTTCCGCTCTTTGTTCTTTCTCCTCCTCTCTCACTTTCTCCTGTCTCCTCATTCTGTCTCTGCTCGCTAGCTCTCTTCTCCCTTCTCTTTCTCATTTTCTCTTTCTCCTTCCCTTAGATTCCTCCAATGTTTCTCTCTCTCCTCTCTCTCTTTCTCCTCATTGTTTCTCCCTCTCCTCTCTTTCTCCTCACCCTGTCTCTGTCTCTGCTCGCTAGCTCTTCTCTCCCTTCTCTACCCCTCTTCCTCACTTTGACACTGAAATAGACTGAAACGTTGACAGCCTATTTTTGTTGTGACGTCTTGATCTGCTGATTTGACGTACAGGAAATGTCATGTCAACAAAATGAAAAGCGTGTGCAACGAGAGAGGAAGTAAAATGTTGCATCTAAAAATAACCAGGTGAAAAACTACCGCCAGCCACCAGAAAACTACCATAAATCAGGATTAATATTGAAGAGACAACAAATGCAACCCTGGCTTCAAACACAATGAAAGTTGGACATTATGTGCACACCCTTCGAACTTGTGTTTGAAGCTGGGGGTTGTCTTGAGCATTAATTATTTCACCTGTGGAATGGAGTCTCCCTATACTTAGTATAGACTCCCTATATGCGAGTGAGTGGGAAGGAACAATTCTCAGTCCTCCTTAGGGAAGAAACAGGTGACCCAGTTATCTTTCTGCGTTTTCATTGGTTACTGAGAAAGTAGTCCAGCGTTACGCAAGTATCCATGATGCATCGCATTTCATGACGGCTGTCATTGAAGCGATGTCAGAGCGAACGTCATGCTGTAAACAAAGTATTACCATACTCAACCTGTTCAACTACCTACCTGTTTGAAATATAGCCTACTATAAGTTCTGTCTGTCTGATCATTCTTCACCAAAGTTTCCGGCGGAGGTATCCTTTGGAGCTACGCTGCGCTACACCCTTCAGGATTCCTCTCACCTCCAACTTGGTGAAGAATGATCAGACAGACAGAACCTCGGTTAGTTCTATTTGTTAGACTTTGTCTTTAGTCTTGTGTGCGTCTCTACAGGTGTATGAATAGAACCTTTTTTTCCTTATTATCACACCTGCAGCAAGAACATGAGCGAGATGTAAGATGAAATATGAGCTCCTTTACATCGAATGGTTTTTGATTCTCCATAAGCTGGCATTCCTTCACAGATCTATGATGTAGTTTTGCACGCCTATAGTCCTCGGATGAGATGTTAAATTGTTCCAGTGAGTATACATTTACAACTTTTGACTGTTGTATAGTTTAGTTCTTTTTTGTTTTAAATGTGTTTATTTAGTCTTAAGATTACATCACATAATTATGACGTTCTTAGTTCATGTTGGATACAATAATCAAAAAAATAATATTACAAAATAAAGTGAGATATACACTTTCCTGTGCAATAACAAACTAATAACTTATACTGCAGAAACAATTCAAGTTATTCATGGGAAAGAAATAGTTATAACAGGTTTAAATAGTTTGAAAGCTCCGAAAAGGTAATATATATAGGTTTTCAGCCGTTTTTGTATTTTGACTTTAGTTGTTATAAAAAGTGACCTTGGTCACGTCAGACACAGACAAAGGCTAGTACATTGTACAATAATAATACAGGAATAATACCAGATACGTCATATAGCATGCACTTGATAGCCTTGGGTTGATACTCCACACACATCTGCCGACTGTTTCTTTTCTATAGATCTAACGTGTTTTTTTATCTGAACGGCGGTGAAGTGTGTGGTTTCCAGGAGGACAGCTAGAACGACGTACTTGGTAGGATTTCAATGCTGCCTATAACTGTGTTTAAATGATTCAACCTTGTCTAGTTTTAATTGAGCAAAATATATAATTCACTTGTATAATTTCAGGACAAAACCTTTTTTTAAAAAAACAAACAAACAAGAACTGGAGGAAACTATATAAAACTGTCAATAGTATTCGATTCCAGTCCTCTGATGAACATGGTCTCATGCACAAAAAGGTGTGCACCAGGAGAACTCTTAGTATACAATTTTTGAATACTGAACATGGCTCATTCTAAGGTTTAATTACCTCCAAGTAGGGATTTATCAACTCCAACAGTGCAAGTGTGTCTGACTTGTACTGGAAGCCACCTTAGTCTTTGAATATGCATTATTGATGACCGTCCCTTTATTAATTATTATAAATTATTATGATCTTTTACACTGCTCATTTTGAGAATAATGTATCATGTTACATAATATCAGATGCTGAATAATCTTTAAATGCAAATACACTGTCTACAGAATAGCTTTCACAGCTAAGTGGCGGATTTCATTCAAGGCGGGTGGTTCACATACCAAAAGTCATATTTCACAAGCACAGAAAAATAATCGATTTTAAATTGTGATTAGGATCTATTACGTTATATATTTGAATTATTCATGAACACTATCTTATATGGACTGATATTGTTTTTGGTTTGAGACTCTAGGTTCTCATCCCCTTGGCCTAAGAATCCAGGGGCCTGTGTCTTTTTGTAGTTTTGTTTTTCTCTTTCCTGGGGTCTTTGTCATAACACATCCTTACTTAAAAACCTTCTTTGCAAAGGCATTTGTCCATTGTTTTAGTAGAAAACCAGTAATCTCACAAACAGCTTCTTTACACTACCCATAAATGACTAGTGCTAGCTGATTTTCTCATGTATGCATTAAATCTGTGTACATATAAGAATACCTGAACTATTTATATTATGATTTGATCAATTTGTATGCCTAACTGGGGCTGTCAGAAAACTCCACCAGCGGACACTGGTTACCAGTTACCTATTTTGAATAAAAGCTTTAAAACCTTCTACTATAGGAATAAAGACAGCACTGTATGTATAGCAAAGTTGTCCCAAAGGAATCCAGACTAACTGCTATTAAAGCAAAGATAAAGTCTAAACAAAGGACATTTTAAGTGATGGTTTCTTATGAAACATACCCACCGCTGAGGCCTGCATATAGTATTATTGTACGGTCAGTATTGTCTACCATGCTGGAGCCGCATCTGGTTAGTTGTACGTGAAGGCAGGTGATATAAGCATGGTCTACATGATGCATACATTTGTCATTGACTTCCGGGTGAATGTTGTATCTGGGGCCTTTCAGATAAACAAAGTTATATACCCAGCATAAGCTTTCAGATAAACAAAGTTCTATACCCAGCACAAGCATCACGCCATCACTGGCTGGTTGTCTAAGCTAAGAAAAGGAAAATTGTGTCTGGGATTTCCTACACATTTTCCTTCTTTTTCATTTATTTTTTTATTGGCAGTAGTAAAGATACATGGCATCGTCGTTTCAAGTTCTACCTGCCCACATCAGCTTAGCTAAATATTGTTATAGTTAGTCAAAGCTTTGTTATAGTGTCAGTCTATATCCCAGGTTAGTATCATAATTCGAAAGGGTGGAGGTTTTACGTGAACCTCGTAATAATAATTTGCTGGGTAGGATGCATTGTGTGTATTTTTCGTGCACCTATGAGGAAAACACTTTCATACCCCCTCTGAGTTGCGGTTCTACATTTACTACACAGCTGCTATCTGAATAAAGGAATGATAATCGAAAAATTAGAACTTTTGCTAGCAAAATGAACAGCAAACTATAGGCGTGTCAGCAGGCATGTCTAAAGGAATTAATCCAAACAGAACTTAAAAAAAGTACACTTATTATCTTTAGAATCAATGTATAATCATTTATTGAATGCAGTCGGTAGAAGCTGAGTTATAAGTGAAAACGATCGGGACTTTTTCTTTTACGAAATAAACCGGAAGTAAAAAACTGTCAGATTTCACGCGCTGGTTCTCATGCATAAGAAAGCATGGCCACGATTACATTCCCGCCCATACAAAATATGGGTGATACACATTTCAGCATGTACTAAAGGCTGTTCGGGGCTGTTCCTGGGAAGGACACAAAGGAGGGACTGTTTTCCTTCCAACAAGTGAAGCAATACCTACCTTCATTAGCTTATACGACAGGCCCCAGGGCATATTATACAAATACATTGAGATGGTGGGTCATCCATTATGGATCTGGAAGGAGGTTGAGCAAGCTCCAGCTCAAATACAGCATTACAAGTTATCACACCAATTTAAAATGCACTCATGACATAGATGCTGGTAATAAGATGTATACTCTTTTGACAACACTGATGGCAGTTCTTCTTTGATGTTAAATAGTGCTTCCATTAATACATTAGTTTCATTAATTTCAGGACGGTATAGCATTTCAGACAAAGATCTATCTACGTTTTAGAAATACATTTGACATCTATAGATCATGCCTCAACCGGCTACTTCCTCCCTGTTAAGTTGTTTCTAGAACACGTCCCGGGTAGCAATGGCTCTTAGAGACACTCAGGGCTCCTAAGGTCAACCACTTCTATAGAGGCAGTACAAAAAGGTCCTGTGTCATCTATTCAAATAAAGCCCCTTCCAGATCATTGAGAAATAACAGTGGTGGGCGACTTGATTGAAAACCTCTATGCATGAGGGTTCCACCTTCTGTTCTCATCCAGTGTCGGGAACTGTTGCAAATGAGTGCAAATTGTATAATGAGTGAACATCCACATGGTCCTTGCATATCAATTGAGGTGGATGACCATAGACCTGCAGCATCTTTTAGTTAGGAAAGGGAACGTTAAAATTATCCATTTTGGAGAGGTGGCAACTTTGCCAAAATTAGTTCTCATTTAGAACTCATTATTGTCTCAAGAGATGTAACATAATTCTTTCCACAATAGCATAAAGCTGGATTTCATTGTACTTTAGCTTTTATTCCATTTGATTACCTTGACTATGGAGGGTAAGGGGAATGACCTCTTGTTCGGGACATTAATTCATTTTGGTTAACGACTAAGAGACCTCGTAAACAGGATCTATGCTTCCAGAGGATTTGGCATTAACCTATTCCCCTTACATCGTTGTTTCTGGTTGTGTTAGTACATAGAGTCAAGGCTGTATTTGACAGATGAAATCCTATTACTTCATACATGGATGAGAGCACTGGCATACCTACATTCGTGTGAGCAACATACTTTCTCCAAAGCGTTGTTTTATCAAATATATTTTTTCTAGCATATATGGGGCACCGCACAAAGGAATTCATTGTCAAAAACGGTAAAATATTTTTGAATTGAAATACCATTTATTATGCACATTCCACTTATGAGATGCGATGAAAGGGGTGTTATATACATATTATGTTATCGTAAATGTACGAAAACAATTCGAATTGGTTTTACTCAATTTTAGATTTTAAATGAATTAAAGTATTGAAATATCCTTGTTTTGCCATTGGTGGTGGGATGACAAACGAGTCAAACATCTGTATTCAAAGGGTCTTCCAGATTCCTCCGGTTTAGGAAAGTTACAAGTTTCAATAAGAGTAAACAACAGTGTTAAAAGACTCAGTATGGACAGTGGTGATGACACAGGGATCCCATTTCTACTTTGGCAAGAGCATTCGCACTAAATGAACTGTTATGTCGTCGTCAACAAAAGTCCGGTGGTAAATGTCCAGGGGGTAATGTCCTGTCACTACATGGGTTTATACACATTCAATAATATTTATTATGATCAATTATCTATTATGAACAAAGAACACCGGCAGGCAAAAGTACGGCCAGAGTGCATAAAGTCACCCACACACCATTATGTGACAATATAATGTATTCTATTATAGTTAATTTACATGCATGTGTTGTTAGAAGTATGTTAACATAATTAGAAAGGAAATGTCCCTTCCTATCTCCTAATACGATTTGATTTCAATACATATTGTCCGATTCTACGTAAACCATATTATCTCAATAGTTCACGCACGAAGATCTGTTGTAACGTCTCAGAACGGGGATGTAACTTTATTATTATGGATGATTTAAGGTAGGGTTGACTAAATGAGATTGACAAAAGACTCGTCAGCAGCATCATTACTTTTCCCTGGATTAATTACTGCGATGCTGGTATAAAACCCTCAAGAATTTAAGATGTAATAAGAAAGTGTATGAACGTAGTGAAAATATCGATATTGCTATCAATTCCTGTATTAGTATATTTTCCCAACCTCGTTTTACTGGTGTTTAGAATCACCTGCTCAGCGGTGCGTTCGATCCCTGCCTGTGAGATAAAGTGTTAGTTTAACCACCAAATATTCCACACACTAATTCGGGACCCCGATCCTTCCTTTGTCAAACCATGGAGAATGCCATTCATCACAGGTAAAGGACGAGAAAGAAAAAGCTAAGAAAGGGTACTTCTTGAGGGAACTAAATGGTCCGATATGAATTGACGTTATTTTTACTGCAAGGAATCTTAAATATGACCCGTACTTTAATTCGGAGAAAAGGTGGCAATTTGGATATTTATTCGGCTCTTTAAGCTTTCAGTATAGAACATTTGGTCTTCGGTTTATTCTTTGATTTAACTGTCTCTTAAACCTGTATTTCCAGCTGTTAAACAAAATCTTGACAAATTTGGTCATAATTATTATAACTGCATGGTTTTTAGAATATTAAAAATATTCAAGCTTGTACTGAAAATAAATAAGTGGCAACCTGTACGTCCCTTAATGAGGCTCACTAGTTCGTCAGTACTTACTGTTGTATAACGCACGTATTCATGTTACTGCCAACTACGCAACAATATAAGTTTGATTCGATTTGATTTGAAGACTTTTTATTCAATTGAAAATTGCATCAAGGGGGCATTCTCCAGCAGGAGGGAGGATTTCAAGCCCTCTTATAGTGTTATTATAGTTCTTTGTGACATGTAGATGACAATACTCGCCTCCGTCGATGACTGGAGGCGACCAACCACTATGCTACAATTAACAAAGTATTCATAAACAGTTAAGCGTTCTAACATTCGGCATTTTGCAGCAGTACAGTAAATTAATTCATAATTTAATTAATTTAGTGAATTGATAATGTATAAATATTTCTACTTTCTGAGTGTTTGTCTTTTTTATCTATAAAGCTTTCGTCTGACCATATTGAATAGTTGGATACACATTTTGATTTGATGGGCCTGCGTCTGAAGACTATTTAGAATTGACTTACGAATTTGTTCGTTTTTTTTGGCCTAACTTGTTTTTATGTTTTCCTACGTAGGGCGAAATTTCGAGTAGTTAGGCTACGAAGGTCTACACATTTTGGGGTTTGAACCAGACGGTGACCCGCCTTGAGTAAATGTTATCTTCTTCTATACTTGAGTGGCAATAATAATTTGACTGACATATGAAAATCTTTAAAACTGGCTCTTGGCGGTAGGCCGTATATAATCCTTAGTATCTTATTCTGGATGATTTGTAATCTATGGATATTACTGGTCGTATGAGAATCATGAAATATATCTGCTAGGTCTATTATTGGTAGTACCATTACTTTATAAATTAAGAGAAGTGTTTCTCTTGGGATTTTGTCTCTCAATTTTGCGAATTGTCAAGCTTTATAATTCATTGGATTTGTGACTTTTTGAACTACGGCTTTAAATTTCAGTGATGTTTCAATTTCTACACCCAGGTATTTATATACCAGTACATCTTCTAGTTACTTATGTTCATCTTGATTTGTGTCTGTACTTAATACTTTTTCTAGTTCTCAATGTTTTTTTGTATACCGTAAATAGTAAATCAGGATTTTTCTTAGAACAGCATCACCGATGTAATGCATTTCCTGATTAAAGAATTAGAAACTCTAACTCTATTTATCAATATTCTGCTGAAGTTGTACATACATGCATCCTATATATATAGGCCTATAGATACAGGAATTTGAAGTCGAGTCAAAGTGAAGCCATAGCAGGAAACGAACTCGATGGGTTCACGAAATATAAATGCGGTATTTTATTAAGCCCTGTAGCAAAAACAACCTGATCAAATTCCTCCCGAATTTTGGTTGAATGACTTTCAGATGGGTTGGAAAAGAAACAAACAAATGTAGAAACTCTTTCATTTTTGATCGACCTTGTCTAAGAGTCCAGCTTTAATTATTCAAGACATGGAATGTCACCCTTCATGTCAATTAAAAGAGCAAGGAGATATTTAAAGCCACAACGAATCCAGCATTGAGACAAGGCCATACATGATAGGTTGCTCAATATTTCTATATATATATATCGATTTAACAATCTATTCACCATCAAGAGACAAGGTAAGTTTTTAAATTTACAGACTTGAACGATTTGTATAAACGTCCCTATTCCTCTTCTCACAAAAAACAATTTGATTTCAAGAGGAATAAATTGTTCCTATTTCCTAGTGGAGTGGTGGAGAAAGTGACTGGAATATAGCTGTAAACCCGAGCAGAGTGACTGACGGACACAGGGGGCCTGTCCTCTGACACCTCCATTCGTCTAGAAATCGTTAGAACTGATTGCGCACCTGTGTCAAGCCAATCATTCAGCCACAGTAAAAGTTCAGTTTTTGAATGAACGATGAATAAATAGTCTATATCCTATGGACAGTAAGAGACAGCAGAAGTACGGTATCTGAAGTTCAGCCAGGCATATTCTGTATGAGTTCAACCGAGAATATTTTATTAAGCGTCATAAAAAACAGAAACGTACGATTTCTGTTAAGGTGAATAAGCCCCTCAGGGTTTTTGTTTTGTTTTACCTCATATTCTGATTCATAAGAATATTGGACTACATGACTATACATTTAAGTATATGGGAGTATGGCTTTCACCTCGCGGTGCTGCAACTGCATGTATTGATTGTAATAAGACAATGCTCTGTAAATACTTGATGTCATAGGTATGACGTAGGCCAAAGGTATCCTATGTTACGTTGGTAGCTTCATTAACAGAATAGTGTTGACGTTGCTATATTGGTTCCTAGTTGTCTCTTTTGATTATTTTGGCTTTAGCATAATATATAGTGGTAAACATGCAGTTTTTTTTATTTGAAGTTGCTAAGATAACGGTACATGCTTCAGCAGTCTCTCTCAAACAGGCAATATTCTCCATCACGACATTTACGCCCTTTGCCAATCTTTCATTCAAAAGGATTGCTAATACAGCTAGTAGGATGGATTGAATTCAATGGTACGTGCATGGTTGCCCTGAATGATTTATTTCATTTTTTTGTGACCATATTCTGCCAGACTCTTTTCTCGTTCTGGTTTTACTGCTGCTCTTCAATCTACCTACTGAGGTATGACACTGATCCCGCCTATACTCCCAGGTCTCACCCTTTCAAAATATTCGCGGGTTCCTCCGTGTGTGCCGAAGAGAGATATCTAGTTCACACTCAGCCAGGTTGATGCGCTAAAGGTGAGTAGAAAGGGAGATGGAGAGGCCATTTCACGTTGCCCAAGCAGGCAGAGAGTGGGACAGACCTGATAGCTGTGAACCTATATAAAGTTACATTATTAGTAGAAATGTGTCTCTTTGGAGACCGTAACGATAAAGTTCGTACCATAAAGTCTAATTCATTGACAACGCTGCAAATGTTCCAAACAAATGAATGCATTTGACAACGTAACTATCTTTATATCCGGATATAAAATGAAAAAGTTATATAATATTATAATATATTCTCCCCATAGCTTAACGAAACGTAAATGGATTTTAAGATATACATGACATCTATAAATGTATACATCGCTGTAATGCTTCTTTTATTCTGCATTATGTATTTAACGAAGGAAAGAGTTTCAATTTTGATAACAGCTAAATGTGTTAGCTATTGCAGAATGGTGCAGAGCATCAAGGGAATAATATGGTTGATGTACATCGTGTCAGGCTTACCTCCCCAAGCAGAGACAACAAACAGCAGGTTCTGAGCAAACAATAGGCCAGTGAACCATGTATGTATACGGAGGAGCTCGCCACTCCTCTCCACCTATAGAACCAGCACAACGACGACAAAAGGCGTTTCAGGGATGAAGAAATTAAAGTAGAGTGCTGAAGTATCATCCTTGATGCAGTGGGGAACTAGTGCTCCTTTGTTTGACGGACACCATACTTCACACAAAGTAATGCGCTCGTGCCCATGCCATATATATATTATGTATAGGAGTGACTCAGACTTTATAAGTAGTGAAAGAACCGTAGCTAACCTTTATTGCAAGGATAGGTGGCAGGAACATAGTATAACTGGCGTGTATTTAAAAACTAGCACACTATGTAAATTTAGTTCTAGCTCATTACATGGTGATCCTGGATTATCATAAGGAATGGTTTATTGTTTGGGATTCTCCTCTCCTTTCTTGTAGGTATTTCATTTCTGTGTGTGGAGATTAAGTCGCACACGAAGCGCTTTGAAAATAAAACAATGGTCATGGTTACTGTAGGAATTATTACTTACCACAGAGAATAATGGGCTATTTTATATGCTCCCAATGTATTTCTATATTGCCGCCAATGACATATTAGTCAAGATTGGGTCTAATGGCAATTTCGCTTTAAGGAATTCAATAATGCTATCTTTAACAGTCTTAAAATAGTTGAGCCTGATGAACGCTGGACGTTTTTTAAAGTGGATTGAGATAGAGACCAATATTTATCTTAAAAAATCGTTAACTGCACAGATCAGCAGATTTAAGGTGAAAACAACTAATTCTCCATAAAACACATAAAAATAAAGTTCAAATTAGGAAGGAGCAAGATTGTCTTCCCATATAATCTGTCTTATCACCATTATTGGTCAGCAAATTAGGTAGATGTGAGAGAAAGTACTGTACACTCTTGTATCAGTTACATTGTGAAAAGATTAAAATTTTGAGATCGGCAAAAAATAAGGTAAAAACATAATTTCCTGTCTAGACAAAATACGAGCGGACCGAATCTCCACGATGATAAAAGAACAAAAAACATTACCGACAGACTGGAGGATAATGTTTCGGAAATAGCAATACATGTACAGTGCCAGGACGATGACTAAGAAATTGTTTTTGATCGCATGAATATACTTAGTCTAAATAATGACCACCACAAGAACCTAATACTAACACTACTGTTAAATCAAGAGCAGTTGCAAAATACAGTGGAGGACTTAAAATCGAAAATGGCTCATAAATCTGACTTTCTGGATTTCCAAGCTAAGTATGTCGTATGTTTTTATATAGAACCCCTTCTTCCAACAGGGCTGTCATGTCTCAGCGGCAGACGTTTCCACTACCTTCCCACCCAATTAAAGAAGGATGATTTAGGAGCTCTTGTCCTCAAATATACTTTAGAATTCTACAGACGCTTGACAGAAAGTCTGTCCAAATAACTTAAGCTACACATAAATAGCTAAATGTAAGTCACGTCCTTCACATACCTAATGGGACTGTCATGACAACGACACAATACTGGGTGTTGGTTTTAAAAATGTCTGTAATATTAAATTTCCCAAGATTTAAAAATATAATGTATGTACATACGTGGAATATTAAGAGTATGTGTTATCCAAGTAGCTTTTGGTAATTTATATATGTGCTTCTACTGAGAATATTGTATAGTTATATAATGTATGTGACTGAATAAAGATATTTAAATAAAAATACATTTACAAATTCTTCTTAAGGTGTAGTAATGCAATGTTCTTCAACCGTCAAATAGAATGACAGGTATTCAAAAAGCTGCCGAGTAATATTGTAATATTGATGTTAAATAGGAGCGTTAACCACATGTTCTCAGCTCATTTATAGCTATGAGGTTCACACGCACGGGCATGTGTTTGAGATGAATATTATCTCCATTAGCTTGTTTGATTAACTTGTTTACAACTCAACTTTTACGTTCTGAAAAATGGCACTCGTCGGAAGAGCTGACATCATAGTCAGAGATGAATAACCAGTTGTATAAACATCAGCAATAAATAATGTTTTAATTGAATTGAATAACAGACGCTGAAAACAATATTACCTCCTAAAAAGTTATCTTCTCATGATGTAAGTGTCATAATATAACTTATCGTCACGGGTAGAGCAGGGTAATTTACATAAAGCAAGGCGAAAAATAATGAGTCAGTGGTATCCCGATGGAAATCTTGTCTTCAATATCTCCGACTCAAATAGTCAAATCCATGACAAGAAGTCTGCATGTCATAACAGTTGATATAAATTCTTTCATGGCCTTTTTAATCTCCAGAATTTGGTTGATTTTTGATCGATCACATGAGCATCAATTACCGTCCTCGACATTGTGAATGAAATCACTCATTACATTCGATTTCCAAATCAAGTTCCATAAATTGCCATAATTATGGAGTTGGCTTGAACATTATTAGTGCTAGGATTGAATATAATTAGTTTCTCTATGCTCAATTACAAGTGATCATCGATAATATCAAAGATACAAGGAACATGGACCTGTGTGTGACAACATTGAATTTAAAATATGTATTGATGAACAACCCAATATCTTTAATGTTCAATACTACAATAGTATCAAAAGATGTTTTTTCCTAGAGGTCCGACAAGACTTCAATGGAATTGATATTAGATTAACCAACCCAGATATCTACAACAAGACCTATTGTCCCTTAATTGTCGAATTGTTAAAATAACTCAGCACCTTTTAGTAGAAAAGAAATATGTCATTGCATGCCTGTTGTCAGTTGTTAAGATATTTCTTACTATTCTATCTTACTATCTCTAAATGGTCTAAACATCCGTGTTATTGTATTTTCTGGTCTACTAGATTACTATTATTATGATCCGAACTATTGACAATACACGTATTTGTTTAGGAAAACAAATTAGGGAAATATATACTGATATATAATATATAGGAAAGTAGCTTTACATTTAATATAATGTAGGTGGTCATTGGAGGTTTGGACATGGGTGTTTTACCAGAAGGTGACCGCACATTTCCAATATGTCTTAGCCACCTTGATAGAGCTCTAAATTGCCATTGATAAATTCTATCAGAGACTATTTTCTCTCACGTTTGCAAAAGGAGAGGCTGAGCGAATTAGGTGATTTATTTACTATGTTGTCCTGCGTTGCTGTATTATAATAAGCTGGGATCAAGCGAAGGTTGGCCTGAGCCATGACCACAAAGGTTTATTTACCATAAACATGAACAGTTACAGTAAAAGTAAAAAGAAATTGTATGTAAGGGCACAACCGTTCTGTTGAATGGGTGGAAGGAAAGTGGTTAATCGAATATACATGCGACCTGAGTAGCCATGGAGGATTAGCGCCCACTCATTGGATAATCAGACAATGAAATATGACGCCATACATGGAGGGGGCGTGGCACAGCATGGAGACAGGTAACGCCCACGTCCAAATATATTCATCGATGGGTCGATCATATTTATTTATTTTATCTTTTACTTACTCATATGTTTTTTGTTAATTTCGAAGTGGTATTAAATATCTGTACAAGGTAGGAATATGTAAATAGAAAAACCAAGTACATACAAACTTGCTATATGATATACATAATAATATACATGTATATGCATGTATATCTTTCTAACAATTGTATAATCCTTCTATCAGGATGAGAATAGCGTCTACTAGATGTATTTAATGGTTGACTGAATACACATAATGTAAACTAAAAAATACATATAAAGTGCTAAATATTCTGTAGAAAACTATAATCCATTGAGACACTGTGGTATAATAACAAAACACCGGTTCACTATCGGTAGACACATTTAGCACATAAGAAAACATGTTTTCTTCTTAGAACGTTCAAAATATGGTAAAAAGTCGGAATCAGTCACCTGAGAAATGCTTCCCAATATGACTGTTGACAGTTGATAGTGTTGACATAGTGTTGACTAACTAATGAAATACGAAACACGTGGCCGAATGATCTATTATTATCTGGAATCCAACATAACATGTTTTCTTCTTAGAAGGTTCAAAACTTGGTACAAAGTCGGAGTCACTTCACCTGAGAAATGCTTCATAATATGACTGTTGACTAACTAACAATGTCACTGAGAAACATGAAGCTGAATGTACTATCTGGAATCCAGGAATAGTTGCTTCTTTATGAATAACAATAATATAATGATCTATGAAAGGATACATTTAAATGAAGGAGAACGTGGCCCACACATTTATTTTTCATTTTATTGCCCTTTATGTTGTTTTTTGTAAAATGGCAGCAAGATGCGAAATCATGTGGTCTGGATATTTGTTCATTCAATTTCCCAACAACTCCCTTTATTGAACAATAATAATATCAGCAGTAAATCATGTAACTTAAGTGTGTGTCACAACTAGTCTAAATCTTATCTATCAAATATGATGTGCTGTTGTTGGAAGTCCTATGGTGAAATGTCTCCGCTTTGAGGACAGCTTAATCAGAGTGTAAAGGGCCTATCCACTATAAGCCGATTCTCATGCTGTTTTGCACCGCAGAGGACTCCTTTCCACTAAATTCTGTGAGAATTGCATGAGAATCGGCTTAGTGGACCAGGCCCTTTATAATGTAATAAGAAGAGTTTTACATGAGAACCATCCTCATCTCAGAGCAACAGAGGCTAAGTTTGTTAGTTTGTAAGTTTAGACATATTTCAATTTGATTTTGATGATTTATGCGAGCTTTTTTGAGGGGGGGGGAGGTTTACGTAAATATTTTATTACTTTGTTTATTACCTAGATGTTGTGCATATCGAAATCGATGTTTATTAACAAATGAATTGATTCTATTACTCAATAGTCTCTGATTAAACATTTAATTCAAAATTAAAGAACCTTGTTTATCATTTGATTGGGTAATTCTTTTCGATATTTCTAATATTCACAGACAGGTTTCTCCATGCTTTACTATCTGAATAAGGTGGTATGTGGCTCAGACGTTTTCTTCCAACTTGTGAATTTTAATTAGTCTGGCACGTCTCTTACTCTTGTAGGATGTCCAGGTTCACTCTTATTGAATACATGCTGCTTCCTAATTAAATTAAGGATTCTCGGTTCTGCGCAATTAAATCTCAACGTTCATTTATATCTTTTGGACTTTGTCACAGTTTTTGCACTCCTTGGCAGGAGATTATTGCCAAAATCTAATATCATTACTCAGCTAAATTTTATATTTTGTTATAATTGAATACACTTTCAATTATTGAAGTCGTTTTAGTATTATGTAAGGCTGTATTATAGTTAATTTGTTTTGTGTTTTTAAGCATATATGAACAATATGCAACTGATCCCTCAGTGTCCATATTGTGGGGGGAAGCTATGGACCATAGAAAATCAGCCTATATTGAGCCACTCCATTGTTGTCGGTTTCTGCTCGCCCCCTCACCTAGGCAGGTCTCACCATTTGACCCAGGATATTAATCACTACGTTATGTTAGGGTGAATAAACCATATTCTTGGTTCAGTGTTACGTCTTTTTTTTTGTGGAGGGGGGGGGGGGGGCAGGGGGGGGGGGGGTCTGGCACCAATTAATATAGCTAATTAATAATTAATCTATATTCAATAGACTGTCCAGTGAAAGATATTTCTGGCTATACGTATTTCCATATTGATAAATTTTCAAACTGTGTCATGACAATTAATTTTGAGAATTCCTTTAATGCTTAACAGTATGCATCACTTAGCAGATTCCCATTTTCCTATTGGTCTGATAATATATGAAGTAGTCAGGACTAACTTTGTGTTTTCATTCAATAACTCTTGAATAAGTGTATTGAAGAGATCAGAAGTATCTACCAACTTCAAATCACAGCGTAAAGGTTTTTAGCCACCATAAGGTGCTGCCCCCACACCCAAAATGGAGAGAAAAGAAACTAATTTCTGTCTTCTTGACCAATCACTACCCTGTATCAGTGACCACACCCCAGAATAGAACCAGTGTCCTGGGCCCCGACTTGGGTTTACTTATCTCCAAATGTCAAACCAACTGTCACTTTTGTATTTTGATGTCACATCGAAATGAATTTGCTCATTATTTTGACCAAATATCTCATATATTATGTATTATATACTTTTGATATCACCAGTAATTAACAACAGTCTGCATCAGTTAAGAGATTCCCATTTTCCTATACTATACTACTCAGCAGTGTGCATCAGTTAGCGGATTCCCATTTTCCTATACTACTCACCAGTACACATCAGTTAGCGGATTCCCATTTTCCTATACTGCTGGCTAGTGTACATCAGTCAGCAGTTTCCCATTTTCCTATACTACTGACTAGTGTGCATCAGTCAGCAGTTTCCCATTTTCCTATATTATACTACTGAGCAGTGAGAATCAGTTAGCAGATTCCCATTTTCCTATACTACTCACCAGTATGCAATTTTCCTATACTACTCACCAGTATGCATTAAATAGGGTATCCACTTGTACGTCGGTTGTGACCACCTTCAAGAGTGGCCAGAGGGGATGGTCGAATGGTGACCACCAATGGCCATCTTTGACCGTCGCTCTTGACCGTCCTCGGTACTCACTTACACATCAAAAAGTGCCAACCATGGTCACCGTTGGACGGTCCCCTAGGGACCACCAGACATTTGATTTATTACTGTATGGACATTTCTGGTAATATTTATACATATATATTAGCAAAGCATCGATCTCCAGACTCTACCAAACTCTCCTTGATATTACCAGATATATTAATTTGAAATATATATTATTTTAAAACTGTATAGCCCAAATGCAGAAGAAAAACATCCAAGCGTGCCATGCTGCAGGCTTACAATAACCTTCAAAACGCAAAGATATATTCAATGCATTGTCTTGAAATTTAATATACATATTTATATGACTAGAAGCAATGAACCCTCCAAAAATAGGAACATTCCAACAAAGGAATCTTGTGCATAAATCACTTTGAAACACTTTAAAATTTTAAAAAAATATGTGGCCACAGACTCAGGTGATTTATATCGATTCGAATGCCTTGATGCGGCCGACGGAAATAATTTAGTATGGAAAGCATGGCTGTCTTTCTGACAGTCATGGGGTTTTCGGACTATTTTTACTAGTTCTATAATTCATTGTAATTATTTATTGGTAATCTTTTATGACTATTTCGACTATTTTGACTTCAAAAGTCTCCCAATCGTACAGTATGTTACACCACGTTGTAGCATACTTATTTAACTAAATATTTCTTTAATTAGATATATCAAATGTAGGTTCTATATGGTGAAAATATTAAAGGTTCATTTAAACATTAGGGTTAGAAAAAGACATCTAACCTTAAAAACTTTTTTTGTTATTAAACAGCCTTTTCAGGCATCCAAAATTATTCTTTCATTTATAGGTTAAGAGTTTAAGGTTTAGAGGTTATATAGTTTACCTTACTTGATAGTTTACTTGACTTGATGTTTTATTTTGTTGCTTCAATTGTTTCTTCTCAGACCTACCAGACCCCCCGCCCCCATATTACCTTTTCAGAAACTCATCGTTTTTAGCATTTTCACACATAAGAGCGGCCGTCACAGCCAACTAGTGGCTCTATAGTGATATCATTTTATGAGTAATTCTCCCAATCGGGTGTCATTTGGTTTTCCAGCCTAGGATGTCTACAACATGAATTTAGGACGATCGCACATGATTATAATCATTTTATTTGAATTCTTTGGCAAAAATAAGGCTGTGGGAACCCTACTTTCAAAGCTCTTATGCCAAAATCTTCGCCTCTATTGCAAAAAATGTGCTTTTTCAGGCTAGAAAATAAGTAATAACTGGAATTTAAATATAATACACAGGCGCATTTAGAGATATACAGGCAACTTATTCCATGTGGACACAACAGTATTATATACACATTTGGAGTCCTTACTTGTACGTGGGATGAAACTCATTTACTCAGCACTAGAAAACTTATTTAATAATTATAGTCAGTTCTTAGACATTATTATTATATCGTCGCCACAGGTGACAATAATACAATGCTCAGAGTAAAAGTATTACTTAATACTAACAAATACTCACACATATTTCCTCTTTTTAAGTCGAAATAGTCGAAATAATCACTAAAAGTACACACAGTCGACACATCGACGCTCATATTTGGGCGGGAGCAGACCACGTGGACTTTGACCACGCCCATTCCTTCACAGCCAATCAGATCGTCGCACCTCTACTATGACGCGCAATCATGTGTGTCAACATTGCTTTTGGTGAAAACTTGCGAGGTAGCACCGGCTGGCCGAATGAAGCCACACGCAGTGGGCGGGGCTTAGCAGGCTTTTACCAATCAAGTAATTACTTTTATTAGTGCGTTTTTAGTACAGACAGTCCACTACTACCTTTATTGACTTAGGACAACCAATTTAAGGTTAGGTTTAGGGTTATTTTAAGTTTTGATTATTGTTCGATGACATTTTCTAAGATTGTGACAGCACCACTGTAGCCCCGCCTCCCGGCTACAACAGCCAATCAGAGATGCGAAGTCACAGAAGCCACTCTCAGTCAGCCGGTGCTACCTCGCAAGTTCTCCCTCCTTGCGTCAACATTCGCACGTTCTATTGTTTACCGTTGAACTGGTCGCCTCACCGCTCAGACGTGTTTGAACTAAAAAAATTTGTTCTTATGTAGCCTATCTGTTGTTATTGCTGATGAATAAACCATGTTTTGCTTGGTTTCTGGCCAACCTTGTGTATTCGTTCCTTCTTCGTCTAATATTATATCTATCGTTGTACGTCCAAATATCAATAATTAATCATAAATCAATAGAAATGATAAAAATAAATGTACAGATTGACTTCAAACTATTCACTAAAATGATCATAAACACATTCTGCACCCGAAAACCACCCACTGTCGAAATATGCAGTAAAATATGCCCAAAATGGCCCTAAATTAATAAAAAAAATCAAGTGAAATGATAAAAATAAACTTAAAATAAATGTCCAAATGTACTGCAAAATATCCACATGAGTCAACCAGAGGTATCAGAGATAATGATGAACTTCAGTATGACCATAAATGCCTAAAAAAAATTTTTTTTTTGCTTTGGTCACTTTTGACCGTCGCCCTTGACGGCTGCGCCTCCGGTCAAAGAAGTACCCTGTGACTTCTTTGACCAGAGGGGTGACGGTCAAACGGGAGCAAGGGACGGTCAAACAGTCCCATGCGACCATCCAACGGTCGCCTCGGTATCCACTTACACGTCAGTCAAAATGTGCCATGGCACCGTTCGACAGTGACCACGTGGTACCGACCGACGTGTAAGTGGAAGTGGGCCTTTAGTTAGCAGTTTCCCATTTTCCTATACTGCTTAACAGTGTGCATCAGTTAGCAGTTTCCCATTTTCCTATACTATAGTAAATGAAAACAACCTTTGTTAATGATGAAGACCAGTCTAAATGTAAACCCTTCAGTTTGTCCACTATGATATTTTTAATCAACGCCTTGTTACTGGAAAGTTTGATGTTTGCATTTGAATTAAAGCTATCAGATTTGATTTCCTGGCAAGAAATGTGTGTATTCTTTCTGTCGTCAAGGTGAGTACCACTACACTCACGCTAAACCTAAAATAGTAATAATAATACTTGGTAAAATTGGTGGATTACCCCTTATTGAATAACCAAATCAGTTCAGAACTAAAATCACTTATAGAACCAGATCTAACGCATACCTTCCCATGCAGTATTTATAAATGTGACTGAAAATGACAAATGGGACTGGTGTGAAGAAACACTCATGTGATGTATTATGGTAACATGAGCCCTCTGATCCTTTCAGAGCTACAGATCTGGATAGCGGATAACTGAGTTAAAACCATTTTACAGTGTTTATTCATGAATTCACCACTCTGATCCCTTTCATTTCAAATTTCACAGGGTTGATTTCTTTTCACAAATACACATGTCTGCCATCATGTTGAAGGTCACCGATTCTTCTGCCCAGTGGTAACCTGTGTTACAACATCTAACTTTATAACTATCTATCTAACTTCATCTAACCTATGCTGTAGCATCTCCCTATATAATATGTACTATTGTTTTATGCTGCTTGGTCTGGACCAACCATTTGTATTTCTATATTGTAATTTATTGTATTTTATTGTATTTTATCTTTGTTTTTACTACCGATAAAAGTATTAACATGTGTTAGATAGATCATATTAACTGTTAGCTAGATAAATGAGAAGCTTATGGGTTTTTTTGTTACTATAAACTAAACTTAAGATGGTGCTACGAGGCCTATATAAGACACGATCGTATTGTGTAGAGTGCTATGAGCCCAAGGTGTCATCAGGCCTCAGTAGGAATCCCTCATTGGCCATGCGTTACTTCAACTATCTGATCTTGATAACCCACTTCTTTATCGCCATCTTGTTTACTCCATTCTGTTTCGATTTACCCAAACGTTTTGGGAATAGGCCTATCTCTTCTCAGAAAGATATTTTCTGAGTATTTCTGTTGCGATTTAATCGAGGCACCACCAAGGATTCAATATGCCTTCGTCTCAATGAGTGGCAGATATCTTATATTTCTCTCGGATTCTTATAACAACCAGATCTCAATTTCCCCTCCCTTATATAAATAACCGACCGTGTATCTTATACTTTTTATAGTCTACATGTCTACAATTTTTACATGACTGTCAACATCTAGCGTGAAGTAGAACCAACGAGACTCACGAGCATTGAGTCCAGGAAGACCACAATATACGAGAGTATGTATGAAGGTTGATGGAAAGAACAAAAACTTGTCAATTAAGCTAAAATGCACATATCTTGTAGATTTGAGACATTGTGTCCAAAATAATGTTCTTTCACGATAAAAAGCTTTCAGGTCGGTAGGGTTAATTTGAAAAAAATATAGGGTTACCACCACCGTATATGCACGCATTTCGAAAGAATATAAGACCCAGATTTTCTGGAGCAACAGGGGCTCGTGTGTTTCCCTGAATGTGGGCGAAACCCACTTGAGCAGGAGATTTGGCTTTCTGTCATAAATAATTGCTCAATAGGCATCCTCCTACATGTCAATAGAATTTGTATTAAATCGATATCACCTCAGCACATGAGAGCCTAATGTCATGATAGAATTGCTCTCCAATTACCAAACTATGGAACTTGCCTTAAAATCGACTAATTTCATCATGCCTCAACTCACTTGTAAAGGTTTGTAACGATGTACTGCATTTATTCTACGGTGTTGGATTGTTTATACCTTCACGACCAGACCCAGTGTGGCCATAGACCATCAACCGGACAACCGGAGATCATTGTCATAGCAGGGACAATGTATATTGAGAAGCGTTGTTCCCAGATTTGTGTTGGTATTCTAAGGATATAGGCTGCGTACTAATAGTACAATTACAGAGTCGTGTAAAATGGAAAAAGCCTAAGTTTATTCACAAAGCCCCGCCCCCACCCTAAGAAAATATCAAGTGCTCTCAATGAGTGTGCTATAACTAAAGAGCTGTCAAAACAACCATCTTAAAGGCAAACGCTACTATTCACTGCCCCGCCCCCCTTTACCATATACCAAATGTACGGGCATTTTACGCACTATTCCTTTAGCATTGCAGTCTATGAGGAAACGGCCCATTTTGTCACATTTTATAGAATAAAACAAACAATTAATGGCTACTCCTACTGTCCCAAAATTTTCTAGACATACAGTTCAGGTTATATACTACAGATAAAAAGGAAAAAAAATATATGTCATCGCGTTTGATTTTTTTTAATAGCTGTCTGAAATAGACATGTTTGGGAAACAGAGCTAGCTATGGGTACTCTCAGTTCTACCCAATTAGCATGCAATTCTATTGGGAAATGCTGCATTTTCCTTTCACAGTTTTGGGAATAAAACAAAAATGGATACTCCAAATGTCCCATAATTTTCTACACATATAGTGCAGGTAATATTCTACACATATATAGGAATAAAATGTATGTCATCACGTTAAAAAAATAATTGTAGCTGTCTGAAATAGACATGTTTAGGAAACATAGAACACTTTGAAAGCAGCAGATTTTTGGGTTGTCAGCCATGTTTCAAAGCCCCATAATTCAGAAACTAGCACGGTGACCCATTAATTTTTTTTCAGTTTTGAGAACACAAATACTTCAAAAATCATATACTAAAGAATCAGAAAAATGACATTTATTTTCACTGGGCAGGAAAAAAAATTGTTTTTATAAAAATGGTGAAAAATATTTAGTTTTTTCGAGTTTTTAATTTAAAATTCACATTATGTATTTGTTGGTTTCAAAATAAAAATAACAATGCACCCTATAGAAAAGAGGCATAGCATTATTGGCCAAATAATACTCTCTCTAAAACTGTTAATTTTACTTAAATTGAGTGAATATAAATAGTAAATATGAACTATGAAGTTGAGGTACTGCAAAATGGGCCCCCCTTTTGGTCGTCATTGGTACTTTTGAGATGCCAAATTTTGAAGCACTGTAATTCAAAAATGAGCACGGCGACCCAATGATTTTTTTCCATCCTTATGACCAGAAACACTTCAAGAATCAAATACTAAAGTTTCAGAAAAATGACATTTATTTTCATTTTCCACTAGATAGTAGCGTTTGCCTTTAATTGTTGAACTTTTCAATCGGTAAATAAGAAATGCAATCCATTCAATCCTGGAGGCATCCCCACTTCAGATGGATGTCTTCCATACTTTTGATACATGTGGGTTTAAGGAATTATGAAATTAAATATACTTTATCCAAATTAGGAGCAGGATTAGATATCTCGTAGATATCTTGCAGTGATATCATTTTTAATTTAATTATTTTTAAATTTCTGTAAACGATTAAGAGAGCTTGATTAGGCCACACTTTATCTACAACTTGTATCAAATCGATCTGAAGAAAATAGTTTAAATCTATTGACGATGAGAAAGAAATCCTTCTCCATGTATAGTATTTAATCGCTTTTCTGCCCCTGAATTAAAGGAACATGCCCGATTACAATTCGATCCTTACTTATTGTCTTATGTAAACCTATAAAAGGCCAAAACAGTACGCCTAGTTGAACTTTACAACATTAATGGAAAAGTCGTTTAACGGTTAAAGTTTTATCAAAGGAAATCTTCTCCAATCGACGAATCTTATTTGACATTTTATACTCTGACATAGTATAGAGCACATTTCCTTTTCTTAAATAGTATTGATTGTTGTAGGAGTTCCCTTGAAGATATCTAAAGACCTCAAAATCGGATCTATTTACTACAGAGCATTTCATAAGAATTCAGCTCTTTTGAAAAATAGTATCGGCTGTCGTAATGGATTTCTTAATTTACATAAGGGATTAAGGCCGGCTGTCGTGCAAAAATAATGAGGAAATCAGAAACACGGACAACTGACCTTTTCGTTTATAGTACACTTCTTTTTACACTTCTACATTTCTTAAGGCAAGTTTCGTTAAACATAAAGTCCAAAAATAAATTAGGCATCCCAAGATAAAAAATTGTCTCTCATTTTCTGTCTCATGTTTCGGCAAACAATATAATTTTCATTCCCAATAAGGGGAACCCTTTGCAAGCCATTACTTGCTGATTGGGTAGGAGGGAAGATAAGGGAAAATTATGGAATATTGTATGAGTTTTATTGTGAATATCAAACCACTGGTCCCTAAAAAGTAGGATCAAATTCATGTGAAAAGTACAATCATTCGTTAGCTTGAAGTGGAGTTTCATTAAGTTAAACTTGAACCTATCGTTTCGTTTATTTGAAAAGTTTCCACGTTTATTTGAAAAATTTCCACATTTTCATGAGATGCAAATGTCAATATGTACGGGTATCCAGGCGTAGGATAGTAATTGGCAATAAGGAATAAGGAATTTTTAAAAATCCAACAAATACTTTGGGAACCATAATGAATGATAAAAAGATGAAATATTTCAATACACCAATCAATTACACCTAACTCTTTCAAAGCATGATCAAATTCTGTAGGTATGTGTATCTTTGATTAAGGGACACAGTTGGAGACTCCAGAAGCTTTCACAACTCAAAATTGCCTGTGCTCAATTTCAAGTGCTCTCCTATTCTCATATGGTCCAAGTAAGTGGAAATTAAACTATACTGACATTCAATACCCTAAACGTGACAAGTCCATGGGATATTGAATGGGAAATCAAATGTCGGAGCCCTCCATTTACTGTCTGTGCGTTGTATGACCGGTCGACATCCCTGCTTAATAAGATACGGCCCCTGAGGAGCGAGATCCGTTTCATGACAGCGTTCCAACCCATCGGCAACTTACAAAATGCTTGTTCGTCTATATTTCGCACATATTAATCATTGTTTTCTTTTTATGGGTATGACGCTCTTTTATTGCCACACCACCCTATCACATTAATACAGTGCACCACTGAGTCGAGACCCTTAACTGCATCTATAGGTATATATAATTATACATCATATGCAATTATTTGTTATCTATGGGGTTGAGTACGGTTTACTGGAAGACTTAAGTAACCCGTTTACTTTTTTATACAGATTGTTTTCAGGTCGATATCATCGGATACATGCTCACTTTTCAGTATTTTCGTTGTGTCAAAAATATTCATCGGTGGTGAAATTACAGACTTTATACGATATGTTCCTTTATATATATATATAAGAATTTTTATTCAGAATCAAAATGATACAAAATCGGACGTTCCATCTACAATGTAGATATTCCAGGGCACCCTAAACAAAGTGGAAATTAAATTGTGTAAAAGTGTATCCCTTTGATAACACTTAGCTATTAGGTTGTCGATGAAAAGTAGTCGGGTGAAAGTCCCTTTCTGTAATGATAACTATCTAATAATGGGAGTTGGTTGAGTGGGACATACGTCGGTAATGGTTCTTTAAATCAATCTCCTGTGAGGAAGAAATTCTTTAACGTTTTTAAATAGTAATTCATTAGCCTTAAATTTGTTCCAACGTCTGCTTATTAGTAATTTGGTGCTTTCCTATCTTAATCTGTCTTTGATTGGTATTTGTTTAACATTCTATGGTGGCCAGGCTTGCATGGTAGGACTACACAACGTATGCAAGCCTATCAAAGGCATACTACCAATTAAGTACTATAAACTCAGAGTTCAACTCGTAAATCAAGGTCATGCATTGGACCAACATTCTATGTCCACCTATTCATGTAAGACCCTGCCTTAAAGCTGCACTATCAGTTAACATCGGTTACAAACTAGTTTTCTACTTTTTTTCGTCTGTTTCCAACCCATCTAAAACCCATCAACATTTCGGTGTATTGTGTCCGGATGGTTTTCGCTACAGAGCTCACTGTCGGCCGTTTCCTTTTGGTCGATTTGACTTCAAATTCTTGTAAAACATATATATATCCACATAACAACAGTAGAATATTGATATATTCAGTACTATAGGTAATAGGGTATGAGTAGTTTTATATGATTTTGTTGGTTATAATATATTTAGCTGCGAATGCAGCTGTAAACTAAAACTATTCCAGAATTCCAGAAGAAGCGACAAACCTGTGCATTATTGGGCATTTGTATGGAAACTATTTCAGATTTCACCCAGATCTATAGCCTTTTCATGATTAATTCATTAGACCAGATTGAGGTGTTGTACCCCACTCACTATGCTCTTGTGGGGATGCGAATTCTTGTTCTTGAAGCTAACAAAAGTAAGGCAGTGCAAAAGTTGGATGGCAACATTTGACTTTAAACCAATTGCCTTGCAGACGTCGCCTCCTACTTTGCATGCTAATTGGCCTGCATAACATGAAACTCACTTTAAGGGAGGGTTTCTGCAAGGAATGGAAATCAAACAAGCACCTTCATGGCAAAGTGAATCCATTGGGATGTCCTCTCGTGATTTTAGATTGAAACAGTTTCGCAAAACTACATTTTGACCTGAGGTTATATGCCCTCCCAAGACGGTCTATAAGCTCTGAACCCAGCCACCCACAGGACTTTATGCGTTATCAGAGGGCGTGTGATATTTTATCCTAGATACCTAAACAAATAAAATTTCTTCATCCTAAAGAAAAGGAGAAAGAAAAGGTTTTTTGATAAAATGAAAAATATGCTAAGCAATAGTACAATGCCTCAAATCGTGTTCACATGGATTTGTTCTTGAATTAAAAAGGGTCCCATCCTGAAATATAAAATTAGTTACCATGATGGCCATACTCGCTTTTCCCCCAACATGTCCTAGGGATGGGGATGGTTGACCGTCTAGAGGATAATTTGATCACGTAAATGTATATCAACTGTCGGTCCCTGGAGATCATGGACTAGGTTGTCTAACCGATAAATCCAGTTAAGATAGGCAACGTCAAATCATGTCATAAAACTCCAAAACTTGAAAGTAGTTAAGGATTCCTCCATCGGCAATGTAATGGGCAAGGGTTAAACTCAGTCAATGATATTTCCACAGCGATAAACATGTTTTTTTATTTTGCAATTATGGACCCATGATTAGGAAAGGGAGTATCAAAGAAGAACTGAAGGGCCTAGTCCACTAAGCCGATTCTCATGCGATTTTGCACCGCAGAGGACATTTTTGCTCTAACTTCTGTGAGAATCGCATGACCCTTGAAAAGGTCAGTATCGTTCCATGTTCAAGTTGTAAGCTATGGATACATTCGCTCGCAGCTCTTTTACCCAACCGACCAAAGACTTGCCATGAGGGAATTGATGGTAAGTTTATACTTATACTATGCAAACATGTCCACATCCATGGGAAGGTATAATAAGATTAACAAACCTACTTGTAGTTACATGTCCAATCATAGGGGAGCATAGATCTACCAGCATACACAGGTGACGGGGATGGGGCATGCATGTTTGTCACCTAGCTTGGATGTCATCATATGACTGTGACTGACCAATTGCGAGCTACATTCTCAGACGTTATGTGCTCTACGGTACTAAGGAATATATCCCGAATGACTGGAGGTTGATTTCGTTGATTCAACTTAAGAAATAAGGCATATATATTATAGGCGGCCATATATGTAATTTTAAAATATATAATATGTATACTTGGGAAATGAGTGAGACGTTGACTAACAACTGATATTTGACTCCCAAGCTGGAGAGTAGTCAGCAATCTCTCTGCTATATATTTGAAAATGGTGACTAAACTTTTAGGGGGTGCTGTCAGCCTGGTGGACAAATTGCCTGTCGATTGGGTTCATCCATTCTTGATGGGAGGCTCTCAATCAGTCAGCTATACCTTCATCTCCATTTACCTGACTGACTCTCGTCCTCTTAGACTGCCCCCAGGTGGGATATTCGGCTCAGTGGATATGGGGCCTTAGCCTTTAAGGAGTAAGTCATTGCCTCCAAGATAAACTTCGATCCTTCATTGATCTTTATATTTTACAGTAGCAGGGAATTCTGAAAGCCTATTATGTCTGTTTGGAGAATCGTACTAATGTGAATACTGCTAGTGTTAAGATGGCTTTGCCGCGTCTCTGTTTGCTCTAGAACGATAGTTTGTATAGCTAAAGTTCTTCAAAAAAAAGGAATGAATAAAAGATCATATGGTAGCCTACTAATAATAATGATCAGTTAATAAAAGATGAAAAGTATGAATGGATCTACTATGATTATAAAGGATACAAATGCTTTCTTTGGTATGTAAAGCCATGTACATGTACATGAAAATGAATATAAGAAATATAATAAGGGTCCAGGAGCCGGAACACAATAATGTAATGTTGTATAAATTTTATTTGATAAGTTGAATTGATGTAAATGTAGGATCTCTAACGGACGTAAATCATAACGATATGTGAACTTAAAAATAATAAAATCCACACGTATTTGACCAAGGACAGCCAGGAAGATCTATGTATTCATAGAGTCATTTTTCTGATTTAATGCTGTATGAATTATTCTGATGTATATGTGCCATTCAGAAATAAAACTTTTACATACATACATACAAAGTGTCAGCGCAACTATTTTTTTAATTATTTTTGTTACTACTATTACGGCCATCATTTTACATATATATCAAAGACGCACATCAAACTATGACTGAAAAAGTCTCACGCAAAGTAGCATGAGAACAATAATAGATGGATGGAATATGCCCGAATATAGACCCATTGATCCATTATTGTTTATAATTAACCTGGTACGTTACCTGGCCAACAAGGTCAAATTTTCGACATCATAAATCGATACTGTATTTTTATTACGATTGAATGGTCAGACATTAATAACAATACAAAATACGATTTTCCATATCGTGGATAATACAATTCCCATTGAATCCGTTTGGTGTTGATCAAAATTGGTGTGTTTATGTGTGACGTTAATAAGGTACATATAATAATTATATCATGTCAGGCTGTTATAATGAGTTCACCAACTACAGGACAGGAATTAATTAAACCCGATGAGGACAAGACTCATAACTCTCCTTTTCTTTATAATTATTATAAAGTCCGATATTGAACATTTCCTGCCTATCTTTATGTGTGGAGTAAAACTTCATGTCCCTTCACAACGGGTGAAAAACTGGCACGAGAGGACAGTTCGTGTAAATTAGTTGCTATTTATAACCCACATACTGTGGCATGTCTCTTGTTAGTGAGGGCAAACTCTGCTCTCTTAGCAAATGATACCTAATCTATCAATGCCAGTGCACTTTTTGCATGATGGAAGGCGGACATGTGAAAGGTGCATTCTCAATAATAACATGGGTCAAAAACTAAGGATTTTCTATTTCTATTTCGTTTTTTAAAAAAGAAAGCCCATCTAAAAGTAATTTGACCAAAGTTTTGCAGGTTTTTGTCCACTTGTTTTTTGCCACAGAGCTTAAACATCCACATTATATTTCGAGGCATGGCATATATATACATCTCAGAACATACCATCCTTATGGGATATTCTGAATATCTATGGGCAAGCATAAGACACTATATAGCGTTTACAGCTGTATCTCCTTTTCTTTTTGTCAGTTCTCACCTTTCCTGAAGCTGAGGGCATTATCGTAGACCTCCAGGAATTTCGTAACGCTAAAACAGTTATGTTCCATTGCCTTCGAATCCCTGTAGTTCAGATAACCAACGAGTATAGAGCAGGATTTACCCTCGCTGAGATAACGATAGCAAAATTAAATCAGTTCAATTTAAATGCGTTCAAGATTTTGATTTAATGTCGTCTAATCTAGTTCTATTCAAGGACTTTGTCATCTTAGTTTCAATGGCACTAGTCCTTTATAGTGGCCCATAGGACCATCTTCACTGTTCCTATCATTGCAATTTATCTTTCAGAGATATTCCATTAGTCTAAAGTTCCATCATCTAAGCGATGTTATTAGATACTTCTAACGGTTGAGGCTAATAAATCCATATTGTTACGAGCGTAATCTACCAGGGAATGATGACAAGGAATGAAGAGATTAATGCCCCAGACCTGAGAGAAGTATTACTTTTATCTGTAATGAAATTAATCACCCAAGTCTTGACTTCAGATTTATGATTTCAAAGATTTATATTTTTTTTTAAATTCCACAACAAATCTAGTAATATTGGTAGTATGCAGCGACAGCGACTGATGTTCCATATTGCACGCGGGCGTAGCGATTGCAGTAAGTACATGTATACTTTTCCCAATATGTATAGCAAAATAGGGAAAGTTCTATGGAAAATAATAGCGCCAATGCTGTAACCTATGGCGTTCTATATTACCCTCTAGAAAGTTATAATAAATACAGAGAAAAGAACAAGCTGCCAGTAATCGAAAATGTATCAAATAGGATTCCTCTGCGGATGTACAATCTCGAAAGGCAGGGTATTTCCATGGAGGAATTGACCTCAATGAATCTTCTATGATTTATTTATAGACAACTATATTTTTATCATTTTATGTTGCACCCCACTTATTGTACCTCTTAAGAGGAAGACGCATATATAATGGAGCCATTTCATGGACTTTTCCCAAAAGTACTTCCAGTTGTTTAGGGGGCTGGTTTGCGAGGTTTCAAAAATTGCCTCAACCCTGCAGAGGTCATGATGGCCTTGACCACAGTACAGGTCAAGCAGGGCATCCCTCCAGGCTCCATATAAATCATTACTGTAGATATTCAAACATTGGCCGATGATTCCACATGGAATTCCTCGTAGATTTCCTTGGAGAAACCTTGTGCGTTGGAGCGGCAGGACATGGAGGGTGAGGTATAGATGGGCAGGAGACCTGTTGTATAAGCTATAAGGGAAGGAACATGATGTGTGGAAATTCTTACCCTTGTTTTCCCTTCCGTCAGTGGGTAAGAATGACAATTAATTGAGTACATGGGCTATTCAAACCAGATGGGAATGGCATGAGTGAAGGTTTCTTTCCCATCCTAGAGGTAAAGGAATACCCACAAAAAAGTCCTTCCCTTAGGTTATACAACAGGCCCCTGGGGTGAGATGACGACCATGGGAGGATGAGTTTATTTCAAGTGAGAAGCTGATGTGAGTAGTTTAGAGAGTGCCCGTAAGTAGAATGTGGTGGAAGGGCTGGTGCAGGAGCAGAGCGGACATGCTACTCACTGTCTTGACAAGTTGTGGAGCCACATATTGATATTGACAAGTAAGGACCGCACTTACTTGACAAATTGTGGAGCCTCATAATTATTGATATTGAAAACCCTCAAGTTTATCGGTTCGCTTATTGTTTGTGTCACATTGCTAATTATGCTTAACTACCTATAGTATTATGCAAGTCTACTATTTCAGGCAAGGTCGGGATATGACGCAAATGGGTAACGCCCCCTTTCACTCATCACATCCTATTCCGAGATTGTACATGTTTAAGATTAATAAAGACAGTCCAGAAGAAAAACTGCAAGATTTGATGGCAATTTGGAGTTGTCTTAGGCTATTATTCTGTATAAATATGGATTGTTTTTCTCATTTTCAATGACACTGCCCCCCAACCCCACCCTCACCCCCACCCTACTCTCCCTCCCCTGACCTTGAAATGCACTATCGTTTTGTGTCTTATAGGCCCTACATTGTACATGCAGTCTTACACAACGTGCAAGCATGCATGAACAAACAGAGCTATATATATAGCAGGCCCAAATGTATAGCTTGGCTGTGCTTGTGCAGTAATATGGCTATGTTCAAAAGTTCCATATATTTCTGATGCCTAAACCTGACTCTACCGTCGTTTGTGTCCATTAATGATGCATCGATTCCTGACAAAATTGAGAGGAAAATATCTGTAGATGCTATTGCAATGGATATCATTGCCAATTTCTATACAGTGATGTTGAAAAGTGGGCATTGAATGGCGTTTCTCTCTCTATTGCGTTCTTTGCTGTATCAGGTATGACGTAATTGGTGCTGAGGAAGCAGCCTGTCAGCGGACGGTAGTCATATCTCGTCCAGAAGCATAACTGCACCAGGTTCATGGGAGTGTTGGGAAGTCTTAGGCTATTAAGTTGTATAAATATGGATTCTTTTTCTCATTTTCAATGACCCTGCCCCCAACCCTTCCACCCCGTTCTCCATCCCACCCCAACCCTAAGCGCTGTTCAGCCTCAGCTGAACAGCACTTCAAAAATGTCTATAATATGCAGTGGCACTTGCGGTGGTATTGGGAGACACCATTTCTTTGTTTGTATAGGCCTATTTAGCAGCAATGGCCATCAATTCGAATCTTCACAGGATGATGTATCGAGCTATACCTGACCCTAGCACCGTTTATGTACAGTATTGATGTATCGATTCCGGCCAAAATTGCCAGGAAAACGTCTTAAAGATTTTCATTATTGTAGCTAGAGTACCCGGATGAGCATGAAACAGGGGGAGAAGTAGCGTTTCTCTAGACCTTATTTCATTGGACCCGTGATGACGGGGTAATGATTCTGCCAAAGGCAGCTTTTTTTTCAAAAGCAGTTACAAGTCGCGAAGAGTCGCGAAGAGTCTTAAACAGATCACAAGTGCCTTCGAGTTCCTCTCTCCATTAATATAATAGCATTTTTGGTAACATTTGTTATTCAGTTCCCTTTTTGTTTTATTCTACTAGTACTTATCTTACCCATCCAAAGAAGCCCATTGCCATTTGGCCACTTGCTCCCCAGTCTGTTAGCCTTCATCCTCTGAAACGCAGGATGTATTTCAGTTTTGTTCATCCATCAAGACAGATTGGTTGATAGAATCTCGCCATGGCTTGGGAGGGTGTTTGCTTTGTGGACAATAGTGAGTTGGTGGGCTCTGACGACTATATATATATATAGCCTGCTACTCAAGCGGGTTGGGAAATGCGTGTTTCCACTGGGCCAACAATTTCATCCCCGATGTGATACCCTGATTTTGTCCATAAGTTGTCTCCATGTACACGTGCCCCTCATACATGCATTTATGTGTAACATTAATATGGGTACATACGGGTAAAATTCAACATGATTGACATGCGACACGGCCGGTAAATCATGGGTGACACTGTGACACGCTCCCCTTAATTTGTGACACACACAGCTTCCAAAAGGCTGACAAAATTTGACATGAGACATCCAGAAATGTATTAAAAATAGACATAAGACACAGTGATGTATTTAACAGGTGACACACGACACTGTATCAACCGTTGATATAATTAATGCATTGCTTAAAAAGTGACATGAGACATGATTGAATTATTTTAAAAAGTGACATGGGACATGAAAAAATTGTTATCATGCGACACTCAGACACAGGCGTAAAAAATGGGACCCATATATATACCCCTATTAATGACAATTAAACTCCAAAAGATAAGTTACGAATGGAAATCATAAGAGACGGTCGTCATGGTGAGCTGCTGTGCTGCTTGGCTTTTGCAACTGCCTATCCCTTCATCCTGGCGTCATGACGACTTGTTTAACGCCTCCTCCTGAGGTTATAAGTAAGTTAGCAGGGGGCAGGGGTAAAGGTACCGCTCTGATATGAATAATGGCTAGTTTGATGGTATTATACCTTGACTCATTGTTTCCTTACAACCTTACTTCACACACAGGTTCCATAGCAACATCATTAATCCATAATATCCTACTTTCCACTATAACAACGGAGGAGAACCCAGCCTTGCGTCCACTGGTGAGCTGTTTGCATTCACTGTTGACGGGTTAAAGTTGTAAAACGCATCTATTATTTGTGAGATGCTTCTCAGGTCCGCATAATGGTTGTGATTGCAGAAGCATCGAATTCTCATTGCACCACACTCTGTCCTCTCAACTAGACCAATTTAAAGTGTTCTCAATCTCCTTCGATCTCAAGTACAACCCTTGTGCTATAAAGTAGAAGAACGAAAACACGTATGAGTGTTTCTGTCCCGCCTGCTTAAACACTTCATCCAAACAACCATGGTTTAAGTATATGTAATGACCCTAGGTTTTTTGGGCGAGAAATACTAACAGGACAAACGTCTACTATCACTATTCTTTTTAATGAAGGTTATGAGAGCAGACTAAGCAGTTTTACTGAGGCATATTCATAAAGTAGTGTGTACATACAAACGTTGTTCAGATAATCCAGGTAGAGAAGAAAGAATGACACAACAGTGCTGTGTAGAGTGTGGTTCCAATTTACACATACATAGCAAGGCAAGGTAAAGTAAGTAGTACATAATGATATATGGATGACGTAGAGTATCCACTGTACATAAGACTGGAGGTCAATTGCCACGTCATTAAGCATCTGAAGCATCGAAATATTTGCCCCAGTTTCCTTGTACTTCGAGCTCATATTCCCTGCTACATACTTATGCCACAAAACCATATATCCCAGAACCGTATTTAACTCACTTTTCTCGCTTAATTCGATCTTAGCCTCAGATGTGAAGATATTAGTGAAATTAAAAATTAAAATGACTCAAAAATGAGACAAATGTAAAAAGGCTGTCTACTCTGTCTAATATCACAATATCCGTTTCCTTGGTCCCGCTACATTAGAAGCGGGAGCAAGTAACGGGAAGTAGCCGTTTCAAATTAAACATGTTTGATTTGAAGCGGCTACTTACCATTACTTCTAAAGGAGCTGAACCAAAGAAATGGAAGGAGTCTCAACAACTACAGAACTCAGAGCTCGTAAATGAATATGACTGTGGGGAGTCGATTCTTCCGGAATATTGGTCCTGGGTATGACCATAAAGTGCCTTTCTGTCTCTTTTCTCTGTCTCTCTCTCCCTTCTTTTCTGTCTCTATTTCCTGGGTGTGATCATAAACTGCCTCCCTCTCAGCTCTCCCGCCCTTGATATAACCATAGTAAATGTGTTGATAAGGGCGTAAAGCAACCAATCTCACTCACTCACTCTTCCGGAATATTATCCAATATAATATTCAGTTATTTATTCCGTCTACCGCTATCACCTCCTTGCAATCTCTCCATTCATTGTGTGTATTCACCTGACCAAGGTGCACTTCTTCACATTGTGCTTCTCCTAGGGCGATTTGGATATTTATATGTAGGAATCTGATGTAGTGGAAATGACAGGTCTGACATATGAAGATTAACAGACCGTATATGGACAGGCATAGCTTAGTGACAGGCAACTTTCACAGCGGTGAGAATCCATGGAATGGTTCGTAACAGCAATTCACCATATAACAAATTGTATTTCCCATAGTAGAACACATGTGTTGTTAAACCTATTCAAGACGTGCAGAGAAGTAGAATGAGTTACATACGTGAACACAACATAGGGTAGTACTTCATCAGGACGGCCATCATTTTTGTAATCAAAATATTTCCCAAACCTTGCTAAAATATAAACAAACTACCAACATATTAATAAAAAGAAATACCAACATATAATTTCATATTCCTTTCGATCGATATTGATAATTGAGTTGTTTTTTAAAGTTTTGTATTTATGAATATGAAAAATATCAAATTAAGTAAAGAAAAACAATTTAAAAAGATTAATTTAATGTCTAATTAAAAGGTTTTGATGGGGTTGATATTCGATAATCAAACATATCACAAAATTGTGACATTTGTCCAAAAAATAGCTGTTTTTTTTTAAAAAAAAATGTGTTTATACATCTTAATAGAATTACCTTCCTTCATAATGGAGACAAGCATTGCAATGGCACAGTGGCCATCCTGCCGTGAAGTTGCCATAATTCAAGAGCAGTCCTCAATGTGTTAGAGATCATCCGCCCTGGGATATGCAGGTTCTTTCCTCGTTTCTGTTTCTATGTTCAAAATCTAAAAGGAAAACGAGACTTTTTTCCAGTGGAACATATAATTTTGAATTAAATTCGTCTGACTCTTACGCGAGCCTCAGGATAAAGCTTAAGGCAGAGTGATTTTGTCCAAATATGTCTTCTTACTGAAATCCGATTATGTTATATACAATGCTTAGCAAATTTGTTCTGTGTCTCTTCGATCAATCCCTTAAAGCTTGAACATATATTTGGAAACTTGTCTCTAGGGACTTATCAACGTTATCTTAGAGAAACCTGTGATATTCCAATACATGGGATGCTTCCCCGAGAGGTATTATTAGCTTGATATAATTGAGAAAAAAAATGAAAATGAAGCTAATGTGAAACAGGATCTATTTTCAAGATATCTTGCAATTCATTAATTTGACTCGATCCATATTTTCCCCCCATCCATGAATCATACAGCATTATAATATCAACAGATTATGCCTAGAAATACGCGTTTAGCTGTAGGCCTGAATAATTATATAAGGTCCCTAATCCCAACTAAGAAAAAATACGTAAATCTCCCATGATGACAGGCCCTCTGTAATGGAATCCCTTACCCCCTGCAGAGAAACTAAAAAGATGGCCGCCAAGAAATACCTGAAGGAGAATGTTATGTGGATGATTGACTGAAAATGAGATATTATGTGATTGCAAGTTAGCCCAATATGTAAGAGTAATAATGGTGAAGAAATCAGACTGGTGTGTTGAAGTTAACATTGTGGATTTTGTGTTTTATCGAATAGAATAAATAGATATATAATATATCAGATATCGATATATTATATTGTCTATCAATAAACATGATTTTTAAAAATAGTAATAAGGCGCCAGAAAATGTAAAATTGACATCTCAACACATTTGGAAAAGTATATCTGAGTATTATGTGATATGTTTAAAAAAAATGGGCCACAAGTCACAAAATTGATATTTTTCAAAGTGATATAATTATTGACAAAATCTCTTTGTATGAATGTTCTCATTTTTGGTATGTCTAACGCAGGACAATGTAAGAATACATACCAAACTTCAAGACAGTATATTCAATATTTTCATGCATTGTTAGGGTCATCCTATAGAATATATTTAGCTACTTTACTAGTAAATGTCCATCCAGAAATATTCCAAACTTATTTTTCAAAAATGACAATATCAAACTTAAAATATATAAATAGCTGTTGTATGCCTACTGTTTACTATTATTAGAGTTGGCTTGATCTCTTTTTTTCAAATAATTATGATGATATTCTCAAAATGTTTGCAACCTGTGACTCATTTTCCTTAGACACATCACATAGGTGGTATTTAATTGATTCAAACAATGTGTTCGGGTATGGTAAATTGTATTTTGAAGCTCAATTTTGTCTTAAATTTGGGTTATTGGAGAGGATTGGTGAAGCCGAATTGTACATTATCAGGTGACTTAACCCAAGTATACATAATATGGTTTACTGTATCTAATCATAATGTGGTACATATTCTCCCTCTCCTCCCAGTTTGATTGGCTTTTTATGCATCGAAATGACGAAGGCATGTCACGGGTATATTAAATCCCGACTCATAGACACAGAGTTGATAACAATTATTTTTCTAATATATCCTTACCTCATCTATCATATGGACACCTACATTTCTATGTCCAAAATGTCCTAGCGCTAAGAGATCCTAGCATTTTGCATTTCATACTGATCACTCTTATTTTGGTTACTTTGCTGTTTAAACATCCTGAATTTAACAAATGTATTAGAGGGTATTTTTATAGCTTATAAACTGAGAACAGCATTCGCTTGGATGTAATGTTTATGCAGAATAAAATATTTAAACAAAAAATAAATAAACTCTCACGCCTCTGAGAAAATGCCAAAATAAAATTAATTATCTTAGCGACTCTGGTATTAACTCTTTATCCCGTTATTATTGATATTATAAGTACCATTATTACCTAATAGACTGGGCATTTATTTTTCAATATCCACTGCCATAAGGTGATCCTTTTTAAATTTTTAAATCTTTATAATCGGTATTTATTAACACTAAAGCCTATAATTTGGACGATAGGCAAGTTCCAAAGACGTGATTTAGGATCTTGAGATAGAGAGAGATATAGATCCAGAATTACGATAAGGACAATCCTTCGTTTAAAAAGAAATATGCGCAAAGTCCTATCTCTGTTGTAACTGGGGACCTAGGTACCTCTGACTGGGCTGCTCACCTATGACGTCAGAGGGCATATCATTGCGTCATCGAACAATACAATTCAAAGGCTCAAAGCCCACCGTCTGTGAAGAAAGAAATCTGGGTATGTACGTTACTACAAGATGTTCAAAATCCACAACAGAACGTACAGAATGACTAGGCTATTCAGGCTAGAATCAGGTTATTAGAGGATGACAAGTCCTTTAAAAGCTCTGATTTAGAAGGCTTTATAGACTCTGCAAGAGTAGAAAAGTAGAAACTTTATTACTATGATAACACTGGATACCTTTTTCTTTCCTTGTTGTGACTTTGATTTATTCCCCTTTACCTGAGTTGTTTGATCGACCTTTTTCTTTTTGTTGTATGCTTGCGAGAGATTGACTTGTAATTTCTTTATATCTGTGTACAGACTTCCATATGTGCAGTAGTTATGACCTGATAATTTCGTTTGTCCGACCTGTATAACTTTAACGAATGTACAAGTATTGATATTTAATATTTTCTCTCTGACATAAATGGTTTTTAACAAATGTTTTAATCTTGTTTTGTTATTACATGCCTAGGCTTAACCTGCAGTACTTTGTCTGCTTTGATATTATATGTCTGCCTGAAAATTGAAATTTGACGGTTAGTCTTATCATGTTTGTCAAATATTGTCACGAATTAATCATTCTCCATTTTACTTGGTGTATTATTTGAATTATTTCTTTATATAACTATCAACTTCTGCAACGTCATCTTGCAGAGTATGTCGTAAAGTATTGTAGAAAGCCTTTGTAACATCAGGCAATTCTGAAAATAGCATCTGTGATGTAATGTCCTTAGTCCTGAATAAAAATATTTTTGTATTTTATATTTTAAATTTGTATCGCATGAGAATATCGGGACTTGTCCACGAAATTGTATGCAATCAAACTCTATTTTAAAAAAAATCAAATCAAATCAAATCAAATCATAGGCAAATCTGTATGTCCACGTTGGTGTGTTCATACAGTCATAAACGTCACTATGATCATTCCGCTCCACTATATATATTGATTAAACAAACTGTAGACTATGTATACCGATTGGATTTCATGAAGGAAAGATTTAGATATGCCAACCGGCAACCGGAAGGTTTCTCAATGCCCCCGTTGCATAACAATCTGCGAGCTTGTGGATCAATTCTACGACGTTGTAGACGGCCGTCTGCTATGTCTGTACTGCATAACATTTGATGACATCCTCTGCGACATCGTAGATCTCTTGGCATTCACGATGGATTTTCTACGCTGCGTTAATATTGACTTGATAAATGTTTTGAATTATTTTTTAATCTAAAGGGCCTAGTAGACAAAGCCGATTGTCATGCAATTTTGCGCCGCAGAGGATATTTTGCACTAAATTTCGTGAGAATCGCATGTGTATCGGCTTGGTGGACAAGGGCCTTAAGAATGGCCAGGTGAAAATCAATTGTACAACACGGTAGCATGGGAAGATCTTTCGTTATGAATGTACGTCTGATGTGAGGCTCCAGTCGCTCCAGTACAACATTTTCCATAGGCATGAAATAGCTACTTAGAGTGTATTAAAATTAAAGCATCAGATATATGTAATTATTGCAATGACACCGATACAATTTGTCATTTATTTTATCAATGCCCTAGGGTATTCAAGCTATGGTCAAAAGTGGGGGAAAGGTTAAAAATGAGGGTCTTCAGCCACGATACCCCTGATGTTTTGCGAAATTTCCCAAGCATGACCGTAGCGATATTGGTACTAGCAATTCAGACATAGCTGTCAATTTTGTGAATTTTATTTTGTTATGTACAAGAGCCTTTATACACAGAAGGCGTCTGTTCCACTATAAAAAATGATTTAACCTTTAGTATATTATACAATGAAGTTAAAAGAAAATTCGCTATTCTCCAAAAAGCGGGTACCATTAGTCTTCAAAGCTATCGAAGGTATAGGGAGTGGAAAAAGTACATCGATGAATGGTAGGTAGCAAACCCTGGGCGCGCCTATTCCGGCTGAAACGTCCGTTTCCGAGGCGTTTTTTGAAAACACAATATGACGCCCCCCCCCACCCCCCCCCCCCCACACACACACACACCTCGGCTTGGCTGGCAAGCAAGTATGTACAAGGGTTCGGGTCCAGCTAGCTCCTCCTACCATGTCTGGTACGGGAAAAAATATTTGAATAAAATACTGTGAAGATTCCTTAGAAGAAATATAGTCCTGTACTGATTCTCATATTCCCTTCTATCAGTGCGATATTCTTGCGGATTTTACTGCCTTATTGGAAGATTTCTCAAGCTAACTTTAGTTATGTAGAGTAGGGTCTCTTCGAGATAGATCCGATGGACTGTTGTAGTCATATTGCGTTTATTTCAACACTTTAAATCGGTCCATGTGGATAACAATAGGTTCTCATTAAAGTTGTAAAGCAGAGTTTTTATTTTAAAACGAGTCGAGCCTCTAAAATAGATGACAAGGGCTAGAAGCTAGAAGCTTTTCACGTATAAAGTAGCATTGATAATTTTCGGCATATTTTTCTACCTTATTTGAAGCTGTTTGAAAATGTTTTCCATCAGGATGAGGTCTCTGTGAGGCGGACAAGAAGGGCTTTTGTATTCACAAAGTGTTAACCGCCCTAGGCAGTGTGGATTTATTGAGAGATTGAATGAAGTTTGTTAAAAAAGAAATAACAAAAGAATGGCCGTAGTGAGATCAGAAACAAATCTGAATATGTATGGTTATGGTTATTTATTTCGTTGAATAAATATCGACATATATTATTTTTTGGGGAAAATAAACGAAGGCATATTCACTGTGTGAATATTCTGCCTTGCATAATAAACATGCTCTGCGATGCACTCATACCAGATTTACCCATCTAAAACTATCTTAATAGTGAAAAAAGGTAAAATTTATCTATCCAAATATACCAGTATTCAATGTTAGATAATATTTTATGAATTTGATACATTGCCCATTTATTTATTTTGTGGACTTTGAAATAGGTTTCGTAATTTTCTAGCATTATATTTAATGAAAGTAATGAAAGCCAGATTTTCTAAATTATGATAAATTGCACTTATGGGTGATGTTCTCCGATGCACTATCTCCGCATTTTAATGCCTGTCTACCTTGAAATTGTCCTGTAATGTCATTTTTGAAGCCACAAGGAATCCTCTATTTCACGATTCATTATTATGCAATGCACCTGTAGTTTATTTTTACGAGTCGGAAATAGACCTCATAGTTGTAGAAAAAATGCCTACGATATCGTAGATGGACATTTGGTATGCAAGGCCCCAATAGAAACAAAAATAAGCCAATAAAAATAATACATTATGCATGGTATAAATCTTAACATCTATTACATCATGACAAATTAAAAGATATTATTTTCAAGTATTTAAAAAAAAATGTGCTCAAATATACATAAAATAAGAATATGTGCGAAACATTCTTCAAATAATTATAATAATAATAGATTTTTATTTCCATATCACATTTACAACCATTGTCATACAATGTAGAATTAAAAAGAGAGAAACCTATGGAAAGCGGAATAATCTCTGTGACAGTCACAGCTCTTCCAAATATCCCTTAAATTTTGTTTTACTTCGCTATCCCTATCATTTGTACATTTATTTCTAGCTAAATATAGACAGTGTCTAATATTGGACCTGCCTGCTACACAACAGTAAAATGTAATTACACAGTAAAGTAAAAGCAAGGTAAAAATAAAGTGAAAGTAAAAATCAAGGGTAACCTTGGTATTCGCTGACTCTTTCTGGTGCATTATAATATATAGCTTTACAGGCTAGATATGTGTACAAAGGTGGTTATATCATTAGTCAGATAATAATGACTAATGAATGACAACACAATAAGAATAAGAATAAGAATAAGCTGAGTGAGGTATCTCTTACAACCCTTACAACCAAACCAGACCACAAAACATACTGTCTCTTTTATAGTACATCAATCGAGGGTGGGGTGTAGTTATTTTTTAGGTAATTTAGAAAAGATCTGTAGTCTAGCATGATTCTAGCTTCACTATCCAGGCTTATTTCACAGGGTAGGTGCCTGGTACAAGAAAGATTTCTTGAACGTTTCTGATTTGAGGGTTGGCACTATGAGAATGGGGCCCTTTGATAGATTTCTCAGGTTTGCGTTTTGTTTGTCAGTTTTAAGGGGTGTCTCCACTGGCTGCAGTAAGCTCTGCGTTTGGTCTGCGATTGGTCTGCGTTTCAAACTCTGCGATTCTATCAGTGTTATGTTGTAGCCGCAGGTCAAACGCAGACCTTACCGCAGCGTCATTAAAAGGTCTCATGGTTGCGATAGAGACTGCGACTGGATATCCTTCCCGCGCTTGGCCAAGGTCAAGCAAGGAGCAGACAACATTTATCACTGCACCTCGCCGTGTCCGTTGCGTCAGTTTATTGATTTTGTCGCCCCTCTTGGTCCCCTCCACCCCCCCCCCCCCCCACACACACACACACACACACTTAGCTCCTCTCGGCCCTGCTATAAACTTTAACAAGTTGTTTTCATGCAATGTTTAGCTACTAGTATAAATTTCATACTATTCAGATCATCATTCACTATAATAATTATGTGTGATATACTTGAATAATGAATCACTCCATCACTTCACAATCAGGGGCGTCGGAAGCTAATTTAAAATGGGGGGGGGAGACAAGTTTGACCTTTGTTACCCCACTACACAGTAATAATATGCAGTAATGTACCAAATCAAAACTTATTGTATTTTTTCATTTTCATATTATTAATTATCAACCTATATGAATGACAGAAAATGACCTTTTCTTATGCATAGAAATTTTTGGGGGGATATGTCTCCCTGTCCCCCCAGTTCCGACCGACGCCCATGACAATTATTAATGGACGTTAACCCCACTTTACTCTCTGTTTTTGTGTCACGGTATGCCTTTTGTAGTAGGTGTATTTGTCTTCTGATCTGAGGTTATTGTAGGTTTACCTCATCAAAGAGATCTACGTTTGCCCTTTTCTGCAATCTAAAGGGGTGTCTCCACTGGCTGCGGTAAACTCTGCGTTTGGTCTGCGTTTGGTCTGCGTTTCAAACTCTGCGATTCTATCAAGATTATGTTGGATCCGCAGATCAAACGCAGAGGTTACCGCAGTGTCATTTATAGGTCTCATGAATGCAAGAGAGACTGCGACTGGATAGCCCTCCCGCGCTTGGACAAGGTCAAGCAAGTTGCAGACGACTTTTTTCACCGTACATCGCTGTGTCTATACACATTATATGTATACATCTGTACATGTATGTCAAAGTTACATTAACAGATGCACCGTTCATAGGGCTTTCAGGGAGGTATGGTTTGTGTATTTAGAAAAAACTTTTATTCAACATGTCAACAAATAACCACTTTCTGTCATGGGGTTGATTACACTTTTTTTACACCGTACCCTCTGCTCATCATGTATGTTTTTTCTGGAATATAAAGTTAACATGAAGGTTGTAGACATATGTTATGTTAAAAGAAAAATAGTGCATTTGCTTCATTCAGCGCAATATGCTTTTGGATACTTACTCTGGCTAAAGAGTCAAGTGGGGGAGGGGGGTATATTAGAAAATGAAAAACTATGCGCCAAAGCGCTTATCTCGTCTCCACGCATTAGAATACTCTCTGCTTGTTGATGACATTTTGTTTTGATATAATCTGGTTGTACATTTACTTTCGAGCTCTTCCCTTCATGAAAGAGTTTTTGTCTGTGAATAAAGAATTTTACATTCAGGATTATCCAGTTTACTATTTTTGTACTTGTGTCTTTTATCACAATTCTAGAGAGGATATCCTCAGGTTTGAATTTTACCTCACTGTCCTTATTGATAGTAAAAGGGGGTTTTCCATATTGAAACGAAACATTTAACCCATTTTAGACCATGCAGTAGGGTTAAAGTTTTCAGAATTATAGACTCAACGGACACCATGTAATCCTACTTTCAAAAAGTCGGCAATGTCAAATGAATTGTAAACCAACCGCACTTCAAGCGCAAAACAGTCTCCATTGCAAATTTCAATCACAACCCTTGAGGTAGAGCCCTAATCACATCGCAGAAGTGTTTCAGTCGCAGAAAATATTCAACATGCTGAAAGATTCCTCTGACAGTCGCAGCACAAAAAACTTACACTTTAAGTGGGGTCTCCACTGGCTGTGGTAAGCTCTGCGGTAAGCCTTGTGACACAAAATCAGAACATTTTATTCAAGCGCAGTTCATGTGCAGACCAACCGTAGCAGTGGAGATCTGTTCTGCGGTTGTATCTGCGGTTGGATTGCGGCTGAATTGCAGCTGAAAATGGGGGTTTCATGTGCTGCGACTGCCACAGAAATTATTCAACATGTTGAATATTTTCTGCGATTGAACCACATCTGCGATGTGATTATGACTCTACCTCAGGAGTTGCGATTGAAATTCTATTTCTCAGACATCAAAGCCTGATTTAATGTGTTAATGCATACTTTAATAATAATAATCTATCTATCATTTTCAGTCTAATTTTCATACATTTTCTGACGAACTGACCCACATAATATTATACTGATCGGTCAATGCATGATGTTCAGATCATAAAATCATTTTTGTATAGAAAGTCAACGACCTTGAATATAATTTATACAAACTTATAACTCATCCCCGAATTCAAATTAGCATCCAATGCCTCTGAAAAAGTACTAAACTGACGTGGCAGACACAGGGAGGTACCTTTATAAATGTCGTCTGCTGCTTGCGTCACGTTGTCCAAGCGCGGGAAGGATATCCAGCCGCAGTCTCTATCGCAACCATGAGACCTTTTAATGATGCTGCGGTAAGCCCTGCGTTTGTTCTGCGGCTGCAGTATAATATTGATAGAATCGCAGAGTTGGAAACGCAGACCAAACGCAAACCAAACGCAGAGCTTACCGCAGCCAGTGGCGGCACCCCTTAAGGGGTGTCTCCACTGGCTGCGTTTGGTCTGCGTTTGGCCTGCGTTTGGTCTGCGTTTCCAACTCTGCGATTCTATCAATATTATTTTGTAGCCGCAGATCAAACGCAGAGGTTACCGCAGTGTTATTACAAGGTCTCATGATTGCGATAGAGACTGCGGCTGGATATCATTCCTGCGCTTGGTCGAGGCAAAGCAAGGAGCAGACGACATTTGTAATGGTACCTCCCTGTGTCTGCCACATCAGTTTATTACTTTTTCAGAGGCATTGGAAGCTAATTAGAATTCGGGGGACAAGTTATAAGTAAATTTACATTCCAGGTCGTTGATTTTATATCCAGAAATGATTTTTTATTGGCCATACACATTTAACAAAATATTTCATTTAATCAGGGGAGAGAAGAAAAAACGCATAACTGACCACACAGCTATCTTTCATGCGGTGCCTACTACAAAATACATATGAGAATATAAACAGATTAATCAATGGTATACTTTTCACAATATTTCTCTCAGTGACATTCGTCGTCTAGTGTCGTCTACGGTGTTGTTGTTAATACAAAGTGATTAGTCTCATGAAAACAAACAATGTTTTATCTGGTCCGATTACCAATTCTTGGTCTACAACACCAGTTTATACATTGAAACTGATTATATCTTTATCGTCGGTGGTCGTAAGGTTGTCAAAACTCACCGCTGAGGATAACAACAGGGGTTAAAAATAAAAACAATTTAAATGCCGTTCAACATAAATGCTTGTCTATAATCTTTCCATGAGTGTTACTTTGAATTGCCTATATGATCTGAACATCAATGATCGATCAGTATATATATATATGGGTCAGTTCGTCAGAAAATGTACAATTTTACTAGTAACTCTACGTATTTAATAACTTCTGTTAAAGTAGACTAAACATAATAGATAGGTTATACCTGAATATATTTGGTGTTGCGTTGATTCAATATTTCTGATTGCATTTGTTTCGGAATTCTGGACATATTATTGTGGGAACTTTATATAATTATTCTGCTGTTTGCTGAGCATTTCTCCAGACCATTTGGAATCATGGCCATTATTAATACCTATGTCTCCAATCTATCTCTCCCTCTCACCTCTCTCCCCTCTCCCTCTCTCCCATTTTATAGCTGTTCCACATAGTTCTCACCCTGCCGAATAGACTTTTGCTCAACAATTCCTTTTTCCATTGTTCAATTTTGATCCTTAACGTTATCCTTTATAACATAGTTTTGAGGAGCTATCATTACCTTTGTAATCATGCAAAAAAACAACTCCTAAAAATCATATTATGCGCCAATAGTAGAGAATTAATAACTTGTCTGCAATGTCAAAGGAATTGTGAACCAACCGCAATTCAAGCGCAGAACAGTCTCCATTGCAAATTCCAATCGCAACTATTGCTAATCACGTCGCAGAGGTGCTTCAGTCGCAGAAAATATTCAACATGTTGAAAAATCCCTGTGACAGTCGCACCACAAGAAACTCACATTTTTAGCCGCAATTCAACCGCAGATACAACCGCAGAATAGGCCTCCACTGCTACGGTTGGTCTGCACATGAACTGCGCTTGAATATAATTTCCTTTTTTTCTAACGCAATGCTTACCGCAGAGCTTACCGCAGCCAGTGGAGACCCCACTTTAAGCCACAATCCAACTGCAGATCCAATCGCAGAACAGGTCTCCACTGCTATGGTTGGTTTGCACACAAACTGCGCTTGAATATAATTTCCTATTTTTTTATCACAATGCTTACCGCAGAGCTTACTGCAGCCAGTGGAGACCCCACTTTAGTTAATATTAAACTTTGAGACAGACTTTGCCATTTGATAATCGTAATACCAAAATGACGGAGTAGCGGAGTGTGGAGCCATAATTATTCAATATTGAGTGAGGTGCAGGGAGATATATGGAGGAAGCGTTAGCGCTTGACAGCTTCCGTAGGCAAGCTCAATACAGTGTAGATCTAGGATGACATTTTATCAATCCCCCTGCTTTAATTAATTAATTAATTAAAATTATCTAGCACCATTTCTTATAAGTTATTTCTATTGCATGATTTAATTCAGACCCTCGCGATGACTTTCCACTATAGGCTTTTGTTTTACACTGTATGCGCCTCAATTGATTCCAACAGGACTGATCACCGTCAAAATGTCAAGATATTTTCCATATGACTTGTCTTCATCAAATCACTGTCTTCAAATCGCTTTCTATTTAATACTTCTAATAGAAAATTAATGCTCATTAACTCTAATTCGAAGAAACCTCATGACAAAGAACTCGAGCTGGTACACAACTATAATACCTTGATTACACTCTAGATGATAGACTCACACACCAACCACACTTGAAGAACCTTAATAAGCTTATATCTCACGCGATTTACCTTTTTCTAAATATTCGTCATTTATTAACAATGAATTCAGCATTGATTGTGTACAATTCTTCCATACTTAGTGATGTGATTTATCATGATACTAGCCCAGGCAACCTCACTAAACTCCAACGGCTTCAGAATAAAGCATTAAGAGCCATACTCAGAGAGCCAACGCTTGAAATTCATGGAGATTTAAATATCACTTTACCAATTATGCTTTAGGAAACTTTATCACCTTCAGACTTTAGACTTTCAAAGATCCAACGATAACGATAGGAATAACGATAATGCTAGAAACACCAGAACTCAAGCTCCACCCCTTCTTAAGTCCCAAAGATTCAGAACTAAAATTGGTCAGACCTCTGTCCTGGACAAAACTGCTAAATGAACTGTCCCCTCGTACACGAAATATAGCTACAATTGAAATGTTTAAATCTCTCCGACAAAATTGGCTCAAAATTAACATTTATATCCATACCTTTACTACGTTCTACTTTTACAATTCCGGAAATCCCCTCCCTCCCCACTTATATGCAAAGGGACCACACTATACGTATAGTGATTATTCCTTTAAATAAAACATATGACGATCTTGTGTACATTTAACCCTTACTTCTCTGTAATCAGGAGACCACACTGTTTCAGTGATTATTCCATTTGTTGTTCTTACCTATTACCTGGATTTTGGTCTACGAAATATCGGCTGAAATGTGTTAAACATTATTTATTATAATCTCTCTAACGCTGGGCCACACTCCTGGAAGTTCCCTAGCCCTACATTATTGTAACTTTCAACCATCTTCTATAAGTAAACTGGGCTCATTTGAAAATCCCACCATGGTGTGAATGCTTGCCCCAGTATAAACAAAATCAATAATAATAAACAAAAATGTAGATACTCACACTCATGCAGCTAGAGTAATGCAGAAATCATTTCCTCTTGAAGAAATTAAGGCAATTATGACAAAAGAATAGCATCAAAAGAGTGAAATGTACAGTCTATCAACGGAAACAACCAAATAACGTCCTGATCGCCTGACAGAAACAATATTGATATGTAACAAAGAGTCAATATTATTAATGACAAAACATTTCTAACTCGGAGGCAGTTGTGTTCATCTTGTAAATGGCGAAATAAAAAATGTTTATCAGTCAATCAAGCATGCAGTGGGTTTCAGTTGGCCCCTATTACCAGCCACTACGATTCAAAGTATAAAACTGCTTATTTCTCTTAGAACTCTGACCACCTTATCTTAAATTCACCTTACCTTGGGGTACAAAATGGTTTAATCCAACTGATGTCATTATCTGTCGACATTTTGCGAAGTGTGATGACCGCGAACGAGTAGGACGTGTTTACCTCGCGCGCTGTGCTAAACACGATTATTTGCTATCAAATGGATTAATCCATTGATTATTTTGTGACCACACTGTATGTTCACCCCTACGGAATACCCTAGGACCGTGTTATATGAGAAAAATGGACAGTTCTCTCGTTTTTAGTGATAATTCGTTCAACATGTCTCGGGACGCATCTCCAAGCCTTACGCAACGCCTGACCTACAGCCAAGCTACCTCAGGGGTACATTCCTCCCCATATATCACCCCAAACCGCTTCGGCACTTTGGCCTACCTAGCTAATGAGGAAGATGGGATTCTTCAAGAACATGAACCTGATCTACTTCCTCTTAGCCAAAACTCCATCGATCACTCATTAGCTCAAACAAAACTACAAGCAGAGAAACTTCGCAAAGCCCTAGACTCAAACAAGGGAGACCGCACCCCGCTCCTTCTTCCTTCCCCGCTCCCAGACGAGGACCCTCGGCAGCGGGAGACGGCCTCCAGCCCAATAAACCACCCTGCAAGCCAGCCTACACCTACTCATGGTTTTAACAAAGGAGAAACATTGGATATCCATAAAGTTATTTTAGATCGACTGGATCTATTGGATTACCAATTAAAGAGCATCAAATCACTAGCAGATAATGCCTTCAATGCTGCCCATAGCACCGAAGCAATCCTGATAGGTATCCCAACAGCCTCTGATCCTATTCAAATCATTGGACTAATCTGCACTGAGTATAAAATCCCATTCAACACAGTGGAAGTTGATTTTGTCTCATCGCTTCCCCCTACCAAACAAGGACAAACTAGGACCCTGGTTAAATTCATCAAAACCTCAATTGTGAACAGACTTTACCAGGTAAAATCTTCTATCAATCGCAAATTTGGCATCACGTTAAATGACATTGTTTCACCAACTACTCTTCAGCACAGAAAAGAAGCTGGTATTATTTGTAATATTGCCAGAAAATCGGGCCTCAAGTCATACCTCACTAGGGACTCCCTAGAGATTGACAATACTGCCTACCCACTTGGTCAATCACATCTGTTACCGGATAATCTTCAACCCCATGCCATCAAACATGCCACAATCGACAATAACATCCTATTCTCCTCCCCGGCAAGTTTCCTATCTAATATGCATCATGCCCCAATTGTGTTCCAAGAAATCCCATATCTATCGATCGAACATGCATACAACCATACAAAAGCACTCTTCCACAATGTGCCTTCTATAGCAGGGAAAATCTATCTCTCCCAAGACCCGTTTGATCAGAAAGCTTTTGGAAAGGAGATAGATTGTTCTGATGAATGGAAGTTGGCAAAATTCACCATCATGGAAGAACTTTTAACCATCAAATTCTCTACATACCCCAAACTTAAATCGGCCCTCCTTGCTACCAACCCCTTCAATCTACTAGAGGCCACCCAGGACACAACCTGGGGAATCGGGGCCACTATCCCCCAAGCACTCAGCAACATTACCTTTATTCAATCAAAAAAGGGGGAAAATCGTTTAGGAAACCTCCTAATGTGCATCAGGAATAATAGTAGGGCGGATTTGTCCATCCCATCAAATCCTCCATCAGTTTTTGGATACCTGCACATCAGCAAAACATCAAGAGATGGCCCCCCGCCCACAAAGAAGCCAACCCCCCCGACATTGGCGCCTCAACACCAGACAGGTGTGATCAGCACTCACCCCTCCGCCGCCCAAGTGCCAACAGCCGCCCCACCCCCTCCCCCAGAGAAGGTGCCAAATCACAAACACAACGACGCGACCAGCTCTTCAACTCCCCCCCACCCGCCCCCCGCCCCCAACCCCTGCTCCACCTGCAAAAACACCTACACAAGCGTTGCACAAGCCCACAACTCCAGCACCAGCCAATGACCAACTACCTGGTCAAATGACCCAGCCATCTCTACCAATCACAGGCTTGGGAGGTGCAGTAGCACATCACTCTAACACCCCAGCCCCCCAAAGAGGAGCAACTAACGGAAATACCCGAGGGCACCCGAACTCCACAACTCACACACCTGACGGACACATAAACCCCACTGGCCCCTCAGTGAAGACACACTTCAACGACATCCAACAGAGTGCACCACAACAAACTACTCACTCCGGACTGCACAACCAAGTACAGCAAGGGAATCATCCTCCCTCTCTCCTAAGCCTGAAGTTCCCTACATCAGGTTTCCCGTTCCAAAGAGCGGGTAACCAACAGCACATGCCTATCTTCAACCGCTTCATTCCACCACCACCTATCCCCCAGAACTTCCAACACCACAACTTCATTCATCATCCACCAGCTGACGCCACCTTCCTACTAAACCAACTCAACCAACTCAGGCCTTTCATCGATGCTTTCATCAGTATCCAGTCTAGCAACAACCTGAATCACTCCATCACTTCACAATCAGGGGCGTCGGAAGCTAATTTAAAATGGGGGGGGGAGACAAGTTTGACCTTTGTTACCCCACTACACAGTAATAATATGCAGTAATGTACCAAATCAAAACTTATTGTATTTTTTCATTTTCATATTATTAATTATCAACCTATATGAATGACAGAAAATGACCTTTTCTTATGCATAGAAATTTTTGGGGGGATATGTCTCCCTGTCCCCCCAGTTCCGACCGACGCCCATGACAATTATTAATGGACGTTAACCCCACTTTACTCTCTGTTTTTGTGTCACGGTATGCCTTTTGTAGTAGGTGTATTTGTCTTCTGATCTGAGGTTATTGTAGGTTTACCTCATCAAAGAGATCTACGTTTGCCCTTTTCTGCAATCTAAAGGGGTGTCTCCACTGGCTGCGGTAAACTCTGCGTTTGGTCTGCGTTTGGTCTGCGTTTCAAACTCTGCGATTCTATCAAGATTATGTTGGATCCGCAGATCAAACGCAGAGGTTACCGCAGTGTCATTTATAGGTCTCATGAATGCAAGAGAGACTGCGACTGGATAGCCCTCCCGCGCTTGGACAAGGTCAAGCAAGTTGCAGACGACTTTTTTCACCGTACATCGCTGTGTCTATACACATTATATGTATACATCTGTACATGTATGTCAAAGTTACATTAACAGATGCACCGTTCATAGGGCTTTCAGGGAGGTATGGTTTGTGTATTTAGAAAAAACTTTTATTCAACATGTCAACAAATAACCACTTTCTGTCATGGGGTTGATTACACTTTTTTTACACCGTACCCTCTGCTCATCATGTATGTTTTTTCTGGAATATAAAGTTAACATGAAGGTTGTAGACATATGTTATGTTAAAAGAAAAATAGTGCATTTGCTTCATTCAGCGCAATATGCTTTTGGATACTTACTCTGGCTAAAGAGTCAAGTGGGGGAGGGGGGTATATTAGAAAATGAAAAACTATGCGCCAAAGCGCTTATCTCGTCTCCACGCATTAGAATACTCTCTGCTTGTTGATGACATTTTGTTTTGATATAATCTGGTTGTACATTTACTTTCGAGCTCTTCCCTTCATGAAAGAGTTTTTGTCTGTGAATAAAGAATTTTACATTCAGGATTATCCAGTTTACTATTTTTGTACTTGTGTCTTTTATCACAATTCTAGAGAGGATATCCTCAGGTTTGAATTTTACCTCACTGTCCTTATTGATAGTAAAAGGGGGTTTTCCATATTGAAACGAAACATTTAACCCATTTTAGACCATGCAGTAGGGTTAAAGTTTTCAGAATTATAGACTCAACGGACACCATGTAATCCTACTTTCAAAAAGTCGGCAATGTCAAATGAATTGTAAACCAACCGCACTTCAAGCGCAAAACAGTCTCCATTGCAAATTTCAATCACAACCCTTGAGGTAGAGCCCTAATCACATCGCAGAAGTGTTTCAGTCGCAGAAAATATTCAACATGCTGAAAGATTCCTCTGACAGTCGCAGCACAAAAAACTTACACTTTAAGTGGGGTCTCCACTGGCTGTGGTAAGCTCTGCGGTAAGCCTTGTGACACAAAATCAGAACATTTTATTCAAGCGCAGTTCATGTGCAGACCAACCGTAGCAGTGGAGATCTGTTCTGCGGTTGTATCTGCGGTTGGATTGCGGCTGAATTGCAGCTGAAAATGGGGGTTTCATGTGCTGCGACTGCCACAGAAATTATTCAACATGTTGAATATTTTCTGCGATTGAACCACATCTGCGATGTGATTATGACTCTACCTCAGGAGTTGCGATTGAAATTCTATTTCTCAGACATCAAAGCCTGATTTAATGTGTTAATGCATACTTTAATAATAATAATCTATCTATCATTTTCAGTCTAATTTTCATACATTTTCTGACGAACTGACCCACATAATATTATACTGATCGGTCAATGCATGATGTTCAGATCATAAAATCATTTTTGTATAGAAAGTCAACGACCTTGAATATAATTTATACAAACTTATAACTCATCCCCGAATTCAAATTAGCATCCAATGCCTCTGAAAAAGTACTAAACTGACGTGGCAGACACAGGGAGGTACCTTTATAAATGTCGTCTGCTGCTTGCGTCACGTTGTCCAAGCGCGGGAAGGATATCCAGCCGCAGTCTCTATCGCAACCATGAGACCTTTTAATGATGCTGCGGTAAGCCCTGCGTTTGTTCTGCGGCTGCAGTATAATATTGATATAATCGCAGAGTTTGAAACGCAGACCAAACGCAAACCAAACGCAGAGCTTACCGCAGCCAGTGGCGGCACCCCTTAAGGGGTGTCTCCACTGGCTGCGTTTGGTCTGCGTTTGGCCTGCGTTTGGTCTGCGTTTCCAACTCTGCGATTCTATCAATATTATTTTGTAGCCGCAGATCAAACGCAGAGGTTACCGCAGTGTTATTACAAGGTCTCATGATTGCGATAGAGACTGCGGCTGGATATCATTCCTGCGCTTGGTCGAGGCAAAGCAAGGAGCAGACGACATTTGTAATGGTACCTCCCTGTGTCTGCCACATCAGTTTATTACTTTTTCAGAGGCATTGGAAGCTAATTAGAATTCGGGGGACAAGTTATAAGTAAATTTACATTCCAGGTCGTTGATTTTATATCCAGAAATGATTTTTTATTGGCCATACACATTTAACAAAATATTTCATTTAATCAGGGGAGAGAAGAAAAAACGCATAACTGACCACACAGCTATCTTTCATGCGGTGCCTACTACAAAATACATATGAGAATATAAACAGATTAATCAATGGTATACTTTTCACAATATTTCTCTCAGTGACATTCGTCGTCTAGTGTCGTCTACGGTGTTGTTGTTAATACAAAGTGATTAGTCTCATGAAAACAAACAATGTTTTATCTGGTCCGATTACCAATTCTTGGTCTACAACACCAGTTTATACATTGAAACTGATTATATCTTTATCGTCGGTGGTCGTAAGGTTGTCAAAACTCACCGCTGAGGATAACAACAGGGGTTAAAAATAAAAACAATTTAAATGCCGTTCAACATAAATGCTTGTCTATAATCTTTCCATGAGTGTTACTTTGAATTGCCTATATGATCTGAACATCAATGATCGATCAGTATATATATATATGGGTCAGTTCGTCAGAAAATGTACAATTTTACTAGTAACTCTACGTATTTAATAACTTCTGTTAAAGTAGACTAAACATAATAGATAGGTTATACCTGAATATATTTGGTGTTGCGTTGATTCAATATTTCTGATTGCATTTGTTTCGGAATTCTGGACATATTATTGTGGGAACTTTATATAATTATTCTGCTGTTTGCTGAGCATTTCTCCAGACCATTTGGAATCATGGCCATTATTAATACCTATGTCTCCAATCTATCTCTCCCTCTCACCTCTCTCCCCTCTCCCTCTCTCCCATTTTATAGCTGTTCCACATAGTTCTCACCCTGCCGAATAGACTTTTGCTCAACAATTCCTTTTTCCATTGTTCAATTTTGATCCTTAACGTTATCCTTTATAACATAGTTTTGAGGAGCTATCATTACCTTTGTAATCATGCAAAAAAACAACTCCTAAAAATCATATTATGCGCCAATAGTAGAGAATTAATAACTTGTCTGCAATGTCAAAGGAATTGTGAACCAACCGCAATTCAAGCGCAGAACAGTCTCCATTGCAAATTCCAATCGCAACTATTGCTAATCACGTCGCAGAGGTGCTTCAGTCGCAGAAAATATTCAACATGTTGAAAAATCCCTGTGACAGTCGCACCACAAGAAACTCACATTTTTAGCCGCAATTCAACCGCAGATACAACCGCAGAATAGGCCTCCACTGCTACGGTTGGTCTGCACATGAACTGCGCTTGAATATAATTTCCTTTTTTTCTAACGCAATGCTTACCGCAGAGCTTACCGCAGCCAGTGGAGACCCCACTTTAAGCCACAATCCAACTGCAGATCCAATCGCAGAACAGGTCTCCACTGCTATGGTTGGTTTGCACACAAACTGCGCTTGAATATAATTTCCTATTTTTTTATCACAATGCTTACCGCAGAGCTTACTGCAGCCAGTGGAGACCCCACTTTAGTTAATATTAAACTTTGAGACAGACTTTGCCATTTGATAATCGTAATACCAAAATGACGGAGTAGCGGAGTGTGGAGCCATAATTATTCAATATTGAGTGAGGTGCAGGGAGATATATGGAGGAAGCGTTAGCGCTTGACAGCTTCCGTAGGCAAGCTCAATACAGTGTAGATCTAGGATGACATTTTATCAATCCCCCTGCTTTAATTAATTAATTAATTAAAATTATCTAGCACCATTTCTTATAAGTTATTTCTATTGCATGATTTAATTCAGACCCTCGCGATGACTTTCCACTATAGGCTTTTGTTTTACACTGTATGCGCCTCAATTGATTCCAACAGGACTGATCACCGTCAAAATGTCAAGATATTTTCCATATGACTTGTCTTCATCAAATCACTGTCTTCAAATCGCTTTCTATTTAATACTTCTAATAGAAAATTAATGCTCATTAACTCTAATTCGAAGAAACCTCATGACAAAGAACTCGAGCTGGTACACAACTATAATACCTTGATTACACTCTAGATGATAGACTCACACACCAACCACACTTGAAGAACCTTAATAAGCTTATATCTCACGCGATTTACCTTTTTCTAAATATTCGTCATTTATTAACAATGAATTCAGCATTGATTGTGTACAATTCTTCCATACTTAGTGATGTGATTTATCATGATACTAGCCCAGGCAACCTCACTAAACTCCAACGGCTTCAGAATAAAGCATTAAGAGCCATACTCAGAGAGCCAACGCTTGAAATTCATGGAGATTTAAATATCACTTTACCAATTATGCTTTAGGAAACTTTATCACCTTCAGACTTTAGACTTTCAAAGATCCAACGATAACGATAGGAATAACGATAATGCTAGAAACACCAGAACTCAAGCTCCACCCCTTCTTAAGTCCCAAAGATTCAGAACTAAAATTGGTCAGACCTCTGTCCTGGACAAAACTGCTAAATGAACTGTCCCCTCGTACACGAAATATAGCTACAATTGAAATGTTTAAATCTCTCCGACAAAATTGGCTCAAAATTAACATTTATATCCATACCTTTACTACGTTCTACTTTTACAATTCCGGAAATCCCCTCCCTCCCCACTTATATGCAAAGGGACCACACTATACGTATAGTGATTATTCCTTTAAATAAAACATATGACGATCTTGTGTACATTTAACCCTTACTTCTCTGTAATCAGGAGACCACACTGTTTCAGTGATTATTCCATTTGTTGTTCTTACCTATTACCTGGATTTTGGTCTACGAAATATCGGCTGAAATGTGTTAAACATTATTTATTATAATCTCTCTAACGCTGGGCCACACTCCTGGAAGTTCCCTAGCCCTACATTATTGTAACTTTCAACCATCTTCTATAAGTAAACTGGGCTCATTTGAAAATCCCACCATGGTGTGAATGCTTGCCCCAGTATAAACAAAATCAATAATAATAAACAAAAATGTAGATACTCACACTCATGCAGCTAGAGTAATGCAGAAATCATTTCCTCTTGAAGAAATTAAGGCAATTATGACAAAAGAATAGCATCAAAAGAGTGAAATGTACAGTCTATCAACGGAAACAACCAAATAACGTCCTGATCGCCTGACAGAAACAATATTGATATGTAACAAAGAGTCAATATTATTAATGACAAAACATTTCTAACTCGGAGGCAGTTGTGTTCATCTTGTAAATGGCGAAATAAAAAATGTTTATCAGTCAATCAAGCATGCAGTGGGTTTCAGTTGGCCCCTATTACCAGCCACTACGATTCAAAGTATAAAACTGCTTATTTCTCTTAGAACTCTGACCACCTTATCTTAAATTCACCTTACCTTGGGGTACAAAATGGTTTAATCCAACTGATGTCATTATCTGTCGACATTTTGCGAAGTGTGATGACCGCGAACGAGTAGGACGTGTTTACCTCGCGCGCTGTGCTAAACACGATTATTTGCTATCAAATGGATTAATCCATTGATTATTTTGTGACCACACTGTATGTTCACCCCTACGGAATACCCTAGGACCGTGTTATATGAGAAAAATGGACAGTTCTCTCGTTTTTAGTGATAATTCGTTCAACATGTCTCGGGACGCATCTCCAAGCCTTACGCAACGCCTGACCTACAGCCAAGCTACCTCAGGGGTACATTCCTCCCCATATATCACCCCAAACCGCTTCGGCACTTTGGCCTACCTAGCTAATGAGGAAGATGGGATTCTTCAAGAACATGAACCTGATCTACTTCCTCTTAGCCAAAACTCCATCGATCACTCATTAGCTCAAACAAAACTACAAGCAGAGAAACTTCGCAAAGCCCTAGACTCAAACAAGGGAGACCGCACCCCGCTCCTTCTTCCTTCCCCGCTCCCAGACGAGGACCCTCGGCAGCGGGAGACGGCCTCCAGCCCAATAAACCACCCTGCAAGCCAGCCTACACCTACTCATGGTTTTAACAAAGGAGAAACATTGGATATCCATAAAGTTATTTTAGATCGACTGGATCTATTGGATTACCAATTAAAGAGCATCAAATCACTAGCAGATAATGCCTTCAATGCTGCCCATAGCACCGAAGCAATCCTGATAGGTATCCCAACAGCCTCTGATCCTATTCAAATCATTGGACTAATCTGCACTGAGTATAAAATCCCATTCAACACAGTGGAAGTTGATTTTGTCTCATCGCTTCCCCCTACCAAACAAGGACAAACTAGGACCCTGGTTAAATTCATCAAAACCTCAATTGTGAACAGACTTTACCAGGTAAAATCTTCTATCAATCGCAAATTTGGCATCACGTTAAATGACATTGTTTCACCAACTACTCTTCAGCACAGAAAAGAAGCTGGTATTATTTGTAATATTGCCAGAAAATCGGGCCTCAAGTCATACCTCACTAGGGACTCCCTAGAGATTGACAATACTGCCTACCCACTTGGTCAATCACATCTGTTACCGGATAATCTTCAACCCCATGCCATCAAACATGCCACAATCGACAATAACATCCTATTCTCCTCCCCGGCAAGTTTCCTATCTAATATGCATCATGCCCCAATTGTGTTCCAAGAAATCCCATATCTATCGATCGAACATGCATACAACCATACAAAAGCACTCTTCCACAATGTGCCTTCTATAGCAGGGAAAATCTATCTCTCCCAAGACCCGTTTGATCAGAAAGCTTTTGGAAAGGAGATAGATTGTTCTGATGAATGGAAGTTGGCAAAATTCACCATCATGGAAGAACTTTTAACCATCAAATTCTCTACATACCCCAAACTTAAATCGGCCCTCCTTGCTACCAACCCCTTCAATCTACTAGAGGCCACCCAGGACACAACCTGGGGAATCGGGGCCACTATCCCCCAAGCACTCAGCAACATTACCTTTATTCAATCAAAAAAGGGGGAAAATCGTTTAGGAAACCTCCTAATGTGCATCAGGAATAATAGTAGGGCGGATTTGTCCATCCCATCAAATCCTCCATCAGTTTTTGGATACCTGCACATCAGCAAAACATCAAGAGATGGCCCCCCGCCCACAAAGAAGCCAACCCCCCCGACATTGGCGCCTCAACACCAGACAGGTGTGATCAGCACTCACCCCTCCGCCGCCCAAGTGCCAACAGCCGCCCCACCCCCTCCCCCAGAGAAGGTGCCAAATCACAAACACAACGACGCGACCAGCTCTTCAACTCCCCCCCACCCGCCCCCGCCCCCAACCCCTGCTCCACCTGCAAAAACACCTACACAAGCGTTGCACAAGCCCACAACTCCAGCACCAGCCAATGACCAACTACCTGGTCAAATGACCCAGCCATCTCTACCAATCACAGGCTTGGGAGGTGCAGTAGCACATCACTCTAACACCCCAGCCCCCCAAAGAGGAGCAACTAACGGAAATACCCGAGGGCACCCGAACTCCACAACTCACACACCTGACGGACACATAAACCCCACTGGCCCCTCAGTGAAGACACACTTCAACGACATCCAACAGAGTGCACCACAACAAACTACTCACTCCGGACTGCACAACCAAGTACAGCAAGGGAATCATCCTCCCTCTCTCCTAAGCCTGAAGTTCCCTACATCAGGTTTCCCGTTCCAAAGAGCGGGTAACCAACAGCACATGCCTATCTTCAACCGCTTCATTCCACCACCACCTATCCCCCAGAACTTCCAACACCACAACTTCATTCATCATCCACCAGCTGACGCCACCTTCCTACTAAACCAACTCAACCAACTCAGGCCTTTCATCGATGCTTTCATCAGTATCCAGTCTAGCAACAACCTGAATCACCATGCCGCCTTCCATCAATATCCCCCAGGGCCACTTTACAATCATCATCTCGGACTCCAGGGGTAAGAATCTCCAATATTTTCTAAACAAGCACGGACTGAACAACACAAACCACAGGCTAATAGTACTCAGTGGTTCATCCTACTTATCTAGTCTCAATCGGGCTCGTTACTCAATCATAAATTATCGCCCTGATATCATTCTCTACATTAATGGAATATGTGAAGTAACTCACCATGCCAGGATTAGTTACTTTGATGAATCTACAAACTGTTTTAAATTTCGCTGGGACGTCACTGTCAACCATGAATCAACTGATAAAGCTAGAGAAACTATCATGGATCATCTTAGATCCACCTACAATGCCACCAAAAGTATTGCGCCACAAGCAAGGGTTGTCTTTGCTCAGATAGCTGGTGCCGACCTAGCTGTGTATAATGAAATCCATCCACTTAGCCCCCATCCCAAGCAGGAATTACTAGACTCTATAATTATTAATCTTAACAGCAACATTTCCGACTTCAACCAATCGAATGCAAACTTCTCTGTGTGGCTAGCCACTGTAATACACAAACGCAAGAAATCAGGAGATTACAAGCACAGGTATGACAGACTAACTGACGGTTGTCACCTAAATGACTCTGTGCGGAACAACTGGGCAGAGAACATTGTGCGAGCAATTAGTGCAAACTCCTTCACACAGGTACCATAATCTATGAGCGTGTGCTCACTTGTATCAACTTGTATGCCTTTATGTACTGTACAAACTATTCGTCTACTATTATCAGTATTCATTTCTGTACTTGTATCCATCAATATAATTACATGTCCAATGCGTACTTCTCTATGAAACAATGTTCTTACCTTAGTCTAGAACCAAATATCAATCACATTGGTATCATTCTTCTCAATTGGTAACCATTATGTACTTCATCTGCATATTATTAGTCCAAGGCCCTGCTCCACATAGATCACCTAAGCCCTATTTGCTCTTTATGAAACTTTACGCTCCCAAATCACCTTTATGCTCTGGGATAATATTTCCTTAGGCAGACAGGAATCTAGGGAACGGGTCGGGCCACTGGCCCTTGACCAACCAGTTCAACAATTACCTACTTAGTCCTAGCTGGAGCAAGGCAACTGGACATATACAATCTCTGTATGTATGTCTGTATTTATGTCTAATCTGTGATATATCATTCATCCTTCCAGAGTATGCATAGCAAAATACAGTAGAGTATCTAGCTCATGTGCACCCATTGATTCTTTTATATCACTGTATACTGTTACTTACTGTCGTATACCATGTAAAACAATTAGCACAGCGCCGCGAAACATATTACTCATTACACCGGAATTCTATCAGACTATACTGACCCTCACATGACAAATATGCTCATCAATAATCAACTAATACATCCCATTGCTCACCACCATTATAACCCTCACCCAACCAACTACCCCCCACCCCCACTCCTGTCCGCCCCGCCACCCCCACTCCTGACCCAGACCCCCCCCCCAACAGGCCCCCACTAACAACCGCAAACAACGCACTAGGCCTAGAAAACGCCCTATTAGGAAAAACACAAAAATTCCCACAAATCCTCCAAACCACATACCATCTCCATCAGAGATAGGTAAAAAAAGAGGTTTCAGTATTTCCCATATGAACATAAGAAGTCTCAAAGGAAACTTTGCGCCTTTCTTTGCTGATTTCCACAACAGCAACTTTGATATCATAACCCTTTCTGAATCCTGGCTTAGACCCAAAATTACAAACAACCAGGTGCACCTACCTGGATATTCCTTGTACAGGCTTGATAGGCAATTCTGTAAAAAAAAAGCCAAAAATCAGAAGGAACCGAGAGAGGGTGGCTTGGCATTCTATGCCAAGGATAACCTTAGCGTTGACACCATCTCACTCTCTGAACTAAACATGTCGACAGAGGCACTTGAAATTCAATGGGCCATCATCAATAGGCCTCATTCGAAACAACATATCTTTGCCAATCTTTACCACCCTGGGACATCCCCAGTAAGCACACTAATTGAACTCCTATCTGAACAACTTACAAAAATCCCCAATCTCAAACAATCAGAACTCACCCTGTTAGGTGATTTCAACGTGGATTTTGGCAGTCCATCACCAGACAAGACAGAAGTAACTGAACTGAAACAATGGGCCACCACCCATAATCTAGTCCAGCTAATTAGCACCAGCACCCGGGTGACCTCTAAAACAGAATCCACCATCGATCTACTATTTTCCAATGCAAAACACATAGCTGAAGCTGGCATCTTGGTGACTGATATTAGTGACCACCAGCCCATATTCCTCAGAAAAAAGAAAAGCCCCCAGACTAATCCCCTACAGAATAAAAGAGGCAGATCTTTCTCAAATTATTCCCCTGAAGCCCTAGAAGACTTACTTCTAAGCCCCCCTCCCGATGTCCTTAATCTGGAGGACCCAGATCAAATCTGGGACTGCCTACTTTCCCATATAACCAAAGCAGCTGACCAGCTTTGCCCCATTAAGACCCTGAGAATACCAACAAATACCCCCGCCTGGCTTACAAAAGACTTACTTGACCTAATAGCTGATAGAAACTACTTCCACCGTAAGGCTAGGAAACTAAAAGATCCCAATATCACCTCAATGGTTAAGGCCCTAAGAAACAGAATTAATCACGCCATTAAAAAGGCCAAGCATGATTTTGTAAAAGCGGCCATTGATTCTAACAAAAATAATCCCACAGCCTTCTGGAAAGAACTAAAACAAATTCTACCCTCTAAATCAAACAACTCCAAACTAATTCTCCCAAACATTGCTGAATCAGACCTACCGTACGCCATAAATAACTTCTTTGCCAACATAGGCCCCAATCTTGCCCAACAAATACCCTCCCCCCACCCAAATTCAAAACCGGAAGAGTCCTTTGTTACTGGTGACAAAGACCATCCCAACTTTAACCTTGAACAGCCCTCCCAAACCCTTATTTATGATCTCATTGAAAAAATTAACACCAGGAAACCATCGGGAATCCCAAACCTAAACTCCACCATCATCAAGAATGCCATGCAATCCCTACTTCCCCACTTTACCCACCTGTTTCAAAAATCATTCTCCACAACATGGTTTCAGAAAAAAGAAATCAACCCAATTAGCCCTGGCCGACCTTTTGGACGATATAACAATAGCACTAAATATTAAAAATAAAAAAAACCCAACAACTGCCCTTTTCATAGATCTCAAAAAAGCTTTTGTACACCATAGACCACACCCTCCTACTCAATAAACTTAAACTTCTAAACTTCTCCACCCTGTCACTGAAATGGTTCAATAGCTACCTCAGCAACAGATCACAGTGCACAAAAATAGAAGACTCACTCTCAACATTTCTCCCTCTCAAAACCGGAGTCCCTCAGGGATCCATCCTGGGCCCCCTCTTGTTCATTTTATACATAAATTCCCTACCCCCCTACATTCAATCACTTTCTAAAAACTGTGTTAAATGTCAACTGTACGCAGATGACACTGTATTATATGTAGCCTCACCCTCAGTCCCCAATGCCCTGAAAACCATCCAGGAAATAATACCCCACCTAGAGAACTGGTGCTCAATCAATAAGTTAACCATTAATGCATATAAAACGAAGGCCATGGTCTTCAATACCAGAGGTAGCAAATTAACTCTCCCCCCAGACCAGAATTCCCTAACACTTTCAGGCACCCCCATAGAAATTGTAGAGGAGTACAAATATTTAGGTACCATTTTAGACTCCCAATTAACTGCCCGCCCACAAGTAGACTCATCAATCAAAAAGGCCAACATTGCACTTGCCACACTGGCGAGAGTCAGACGCTTCCTATCAGAAGATACAGCCTTCAAAGTACTTAAATCCATACTAATCCCTCATCTAGAGTTCAATTCTTGTTTCTTAAACTTTGCCTCAGCCATTTCCCAGAAAAAACTTGATAGGTCCCTGAATAAAGGAGTCAGAATAGCAGCACTCCTCAAGAGGAGGGAGAATGTCTGCATTCCAATGATTAACCACAAAATTGATTCACTAGAAAAAAGGAGGAAAATCCAGCTCCTATTGATAGCTCACAACAGAGCACACTCCACCTCTACCCGATCCAACACACCTAAAACACCTGAACCCAAACCGACCCAAAGAAAAAGGCCAAAGAAGAAACAAAAGGCCAGAGTAACCCCAGAGAACAAGAGAGTAACCAGAACCCAATCCCCTTTTAATCTGCCAATCACAAACCCAAACCTGGAAGTATTGAAAAAATCACCGGGTTATCTGGGTGGAACCACATGGAACAGCCTTCCAAATGATGTGAAGGAATTAACAATGAAAGCCTCCCTGAAAAATAGGCTCAAAAACATTGTCAACTAGCATACCCACTCCCCCTCCCCCCATGCCCCCCCCCCACCCCCTACCCCACCCCCGACCTCCCCCAAACCATTAGACTCATATCCTCATAAACCCCCTGCACCTGTACTGGTGTTAGGGATACTCATTACTCATTACTCGTAATACTCACTCTAAACACAAAGTGAAGTATATGATCTTATGCGCTACTGATACGCGCCTATATTGTCCTCGGATCTGTAACACACTATAATAACATTTATATATATGATTGATTTGTACTCATATTTGTATTTGGTATTGGTATTGGTATTTATATTTGCACCTGTATTTGTATCTTTGCTTGTATTTGTATTTGTATTTGGTAAATCTTCTCTAATATTCAGTAGTTTAGTATACAGCAGCAGGACGAAAACCTTGTACGTTTTGTAAGACGCCTGTTCTCGCGTCCAACGCTGGAGAAGCTGTCAAAATAAAATCGTCAAAAAAAAAAAAAAAATATAATACATTGTGCGTAGTAAATATGCCTCATTGTAGAGGCAATAGTCAACTTGCAGCTTGAAATAAAGTGATAAGAAACTCTCAGGAACGACAGATATCAAAAAAGCTTGGGCTGAAGCCAGATTGATTTTCTGTCAGGTGCAACCACAGACATAGATTGAAAGACCCAGTAAGTACTGATCCTGATTGATCAGTATTTTCTCCGAGGAAACAGTCTGTAGAGATCTTCCTGTGGATCTTTCAAATTATCTTGACTTCAAAAGAGTCACTATGTTGAGTTAAATATGAGTACTATCAAAACACACACTTTTCCCTTTCCTTTATACATAATTATACTCAACTTATATTGTGGTCTTAGAAAGTTGACACTTTAGGGTAGGCCTACTAGTAATTTATCCCCACAAATGTTACCTATGCTAAGATGTACAATTAAAGCGTTTTTTAAACAAGAATTAGTCAACAGTGAGCAGTTTACATTTATTTATTTCCGGTTCATGCAGAAGATTGCGTTTCCAAGGGAAACGAAGATTGATGTCAGTTAAATGTATAGTTTGAGAGGGAGGGATAGTAGGAGGGAGAGAAAGGGGACACAGAAAACATGAAATCCACCTCCCATTTATGACTGGTCACTCTATGTAATTCTGTTGGTCCCTTTAATACCTTTGCATATGAGGCATCTTACTTCTCAACTTGCCACTTTAATTCACACATGGTCGACCCTTTAATTCACACCTAAACGCCATCCCCTCCCTCTCCCAGCCATTACCGGCATGATTCTGGTCCCATCTGCTGATATCAGAATCAACAGATTATTCACATGGATATCCAGGATGGTAGGAGCCAAGATGCTATCAATGATTGACAGATATCACCCCAATCAACTTAGATTGATATTATCTCATCAATCTAAAAAGAATTTAAATCTTAATGAAGGATGATATCTGATGGTTGACACAGTACCAAATCATATTCTAACCATTGCTATCGGTCAATTATTTTCTATACAACATTTTGGCATTAGGTATATGAACCAATACGTGGAATCGCAAACTTGTAAATGCGTTGGGAAATAAATGGAATCAGAATAATAAAACAATCTTTCATAATTAAAATTGGAAATTAACAATCGTAGTTTCTGTATCATACTAGAACCAGCATATATACTCACTTCGTGTCTCTGTGAAACCACATTCTTTCTACAAATCCAACTTAAGGGAAAGGGTATAAAGGAAGTGCAAAAACTTCCTCAGATAGATACTACCCGATCTTTTTATAGTCGAAAAGGAATGAGCAATGGATAAATAAGTGCGGCCTAACTAGGTACGAATGCTATTACTCATTGTATAATCCAGAGCATAATCTAATTGCCATGTCTGTCCATATTGCATGAGAAATGAAGTCCCTGTTTTCCAAGCAATAAGGGACTTGCATCAACTACTGTTTGCAATTAGTTGAAGGAAGATGGCTCAAGATCAGATACTATTTTAAGTATCGGTGTAACGTATCTATTTTAAGTATCGGTGTAACGTTGATTCCCCCTATTCTCCTCTAGTACAACGCAGTTCCGTCTATTCTTAAATCAGGATGAATAAGGATCATTTAAATAAATACCACTTCGCTATGTGTGATGTTTTGAAGAAAAATGAGTCACAAGTCGCAACGAAATGGGTTTTGAGATATCATAATACTTATTTGAAAAGATGAGGTCAAGCGGATTTCAATGATAGTAAACATTAGGCATCTTATAAGTACTTCTATATTTGTGTATGCATGACAAAAAGGTTTCTTTATGGTCACTCACTATAGTTAAGTAGTTAATCGTACTCCTAGAATAACCTCATATGTATGCATAGATATATTCAATACCCAGTCTTGAAATTTGATACGTGTATTCATACTACTAGCAGCGCTAAGCATTCAAAACGTGAGAACATTCCAACAAAGAGATCTTGTAAATAAACCACTTTGAACCAATTTTACGACTTTTGTCACTCATTTTGCTGCAAAACATCACATTATTATATATATATTGTTTTATTACAAATGAAGGCCAATATATTTACAATATTGTACCATATATTATTACATCATTATCCATATAGATAAATGTAGAAGTATATGATATTTACTTATGTATAAAATCACTGAACTGAATTCATTTAACTATCCACATCCCAAGCACACACAACAGAGCTCTGCTGCAACTCCCCTATCGCTTGCTATGACACTCATCCTAAAAAAACCAATAAAGGTAAAGTATGGGTATTTTTTATGGGGAGGTTCATGCATAGGTATCTCGGGATTATGACTTACTGTATGTTTCTGTTGTATATATACAGTAGTGTAGTGAATACATAATCAATAGCAAACACATATTTATGTATACACCAGCTCATGACTCCAGGGAATATTGCAAAAAGTTAGGTTTGCTCTGGGTGGCATATATTGGGTGGAAAAGCAATATGACAATACGTTACACTTTGCTGTTTTATACCAGCCGAATACTTAGTAACTTAAGTAAAAGGCGTTCTAAAAAAGAGAGTTCATTCTTTATAGAAATATTACTTCATCTCAATCAGGTTAGAATTATTTTATTAATTTCCTTTTGGCAAGGACCCGCTCCTAAACATTAAGAAGCTGCGTCGAAGTCAACAATTCGATTTTAATCGGGAATCTCTTTAAACCCTTTGTCATCAACCCTTTATTTTTCCTACTAAGCAATTTACCTATTTCTTTTAAGCGGATCTCATTGTTTGATACTGATTAAAACATAATATTATGGACGGTCTGAAAGCGGATCTCATTGTTTGATACTGATTAAAACATAATATTATGGACGGTCTGAAAGACCTGTGGTTATTCTCCTATCTCCTCTAATATCACACTTTAAGGGAGTTTGTGTGCAAAAAGGCCATGCACTATTCATGATATGTGAACGCTGAAAATACCAGCCTGCAATAACCATGTCTGAGCATGCAATAACCAACATGCACTATCCCTCTCTGAACATGTCTGAAGAACGTGCACTATCCCTCTCTGAACATGTCTGAACATGCAATAACCAACATGTCTGACCATGCAGACAAGGATATTTCCCCTACCTGTGATGCTAGCCTTGCTAACAGTTTACACAATTGGAAAGTTTACCATGCATTAACCTGCTGGACTGGAAATGTTACTAAGAGAAATTGGAAAATGAAGACTTTATTTGGAAGTTTTTCATACAATATACACAGCTCACTTTGAAAGATTGTGGCCCTGACAGTTGCTGTTGCGTCCCAAAGTCGTCACCTGTACGACCTGTGTAATATTACAGACTTTTCTTCTTTTTTTGCACATATTACGCATAGCCAAAATCCATAACAAAGACACCTTTTCCTATTACAATCTCGTTATTCCTATTCCTTGAACAAATAGTTTCATGGCACTGACTATTTCTTCATTACAGAGGTCTTTTCACCCATGACAAGGAGTCTTTTTACTATGACGACTCCCCTATCACCCATGACGTGTGCCATCTGCTGCTATTGCACATGGCACTTAGCTTTTTTGAGATATGACACTGATCGGATCTGTTCTTTTTGCTCTAAACCTTTCTGTCATGCATAGACTAGCGCACCTTGATTATTTATGATTTTTGATACATATAAATATATGTGTAGTAATGAAATCCATCAACTCATAGCCGTTAATTTAGAGGCAATAGTTTTAAGACAATTCCTAAAATATTGTTTCTGAAAAAAAATTGAATGTTGCCTATAGGAACCAATATCTTCGTTTGCAATTTCTTCTCTGTGAGAATGGGTAAAGGGACTTGGTGTTAGTCTACTTCCCCTTCCTCTGCCATAGCCACACCGAGGTCAGTGCCTGCCACTGGTTAAAGTTGTGGTTAACCTATTTCCAAGTAGCAGGTTGACTGTGGTATGGACAGGATATCCACAAGTCATGTTGATTAGGCCTATGTGTTAGGATATCTTAGAAAAGGAAAATGATATTCGAAAAAGAAAAGTGTCAGATTTGTTGGATATTTACTATGGCACATGTTTATCCTGACAGTTTGGGGACAAAACAGTTGCAACCTGATACTAAGGGATGTGGTAGAATTTCTCCCCATGGTCATTTATTGGTAGACCATAAAACCTTGCTCCCCATGGTCATTTATTGGTAGTTCATAAAATGAACTGCCCTCACATGTGTTACTTTATAACCCACCCAGCTTAGGAAAAATATCTTGTTCAATAGTTGATATTCAAACATATTTCAGTACTCTAGATTCATATAGCTCATGTTTTATGCATCATCTTGCTAGTTTCAGCGTATTTCTGTGACTATTTTTAGTGGACATATAACTTTTGTTACTGGTGTCACATTAGGGGAAGCAACAATTAGGAATAAGCCCCATTCCCCAGCGAATTAAAGGATCAATTGATTCAGTAATAGAGGGATGATATCTACAGTGCCCTGATCCTTAAAAAGAAAGTATATTTTAAAGTTTTCATTTTAGTTTCAAATTCAAAAAAAAGGATTTGCTTGCATTCATGGAAATGACTTGAATTCTACAGCTATTTCACTAGGTTACAGTGGGGAGATACATATACATGTACATATATGGATAACTCTGCCTTTACTTAGTGAAGAGAAAGCAGGTTTAGATCAACTAGTAGAGAACTACACAAGCGTCATAATACAAGGTGCATTATCAAAGTAAGAAAGTGTTAGATATAATAATACAGAATCAATTAAAATACATGTCGATTCTGGTCCAGTCTAGTTGAAAGGTACAGTACAGCACCTTTTAAATTCAGGTTTAATTAGCCTTTAATACTAAGAATAATAACTTAAACAGTGTGCAACATAGTGTATTTTGAGATAAAAGACCATCAGTCTCTGCCAAAACGGAACAGTGGAGACCAAAAAGATTTTACTGAGTCCAAAAAATGTCTTGAAGTTCATTGAAACGAAATGAAATTGCCAGTATTGGTGCAGATAAAATAATCTGCACATAATCCCAAAGAAGAATAAAAGCCCTTCAAATGCTATATTGGAAACAACCATAGCTATGTACTGCCAAAGGATTATTATGAAAATCAGTAAAGAAAAAAGTAGTCTTGTTGGTTTTAGTGATTTTAAGGGCCATCTGGGTGGGTGTAATTTGCTAAAGACATAGTCCTACTCTCCCAAGCAAACTGGACTGATTTATTTATACTTCGCTGATTTTACCACTCAATAAGGTTGTTTTTTAAAGACTGCAGATCAGTAATCTAGGAAGTAGATACCAAATGTTTAGATATTAGAAGTCATATTTGCACTTAAAACAGTCAATGAAATATGTTGGAACTAGCAAAAGGATGCATACAACATTAAAGTTTTCTTTTAAACAAAATGTTTTCGAAACTCATTTCCCTGTGACACATCACATAATGGTGTTTATTACACTTTTATTGCACCTGATTGAGACGTGTGATAATCAGTAACTAAAACATAATATTATGGACGGTCTGAAAGACCTGTAGTTATTCTCCTATCTCCTCTAATACAATGCATTTTCTTCTATTCTTTGCTCAGGATTAATAAGGGTCATTTATACGAATATCAAGTCCCTATAATTTGTATGAATATAAATAAATGTAGATTTGTTGTTTCTATGTAGAGGTATGCGTATCCTATATGTATATAATACATAATATGTCTATGTACATTACACATACAAATATTAGTTAAGGAATAATTTCCGAGGTTTTTTCGGCTCGCGGTGTCTATAGCGTCAGGGAGTTCGAGGGCGAAGCCCGAGAATTCCCTGACGCTATAGACACCGCGAGCAGAAAAATCCGAGGAAATTATTGCTTTTAGAAGAGAATTGATGAGATTTCCTTAATGTTAGAGCAAAAAAGATAGACAAACCTTCTTTATTCCGTCCAAAAACATCCATAAACATCCAAAATATCGCAAAATATCATGCAAAGACATGCGAGTCGTCAGCCTTTCTATGAGACCGGAAGTGATTGCACTGCTTTAATCGGAATCTATATAATACCGCGACGGCTGACCGAATGAAGCTTCAGCCACAACAGCCAATCAGAGGAGCGTATTTGCTAATGTTTATGTACAGCCAGCCGGCCTGTTTTTGAAAGGTTCCGCTGCTTGCTATCCAAAGCATCGGACACCGCGTTAGTCGAAATCTAAATGATACCGCGACGGCTGGCCAAGTGAAGTGGGCGGGGCTTAGCGGAGAAACAGCCAATCAGAGGTGCGTATTCGCTTATGTTTATGTTCAGCGAGCCGGCCTGTTTTTACAAGGTTCCGCTGCTTGCTATCCAAAGCATCGGACACTTCCGGTTCTCGAATGCCGTGTTGCGTGTGTCTAGGGACTTAAAAAAGAAATAAATAAAAGATTTGAATCGGTAGAAATGATTTAAATAGTGTTTGAGCCCGATAGCCAAGATTTAGTCGACGGGAATCCAGCAATAAATGAATGGCGAGTTCAGAACCTATACGTGCGACCGGAAGAGATGTGGAGACCCTTCGGCATAGCCACTCATGTGCACATTCACTTGGCGTTGCATTGTGTACGGTAGTCTATATAGCGCACAGAGGATTTCATTCGAAAGTCCCCGGTCCGGGTGCGCGCAAGCGGCTGTGTATGGTATCACTAGCAAAATTCAGCCGCGGATTCCCACCAGCTCCATAGCGTAGTGGTTATGTTGTGCGACTTCGGCGGAGAACGTTGAGGGTTCGAGCCTCGTCAGGTCCTTTAGCTTGTTTTTCATTCTATACTTGGCAGCGTTGGGTTGATCTATGGGGAAGTCTTGATCTATGGAGACGGAAGTACGGAAGTCTTGATCTATGGAGACGGAAGTCTTGATCTATGGAGACGGAAGTACGGAAGTCTTGATCTATGGAGACGGAAGTCTTGATACTGATCTATAGGGAGTCTTGAGACTGAACTATAGGCTTGATACTGATCTATAGGGACGGATCTATGGGGACGGAAGTGGTTTAGAGGGAATCTATAAAGAAAAAAAACCTTCCAGAATCTCATCAGATCGATTCTAATATGAGACAAATCATTTGGATATAAAACCCAGGAATTCGCACAAGGCCGATTATTTTACTATCTGGGTCATTCTCAGACAAGTCTTGCAAATGGTGTCTTTGGTCGTTATAGCTCTGTAGAGCTGAAGAAATTATTTATTTGATTCTTTTATTAATCTGATATGAATTCTACACATCCTGGGTGTTTTTTTGACGTATAGTTTTACATTATATCTCAGAGGGCCGGATCAATGGTCATTTGGTGTGTAAGTGAGTGTGTGTACGTGTGTGTGTGTGGGGGGGGGGGTTAGTATGGAGACCCTCCCTAGAATAACATGTCCGTACAGCTGTTTTCAATATTAGCAGCTGTAAAAAGATAAAAAAAAGAAAAAAAAAAGATAAAGTTAAATCATGGAGAATCATCATAAATCAATAAAATGTATTCTTAACTCATGAAAAAAGGAAAAATATCTTTCTCGATATTTGAATTCCGATTGGAATAAACCAAAATGAAATATCCGTCGATTTAATGTCACGATAAGTCACAACAGTTTGGGGGGACCTGTACTCCAAATTTATTCATGTATATTCCTGATAAATACGGAAATTAATTGCATTCACATCAATGTATTCTTATGATTATATCCTTGTATTATCATAGTTATTGTAGGGCCTTGAAGGCAGAGTACCAATATTTTTAAGCATGTCACGATACGTCACGGCCCTCTAGGGTCTATCATTAAATATGGAATTATTTGTAGGGCCATCAAGGCTATGACAAAATACGAATACGGTATACAAATTAATTCTACCTTCATTCTTTTGCCTGCCATATAAGGAAATAGGTGAAAATGTCACGATACGTTATGGTCACGATACTTCACGAAATTTGTGGTAATTGTATGTGTCACATCAGGTCGCATAGCGGAAATGTTCTTTAAGCTATAAAGTAGTCCTGTACACCAAAAGAATTGCAAAACTGTCAGTATCATGTAGAATTTTGAATGGTCCAGATCCGTGAAGATCTCGCAAGGACCTATATTTATCATTATCATTAAGAACCTATATTTATCATTATCACATATCTATTGTGATCATTATCACATATTTATTTGTGATATATTTCATGCAATGCTATTCCTATGCAAAAATAGCAAAAAGGACCTTCCGTCACGTTTTTACATTCTACGGTATTTAAAAAAAAAAAATTGTGAATGTTAGTGAATTGGGTACCATTCTGTCAATCATCCTGAGTAGCAAGTTCATGTGATACATTTTGAGGTGTTGGTTGAGGATTGGTGTGAGGAGTGTGGACACTTATCTGGGAGCATATCTGGATGCCCATCTCTGTGTGATGTAATTCACGCCAACACTACTAACTTTGCACTTATGCAAGGACTGCTTGATTGACAACCTTCTACCATCTCTGCAGTAAATCCCTGAAGGCCAGTGTGACATCCTATTGGTTGACATTTGTTGTATTCTATGGGCTATCTTGGTTTGATTGACAAGTTGCCACTTAAGGCCACTGTATAGGTTTTGAGAGGAACCCATTTAGAGAGGACCACCCATGACTGAATCTGAGTGATCTACACCTACTACACCCTTTGGGATTTCTGGGTTTCAAGTCTTGGAGACAGACAAGCTCGGAATTGCAAAGACTAAAAGACAATTGTGTATTATTAGATTACAATATGTTGTTTGATGTCTTATGTCTAATTCCCTTGCATTGTACTTTCATGTTTATCCAACTGCCTTTGTAAACAGGGAGCGTGCAACTTTCCTAGTTGTTAATAAACTGAATTTTACTTCCACTCCTGTGTTCTTCTAATACAGACATTCGAGGCATTTCAGATTACAGTACGTCTGATATTCATAATCTAGCCATTCCGCACAAATAGTTGACCGTAGAATTCGTTTCCTTTGGAAACGCACAATATATACATTAACTTAAACTGATTATAAAGTTAAACAGAAAAATAGTTCATTAAATGATTGATTAACTTAATAAACTTATAACTTGTTGTCTCTAGATTCCTTGATATTTAAGCCCGAATGTCATGTAAAGAATTGGCATCTTTGGATCCCAGACCCGACCTATTTAGCCCTGATCATGGTCAGGGCACGCACGCCACACGTGGCCTGGCCAGGAGGGAGGGGGGGATGAGCCACTCAGGGCTCACCCCACCTCCCCCAGCCCGACCTAATTACTTATACACTGCTCTGGGGTATCAAGAGGGGGGAAGGGCCAAGAGGGAGGGGGGGGGCTGGCACGAGCCATGGGATCCATGAGTAAGGGGTGGGAGGGGGAAGGCTGAGGAGAGGGATCCGACCTGCGTGCATTCCATATATGGTCTCTGCCTGGGGAGCAGAGGTCGGCGTGTGGGCAAGGAAGATTCTCTCTCCCTCAACCAATTAGAGGGAAGGGGAAGAGCTAGTGGAATATTTCCTGGGTTTGATTGTATGAATAATTCATGATTGTGGAGTATAAAATAAAGTGACCATTCGGACCTAGGCACTCTGTTACTCGCTGAGTCACCACCGCCTAGGCCGAATCCAGACGAACTACAACCTCGGACTTCTTGTCTCACTTCTTCATCTTACTGAACCTATGGGCTAAAAACCCTTAGTCTTCTTTACACTGGCGAACCACTTCTGGGACTTGTTGCTAAGTTGAGCAACAACCCAATCTTCTGACTGGAAGTGAGACATAGCCTAGGAGAGGCAGGATGAGCTGGAAGAGTAGGTGAGTGGAACTCTAAAAACTCTGATTGAGCTTATAAATTGTATTTATGGGATGTATGGAGGGTGGATCTGGGCCACTGTATAGGGTTGGGAGAATGATCACACTCAAACACTCATAATACAAGGAGAGTGGGTGAGCAATGTTCGGGGCAAAAACTTTGCTAGGTTCTGGGTTCTGTTGGTTATAACTCTGTACCTTGTGCCATCTAGTTTTCTTTTTTTTTCTTTACTCTCACTCTCTCAACAAAGTGTAAAACATGGCGGACATCAATTGGGATCTCAATGCCGCGGACTTGGCCATGCTTGACGAGGGTCAAAGGAGGGCCAGGTTTGCAGCTATTAAGGAGGTCAGAAGGCGCATGGAACGCCATGGCGCCATGCTAGGAGTAAATGATGGGTCCAATAAGGACACTTTGAGAGAGTGGCTGGATGGAATAAGCAGGGCAAAAGCCTACTGTGTAGCGAATGATACGCTCACTCTAGAGCTTTTGGGAACTCTTGCCAGCGGGCCTCTAGCGAGGTGCGTGGCAGGATTCCTACAGGTACCGGCCAATAGGACATGGGATCTGGCGAGGGCTGAGATTTTCCGCCTCTTCATGAATGAAGAGGAGGAACAGCAGCTGCGAGCAAGGCTCACCGATCTCTATCAGCTCCCATATGAGGATGCAAAACAATACGGACGCAAGTTCCAACTAGCGTCTCAGAGGGCTTACAGCGTGGATAACCTGGACCACGAGATAGTCCAAGAGACGTTGGTCAGGAATTTTGTGTTGGGACTCAGGGATGAGCAAATACGTCATGACGTATTTGCTGCTCGCCCTGATACCCTGGCTGAGGCAATAAGACAAGCCTCAGCTGCGGCTCACACATTCGCTCTGGCAGGACAACCTACCAGAGGGGATAGGAAGGATGAACCAATGGAAATTGGGGCTATCCTCCCTAAGAAAATGGCCCCCTCTGGGCCAAATCCAGAAGATGCTTCAGATTGGAAGCTGATAGCTGATTTGGAGTCTAAGGTGAATTACCTTACGAAATTAGTAGAGAGGATGGAGACGGGGAAACCATCCAACCCCACAGTGATCGTTCCCCAATCAGGTGCAGCACCCCAGTACCCCTTTCAGACACCCATGTTGCCTATGTATCCCCCATATTTCAACACGTCCTATCCCCCACCCCCGATCGCCAGTTCTCAGGTAGTAAATCACCCAGGGAAAGGGAAGGGGAAGGGAAATGATAATCCAGGACCGGAAAAAAATAAGCAGGGAGGAGGGAAGAGGTTTAGGGGTAAAAATGTCTGTTATGAGTGTGGGGAGGAGGGACACTTCGCAAGAGAATGTTCCCACCGCTATGCACATGTACAGGCTGCAGTGGTGGCGGCCATGCAGATGGCCTCTACCACTCAAAAGCCAGCCAAATATGTTAACCAGGGGGAATAGAAACGCCGGATGAGAGGTTCTGCCTCTCCATCTCAGTGGCGGGGATGGAGATGCGTGCCCTCATTGATACCGGCGCATCAAGGAGTCTAATGCGGGAGGATGTATGGAGAGCCTTTTGCAAAACCCATCATCGGCCTCTCGTATTGACAAAGGGGGAATCTCTTAAATCACTCTCTGGTCATGATCTTAAAACTGAAGGGCAGGCGATAGTTAACTTGGGGGGTAGCTCATTTCCAGTTTATATTGTAAGAAAACTTCACCATGAACTGCTTCTGGGGGATGATGCCTTATTTATATTAGATGCCCAAATTAGCTTCAGAAAAAGAAAGGTAATTTTGGAAGGAAAAAGTTACAGAAGGCAACAAGTGGGTAGTGCAGATCAAGAATTCGCCTCTATCCACACAGAGGCAGAAGCATGGGAAGAAAAATACCCCGCTGTTTTTGGCATAGGAAAGCAGGGAAAATTAGGTACCTTTAAAGATGTGAAAATGCACATAGATACTGGAAATGCACGTCCAATTAATCAACGCCCCTATCGTTTGCCCCTGGCCAAGAGAAAACTTGTAGATAAAGAATTAGATGAAATGCTGGAGCTGGGAGTAATAGAACCCAGCAGCTCAGCATGGGGAAGCCCGATATTGTTGGTCCCAAAGAAAGATGGGAGCAATAGACCTTGTGTCGATTTCAGAAAACTAAACTCTGTAAGCAAAAAGGATGCTCATCCACTTCCAAATATTCAAGATATTTTTGACAGTTTAGCAGGATCAACTGTCTTTTCCACCATCGACCTAAAAAGCGGCTACTGGCAAGTAGAGATGGACCCGGATAGCATGGAAAAGACAGCGTTTGTGTGTCATAGGGGCCTATTTCAATTCCGTAGGATGCCTTTTGGACTCACTAACGCACCAGCCGTCTTCCAACGGGCCATGAACAAAATGTTTTCGGAATTTATTGGCAAATTTTGCATGACTTTCATAGATGATATTGTAATCTATTCCAAATCTGAAGAGGAGCATGATCACCATTTGGCTCTGGTGTTTGATAAATTAGAAGAATACGGAATTACAGTCAAAAAGAGTAAATGTATTTTCAAACAAGAAAAGGTAGATCTCCTCGGCTACCAAGTTTCAAAAGATGGAATTAATTCCCACCCAGATAAATGTAGCGCTATCAGGGATATGCTGCCTCCAGAGGATGTGAGCGGAATTCGCTCCTTCCTAGGAATGACTGGGTATTACCGTCAATGTATCCCAGATTATGCTAAGGTAGCTCATCCCTTGGTCAAACTTACCAAAAAGTATGCCAGGTTCGAATGGTTGGAAGAGCAGCAAAGCTCATTTGAAACTCTGAAGGAATTACTAACTTCAGATAGAGTAATGGCGCACCCCCAGTTGGATAAGCCTTATCGTCTCTATAGCGATGCGTGTGATTACGCAATAGGGGCCATATTGGTCCAGTCTGATAGTGAAGGCATAGAGAGGCCAGTTCAGTATATCTCTAAACAACTCTCTGGGCCACAACTCAATTGGGCTACGATTGAAAAGGAAGCTTATGCAATCGTGTATGCCTTAAACAAGCTCAGACCTTATCTACAGGGTAGCGAATTCAAAATTTACACTGACCACAAGCCTTTAAAGTCTCTGTTTGTGGGAGAAGTTAAAAACACCAAAATTCAAAGATGGGCGGTATTAATAGCAGAGTTTGGGGCTCCCATTGAATATAGGAAAGGGGCAAACAATATCCGGGCAGACATGCTTTCTCGAATAAAAACAAACCCCAAGAAGGAAGGGCCGACTCTCAGTTCTCTTGAAGTCTGTGCCTTGGAGGAGATAGATGAGATTCCTTGGGAATTTGATAAACTCGAGAAAGACAAAATACGTTTAGAACAGAGGGAGTTGGAACAATTTCAACAGGGGATGGAGGATGAGGGGGATTACACCATAATTGATGGCATGCTGTTTACTCTCACCCCTCCCCCAGGCAAGCCAGCCTACCCCCGCCTGGTCCTGCCACCCTCAGCTAGGCATAGAGTAGTGAGGCGCGCCCACACTGAAGTAGGCCACCAGGGCATGAGGAAGACCCTAGATAGGATCCAAGAGGCTTATAAATGGCCCACCATGAGAAGAGATACCTATAATGTCTTAATCCGATGCGCTAGGTGTGCTGTAAACAGAGTGGGTAGGGCGCGTGTACCTCCTACTGCGATGCCAATAGCAAAATATCCTGGTCAGATACTGGGAATGGATCTCTGTGGTCCCTTCCCAGTCTCTGATAAAGGTAATAGATACATCTTGACTGTAATAGATCACGCAACTGGCTGGGTAGAAGTCAAACCCATACCCTCCAAAGCAGCTAAAAACATTGCTGATTATCTGGCTAATGAATATGTCCCTAGGTATGGCCCCCCAGAGGTGCTCATCACCGACCGGGGACTTGAATTTATGAACCAGCAAGTGGAAGGGTACCTTAAATCCATAGGCACTGAAGTAAGGCATTCTACAGCTTTTCACCCCCAGACAAACGGTAAAATCGAAAGATTTAACAAAACTTTTAAAAATATACTAAGAAAATTCATCAATGCAAGACCAGCAGAGTGGGAGAGCCATTTAGGTCCAACCCTCTGGGCACATAGAGTCTCCACTTCTTGTGTAACTGGTTTTACACCATATTTTTTAACTTTTGGCACCAATCCAAGATATCCCTTTTCTAAAATATTCCCCACTCCAGAGGGAACAGAAGATGCCGTACTCAGTGAGCGCCTACAGGCCTTAACAGATGCGTTCAGAGAAGCTGCTGAGCGCACTGAGGCCAGTAGAGTGGCTAATTATGAGAGATTAAGGGCCAGAGCAAATGCAAAGGATCTAAAAATAGGGGATCATGTGGTGGTGCTATCAGGCACCAGCGCTCCATTAGATCCCAAGTGGGATCATGGTTATGTAATAACGGGGATAAGGGGTACCACCCTAACTATGAGGGGACCCCAGGGTGAACGCAGGCGTATAAATAGGGATAGGGTAAAAATGGTATCTGGGGAAATAGAATGGGATATACTGAGAACTAGGCAACCGAGGGCGGGTCAAGGAAAGAGAAATAAGGCTCGGAGACAAGCCCAAAAAGCTCAACAAGTTCATGTTCCACCACCTCCCCCACCCCAGCCTAGGGCAGTGCCCGACACTGTTTATTTACCCATACCAAACATGCCTCCTCCAATTCAGATAGAACAGGAAGACCAAGCGAGAGCAGAGCAACCAGAGGACGAGCACATGCACGTGGAGGACGAGGACCAAGTGCCACGCCCACCTCAACCACAACAAGTGCCACGCCCACCCCAGCAGCGACCGCCGAGGGAGAAGGTGTTAGTACTAGCTTCACCCAAGCCAGTTACATTGCGCCGACCCCTGCCACCAGCCGTTGCTGTGGAGACTGCTCCCCCGCGCACACCACCACCAGGTCCTGTTACAAGGTCAAGGGCAAAAAGAGGGAGGATAGAGACCCCAACCAAGTGCCCTAAACCCAAGGCCTTGACCACCACCTCTGAATGCACTGAAAAGAGGATCAAAGTGTTCCACCCTCTAGGCTCTACTAAGAGGGAAAGGCCTGACTCCTCACCAAACCCAGCCACGCCCACTTCACCCGTGCAGAGGCCGAGGAAGCTGCCCTGTATACCCCCACCATCGCCACCACCATCACCACCACCTACACCCCCACCCCCACCGTCACCCCCACCACAGCCCCAACCATGGGAGTTCGACCCAGGGGCACCACCAGTGACGGACTTCTCTCAACCTACACCTTCCAGTCCCTCCTCATAATCACCCTGGCTATGATGGCTAATGGCGATTTGTTTGAGGAGGAAGGGGTGTTGGTGTATGAGGAAGGGGAGGTCAGAGCCCTGACCGCGACTTGGACAACAGTGATCGTTCTACACCCCCCCACGCCCCCTCCTGTCAGTGCTTGGGTCTCCGTCCTAAGAAGGCGAATTGGAGAACTCAGACAGGCGGAGGTTGTGGGAGACGGAGATGTCAGTGCCTGGGAGGAGCACATGGGTTTCCTCCAGGCAGAGATTCCAACACCAGTCCAACAAGACACCCGAAGGAAGAGAGGCCTATTCAATTTTGTGGGCTCGCTAAGCCGTGCCTTGTTTGGCACCGCTACTGTAGGTCAGGTGAACGAATTAAGGTCTGCAGTACAAGAAGCTCAGGCTAGCGAGAGCGCATTGGCCCATTGTCAGGAAGAAATGGTGTCGGTGTTGAATCAGACAAGGCTCTACATGACAGAGAACCGCTTGGACATCGCGCAGCTCCAAGCTGCAGCAAGTAACATCTCCCGCCAAGTGACAGACATTCTAACACAGTTAAATGGTTTCAGTAAAGATATTCATAGAATTCATATGAAAAGGGAAGTGGATATTCTATTGCAGCGAGTGAGTAGGGCGGTGGAAAATTACCACCGTCAAAACGAATTATTTTATCGCCAGCGCATTCAGCTGGAAAGGGGATTCTTAACAGACCAGATTTTACCACTGGCCTACTTAGCAGAAATATTGTCTAAATTACAAGAAGGGAAACATTACACCCCACAAGATGACCGCTGGTATTATAGACACCTGAACGTTCGACTATTATTAGACGGCGAACAGGAGCTAATATACCAGACAGTAATTCCGGCAGTTTCAGGCACTCAATTTTTACACTATAGATTAAAGTATTTTCCGGTCCCATATGGTGCTGACCACCTGAGAAAGTTGGTAGGAGAAGAGGAGGTGGCCCTAGATAGCATATCCAGCGCGTCATTTCTTCCTCAGCATTGTATCGGGTTTGAACCCCAGATTTGCTCAGCTGCAATAGAGCATCTAACCCCGACCTGCGAAACAAATATTATTTTAGGTAAAAAGCCAGACCTTTGTAAGGCGCAGATTGTAAAAAGAAATAACTTAACAAACCAAGTGTTTAGAGAGGGAGAGTCCATTTCTTCTGTAATTCTGGCTATTTATGAACCTCTGGAAACAATCTTGAGGTGCCCTGGGCAAAAACCAGTGATACAAACGTATCATCGGCATGCCAGGGTGATTTTGGAAGGCGGTTGTCTCCTGGTCGGAAAGGATTGGCGTGTGAGTAGCATCCAACGCCATGAGTCCCATATAACCCTCCCCATCCCCAAGATTATGCCCCTCCCCGGGTTTAATCTGACTTATGGCAAATTATCCCTTTACCCCCATTTAGATCAGCAATTGACTTTCCTGCCAAGAGCTGAAATACCCTTACTAGCCCTGACAGATTTTCCTAAACCCATTTCCCCCCTGATTTCCTCCACCCCTTGGTCCGAAAGTTCTATCTGGGGTATAGCCACTCTCATCCCCACTCTCCTAGGAGTCATGACCCTGGGAATAATCTACCTCCGCCGAAAGGGGCTCGCCCCAAGAGGCAAAGTCAACCTTTTGTGTTGTCTGAGAAACCTTAAGCCCCGAGAGAAGATCCCAATAGGACCCCCAACCCACCACCCTGTAGCCCTAGCCCTCCAAGACCTAGATCGAGAGGAGGGAGAGGCCACTCCAGGCGCTAGGACTGGCTCTCGTTCCCTCGAGCATATCCCTGCCCCCTCCCCCGCCTCACCATATTACGCTGCCAATTTCGGACTGACCAGGATGAAATAATTAGTCTACCAATGTTTATTGGGTTTCTCTGGGGTAACAAACACTTTTTGAACTTGTCTGTAACTTACTCTTGTTTAATATTTACTATTAATTTTTGTTCTGTCCTCTTCTCGGGTGCGAGGGAGATCACAGAACACAGAGTAGTATACCTGGGTGAAATCCATTTTCTCTCTCGGGAGGAAATGGTGGAATCCGTGAACAAGGATCCAGCCCAAATAGGTATTTTTATTTCAACTCTCATTGTGAGAAGTTGTTTTTACACAAACAGAATCGGTCGAGACAGAGGAGCCTGAGAGGAAGCACCATGGAATCGAAGCCCTCACCTTGTCTCCGACCATTCTGCTTTGAAGAGGTATTTTTTTCCAAATAATAAGAGTTTATACGTGATGCTACAGTAAAGTCGACATGTGTTCTGTAGCGTTTGAGGTTAAAAATGGAAATATTGTAGTGTTGACTACCCAACCGCTCTCACTCTCCATGGCCAAAGGAGGAGAGAGAAAGAGACGGGCGTCCTGTCGGTCAGCGACGAGGTCCAGCGGGGGCCTCGGCTGACCGGCCGGGCAGAGGAGACGGCGGTGACGACCGTATTGGAGAACTTTTGTGAGTACTAGCTCAGTACAAAGGAAGACATTTAACAGTGTTCAGGAGCACCTTTAAAAACACAGAGACTTCTCTTACATAATATTCGACTAAAAGACTTTTTAGTGCAGGGTGATGGCCTCTGATATAAATGAACACTCCTTTTAATAGAGCCACTCCCTTTGGAAACTTTCTATCTTGACCCGTTAGGTCTACAGATATAATAATTTATAATACTTTTACTTTACCCTTTTCTATGATTTTGTGTGTGTAAATTATGTAACCTTATTTCTATTTCTCTTGTCTGGTTGGACTGGGTTGATCAGTGGCTAAATATTTTGTTCGAAAGAAAGCTTTCAACAAAAATAAAATATGGGACGAATGTAAAGAATTGGCATCTTTGGATCCCAGACCCGACCTATTTAGCCCTGATCATGGTCAGGGCACGCACGCCACACGTGGCCTGGCCAGGAGGGAGGGGGGGATGAGCCACTCAGGGCTCACCCCACCTCCCCCAGCCCGACCTAATTACTTATACACTGCTCTGGGGTATCAAGAGGGGGGAAGGGCCAAGAGGGAGGGGGGGGCTGGCACGAGCCATGGGATCCATGAGTAAGGGGTGGGAGGGGGAAGGCTGAGGAGAGGGATCCGACCTGCGTGCATTCCATATATGGTCTCTGCCTGGGGAGCAGAGGTCGGCGTGTGGGCAAGGAAGATTCTCTCTCCCTCAACCAATTAGAGGGAAGGGGAAGAGCTAGTGGAATATTTCCTGGGTTTGATTGTATGAATAATTCATGATTGTGGAGTATAAAATAAAGTGACCATTCGGACCTAGGCACTCTGTTACTCGCTGAGTCACCACCGCCTAGGCCGAATCCAGACGAACTACAACCTCGGACTTCTTGTCTCACTTCTTCATCTTACTGAACCTATGGGCTAAAAACCCTTAGTCTTCTTTACAGTCAATTGTTTTAGCATTATATAGAAGAGAATACATATTTTCAGGAAATGATACCACCATACCTCTCCTTTTAACTTCAGTTTTTTTCGATTTTCAACCCTAAAATGCAAGACTCTTCTGAGAGTGGCCCATCTGACCTGGGAATTAGAGTAGCGGTCTGAGTGAGTGAGATTGGTTGCTTTACGCCATTATCAACACTTTAAAAAAAGTTATATCAAGGGCGGGGGGGCTGAAAGGTCAGCAGTTTATGATTGTACCAAGGATATATAGAGATAGCGAAGAAGGTAGAGAGAGACAAGTGGAAAAGTGACAGAAAGGCACTTTATGGTCTTTACCCAGGACCCCAAAGTAGCAGTTCGGCCACTGTTGACAAAAATCGTTGGCGATGCGTTGGTGATGAGCTAGTCAATAAGAATTTTGTAAAATTTAATGCATTGTCTTTGCATCGATTATCCATCACTATGCCTTCGACAATAGCCAGTGATGACAAGCGACGAGTGGGCGATGTGAAAATTGCATTGGTAAGCTTAAGGGTAGCGATGAACATCAAACATGTTTGATATTCCCCGGCGATGAGATTTTGCATTGGTGCATTGTCAATGGAGGTAAGGGCCATGGCGATGCATTGGCGATGTCTAGTCGATGAGATTGTATATGTAAAAGCATGAGAAATGGTTATATAGTTGCCAAACTTTTTCCCCTTGTCGATGCAAAGACGATGCAGCCACCGATAGTCCTCCTCATAGCCGGCAATTACATCGTCTTTGCATCGTCTTTGCACGACACCATTTTATCGACAGTGGCCAAACTGCTTAACCAAGTCCAAGTCTATATGCGCATGTTAGTAACGAATTAAAAAAATACCACCAAAACTGAAGAAAAACATACATATTACAAATAGTTAGGAGAAAAGAAAATTCACACTATTTCCTTCAAGCTGACATAATTCCTCATGAGATATGGATGTGAACAGTTCCTATGCAAAATGCCTTCTGCCCCAAAATGATATAAATACAAATACAGTTAAAAATAGTATAATATAATCGAAATTGCAACAGGATCTAGGTTGGTCAGACCGTGAACGTATCTTGTCAACTAGGTTGATATAGATCTATTTAATATATCATAGTGATGGCAACATAACTATAGATCTCCAGGCGCGCACATAAAGAAGAGACAATTAAAACGAGACAATTTTTAGCAAATCTAGACAAAACCGCGCTCATAAAAAAATTTGTCCTTAAAGCCATTCTCAGGCCATTAGACAATATATTGCCTCTTCAGTTTTTGTCCTAATTTGTGGTAGTTTTCTGGTGGCTGGCGGTAGTTTTTGGCATGGTTTGGGGCTATACTACCTACCCAGTAGTATATCACTTTATTGACAAATTCAATATTTCGAGACAAAACCACCTTAGGACTGAGTTGCCCTTATTTCTTTTTTCTTTCAGCCTCAAAATTGTCCCAGAGACATTGTCCCAATTTAGTGACAAAACTCCAACATTTCGAGACAAAACCACCTAAGTTTTTGGTCTTTTGGCCTCCTAATTGTCACAGAGACTGCAAAACTGTCCCAGAGACAATAGACAAACTGCTTTATGAACACGATATGTATTGTCTAGAACTACTTAAAATTGTCTCGTTTTGATTGTCTCTCCATTATCTGTGCACCTGCTGCAAATCTTACAAAATAGCTTGTATCTCTATGCAAAAAACTACTGCCAGCCGCCAGAAAACTACTGCAAATAAGGACAAAAATTTTAGAGACAATTACATTGTCTAATTTTCAGAGACCGGAGACAAAAACAAAATCAGATTTCAAGATTGTCCTTGAAGCCGGGGATTTTAATGAAGATTTTCGCCTAGACACTGTCTAAAGACTAGTTTTTTATGTGCGCGGGCCCTGAACCGACTATAATATTATGTATGTTGTGAGGTTAGTTTTCATGATGGTAGGGAAAGACATTGATGGCACACCACGAGTCATTAGACCATAGAAATTTGATGTTGATATACTTCACTTAAATAGAACAGGAATTCATTGACATTAAAATTGATAGAAGTAAGGCCCTCCGGAAAATGGCACTCGTGTCCCTTTTGGATGTGCATTAGAACAGTGAACAAATCATCCTGAGAGGACTGTGTGCCTACTGTGCAATGTAATTGAATGGGCCATACATATGGTATCCGGCCACATGTCATGCATGCTGTTTCTATAGAAATCGGATATAATCCAGGCACATTGCTTAATACTCACATCAGCGATAGAGAGCAATATCATTTAACCTTTCTCCACAGATAACAATCGCATTAAGAGAGAGAGCATTCAATTTCCCAAGACAAATAATGCTGGGGAGCGTAGGCCTTCATGGGTTGGATAAACATTAGGTCCATGATGGCCTTGGGACTCTGGCTCATCCTATTATACAGTGCGTAAGGGCATTCATGGATCAGGTTCTTTACTGTATTATTGTAGCATATTGAGGGGTGAGAAAGGGTATCTGGGGATGTTTAAGGTGGTCGATTTTTATGCTGTGCAACCCTAGCCCCAGGACATGTTATCTCAGCGAAATTACTTTTATTTCAGTTTTAGGATGTAAAATTAATTATTATTCAAACTGGGCACACTTTTTAGACCTGAACCGTGTACAAGATTATAGTTGACCACTATATAAAAGCATGTATTCCCTTCCATGTTACATGTATTGCTGCCGGCAATAATTAGCCGGTAAACAAATATAATACTCAAGAATGATTGGTGAATTATTAAGGTTGACTGCTCAAGGACGCTTCAGCAACAGATGTGCGGCAATAAGCAATGACTCATTTGGACCTGTGGGGTCCTTGCACTTACTATACCATATCTGAAAGTAAATATATCTCTGTCTGAGGAAAAACATATCTACCCAGTTGTGTACCATTAAAACAACCGTGTGAATTCTGCGGGAATCAGTTTGATCGGCAGTGGAGGCTTTACATTGACCCACAATTTGACAATGAGGATTTACAATGAACGGGGGAGCTGATAACATTGTCCCAATTCCGATAAAACATCAGGATGAGACAAACCTCTAAATTATGTAAATTGATTTGATTTGAAAAATATTTTTATTAAATTATGTAAAATGAAATTATGTTAATTGAAATTTGGCAATCGCAAATATAACATCAAACAGGATAATCGCATTGAGGTTCAAAATTCATCAACATAAATACAACTTCTGAATGATGGCCTCCTTCTCATACAATTGAAATAATCCACAAATCTGTATTTCTTTGTATTTCTAAGATTCCTTGAAATCTAAAATTCAAGGGATGCAGCTATCGGACATGGCTTAATATTTGAATCCGTATATTAATTAATTTTATTTGATAATTTTCAAAGAGAGCCCAAAGGCATTATCCCTTGTAATTGATAATGCGGATACTTTGTTATACCTCATTGTGTCATAATATCAACTTAACACTTGTACAGAATGAGACAACGTAATAATTACCATCAAAACCTGAACTGCTATGGATATCTAACTCAAAATTTGCTGTCCTTTTATCTTCCATTAGTTCTTGTGAGAAAACTTCACTTTATTTATATAGTTGTGTTAAATTGAGAATGCAAAACTCTACATCTGACAAATACTTTTGGCCCGATCGCTCTATGAAAAGTAAAAATCTAATAAATGAATATGCATGACATCATGGGGGATAGTTCATGGATCTATCCATTATTTACCCCATTCATTTATTAGATTTTTACTTTTCGACACGAACTTGCGTCCTCCAAGTGGGGAGAATTTTGAATGATCTTCACGCTATCCATGCGGGTAACTATTGGTTTGGTTGGCAGGAGTAGGGCAACACTCCAATGCCTGTGCCTTGATGTTGGGAGCATGATGAAGGGGCGTCTCCACTGGCTGCGGTAAGCTCTGCGGTAAGGCTTGTGATGGTGTTGCGATGGTTCTGTAGGTGCAGAGGAGGGACACTGACAAGGTCCTCCCTATAATGGTTCACTGGCCACCTCGCCACTCATCTCCACTTTTAGAATCATCACAACAACATCGCAAGGCTTACCACAGAGCTTACAGCAGAGCTTACTGCAGCCAGTGGAGACCCCTCTTAAGAAAATTACTGGGGAATCCTTAATGTCGCTATATGAGTCTCTCTCCCTGGCAACATAAATGGACTATACCCCTAAATAATTTAAAGAAGAGTTGTGGCTGGCACATCGATACATTACTGTTATAAATCCCATTACAAATCCTCTTATAAATGTATGGTGCCTAGATATGCGCCATATTGAATCCAGATGTGCAGTAAATCTTCCAAAAGCTGGTCAATATTGTGATAAATCACCCAAAGCGTATCACGTCGGTTCCCAATATAGTGGCAGAAATAAAAATGTGTATTGCTTGTCAGAGTATCTTCTGCTCTTTCTGAGGGTCCACAATTTCCCAATGGTATTTCAGCAGATTAGTTATGGTCATAATTGTATAAGAAAAGTTCTCAACAGCCTTTTGTTATTATCATTATTATACAATCTGACATAATCCCGACAAACGAGCGCTTTAAAAGTGGACAGACACCCATAAACGTCATCCATGTTAAGACATTGCCTTGTCCTTCAGGCCCAAAAAAGATCCAATCAGGTTGAGAAATGTGTGATTTATTGGTAAAAATAAAGTACATTAAACTCAATTAACATCAATTAACAGTACACAATACAGCAACTGACGGAGGAGCACTGTTTTCAGAAACGTATTTGAAATATTGTTTTTCAGACAGACACTGGGAACTACTTTTCTGTTCAATAATGTAACATTATTGTTGATTTCACAACAAACGTTTCTTGGGGCTTCTTCTGCTCGTGGCAAGTACATTCATTCAACTTTAAACATCTCACAACCTATTTCTAGCTGAAAAAAGTATATAATTGAAATAAAAACGATTTCTAAGCTTCCAAAACATTATAGTGAACGCGTTTCAGAGGAGGTATCGAGAAGTAGTTGTTGAAAGTTGAGTACAATTAACTAAAACTGATTCGCGGTGAGTGCGGTTTCCACCAAGTATTGCGAGAATAGGAGACTACTAATATAAAGCTATATAATAGTAGTAGGTCTACTATTAGTACCCCGTTGATCTTATAGTAAATTCCCATGACTGTATATCTAGTCTATGTTAATCGCAAAAGACACTATTAAAATTCCATGGTTCATAATGGTTACACAGCGTCGCTTCTCTTCTTATTTACACCATTTCACGTGTATCAACCATAGACTACCACTCGATCCCGGCACTCGATCCACCGAACGTGTTTCAGTTGGAGATTGTGGTCTCTAGTATCTCTCCCATGTTGAACTTGGCCTTCAGTCAAACCCCCATAATCCATCCGAGTAGTAGCAATGACAACCGCCCTATTACAACGCTGTGGTTCCATTCACCTCTGTAATCTTCTCGTGCAAGCGAGGTCCCACGTTACTGACCATCGTGTGGCCAAAACTGGAAGTCTCTCCAGATCTGCTAAGCAGGTACTTGTGCTTCCGGTCACGAGGATTGCGCCCGCCCGAGCAACAGAACACCTCGCGCATGGTAGCCCGGAAGTGTACATTCATCGCGCAGTAAAGGATAAAATTCGCTGCGAAGTTAATAACTTGGAGAACATTGCACAGGCCCCGCATCATGATAAAGGTCTCTGTTTTTGCGGCGTTCATGCGGATGTTCTTCGTACAGAAGTCCATAATTTCTGAAGGAAACACAAGAATGACAAACATGAGCACTAAGACCACGAGAAGTAAGGTAATCCTGAAGCTATTTTTAGAAGCGCTGTCTTGCACCCTACAGGCACGACGCATGCGTACTGATTGCCTTAGTGTCCTCACCAGGGACAGATTACAAAATGTTAGTAACGCTGTGGGAATGAAGAGGGCGTAGCAAACTCTAACCCAGAGAGATATTAGACCATTTGTCGTTCGCTCATCAAGTGGTCCTATATCAAGTAAGTAATTAACAGTTCCGTTACCCATTTCCAAGGGAACGATTTTATATTGCCAAAAAGCAGGCAGGTTGATAACAACTGAAATAAGCATAACTGTTATATAGGCAATTCTACCACAAACATGGCTGTCGATCTTTCTTGTCGCTAAGGGATGGCAAATGCCAATATATCTCAATACAGCCATAGCAACGGTGATCCAGGTACTAGTTAGACTGAAGGTGGTAACAAATCCGGTGCCATATACTTGGTAGTAGAGTTTAAAGCCTTTGGTTTCAAATAAGGACATAGTCTCCGGGATCCTGAGTACACCCCGAGGACAATTGGACAGGCAAAAGAGGAGATCTGACAGGGCCAGAAGTACTAGGCCCAAGTGTGTCACCCCTTCTTTACCACCGTCCACTTTCCGCATGCGCATTTTGATCTTGATGAGAACAACAAGGTTGATGACGTTCCCAATGCAGCCAAACATGCAGAGGGTGGGAATGACTATTATTGTGAGAATATCCGCCATGAAATCCAGGTGGTAGAAGTCCCCAGCTGAGTCTGTGTGGTTGAATATGAACCTGTTGTTGTTGCTGGACCCGTTGAGGCTGTATGGTGGTCCCACATTGGGCTCCATGCTTAGCACTTGGGACTTTTCCCTGACCAGATTATCAGTTCCTTCCATTGCAAGACGTCAGGTCCTTCTGGAATGAGGAAAATAAAGAAAGTTTAATGTTAGAAATATTTAGAAAATGATCAGACTGTGGTAATTAATATGAGAAGGAATTGAGTGATATGAATTAAGCTGCTATCCTGATTTGGATATGTGTTAAAGAATGTGATATATGCTTAAGTGGGTTGAAAAGTTAAATTATACCTTGGATTGCTCTATTCTTTAGTTCAATTTTTGAAATGGCAATGCATGTAAACAACCATTGACGAATATATAAGGTTATGTGTCTTTTGTAAGAAATGTTTTTCAAAACTGTGTCTAATAAAAACAATAATTATTTAAAAAAAGGAATAATAAAAATCCAATTCGCCATATGTATTCATAAAAGTGTGCATTATTTTAGTTGTTATGACACCAGGATGTTGGTTGCCTTAGCGGAACTTGTTTGAAAGTTGTCCGCCGATTTTTTTCCTTCATAACAAAAACGTTTTGTTCCGGGACGTTATTTAGTCTTTTTACCACGCCTCTCTCACACTAATGAGTGGCTAAAAAGTGTTTTCAATTATTCGATTATAATTGGATCAACTGTCCCAGAATAACAAATGAATATTTTCCTTCGATACATCCTCTTGAAGTACTGTTGCGAATATCTATAATAAAATCAACTATGAAATCTAAACGTCATAAACCATCACATGTAGAACTGATTTATTACTGATTGTACAAGACAATGTAGATAATTAACTCTGAAGACCAAAATTCATAATTAGTATTATATGGACTCAATGATTATATGGGAAAGGTGGTTTCTTAACTACATTTCAGAATACAAATAATTATTGATTAATGTATTATTATGAATATATCAATAAATTCAATGTATCAAATTAAACTTATCGTCAACATAATAAAATATAAAAATAAAGAAGTCCTTTGTCACTTTTGCTGCCTCAAAATGGGCTAGAAATTCTACTGTGGGTAACTGCATGTTCAAAATGTCAAAGGAGCTATGGAGGTCCCTTGATATGAGTTTGATTGATTGTTTAACTTTTATTGTAACGTAACATCATCAATAATGTAAATGCCAATACGACAGGAGTGGCCTCTGCTCATGAAAAATATGACAGCTCTTGTGATTTAGCAATGTAGGAGAGTCAATCCAGAATTTATCGGTGCCCAAGCTGTGCCCATACCAGTCCGATTGTAATTTTCCTATGAACCCTGAATGACCTTTTCCATCTTTGCATCAATACCCCCACACCACTACACCACCACCCCAATCACTACATCCCCATCCATCAAATCACCAAAAATCCCCCTCCCCCTCCTCAGCAACAAAAAAAACGAAACAACCCAGCAACATCGTAGTACTATTACTAAGTATCCTATTCCACTGTTCATCATTGACATTGACATTGACATATATATAGACTTTTGAATGGCTATTTCTTCCTTAATGTTTTTTCATGAATATACCTATTTGTCATTCACAACTTTGACATAAACGTTTATCAAAATACTTTTTTCCTCATCGTTATTTGCTATACTTAAGGCTGAAAAGTGAAACAAGAACAGTCCATTGGAATCGTTTTTTGCGCTTTCTATACGCTCTTAAATGGCTAAGATCACTATTTGGCTATATGTCATTTAGGAATGTGTTTGTAGTTTTCAATGACCTGCACAAGTAAGAACATTTGTGTGGAATACCAACGCTATATATTCCTTAGATTAACTGCTTTTTGTTGATGAAGAATGGGGCAGAGATTCCATTGGGGAATTCAAATCAGAGAGAGAACTAGCTAGACCATAGGGTGCTGCCCCAGTGCATGGTTAAGGGATGTGAAGTAGGAGTGAGGCAGGAGGTACATATTGACATTATATACCCTGTCCCGTCCAGGTGTTATCACTTAACCAATTATGATAAGAGCGGTTGGGACTTCCCCAACCAACAGACTTGGCTGTAACTGTTGAGTCTCTGGGAGGCCCACGGCCGGCGGCACCCTTCGAAATTGGAGTGTTAAACTCTTAAATACTCAAAATATATATATATGTATCTGATACATTAATGCTCCCGGGTATTCATTACAAAATACTAATCTAGTACATTGTTGAAATTCAGACAAACTTTCCCCAAATCGGCAGCTCAATGATATGTGTTACTTTAAAATATGGCGTTGGTGCTTCTTATTGATGTTGCGCTAATATCTACAGCTACACAAGACTTTCTGCCTGTTATAAAGAAGCGGGCCATCCTCTGAATGGTTAAGAACAGGTAGGTTCTCTAGGGGAGGTATGGTCAAGAATCGGCAGGAACTGTAAGAAATCTTTCACCTCCTTCCTCTCTCACTCACTCTCCCCCTGTCGTCCCCGTGTTCTCTCTCTCTTCCTCTTCCTCTCCCCCCCTGTCCTCTCCCCATGTTCCTCTTCTCTTTCACTCTCTTTGTCTTATTTTTCATCCCCACACCCTCCCTCCCCACTTCTTCTCCCCCCAATCTCCCATGGTCACCTTGTTCCTCACTCTATCCGATTTCTCTCACCCTGTCCGTCTGCTTCTTTCATTCTCTCCTTCCCTCTCCCACACTTTCCCTCTCTCTGTATCCTATTCTCCCTGTCCCTATCTGATTTCTCCCACTCCCTCTGCATATTTGTCTATTTTTGTAACTTCATAATTAAACCCCCTCTTCTTAACTCTCCCACTCCTCTGCATGTAGTTAGGTTGCCCCTGGACATAGGTTGTGGGAAATGACGTAGTATCTCACAGTGGGTTTCCCAGGCTATAAATAGAGTGTAGAAATCGCAATTTAAAAAAGGCTTCAAAATCACATTTCCACCCCAAATACCCTCACAAACCACATACAACGACATCCAGAGAGGGGGGATTGACATCTACAGATGAGTAAAGTAGTTTGTAATTCAACAAATTCCGAGAACATTCCGGACAAAGAAAACCTTCTTTCTACCATTTCTTTTCTACCTCCTTTCCTAGAAATCGCTCTAGCCGTATATTATATGGATGAAGAGCGAACGAAATGCACACTATAAATAAGCGAAGCAAGAGCGAGCCATGAGCACAGATACAAGCGATCCAGTGGAATTGTACCTTAATAGTATTATTATGAGCTAGCTATCTAACATCTCCAGATTGCAGGACACCGCCCTGGGGACATTTTTATTTGCAAACTCAATCAATTTCAAAGAAACAATTCTCTATGAATAACTTATGTTAAAGATAAATGTGTAAATGGCTCGTCAATATCCTGCTGATGTATATTAATATATGATCCTATTTGATCCATGAGAATCTAAACCAGAATAGCTATATGAGTACTTTTTTTATAACGAAATCCTAGCATGTATTGGCTTAATGCGATCAGATGTGTAATATATATATTGCTATACCTAACACTTCACCTCTCATTCATCCCATCTTTCTCATCTTCTATCAACAAACGACTTCTGTGTTCACCCATGTAATCTGAATAATAAAAAGATAATATTGCTAAAATAACTTTCTTTCCATTCACAACTGTTCTTGACTTGATAATATAAATGGCATTACATGTTTATCTTAAAGCCAACTGATGTGACATCTGGGGTAATTAAGGGACGGGCACTTGAGGGATGAAAACATGTCCCTGACGGAAGTTATAATGACCGGGTGTTCTACAAAAAAAGCAGCGCATGTTAGAAAACACACCAGACCTAAAACAAAATAAAAAATCCTGAGATGTCTATTTGATGGGAGTTTTGAACTAGGAACTGACAACTACCAGAGAATTACCTCTAAAAAGCTACCATTTGTAGTTATCACCACCAATACTATGTCCACCTGTCGGATCACTTAATTTAAATGGTTGAGTGGTCAAATTGAATTATTGCAGCGCAATTAAGCCTGCACTCTACATTAAAGCCTGTCAAAAAACCCATGAAAACATGTCCCTGACGGAAGTTATAATGACCGGGTGTTCTACAAAAAAAGCAGCGCATGTTAGAAAACACACCAGACCTAAAACAAAATAAAAAATCCTGAGATGTCTATTTGATGGGAGTTTTGAACTAGGAACTGACAACTACCAGAGAATTACCTCTAAAAAGCTACCATTTGTAGTTATCACCACCAATACTATGTCCACCTGTCGGATCACTTAATTTAAATGGTTGAGTGGTCAAATTGAATTATTGCAGCGCAATTAAGCCTGCACTCTACATTAATGTCGGTCAAAAACTTAAAGATTTTCTACTTTTTGTTTCATTCTTTTCCAACACATCTATATATGAGATATATGGCTTCCTGCTCCGTCCCTTGGGCATTTTTGTATTATCATTCATGGTGGGCTTTTGACATCGCAGCGGGGATATTATTACCATATTAAACTAAAGACGACTGATCCTCCGCCTAGCTACTGGTAGGTTTCCTAGTTTGTATACTCGTCCAGGTAGTAGTTATCTTGTTGGTAGTATATAATATTATAACACATGACAGTATACACCGTGAACTTAATTATATAGAACATCATGAGATAGAGGCCACCATTAGATCGTTGAACTAATGGTGGATTGTTACCTCTATCAAACTGTACTAAATGTGTCCAGTAGGGCTTGTCATTTTCTAAAGACTAAATAAAAGTAACAACAACAATACACAAAGAGTGAACACTATACTAGTTCTATATAAGAAGTGGAAATATGTTAAACTGGATAATCGCCTTTTCGATAAAACCACCATCTTATCATTGTTACGCCATATAACGATCGAATCAAATAATTCTTAAATAGGGATCCACTATCAAGGCGACTGGTGGATTGTTTTCTTATATTTTTATAAAACGATAAACTTTGTCCATTTGGGCTTGAAATCATACAAACCACCATAAACCATAAAAACCACCATCCTATTTATGTTATGCCATCACAAATCATGCTTTTTCACTAATGGAATACTCCTTAAATAGGGAGGAACCACCATAAATGGTTGACATAATGGTGGATTGTTTCCTTAGTTCCTTGTAAAACGATGTGTGTCCAGTCGGGCTTGAAACCCTCCAACCTTGTAAGGGAGTTTTGACACACTGAGATGAGCTCCCTTGGTAAATAAAAGTAACAACAAGTTTTCTGGATGGTTCTTCAAGGAGCTCATAAGAACTAGTTTTTCTTAGAATGTGTATGTCATTGGTCTGCTCCTATTGTATGCGATTGCCATGTAGCTGAAGCCACGCAACATAGGCAAGGAGTAGCTAAGGGGATTACAGGCTCACGCCGTGAGAATATGGATCATTGGAACTGTCTTATAGCAACTCCTCAAACTGGCCACACTTGCGTATATAAAAGCCTACACTTTCCAGAGCACATTTTATATACTATTAATGGTCGATTATGTTAAAAACTGTTAAAATCCCTTTTATGTCCTTTTTCCATCCTGGAAAGATTGTGTGATCAAATGTATAAAATACATGTTTAATCTTTTGACTACGTAGGAGATTCAAGGGATTCTTCTGGTAGCCTTGGTTGGGAAAATGCATACCAAAACAAAAGGAGGTATCAACAGTTGTAACCCTGTAATGACAACGTCAATGTTGCATCTACAATAGGTTCGAAGTGTCCACAGAAAAGGTCTCTTTTTTCAAAGTCCTCCCACTACACCTGCCCTTCCCGCTTCCCCTCCCCCTATCCTATTGATAAGCTGAATAATGTATCGATTGGATAATATAATATCCCTATAGGTGTATAAAGTATCTGTCACGAGATTATATGACCTATACTTCAGGGATCCTCAGACTTTCTCGGTAGTTACTGTCACCGGATTAGTTAGTATCCGAGCCGTTGATATGGTTCATGTAGCCTGTCACATTATTTTCTGATAGTCTATGTTATATATTTTGAACCCTATCCGGACCTGTCTCACTGATATTGTTAGTGTGGTCTGTATCAGCAGTTTCGCATACATATATAGACCCCAAATCCCTCATATATGATGCTGTCAGCGAAGGTCACTGGTCCCTCTAGAAGGCCATATAGCTTGAGGTGAGGTCCATTGACATGGGCGGAGTTAACGTTGATAGGGGACGATAAACTTTGTCTGGCTCAAATATGAGACATGATCATTACAGAGTTTCAATAAGAATTCCCACCTGCGCCCCGAAGGGCCCTGTCTGTTGTAGATACTGTAGAAGCATATTCCTATTCATGGTGGTTTAATGTCAAACCAGACACATCGCCATTACGGACAGGGAGCTTGACACAAAATATACATTTTACTCTGGTAAAGCATGTTGTTTTCCCCATGAGAGTGGTCATAACAATGCTCAGAAATTGTTCTGAACGCCACAAAGACTAATATATGCTCGTATTTAACATATAATACGTTCGGACGGTAGATAGAGGACTTGGAAGTACATTGGACGCAGCAGGTGTGATTTTTTCTTTTTTTAATAAAGTTTTATTTCCCAAACTATTTCACGCTTGTGATACATTTCATGTTGAGAATTTTTCAAATTTCGATTAATTCAACTTCATCATGAAAATAAAAAATAATTAATAATTTAAGTTTAAACAATAAATGTAACTTCATAACCACACCCTTGGCTTATTATACACTACAACACAGTTCATCATATAGACAGCAGGAAAGAGCATAATCAAACTAAACTCATACAAGATACACAATACAACTACATCATGAAAACTAGGAAAAACTAATCATTTTAAAGTTATTCAAAATAAGGATAGATAGCAGCAAAAACAACGCCCTAGGCGATTCCCACATAAACCCTTTTTTGTAGTTTTTGTGGCCTAAATAAAAACAAAGGTACAAAAACCCGTGATAATGTACGAATGCAATCTTTTAATGTCATAATTATGTCACTTGAGTACTGAAAAGGAGGGCCACCTCCATTTTAAGTAATGTAACAAGAATCAGTTTCAGTTTTATATTTATATTTTATAATGTACATAATAAAAATATTCTATTACTGTTTTGTCACCAAAAGTACTCACGACTTGTGTCAGCTTAATTCAATTAATTTCAGATTTCAGTTACATGTAACCGATGGTCAAGTGACAGTTATTGTCATTTATAGACAATTAAATTATCAGCTTATAATTTACAATCTACCATTATAGTTCATCATAAGATTCCTCCCACTTGGAGAAGTAATTTTTGTATGAAACATTAAAGATAGCACTGTCTTTCAGTGAGTTCTCAGTCCAATCTTTAAATCCCCCAAGAATTCAGGTTCGGACTACTTGTTAATAGGTGCCAGGATTCAAATAACTATTGGACGTTATACGGTAATCAAACTTTAGCCTTTCAGGATTTGTGCAGCCATTACGTAAGACAGGCACTGATCCTATCAGCTTAGTAAACATGCAGGTGGAAGAGTGGGAGGTCTAAGAGATTGAATAGGACGTGGCATATGATTCCATCTTAAAAGTCCCGCCTATGTCCCGCCCATTTCAGGCGATTTGGCTGAGATTAAACACGAACGGGAATGATATCAGATTATGCCTCATGGGGGATGTCAGAAGAGATCCAAATCAATGATATGTATGACGACTTAGTTATTTTACTGTAAAATCTGAAATGATAATACGGTACAATTTTAGAAACTGAGAAACTGCATGGACATGCAAACAAGGCAGGTGTAGAATTCCAAGAGGAGAGGGTGGAAATTAATTTAGTGTTAGCTAGGAACCAGAGACCCTGCTTGGGAAGAACGTACTTTGTCTGAACTATGCAATCGTATACGCAGAATTTTGCATAAATTTATAGAATAAATATATTCTAGGATGTAGAGTCATATCTTCAAGAGTTCTTGCTAGAATTGTAAATAGCTTCGTGGGGATATTTTCAAATTGTATGCACACAAGAACGTTTTACAACAATTAATGTTGGGTTACACTGATGTTCATGTAATATTCATTTTGTGACATGCTAAAGTTTAGGTTCGACTGATCACACTATCTCTTTAAACATGAGTCCACATGTGCAGTATAGGCTTAGAGTTGGGAAAGTCCCTCAAAACTGGGGGAAAGAAATCTCTTGCTACAAACCAAATATATGTTATAAGCCCTACTGCAGGGCCAGGAAAGCCATATATATATATATATTTTAACGCAGCAGGTGTGAGTCTGATCTGAGAGGCTCTGAGCGCAGTACACCATATCCATTCATCCGATCTTCATGTTTGGCACAAGGCAGACATGGGGAAACTTCATGACTGGTATTTAAGGAATGTTGGGACAAGGGAACCCAACCCAACCTTGTTCATAACTTTCTATGTACTCTGTACTCGTCTGCATAATGCTCACCTATCAACCTACGGATGGATTTGCTGTATAACAAATTATAAATTAAAAATGTATAATGTTATGAACAGTGAGAATGCATGCCTTTCTGCTACGAATACAATGTTTTTGTCAACCAATGAACCATCTGTTGAGTGTTTGAAGGAAGGGTTCAGTTTTCCCCATGAATGCCTGTTGTCGACTACTCTAGTCCTGCCTTACAAGTTCTCCTAGGCAATTTTAACCAAGCCAAGCACATCAATTGGTGCATGTTCAGTTGCTCCATGCACACAACATACATTTTGTTATGCCCACCTGCAATGTACCGATAGGGTTAAGGGCAGGCGTAAGGTGCAATACGTAACCACTATATGTGTAGTCTCATATATTTATGTCGTGTATAGGTTATTAATATTTTATCATTTATAGATATAATAGTTAATATAGTAATATAGTTAATCTTAGCTATTCTTATTTAATATTCTGGCTGTATAATAATCTCTTGCGATAAAATCCATTCCATTCACTCTATTATGAATGGATTTCGCATAGGCGTAAACAGAGCTCACTTCTCATTAACTAAAGCTCATTTCCCGAAACTATAGCTCTCTGTTCTCGCACATATAACATATATGTGACCTTCATGGAATCCTTGCCTCTTCTCTTTGCTTTACGTCACTCGTTCGGCTAGGATTAAGAAGGATTAAGTGGTGGATGAGGATTAATTATCAAAGACACACGCAAATTGTTCAGAACATTAATTTTGCTTTGCACTTCAGCGACGCTGGCATTACCATGGTAAAACCTCAACCGTTCATATTGTTCCTAAACTGTGTGTATGTACATATGCATTAAAAGTTTAGTTCCTTTATTTATATTTTTAGTTCAGACTAAACCTCTCAGAACGCTGCTCATGCTCGGTGGGTCATAATTCCTATGTACATGTGATAAACCAGTGACATTGCATTGTTGAAAGTACATAATATATAAAATTCAGCATCAGATATCAGAATCTCTCCTACTGAATGACTAATGTCTTTATTAATGTTTAATTTCAGGGTATACATTCATGGGAGTATTCATGAACGGTGCAGTGGGTGGAAAAGATTATTACACATGACAGAACGCGGTTGCTAGCCTTTGTAAAACTCGAAGGTGTCAGAATCTGTTGTAGCATGAACTAAAGCTGTTGTCAGCAGCATCGACCACACTTTCCCCTACTCCTCCATAAATGTGTAGGACTTCATCTAATATATAAAAGGCGATCAGCGAGATTTTTGTCATATATACAACTCCTCCCTTAGCTTATAAATGGGGAAATATGGTATATATATGACTTAATTAATGTTACGTTTGGGATTATTAAAGGTATCTAGGTTGTTTGTTTCAGTTGCTTAGAATACCGCACTCATTCCCGAGTGACACGGCACCTGCCGTCGGATGCGGGAAAGGTGCCAGAATATTACGGTCTGCTGCCCAGCGGTACGAGCGTCGCACTTGGAGGGTAGTCCTCAGCTTGACCACCTACCGCTGGTCCAGTGCGACGGCGGCTGTACAGGCTTTTTTGTACAGCCACACTACATGTTTTCGCGCGAGGGGGCCTTGACTTGACTTGACAGCTTGACTGCTGGTCTATTACCTAATTGCGCGGCCGTATTTTTTTACTCGTTTTTTTTAAATTACTATCGTTTCTGAACAGTCAAGGTGTATACAATTCAATTCACACCTAAGGGTCTCATGCAAATTATGCGCCTTACATCTGAATATAATTCCAGGTCTTTCAGTATGTGCCTTGATTATGTTACATAGGCATATAGCCTTCCACACCTCCCATTGTTACATTTGTATGAATGGATTCTACCAGGAGCGCCCAAGTTTCAACACTATTAAACACATTTATACAAATACTACCATCAGTACCATCGTGTGAGGGTCATTATTGCCCGTCAATGCACACAGCACTTTATAATAGTACAGGCCGGGTAAAACAGGTTTTTGTCATCGGCACCTCACCCTGACAGGTCCCGTACAGCTGCTGTGTGACCAGGCGGCCTCAGACAGTGGTCAGTTCCGACATGAATTACACATGGAAAAACAACATTTGCTCAGAGATCTAGGGTTGACACTTTCACAAAACACTTAAATTACAAGATTAACTCGCTTTTAATCATTAATAAGAGCTGGATTTTGCAACAGATGGATAGGTATGTCCCACGCACACTGGTTAGCTCTGGTTGTTTACCCGCGTCAGCCAGTGGCAGGAGTGCTGAAATCCGTGCGTGAACATTGTTGAACTCTCCTTACACTGAGGCAGAATTACATGCATGCCGAAGTCTACCAACAAGATGGCGGATCTGTTTGAATCTGTGGAGCTATGTGAAGGTAAGTTTTCCTTATTTCTTATTTGAAAACTAGTCAAACTTCCCGCATTCTCTGCACATGAAGTTAGAGCGTAAAACAGACCCCATTGGTGCATTACATGTAGTGAAACAGGCCTCCCTGACTGGGAAATTCCTGAGCACAGGAGCATCTAACGCCGTAACGGGACAGGTGCATCTAACGCCATAACTGGCATAAGGCATAACGGCCTGCATGGGGTTGCAAGGGAAATTTGAGACCAAAACAGGTTCTATATACTATGTAGCGGCCATAATTTGATTAAATAATACTAATCTCATGTAGGGAAATATATTCAGACTATTTAGATACTGTTTGCGGGTGAAAAGTGTGGACTGTGGTGGGTGAGTACCAGTGTGGGTGCACGTCCTCCCGAGTACCAAAATGCAATAAAATATAATGCATTGTCTACCTGTAAAAAATCCATGAAAACGGAAAGTTTTTTTCCATGCAAAATACTGACAATGGGGGTCAAACTTAGCTCAGAAATCAGTACCATTTAATAAGGATTATAGCGATGAAGCTCTTGAGAAAACATTTTATAAATCAAGTCAAAATAATGAAACATCAAAATAATCATTTGTGTGATACAATATCTGAAAAAAGGGGAGACAATACTTTCGATATTTAGGGTCATCTTAGTCACACATACTGGACGTAATACTAAAGTCATTCATTGATATGCATAAGAGAAGAATGTTCTGTGGAATGATCATCTATGATTAATTTACCTTGTCAAATTTAATGCTCCATGATACAGGGATGCATGACTTAGTATTTCTACTGAATTTATAAACTGTCTCTGTGTTTGTCTGGCGATTGTGTATTAGACTTACAAAGAACATTAGATAAAAATGTATGCAGTCATGTATTATTCATTGTCGCAAAATTAAAATTATTTTAATGGTATGAGCAAAATGGAAGAACTACACTGAAGAATTTATTGTCAGGGTTCTCACCAGAAATATTTGACAGCATAGCGGGAGCCACACACCATTTAGAGGGGTCTGGGGGCATCCCCCCCCCCCCCCCATGAAAATTTTGAGCAAAAACATTTAAAGTTAAACTCATAGTTTACCTGATTAAACTTCATTTTCCTAGTCAACCTAACACTATCCATGAGATATATATATTATATATATTGAAACTCATTTTGCAAATTTTTTACATATGGCTTACTCGGAAAAACGGGTCTCATATCTCTGCATGACAGTTCTTCCGACAGAACCCTCTACTTCACTACAACAAGAACTTATAAGTGTTTCTATAATACATACAAGAGAAATAAATATTTATAAAATAAATCTAAATTAACATATCATGTTACCACATCTATGGGGGGGGGGGGGGGGGTGTATGTAGCCTTGCAGTAGGATTTAAACAATCTTAAAGAGGGGGTAAGTCTTACAAGCTTACAAAATGTTGTGTAGGCAATTAACATGCCACCTCATGATTGGAAAAAACAAATCATGATTACAATTGACGGATTAAACAACAAACCAACAAACTCCTGCAGCCAGGAGTGGGAGGCGACCCAGGGAGTACCTTCCCGCCTGCCCTACTATTATTCCTTCAGCATATAATCCTTAAGATAAATTTTGAATTCCTTTAAGTTATAGAGTTTTGGATTGGTTGGTATGCTCAGGGCTTTGATTTCATCCCACAGAGTTCATATTTCTATGAATAGCCCTTGAATATCAAATTAGATAGCCATGAAATTTATATTGTAGCATTTTATTTTAAATCGGTTTTGGCAATCACCAACCACCAGGAACCCACTGGAAGACTTAGAACCTAGGTTTCAAAACTGGGCCTTCCTTTTTGTAGCCATCATCTATGCAAATAAAAAATGTCTTGAATTGAATTCAATATTGCCAACATATTTAGTTCAATACCTTCCTGTCAATATCCAAAAGTTCATCACTAAATACTTAAAATTGATAGAGTTATGTGGATTTTTGTAAGACATAAAATTACTAAATGCTACAGTTAATGTGACGTCCTACATAGCTATGGCAAAATTTCTTACCTAACTACATTTTGAGTCATGATTTATATTTAATTAAGATATTAGTGTGTTCACTGAATAGTCATTCCATCATTGAACATATGTTGTGTATATATGTACTTGCCATGTTAATAAATATATTATAATAAAGTTCACTTTCTTATCATTTCAGGAACTTTGGCGCTGAAGAACAATATGATTCATGATGTCTGAGGATGGTTTCATCATACAGCAAAAGGTTATATCATTCAAGAACGCACCTGCCATGCCATGCTGAAGGATCTGCACTTTAATCTAAACACTACATGCAGCTCGACCTGGACAGCCACCATCGACAATCATCTCAATTAACCCCCAAAATGGTTCAAAGTTCAGTCGACTGAATAACAGTTCTACTTTTACGACAATGCAAGGTAGCTGAGTTACATCTCAGAGAAATGTTAGAAAGAGTATGTACCAGTCTCTTACGAATTATGTATCAAGGTAGCAGGGTGTATATGGAAGTATGTAAGTCTGGTCTTCTAATCTTATAAATGAAGATATATACAGGTCTGAAATAAATCCTAATTTTCTAACTTTATTTTTGGACACAAATATATGTATTGTAGAGGTATTTTCATCCCGGTTATGTCGTTTTTGGAGATTCAGAGAGTTGGTATTACTGTAGGTGGCTGATTGTAGCAAAGACTTGTAATTAAAGGTTCAGACTTATGATATATTGATTATAAGTTTCAAAATGGTTATTGTCTTCCAAAAATTTCTAGAAAGTCTAAGAGTTATGTATGTTGTCACGGGATTGAGTTGTTTTGCATGACTTAGTCATTTGGATTGAGTCATGGTATGTTTTTACAAATAATATTGTTTATAATAATATCGGTGATAGGTTTCAACACTGGAGGATTAGATTGTAACAAATATTGATTCAATTATGTATTTTATTGCTCGTTCTCATTATTCAGGTGGTTACACAACAGTGTTGGGGCACTTGGTTAGTCGAACAGGGCTGGGATTAGGGAAGTTTTCAAAATTTTAATTATTTATTTTTTTAAATGTGGATACTGATTCCACAGTGTTGACAATCTCTGTATTCCAATATTTATTTTATACAAGGTGCTTAGCATTTTTGGGTGCTAACTTTAGAGGTATAATATATTTGATGTACCTTTTACTATTGAGATGTGCTTTAGGGGTAACATGCTAAGGCTTGGTTGAAGAGCATGCACCTCACATGATTTGTGTAGGGAAAAGTTCAATATTCTAAGCAACTTAAACACTCACACCCTACCCTCAGCCATAAACCCTACCCCTCACTCACACACCCTACCCCTCAAGCATACACCCTACCCCTCACTCACACACCCTACCCCTCAAGCATACACCCTACCCCTCACTCACACACCCCACCCCTCAAGCATACACCCTACCCCTCACTCACACACCCCACCCCTCAGCCATACACCCTACCCCTCACTCACACACCCCACCCCTCAAGCATACACCCTACCCCTCACTCACACACCCCACCCCTCAAGCATACACCCTACCCCTCACTCATACACCCCACCCCTCAGCCATACACCCTACCCCTCACTCACACACCCCCCGCCCTCAAGCATACACCCTACCCCTCACTCACACACCCCACCCCTCAAGCATACCCCCTACCCCTCACTCACACACCCCACCCCTCAGCCATAAACCCTACCCCTCACTCACACACCCCACCCCTCAAGCATACACCCTACCCCTCACTCATACACCCCACCCCTCAGCCATACACCCTACCCCTCACTCACACACCCCACCCCTCAGCCATACACCCTACCCCTCACTCATACACCCCACCCCTCAAGCATACACCCTACCCCTCACTCATACACCCCACCCCTCAGCCATACACCCTACCCCTCACTCACACACCCCACCCCTCAGCCATAAACCCTACCCCTCACTCACACACCCCACCCCTCAAGCATACACCCTACCCCTCACTCACACACCCCACCCCTCAGCCATACACCCTACCCCTCACTCACACACCCCCGCCCTCAAGCATACACCCTACCCCTCACTCATACACCCCACCCCTCAGCCATACACCCCACCCCTCACTCACACACCCCACCCCTCAGCCATAAACCCTACCCCTCACTCACACACCCCACCCCTCAAGCATACACCCTACCCCTCACTCATACACCCCACCCCTCAGCCATACACCCTACCCCTCACTCACACACCCCACCCCTCAGCCATACACCCTACCCCTCACTCACACACCCCACCCCTCAAGCATACACCCTACCCCTCACTCATACATCCGACCCCTCAAGCATACACCCTACCCCTCACTCACACACCCCACCCCTCAAGCATACACCCTACCCCTCACTCATACATCCGACCCCTCAAGCATACACCCAAGCCCCTCACTCACACACCGCACCCTTCACTCATACAGCTTTCAAGCTGTTAACAGGTCTATCACACAGAAAGACACATTATCATTATTGCAACAACGTCTATTTCTGAGGATGGTGTGTGGTAACCTTCATCTTCACCTTGATACACTATTGATGTAACAAAGGATGTAAATAAAATAAATGTACATATACAATCACTGGTTATATTGTTGTTTCTACCTTCTTTCCTCCATCAAGTAAATGTAGCATAGACTGAAAAGAACGATTGAACACAACTTCTGGCACCATAATGGATATATTCATTACTTTAGTGCAAATTATAAGCAAATATTTAAGTTGATCCCAAGTAATCTGAGCCCCAACCGCAATACCCTACCTGCCCCCAGGCATACTAAAATGTGCAGCCGGATGTGCAACCAAAGTGCAGCTGGATGTGCAAAAAAAGTGTAGCCGGATGTGCAAAAAGGTGCAACCAAAGTGCAGCCGGATGTGCAAAAAAAGTGCAACCAAAGTGCAGCCAAGCCAAAGTGCAGCCAAAGTGCAGCCGGATGTGCAAGGCTGGCTTACACTGGCTGCACTTTTCCCTGAATCCGGATGTAGTCCGCGGCCGTGCAAGGGCTGCGCATCCTAAGTGCATCCGCGCAACCTGGGTTGCTGCCCAACCAAGTCCAAAATCGTCCGGCGGTGGGCAATAATAAGTGAAGCCACAACCTGACAAAATCTTTCTCTGTTCGAAAGACTTTTAGATGGGGTTAAAAGGAATGGAACAAAATTGAGAATATCTTTAGTTTTGGACTGACGTTAGGGAGAGTGCAGGTTTGAGCCATTATAATAACTTTTGTCTTAAAGTGTCGGAAAATTTAGTTACACAGGCGTTTCCTGTGAGTCTTCTGTGTAGCCTCCACATTGTGACCTTCGAAAAAAAGAGTTACTATTAGAGTTCCATAATATTGGAGCAGTGTAGGCCTACACACAGGATCTTTTTATCAATTCTGAGTGTGGAATTAAAACTTTATGGAGGCCTGAACCACCTATATATTGTGTCAATCTTTGCTGGCGAGAACCCTCCACCATTATGAATACACACAACATAATGTGGAATTGCATGGTTAAATGTTGGCCCTAGAATGGGCCTTTCATTGATTAAAATCCAATCCAATCCAATCCAAACCCCCAGCTGGGTGGGTGGCTCCCTTCACTCGCCAGGGATCTCACGCATTTCTGATCTCACAACTTGAGAGCCCATCCTCCTTGGCTATGAATGAAAATGAGCTTCAGATTATAGTGAAGATGAACATGACGATAGAGAGATGGGAGCGCTTAAACACCTCTCACTGGTTTGATTTGTTAGGTTGGGTGCTAAAACTTTGTACATCGTTTCAAAATATTCCTCCCAATGCATCAAACACGAAATAAAAACCTTTACACTTGACCTTTAAAGTGACACGTATCACTGAGCTCCCGATTTGGGGAAAGTTTGCCTGAATTTCAACTATGTTCTAGATTAGTATATTTGTAATGAATACCCGGGAGCATTAATGTATTAAATATGTATATCTCGAGTTTAAAACTGCAATTTCGAAGGGTGCCACTGGCCGGTTGTGCCCCACAGACACAACAGTCAGACCCAAGTCTGTTGGTTAGGGAAAGTCCCCAACGCCTCTTATCATAATTGGTTAAGTGATAACACCTGGATGGGGCAGGGTATATATATGCCAGTATGTACCTCCTGCCTCGCTCCTACTTCACATCCCTTAAAGTGGCTATGGTCACTATTTGAGTATATGTCATTTAGAAATATGTTTGTAGTTTTCGATGACATGCATAAGTAAGAACATTTGTGTAGAATACCAACGCTATATATTCCTTAGATTAATTGATATTTGTCAATGAAGAATGTGGCAGAGGTTCCATTGGGGAATTCAAATCTGAGAGAGAAGTAACTTGACCATAGAGTGCTGCCCTCAGTGCATGGTGAAGGGATGTGAAGTACAAGCGAGGCAGGAGGTACATAGTGACATATATACCCTGTCCCATCCAGCTGGTATCACTTAACTCATTAAGATAAGATGCATACAGGCGGCGAGACCTCTTCCAACTGCCATGTCTGAGAGACTATAGTGTGCTGGAGTCACCCCACGAAATCTGAAGTTTTAAACTCTTATATATTCCAAATACTTGTATTTCATACATTAATGCTCCCAGGTATTGGTTAATGGCATAATGATCCAGAACATTGTTGAAATTCAAGCATATGTCAAAAAAATCAGGAGCTCAGCGGCAAGTGTCACTTTAACCATGCACTGGGGCAGCACCCTATGGTCAAGTTACTTCTCTCTCCGATTTGAATTCCCCAATGGAATCTCTGCCACATTCTTCATTAACAAATATCAGTTAATCTAAGGAATATATAGCATTGGTATTCCACACAAATGTTCTTACCAGTGGAGGTCAGCGAAAGAGCAAATACATTTCTAAATGACATATGGTCAAAATAGTGATCTTAGCCACTTTAATCAACGCCTTAAGCTTGTTCAATTTGCTCAAGTTAGTAATGGGCTTATATACTCAGATCATGGTTTGGGCGACGAATCCCCAACCTGCCATATTGCCTATTTTGTGGGTGATTAAGTTGATCATCAGTTTGTTTCCTCTTGGCTTGGGAATTTCTAACTAAAATGCCAAGGGTTAATTATCCAAATTAGCCGAGAATGTAATAACAGACTTGTAATTGTCATTACACATCCGTACTTTAACATAAAAGTATGTGGGTCAATACCTAGTATGTTTATATAATCATCATGTATTACTAACATAGGGTTATTCAGATATTCAAATTTAAATAAAGAACGTCTGAGGGGAACTAGAAGTATGGAATTTCTTCTTCCACACATTTACATTAGAGAGAAATCCCCGCATTATAATTATCCTGCCATAAACTAATAGTAACACTTTTAGAATCAAATTGAGGATACGGAAACCTCCCGAGAATGTATGGCAGCAAGTTTGCAATAAAAGTTAATCAATCAAATCAAACCAGCATTCCCTCGTTCACCCAGATTCCTTGTTCCAAACACAAGTGTGTGTTTATGATGTGCCCACATTGATAAATATGTGAGGATTTGACTTCTCAACAACAACTTATCCTAGCTCTGATTGGTTTCAGTTCTGAAATGCCAAGTAATCCATCCTATGATTGTTTAGTTGTCAAAGTGTTGTCCTCATATTCAGAATATTCATGGGAAACCCTTTCGACTGGATGTTTGGCTGGCATCTACTCTTTCCCTAACATTTGAATGCAAAATATGAGCAGATAAATGTAATTTGAAGACTCAATACACTCCAAGAGATGAACGACTGAATACATTCTAAGAAATGGAGGCCAATGCAAAGTTTTATATGAATGTACATATCCCTTTCCTCGTACTTGTGGTTTTAGAGAAATCATTCTTTTATCACAAATACATGTAAATGAAATGTTGAGTTTAAACTTTTGCAATGTTCACTCAGACCTTCAATAATCACGATCACGCATATGGTGCATAACTTATGTTGAATATCAACCTGCATGACAGAAGAGGGAAAACACTAATCAGATTCATTGTGCAATTTACATGAAATTCAAAAGCTTTTTGAAATGAGAGCCAAGTAGGTGCCAACCAAATTTAATTTGATATCTGCATGCAGTCCCAGTTGCCCTGGCCGAGCTTGAGTAATGATAGGGTCTGTTGCCACAGGTTGAATATCTTAACTTCAGTCTCTGGATATAGCAGATAATGTTGGGCATGTATCAAGAACCGCTCTTCATACAATTCCATGATCCTTGTTGAGCAATTGCTTTTGCCACAGGCCATGGCTGAATAGAGCTGAATTCTATGGGGTCGAATATCATTAATTTTTACACCAGGGAAATGGCTATAATTATGAGGGGCTCATAAGGCAATAAATATAATTGCAATTATCAAAAGAATCAAGAAGAAAGTTCAAACATTACATTATATAGTTCACATTGAGTTAACATTCATGTATTAGGTATAGTTAACAGATCGTGATTGTGGGGTTAGTTATTAGCGATGGAGACCTCATGTTTTTCGGAAGGCCCTGCAATATGGTTGACTCAGTATGGGGCAGATGCGAGCGAGCTATTCTTTTCAATTTTGCCTTGCGTTGGCATGATACAACTGTTCATATTTCAATGGCACTCAAGTGATTGGGGATTTTTCTGGCCTTCTACATATCCGCTCTCCTTCAATTCAGTTGGTAATTAGACACTGAGCCAGTTTGTATGGAGTGATTAATAAAGAATAATAATACGAAGCTTGTCTAAACTTTCCTGACTCGCTTTTGTGGTGAGTCTTTCTTTATTATTTTGCAAACATGGTTTTTTCTCCTTCAGTCAGTTTTTATAGACTGGGTACCCAGTCTTACTATGTTTGATCTTATTTCTGACGCATCTCACAGCAGATGGGAATCAAATCAGCCCAGTCTCTAGAGGCAGCTGGAATGACATCTTGGTGACCTTATCAGAATCCGATGAGAGATAAAAAGTAGTAGAGTAGAACATTGGCAACCTTATTCATTTCAGAATATCTATTTCATATTTAGTTGGTCAGCGAGAGAGAAATGATTGTACCCGATGGCAATTCAGATTGGGGCAGATCAATATTCATATTCATTCTCAATTGCCCAACTTGATATTTTTCCAAAAAGGGTGAAAGCAAGAAAAGAAAAAGAAGATGGGTCAAAGCCTTGAACCGCCTCCATTCATATCATTCACCTTCCATAACCTCGTGTTATGGAAGGTGAATGAAAAAGGTAGTTTGTCTGACAGTGGCGTTTATCAATGGGAGTTATCATGCAATTCATCTCAGAGCGGTCACTTCTCATCAAAAGCCGAAGGTGTTCAATTTCCAAGAGTACAAATAGCTGGGGAGGAATTTCAACGAATCATGCAAATGGTGATACCTTCTTGAAATTTGGCATGGTGTTAGAATAGGCTATGAGATTTTCAAAAACTATCTGCTACAAGTTGGCGGACACCCCTGGTGGCCGGTAGCTGCAAAATTCAAAATGGCCGCCACCAATTTTAAATACGCCATATCTCAGCTTCTGCTGACTGCATCTTCAAGTGTAATACCTCTTTTTTTATGTTTATGAGTATGGAGAATCCATTTCTGAAGTTATTTTGGGGTTTCAAGGTCATTTCAAGGTCAAAATTCAAATTTGCCTGCCGCTGTGAAAAAAAGGGACATATTTCAGCTCCTGTAAACACCATATCCATGTATGATACTAGGTTTTCTATGTTTTAGAGTATGCAGAGTCTATTTCTGAAGTCATTTTCCTCTGTCAAGGTCATTTTCAAGGTCAAAATTCAACATGACGGCAAATGATAGATGACAAGGTCATATCTCTGCTCCTATCATTGTGAGGCTGCTTAAGGCCATATTTGAGACAGAAGTGGACATTTAAAATATGAATGCCAAATTTTGCTTACATGCTACACACAGCCTTAGCTTTTTATTGTTCATAGGAACTTCTTCCTTCTGATTCTTTATGGCGGCCATCTTGGATTTTCCCTGATGCCATCATGAAAAAACCTATATCTACCAATATCTCAGCTTCTAAGACACTTAGGATCACAATTTAGCAATAGACCACGAGGATTTTAGCGTGAGAACGGTCTGTACGCCCATAGACGTCCCAAGGCCGAAGGCTGAGGGACGTCTATGGGAGTACAGACCGTTCGAACGCTAAATCCGAGTTGTATATTGATTTTAGTCCGTGATGGAACACCGTGGTGGCGCCACTAGACCAACGCGGTCTGTAGTATAATAAGTGGGTGCGAAATCTTACCCAAAATGGACTAAATCACCATAGATACATATAGCGCCCTTCCGGTACTTAATAACTAACAAACAACCAAGGTAATCTCTATATTCTTGCTGTATATATAGTAATAATTTAAAAGTAGGTAAAAGTACAGTAAAAGTAGGGTTTGACCTAGGAAAAATTGCAACAAAAGGTTTCTCAACGGTTTTGGGTAGTATGAGCGTCCCTTATATAAAAGCTGCTTCTGTGTAATCATATATGATAGGTATAGCAGTACCTGAAGTATTGAGTACCAACATTGTGTTTTCATTCAATGATTTTTGTGAAATGAATGGGTCAGAAGCCTCTACTTATTTCAAATCCCAGAGGAAAGGGTTTAGCCAGCATAAGGTGCTGCCCCCATGCCCCCTAAAACACCAATTTCCATTTTATTGACCAATCACCACCACAGGGTTGGTCTGTTGGCAGCAAGAATGTCTGGCAGGAGAAATGTCTATCGGGAGAATGTGGTGGGGGGAATGGGTCAGGGAGATTGTCGGAGGGGAGAATGTTGGGGGGGGGGGAGTGACTGTCCTAGAACCCTTAAAATTACCATGTGAAAAATAACACTTCATGCAATCAAACTTTAGTTACGCGGATGAGCGAATATTAGCATAGTTTAACTAATCACCGCTAGGAAACCACTCCTAATTATTTATTCCACTGGTAGTCACTAGGCAGATTCAAGACATACTTTATGTATACAAGTATGAATGTTACCATGTAAGATTACATGGTCAAATATCATATTAACTAATAACAAGAATTAGTTAACAGTGATCAGTTTACATTTATTTTGTCCGGTTCATGCAGAAGATTGTGTTTCCAAGGGAAACAAAGATTGATGTCAGTTAAATGTAAAGTTCGAGAGGGAGGGATAGTAGGAGGGAGAGGAAGGGAAGACAGAAAACATGAAAGCCCTATCCCATATATGACTGGTCACTCTATGTAATTCTGTTGGTACCTTTTAATTCACACATGGTCTACCCTTTAATTCACACCTAAACATCCTCTCCCCCTCCCAGCCATTACCACCATGATTCTGATCCCATCTGCTGATATCAGAATCAACAGATTCTTCACACTGCTATCCAGGATGGGAGGAGCCAAGATGCTATCAATGATTGACAGACATCGCCCCAATTTATTTAGATTGATGTTATCTCATCAATCTAAAAATAATATGTTATTGACAAAGACTTATGCGGTAACTATTGAAACCAAGCTAAAAGTAACAGCGCAATTGACCGCACATCTAACTGCGTATCCAGATAAAAATAACCTTTAATTTACACAGCCTAGTGAAACGGTCCCCTGATCCTAACTAGTGTTTTCCGTCAACATCTTCCACAAACGACCAAAACACCATTTATATCACAATACCATTACCCCAGAGTAGTGTTAGTTTAGCCTTCATACTGGTGTGTCTACTATAATTACTGCCATTAGATATCACTAGAGAAGGGGGACCTATAATCTTTAGTCTCTAGAGCAGGATCTACTGCTGCTTTCTCACTCTCAAGTGACTGAACGCTTGATTGCACGAACACCATGAGCAAGGATGGAGTATATATGTTTAATAGGTGAAGGACGAACAGGAGCAGGCGGAACAGGAGCTAGGAAAAGTGGGGCGTGGGGATGCGTTCTCTTCATCCAAATGATCTAAGATAAACAATATATATGTTTGTTTTTAATATTTGTATTCAGCGTTCAACATTATGTACGGATACACTGTTTCAGAAGTCGTTGGGAAGAAACCATATTCGGCCACATCAAGAGAGAGAAACATTGATGATTATAACTATATCTGACTCATATGTATGCATGTACATTTAATTGTGTCTAATTGTGTCCGTGTCTAATTCTGTGTCATATTTTTTGTTTACTGTTTTGAATACTTAGCTAAAGATGGTACGTAACAAACTATAACAATAGATACAGCTACAAAGCAAGGCGGTAGAACTTTGCTTCTGGAACGTCCAAGACCTTCCCGCACTGCAGAAATAAATACAAAGATTAATACAATACAAGCCCATGAGGCATCATTTAACACGACATCGAACATCCCTAATCCTACAGCAATTCTGTCAGTAATTAGAGAGTAATGAATGTTTTTTTATTAGCCTAATCCATAATATGTTTTGGAACTGCACGTTGCCTTTGGAAAGGACAAGAATAAAAATAAACTCATCGGATACCGACCATCCTGCATTTTTTATCCGACATTATTTAAGACACTGCATGCTCCCCATGGCAGATGAAAGGTAGTACTATTTTAGCATAGTGTTCAATTGTGAGACAAATAATGGAAGTCCTTTCTTGAATAACTTCCCGACGGCCTCATAATTCCCATGGCATCTTCAACCATGGATAGATAATTCACAAAAAGACTTTCAACTGTAATGAAGAAAGACTTCATTCAGGAAGAGCAAATAATTGAAACAAAATCATTATAGCACGCACCAGCTTCGTCACAACCCAGTCGCCGAGGCAAGTTTAAACTTTGTTTCAACTGTTAATAACCCTTCTAACATCGTTCATGAATCACTTGTAACTGTGTTGAAACTCGCCATTTTCCCATAAATGTCACGCAATGCATCGAAGGTGAAATTTCCACTAAATTCATAAATAAGTTCTAAAGCCATGGGTATTGGTTTGGTGAATCTGTACCGTAGTTTTGATTAGACCGTGTCTATATGGAGTCTCATATCCTCTGTGTTAACTAATCAGGATCCTGCCTTTCAGCGTCTCCGTATAACCGGAAGTGGAATCTGGCACCTCAATGCTTTTGCTTAAGAAGTCACACAAGGATAGGCTGCCATACATATTAATTTACCTCTTGCCTTGCCACACAATAAGATGATAAACCTTGCCTTACTGAAGACTTGTCTGTTGGTGATCCTATATTCAAGTCGACTATTTCTAAATGATATAAGATAACAAGGAGCTGTAACTTGGGTGAGTAAATCCTGGTGAGGGTCCACCAGTATTACCTGTCCGCTAGGGGGCCGAAGCATTACGTAAGGTTGCGTAATGCTTTGTAATGTATGTTTTACTGGGCACTCTTTGGGTGCCTTGGATTGCCCGCTCCAGAAAATAACCGTATGGGCACTCAGTGCAATAGACTGCAATAAGTGCAATGGTGACCGCAATACGGGTGCAATTTTATGGGTGCAATAAAGTGCAATGCAGTATGAATGTATGACTGATTGCATTCCCATTGTGGTCAAGTCTCTAGTTCACTGCAATGGCAATGCAATACCCATTGCACTGACATTGCATTGTCTTATTCCTTTGCTCTATTAAGTGGGGTCTCCACTGACTGTGGTAAGCTCTGCAGTAAGCCTTGCGATGCAAAAACAGGAAATTATATTCAAGTGCAGTTCATGTGCAGACCAACCGTAGCAGTGGAGATCTGTTCTGTGGTTCGATTGCAGTTGAATTGCGGCTAAAATTGTGTATTTCTTGTGCATGCTGCGACTGTGACGGGAATCTTTCAACATTTTCTGCCCCTCTGCAACGTGATTAGGACTCCACTGCAAAGGGTTGTGATTGAAATTTGCAATGGATACTGTTCTGCTGTTGGGATGTGGTTGGTTCACAATTCATTTGACATTAAAACGTTCATTAAAACATGATTTTTCATCTATTATTTCATCCTTACCCCCTAATCCTTTAGTTTACTCCAGCTTGTGCAATAGCTAATCATGGCGGGACATGTAATTAATACTTATATTATATATTATTAAATATTATATATTATATATTATATTAAATATTATATATTATTATTATATATTATATTATATTATTATTTAGTGTTTGAAAATTGTATTTCTTTATATTTAATGATGTCAAAAAGACTGACAAGCTCTACCTACAGATTGGATTCGTCGTTAAAACTCCTAAAAATGAGAAAAAACAATAAACTGATGTGGCGGACACGGCGACGTACAGTGATAAAATGTTGTCTGCCACATGCTTTACATTCACCAAGCATGGGAAGGCTATCCAGTCGCAATCACTATCGCATTCATGAGACCTTTCAATAACAATGCGGTAACCTCTGTGTTTGGCCTGCGGCTATAACATAATATTGATAGAATCACAGAGTTTGAAACGCAGACCAAGCGAGGACCAAATGCGGAGATTACTACAGCCAGTGGAGACACCCCTTTACATTCCACAGTTAACAATCATCAAGTTACAATTATTATTTAGATCTCTAAAGGATCTTTTCCCATTAAGTTATTGAAGATCTTTTTGTGCAAGAATTCCGACTGCAATGCCAGTTTTTTGTTATTTATGGAATTTTATTTTTTATGGAATTTGCGATTTTTTTGATGCGGTGATATTACCCGTTGCGAATCTTGGAAATGGTTGATGAATTTAATAAATAATGAAATGCTTATAAAGAACGAAGAACTTAGACAAGACAATTGGAGGTTGACTTCATCTTAGAAGTAATTATATTACTCCAAGACTTCATGTATATACATGTAGAGAAACATCTAACATTGGATTGTGCTGCGTTGCATAATAAATTGCCATTCTGCAAGCTTGCAATAGGTTCGAATCGAGCGTGGCTATTTATACCCCCAGACCATTCTCATTAAGGGCGCAGACCGCGATGGGTACAAGAGGGGTACACGCACTGGCTTACTCCCTATCTAACCCTATACAATAACATAGGGTTCCTTCATGATACCTTGGAAAAGTTGACTTAAAAAACGTTTAAGAGCTGCAAAAATTCCTCAGGGATAGAGGAATACCAGCTGCCAACCAGAAGAAGGCCAAATTTCATGATTTGATTAAATTAGCTATTGGATAAGGGGTGAAATAAGTGCTAGAGCCTAGAAGCACAGTGAAATTCGTATGGATTAAATGTCATGAGAAATCTTGAAAATCCATTAAAAAATGTTGTAAATGATCGCAGACCTGAATTACTAAGCAAAAGAGTACCAAAAATGCAAATATTGGGCTAATTAGTGTTTGTGTGTAGCCAATCATTGTACATTTCACTCCCAAAATGTCAAAAAAAAGTCTTGAAAGTCACTGAAAATAGGCTATGTTATGGAGGGAATACCATGTACTCGAAATTTAGTTAATTTCTGCGATCATCCTGGTAAAATTATTAATTATTAAGTAAAAGAGTGCCTCATGTGCAACTCTCCCCATAGACTTCAGTGTTAAAAGCAACACGGTACATGGATTGTTTGTACCGGGGAGCCTGAATCAGGTCCGTCCCACCTCCTGCTGAGTTTATGGCATGGCCGTATATAGTACTGGTGGGCCAGAACTATTGCCGTTTTCAGCATTCTCCTTGCATAACAAATCTCTCAAACCAAAGTATTGCCAATGTTCTCCATGTGTGACCCCAATGTGTCACCTGTGTGAGTGTCGCATGGCATTGTGCAATGCGAAATGATCAAATCATGTGCGAGTTTGCACATATTTATACATGCAATGGGGACAACGTCGGCTTTATCAATTAACTCTTCTTTGCCGACAGTCTAAGCATTCAAGCATTTTTTCGACAGGCACAATGGATTAAATATCTTCAGAACAGCTTGAATGATTATAATTCTATCAACCGAATATCTTCAAAACTTCTTATACCTGTCTGGATTGAACAACTTTCCCATATCAATGGTTATTTAACTATTATTAGAAGTTCCCTGACAGATTTAAGTGCCTTGTAAAATAGGAGTATTTTCAGAAGGTAAACAATTGGACAGAAATTTCAGGATTCATCAAAAGACACTTTAGGTCCACTGCATGACATGATATAAAAAGGAAGTTCTCTCAGACAAATCCTCCAGTCCCGGTAAGGGAACCTTGGATAGGAACCTTTGATTCATAACGGTTCAGGTATAAGGGACGACGACCTCTGTATATTATTAATTTTATAGAAAGCCTTGGGTATACAATATCACCTGTGTAATCTTAAGAGGGCTTTTGACTACATAACAACTCTAAGGAAATGCCTGTGCGTTAGCCCCCCCCCCCCCCCCCAAAAAAAAAAAAAAAAAAAAAAAAAAAAACACCCAAGGGAGGTAGAACTGTTATGTCACAGAGTGTGTATTGCACTATATTTAGAGGCCTCGTAAAACCCTCTTAAAGTTACGACTACGAGGGCTTTATGATACGAGGGTTGTTGCATTAAAACTCATGCATTTGAGCGAGGTAAGAGGCCTCTCAGAGGACTCTCAGAGTTTTCTAAGACTAGTCGCAGAAAATAATCGTATATAGTGCAATGCAACTTTTGATAAGGGGGAGTTACGAGGCCTCTATGAGTGCTTTAACACAGAATCGTACATATATAGTGCAATCCACCCAGAGAGACATAAATATAGCTTGGAGCCGTTTCAGCAATCTCTTTCTGCCAGGGGCCACCTCTCTATCTATCTCCTTACAGCCGTTTGATTTGTCTGCAATCTCTCCACCATTAAAGGCAACACTCTTCTCTAGAGCCACGTGACATTTCGATCTGGAATTAGCTTCTTCTGGTTCAGAGAAGGCCTGCAGGAGGCAGCCATTGAGAGGGCAGGACCTGTCGGCCCTAGACACCGCAGGTTATTGCTCAGACCTCAGACCTCGTTACCTAATATGACAACAACTATCTGATTCACAAGAGTTCAAGTTTCGTGTTGTTTTGAATATATAATTATTTGAATTGGAATGACATCGATATTATTTTGGGTTAATAACTCGATTTGAAAAGACTTTGCATTTTCATTTTTAATCAATGTTTTGACCATTCCCTTTTAAGTCTACAGACTAATTATATAATTATAATGTTTATTATATGTATTGCTTCAATTGATACGTGTCCATATATTTAAGGAGACATATACATATTATATTATGGTATAATGTTTCTGGTGCACCAGAAAATGTTCATGGTGTTTATATACACATGTATGTTAAGAGTCGGACTATCCAATAAGCTTTAATAAATGTGAATTCCCACCAATATTTATCCCGAAACACCGGAGAATTGCACCTTCACACGTAACATATTCATCCATAAACCAGTATGCATATGATATATTACCCAATCATTTAAATGTACCGTGAGGGCAATATCTGATCAGCAAGCTGATAATGGTAATCATGGGATACTAGTTCCAGGGGTTCTGTTTTAACCAAACCATACAACTTATACACGCAGAATGTATATGACATATTGCTATGTCATTCACTTCCAGATAAGATAAATGATGTATACAACTAATCCCAAACATTATAGGGCGGTGTAAAGTAAATCACTACCCAATTCATTGCCTTGTTTAATGTGTACATAAATACATCTTTCCAACTGAGGCGTCACGTCATTTAGATTAGGTGACTGTATATGGCCCTTAAAGCTAATAAAATGACCAAATCCGCCCTACAGCTGATCAAACTGATCAAATGCACCCTACAGCTTAAGATACTAAACAAAGAACAATTCCTTTCCTCTCATGGTCCGAATTTCCAGTCAATGGAAATCCAGCTGTGGAAAGTGATCAGATGGATTGCAATAGGTATAGCAATATCTGAAGTTTTGAATACCAGCATTGCGTTTTCATTCAATGATTAGTGAATATGTGTAATGAATGGGTCAGAACCTAAACCCATTTCTAATCCATGAGGAAATGGCCTTGGAGACTAGAAAGTACTGCCAGAATTGGCCCAATTGGACAGGAAAGAAACTAATGTCCATTGTATTGACCAGCGCCGACCTGGGCGTTACATAAGTGGTCTGTTGCCTGGTAGAAATTCTCGGGGCTAATGCCCCTCGAATTGTCCACCAGGCAACAGACCACTTAGACCATCCAAAACCTCGGGTATTAATGCTATACCAGATGTCAACCCAACTGCCAGTTTGAACTTCAGTATGGTAAGCAAAAACGATTTTGCTTACTATTTTACCAAATATCTGATATAATATGAATTTCATAGTTTTGATATCCACGGGACTTAGTTAGGTAGGATATATGGTGCATCAAATACTAGAAAAGGAAGTAGAAATTCCGTTACTTGATAATCAAGCCCAGAACAGCGTCACTTTAAGTGGTAAGAGCAAAGCAAGAGTTTTGGTGGGCGCTATGTTAAGCCTTCTTTCACTGCCACTTTTCTCTTCCGCAGCCACTCAAGAGGGATGTACAATTACTGAGGTCAATGCTACTCCGGGACACCAAGGGAGAGGCCTATAGATATGGCCAGCAGATGGGGGTCTATCCAGTATGTGTTTGGTAGGGGGAGAGGTGTAAAGAGTCTCCAGATCTCATCCCTCCCATCCCCACATCCTCAGTAGAATACCCTTTTTCACATGTACATACATATGTATGACAAAAGTGGCGTATAAAACAACTTCTTAATGCCAAATATAAGAATACCATTTACATGTATCTGGATTGCAGGCCTGCATGGTGACTTAATTACAGGCGGTTGATTATTCTGGCTAGGCCATGATCACCACCCCGAGGTTCCACCTTCGAGAAATTATTCATTTGCTCCTGGTATAGTGGAGTGTAGATTGGGACCTACAACCCCTGAACTGAGATGGAATTCATGTCCGTTAAGGCATTCGCGATTCGCACTGATTTCCTATCAGATTACTCTTCATAGTGAATTGAAGCAAGCTGGAGGTGTGTGTGTGGGGGGGGGGGGGGCGCTATGTAAACCTACAAGTTACCTACAGTTTATTGGCACCTCGGACTCTGTTTCATCATGACTAACGTGATAAAATAAGAGTTATGATCTTTATTGAAACAAGAAACATTCATGTGGACATTGTACCCAATTTAAGTCAGCTTCTATACTATCAGAGAAGCCTTTGTAGGATAAGAAACGGAGTATGTTCCTGGTCACATTAAATGGCTTCCTATGAAGATGTTTATAAGAGTACAAAATAAACCTTCATAGCAATAGTTACACATTGCATCATAGTCTTTTATTGACATGCAAACTTACTTTAAGGTCCTCGAGTCAGTAGCTGAACACAAAATAGAGTTTGTAGTAGAATTTTTATCTAAATACGCGAACTATCAAATTTCCTAACTTATGACGGTCTGATTGACAAATACATAATACCCCTACAAGTATGAAGACGAAAAATGTTTAACAACCATTCACTCTTCCCTAATAATACATGAAGATCTTTATCCGCACTTACATCAATACACAATTCCAAAACTTATGGGTGTTCAATATACATATTAAGTTCAAGTCAATCGTGTAGGATTACTTGTAGGCTGTCTACCAAACCATCGCCTAGCCCTTACCACTTACGAGGGATATTCCATTAAAAAAGGGACCATTAAAACCTAATATATAATTATTATAATAGCATACCATCATCATCCGATTCAATTAAGTGGGTCCAATAAAGTTCTTTTATTATACCACATCGATTTTTGATCAGTAAATTTTCCAAATACCAAGATCTAAAGACAGCCTACAAACCATGGGATACAAGCTGGAAATTGAGCAGTAGGCTACCGGATCTGACTTGGATAATCAAATTTAAAGAATGTCCCTGCGGAATAATGAGTTTCAGTTCCACGCAAGCTCACGCCTCTCACCGCCACTCACACCACTATAGTTTCAACAGTGAGACCGTTGATGGTAGGAACGGCCATAGATAAATATTCATTGGATTAACTTAGGCTTTTCAGTAAATGATTTTCCATACTGCTTTAGCCACAGCTAAACCCAACAGCAAACCCCTATTTAAATATACTACTCACTCCTGTTTCGCTGCGTACAAAATCTGCCTAAGAGGGTCTGGGGACACCTTTTCGCTCATAGGCTAGGTTATCAGGGGTGCTGCTGGGAAGAATGGGAAATCTATAGTATTTATAGTAACCTCGAACTTAGATTGATTGATTTATTTGATTTTTAACTTTTCCATGCATAATATCGCCTCAAGTAAATACTATGAAGGTTTTTCGTTTCATTCTTTAAGAGCTTGTTAATGAAAGTTTTCCTTCATTCGGTCGCAGGGAAGACTACCGGTTGTTAACCTGTATTGTTATTATGATAAGGACTCTCGTGGTCTGCATGGTCCATAGTTATAGAATAGTTTTTATTAGAGATAGTTTTGGGGGTTTTATAATTTGTTTGAATATGAAAAACTCCACCTGGGCTTGGAGGTCTGGAACATTATATTTATACACGTCATATATATATGGTATGATATTAATCTCTCAAATTCCCCAGCTGTAAAAAAGTATATCTTTAATATTGTTATTCCTGTGATCGATTAACCCTGAGACGAAAGGGAAATAATATTTTTCCTGCTATATTATGTCGGTCAAAATGAAATGTACTGAAGAATACACACGAATAGGGTATGTACCAACCAAGTACCAACCCAAACCAAACCACGTACGACCTCAATAATTCATATTTTCGGCATCCTCATAATGAGGTAGGTAAGTGAGGGGGAGGAGCATGTATACATGTATCATTTTTATTTCCAGTAGTGAATACAGTTACATTTCAATCCGGAAAAGGAGATAACGGTAGTTTTATTCTATACATAGCATGACCTTCTGTGAGTTTCACGGGTCTTCCAGGTTACCTTATATATTATAATTTGGTCTACGATAAACTTGTTGGAAACTGTTGACTGTTAAAGTTGTATACATGTTCATACAATTTATAATGATAAAGGAAAGATGAGAGACTAGAAGTCAATAGTAATGAACTTATTTGGTTACGCTGTCGTATATATTTTCATTTAAATCAAATCCTTAGATCCTAGGTTTCTCCAATGACGTTTCAAGATTCAAAGCTTTTACCATTAGGTAGATTCGTCTGAGAATTCTCTGAGGAAGAACTTATTGAAACAGCTGTTGGGTGGCCGAGGTGCAATAACGCATATCTAACAACATAGTTCCACATCTGCTGTCATACATGGCAAAGAAGGGCAACATGATCGATGGCTTATCTACATGGTTCAGACATACTTGCTTATTCACAACTGTTGCCCCATACTCACAGAAATAATATTTTTATTTGAAGCCTCTGAATGGCATCCACTTCCTAGAGGAAGCTTGGGTCGATCCTGAATTATCATCAGATAAAAGTAAACATTGCCTCAGGAAAGAAATTTCTATCTCAGTCGTCGGCTCTTCTTTGTTCTTCGGAAACCTTCAGGAATAGTCTGAATTCAGCAATGCAAATAGTCTCTGACTGTGTTCTTATTACATTCATTACTCGAACTGTATCGATCCGACAGAGATTTATCGCGTGTATCTCTCCAAATCGGTATCTCTCCAAAATCGTGTGATTATCCCCACATTCATTCATTCATCAATATCCTGAATATATAAAGTCTTTCGATGTTGTCAGGGCGTAATAAACTTTGTTAAAATGAGTGTGTAATATATTGACCTTTTGGGATGTCAGACCACTTTGATTAGTTTCAGACTGATCATATCTAATGAACAAATATTATATCCGAAGCCTTTACAAGAAGATGACTGCTATTAAATTGATATTGCCCGTAACTTAATATCCTCAATACATTTGGGGGAGTGGGGTTCATGATAATGAAGCTAAGGGATATAGCTTCATTTATAAATACACACTAAGCTCAGTTTGATTCTCGTTGATGGTCCATGAGTGATATATAATATCAATTTTGATAAAAAATTAACAATAACAATAAAATAAAATAGATATAAATTAAATTAAAAAAATGTATAAAAGGTGATTTTGGTGTGGGGAAAACTATGGGTATTTCTCGAGCTGTCTTGCCCTTCATTAGTTTTAATAAATAGAGAGAGACTAGAATGAGGTGCTGGTATAATTAAATATTCATTGGACAGAACTCCGAAACAATCAAGTCATCTATAAACCTTTGTTTGGGGATCTGAAAAATCTAAAAGATAAAGGAGAAAAGAATTTGATTTGTTATTGTATGTACGTGTTCTTGCACTGACGTTGTTGCACCTCTTATTCAGAATGAGCATGATTAAACCCTCCTCGCCCATGTCAGAGTATATTCTATCCCCAATCATTAGTTTTCGTTGGTTTTAATCTATTAGTACCAGGAGTGATAAGACACAGCAGTGGGCGGAGGACGATGGTTATTTTGTATTAAACTATTGCCCGGGAGCCCATATCTCGATATGTGAATGGCCTCTAATGATATTAATTTCAATGTACACTGTACATGCCTGTTTATAATTCAATTGTATTGTCATCTGAATATTGCTGTATAAACATACTAATAAAAAGAAAGTGATAATCATGATTAATAGTAGTGAAATACAGAAGCTTGTTTGCCCATTGGTGGCGGTAAGGATACATCTTTTATGATGTGAGAGCATGATCGATGGAAATCACAGATGATTATATTAAGTATGTGTATATTACAAAATTAAAAGGGTGCCTATCATCGCAGTACTAACATTACGAATGGATGATTGAAGCCACCGCAGGAAAGCATTTCGGTGGGCCTCCGGAATATAAATGGGGAGTTTTTTAAAGTCCTCTAGCAAAGACAACATGGCAAAATCTTCCAAAACTTTAGTCAAATGACCTAAAGATAAGTTGGAACAATCTTAACTGAGAATGCAGCTTTATTTTGACGATATGTGATATGTAGAAACGTATGTGTACAAAAACAATAAATGACCATACTATTTTGATCTTCTTAGGCAGATACGAAGAAAAGACACCATTCAAGCACTAGACAAAAATGAGATGCAACGTATAATCATACAATTAAAAAGGTAAAGTAAAGCGTTCGCCCACACACAACAGCTCAGGTTGTAATAAATCACCTGATTAGCAGAAGCCAACGGATCTATACGCGATAGATATCTGCTGGAAGGCAGTCATCATTTCACCAGACATCTTTGGTTTCAGTAACCCGATACTGGAGGCTAAAACACAACACCGACTGGTGGCTAATGCATAGTCGGTGTTCAGGGCCTTTGATGCCCAGGGGAACCCTGGGTCTGTACATCGAAGTATGTACAGCCGACAAGACCAGGAGAGCTGCTTTTCTTTTTATAATAATTTTATTTATTCGGACATAACATTTTTTAAATGACTACGGTGTGGGTCGAATTTTAATCCGAATAATATATGTTCATTGAAGAGAGGTTGGGGGTCGATATTGCTTGTGCAGACAGTGATTAGAAATACACAAAGATAGGGGAGAGGTATTAAGATACAACACAATGGGTGCATTGCACCATAAGGTTGTGTCTTAAAGGCCACGTAACTTGCACTTAAAGTTACGACTACAACGGCTTTATGATACGAGGATTGTGCATTGCAGAATAGAATCTTAGAGGCTTATCAAGACCTTACGAGGGACTTAGCAAAATAAGATTTATGAAACTGAGATAGGGGAGGTGGAAGGCAGGTGGAGGTCGGGGTTTGGGAGGGAGGTGGACGGGAAGAACGCCCTATTGGTGGTAATGCAATAATATTTCCATATAAAAAAGTTTGCAACATTTTTTGTGGGTAATTACCAGTAAAGTTACTAAATGTACTGGTCATGTAGGCAGGTCCTCGCCACTCCTCACTATCACAGCACCACCCCAAGGCTTACCGCAGAGCTTACCGCAGCCAGTGGAGACCACCCTTTACTGTTACAAAATTACAATTATATTGTCCCTGATATCCCAAATAAAGGTGTGAGGTACCAAAGCATTGAAACTTCTAATACCATGAAATTGCACTGATACCCTCACCTCACCTGAATTAGATTAAAGAGTAACGGGGAATATTACATTTCTATTATTGTCGGAACTAATAAGGCTAATAATGACGTGTCATTATAGGGCATTGAATGGGTGGCGCCACCTTCACGACTTAGAACTGAACTCTGGGCCAAAGTCTGTCAGACACGCCACTTGGACCTTCGCTCGCACCCTAGTCAGAAGCGAAATCCTTGTTGTGATAACCTCCGCTATGCCTCCCAAACCTACCGCTACCACAAAAGCCGCTAAAAAGGCAGAGAAGGCCGAGAAACTAAGGCAGCAGGAGGAGGAAAGGCTTCTTAAACAAACGCAAATAATAGTCGACGACCGTAAAGACGAGGAGGAAACTTATGAAGAACAAGACTTCACGCCAGAGGAGAGGGCCGAGCACGCCAATATGGCGGAATCCGCGGACGAGCATGCTTTACGGGAATCTGCCGGCGGGGAAGATGATGTACCGCCTCAGACGCCCAACAAAGTATTGCCCAGACGTGGTTTACGTGCCAAACGAAAGACTATCGTTACTCCTAAAAGGCGTGGAAGGCCAAAGAACGCCCCAGTAGTTTGTGCTAATCCGATGCAGCAAATGTCAGATATGCTACAACAGATCTGTACCACAGCCATTCAGACTGCGTCAGCCAGTGTCAGTCATCGTGACAGCTACACGAGGCAGCGGCAGTCACCGCCGGCGTCGCACCAAGTATACCGCACGCCTAAACGGTCTAGAGTGGATGTTTCACAAATTGACTTTGAGCAAACCCAAACTGAGGACTCGGACGATACTATAGTGACATTTAAACGCCCCCGGGAAAGGCAATTTACGAGAGATAGCCACCGTCACCATCACGGACGGAGGAAGAAGAAGCATAGTGACTATAGTGACAGCCCGCCTCTACGCAGCCGGCACCCTGCATACTCTTATAGATCACGCCAGCCCGCAGACAGTTCGGAGGAGTCAGCTTCGGATAGTGACTCGCTCCCTTCTCCTCGTCGCTTAACAGCAAGACATCGCCCTTCGAAGGTTGTTAAGCGAGCCCTTGACGCACAGTACAGGTCTACAGGAAGACGAGGTAGGGTTGAAATTTTCAATGCGCCTGAAACTTCTCTACCGCCAGATATGGCGGCACGTATCAAAAAACAGAAGAGAGAGTTGTCCCTGGCTGAATATACTTGCGGCTTCGCACGCATGACCATGAATAATGTAAGATACGGGTCGACATCGTGGTTTATGCTCCACCATCTCGCAACTCTAGCTGAGGATACAGCTCTCCGCACTTGGGATTCGGCGCATGCATGGTCTCAGGCGTGCCTGGATCTTATCCTGGAGGAGCAAAATGAGTGGTCCCACACTGATGTATTTAATGATTACCGTGTAAAAATGGCCTGGGACACACAAGGTGCAAGAAGCGTGGATACTAATACGAAGGCAAACAACCAAGCAATCTGTAGAGACTTTAATTTTGACCACTGTGCCCACAAGAACAGCCACACGGATGGCAATACCAGGTTTCTACATGTGTGTGGTTATTGTTTTTTCGCAATGAAAGAGAGAGAGAACGCCCATGCCGTCAAGGATTGCCAAAATAAAAGAACAGCTCAAGCCAATTTACATAGCGGCGACGGCGCTGGCCGAAGGAATAACCAACCATTTCACAAGAAACCAGCATCTCAGGCTTCAAAAAACTCTTAAACTCCTGTTCCATCATACAATCCCAAACGATCGGTGAGTTGACCAACTTTCAAGACAATCTAAACTGTGCAATTAACTCTGAATCTAATGAATATGTCGGCGTCAGATCATATGTGCCACGCCCCATCCAAGATGGCGGCGCCCATACTAGCGAGAGCGGGCAAGCCAACATGGCAGCCGCTTCTCGTGTAAAATCTCGTGTCCCACGCGATTCTCGCAAGGAACGAGAACACAACCAAAATGGCCGACATAAACACGAACAATCCGACAGAAGCCATTCTGCCGTAGACAAATCTATCTCTAGAGTTAATATCAACAAAGTTGGGTCAATTCAAACCATTAAAAATGTGAACAGGAGAAACAGTGAAGCAATCGATGGCGCAATGTGTAATTCTAATGACAATTTCGTACAATTCCAGGCAGAAACTCACGCCCACGACCGAGAACTTGACTCCAAAATACAAGCGAGTGACGGCGAACAAGCCACGAGAGAGGTGCCTACCTTTCTTCAAAATGTACAGTATCCACATTACGAACAGGTGTTTAATGAACAGGAACTAGTGACCAATGACTTAGACGTCTGTGAGTATGAATTAAATCAAACTTCACTCAACAAATGTGACAGTGATAGCCCACAGAACATTGCCTTTGATGCATATACAAACTGGCCTTACCCTGATCTCTATATGGACTCTAAAATGGCTGGAATTTATGAAAAGGTTAAAATCTACAATGTTCCCAACTATAAAGGTGCAAAAATACCACTCGAGTCGACGCTTAATATTGAAAAATGGTCAGACATAGCTACAGGACATAAAGGTGACAAAATGGTGTTAGAAGGCGTGAATTTTGGTTTTCCGATGCAATATGTCGGCGGGCCTCGCTACTATGCACAGTCAGTGGTGAATCATCCGTCAGCACAGCAGCATATGGCGCATGTTCGAGATTATGTAAAGGAAGAAATGGAACATAACGCCATATCCGGACCGTACAAACGGCCGCCTTTCACCCCATGGTTAAATGTCAGTCCGCTTATGACTCGTCCAAAATCTGATACAACCTCCAGGAGGATTATAGTGGACTACTCCTTCCCGGAGGGGGGCGTCAATGATAAAATATACAAAAATCGATACAATTGTGCGCCAGCATATCACCAACTACCCACTATAAATTGTGCAGTCGAGATTATTCGAAAAATGGGCGTGGCTCCTGCTATGGCTGTGATTGACTTGAGCCGCGCATATAGACACTTTCCTCTCTGCCCGTTAGACTGGCCGCTGACGGCAATCATGGTAGATGACTCCTATTACATCGATAAGGTGCTCCCCTTCGGGGCTCATAGTTCTGCCTTTGTAATGCAGTCTGTGGCGGAGTTTATAGTGCGTGCTTTGCAGAAGAAAGGCGTAACAGCAAAGCAGTATTTGGACGATTTACTTATAATCGGTGAATCTGTTGAGGTAGTAAAATGTCAGATGCAACTAACAATCGAACTTTTTACAGATTTGGGATTACAGGTCGCACGCAAAAAGCTCCAAGGCCCTAGCCACGCAGTAAGGTGGCTGGGAATTGACATTAATACAAAAGAAAATCGCCTCTCAATACCTCTTTCTAAACTTGCAGAAACAAGTTCCTGCTTGGCAAATACACTGCGTCAACACCAAATAACAACAAGCGCCATGCAATCTCTGGTTGGTAAGATCGCACACGTCGCCAAAATTATCGCACCTGCACGCCTATTCATGCAACGACTTCTGGCTGGCCTCCGTGCAGCCGCAGGAGACAAGGTCACCATCTCCCCCTACATAAAGTCGGACTTGAAGTGGTTTCTAAAATACACAGAGGCCTTCAACGGAAAAGCCATAATTCCGCGTCAACAAGTAGTGGAACACATATGGGCCGACGCTTGTCTAAAGGGAGGGGGTGCTACCAACGGTCACCACGCCTATATGTACACATTCACGCCTGAAATGTTGTCTGAGAAATCCATCAACCACTTGGAGGCAATCAATTGCCTGGCAGCTGCTCGGTTCTTTACAAAATCCAGGCACGCCGGGGGCATAATAAGGATTCACTGCGACAATACTGCGGCGGTGTTTGCCTATAGAGATGGTAGAGCTAGAGACCCGACTCTGGGTGCTTGCGCCAGGGCGCTCTGGTATCACTCAATGAAATTTCAAGTCCGATATGAGTTTGTCCATGTCCCGGGCGTACAAATGGTCATCGCTGACGCACTCTCTCGGGCAGCTCTCTCTTCTGAAGAATTATTCAAGGCTAAAGACATTGCAAAAGAAAATGACATTTATATTTCCTGTGCTCGTGATAATATGTTCAACATTCATATGTTCTATTAGGCAGGCAACCTAGGCACCTCGTGGAAGCTGCTCAGGCCAGACAACGCCAAGCACATCGCCCGGGGACAGTCGCAAATAGGCATGCGGCCGTCAGGAAGTATATCGCATTCTGCAAAGCTGTGGGCCACAATTTCAAGCAACCTTTTCCGGAGCTAATATGCTGGTTCATCGAATATTTAGCTAAGTATACCAAAGTCCCTGCTACTATCATAAACACTATTACAGGCGTCAGGACGTTCTTCAAGCTGACGGGGTATGCCTCGGCATCTCTCTACCATCCGCGGGTCGCCCTACGCCATAAGGGGCCTGCAACTGACGCTCAGGCATGTCCCAAAGCCGAAGCTTCCTGTCACGCCACAGATCTTGAAGAAAATACTGTTGAATATACATCTCCTCGACTTTCCTACGCACATCAGAGTTGCTATCCTCGTCATGTATATGGGCATGTTGCGTCAGAGCAATCTCGCCCCCAGATCTGGTGCCATCTTTGACGCCACTAGACACCTGACGCGGGGAGACTGCAGAATAGCATCGGATGGCTCATATATCTCCATAAAGTGGTCGAAATCAATGCAATCATCGCGCCAGGCCACGATCTTATTTGTCCCCACGACAGATGATCCAGTGTTCTGCCTCCGCAGAGCCCTTCTACGCCTCGACAAACAGGCGCCGACAAGAGAGTCGAGCTCCCCGCTACTACAATTCCCTAACGCCCGACACATGACCATTAACTATATAGTGACTCAATGGAAGCGCCTTCTCAAAGCTGCGCACCTTGATTCACGCCTTTTCTCCTTACACAGCCTTCGCCGAGGGTCGGTGTCATACGCTTACAACACTGCCGGAGCCTCTCTCCAAGATGTCAAATCTCACGGGACGTGGGCGTCCGACGCGGTGGCGTCGTATATACGCCCCTTCTCTTCCACAAGAACATCTGTCCATCACGCCCTTAAGCGACTCGCCTAGCGAATCCCCCTGGTTATCTCTTTTAATCTTCAACTATTTATTACCCAGCAATTTCAACAGACAATGTGATATTTATGTGATATAATACACCATTTATTTTATTCAACAAATGAAAATGTTCATCGCTGGATCTTTATAACCCTTTTACCCAAAATAATAAACAAAATGTATTTTAATTTACTCTTCGCCTCCTCATTTAATGAGGCTAATAATGACGTGTCATTATAGGGCATTGAATGGGTGGCGCCACCTTCACGACTTAGAACTGAACTCTGGGCCAAAGTCTGTCAGACACGCCACTTGGACCTTCGCTCGCACCCTAGTCAGAAGCGAAATCGCCCACCCTCCGCCCTAAATCTTTTATCAAAAGATTCCACAAAAACTATCCCACGAAGGGTTATCTCTTTTAATCTTCAACTATTTATTACCCAGCAATTTCAACAGACAATGTGATATTTATGTGATATAATACACCATTTATTTTATTCAACAAATGAAAATGTTCATCGCTGGATCTTTATAACCCTTTTACCCAAAATAATAAACAAAATGTATTTTAATTTACTCTTCGCCTCCTCATTTAATGATATGTTCGTGTCAAAACTTCAACATGTATATGCTAAATGATTGTGACGTGTCACATAAAAAGGAGTCGGGGGAAAAAAGAATTTAGGGATACCATCATATTCGAAAAAAATTAGATTAAGTGGATTCCAACCGCAATTACAAGTAAAGTAGCTAAAATATACTCCATAGGTTGAACTTAAAAACGCAAGGCAATATTTAATCCACAATCTTGAAATTTGGTACATCTTATGAATTTATATAAATCACTTTGAAAAATATACTTTTTGCGACTTGTGACTCATTTTCCTGTAATACATCACATTATGATTGCAATAGCTGGATAGAAGTATATATATAATTATATATATACTTCCATCCAAGGAAGTATATAATATATATACTTCCATCCAATGCATATTTCATACGTTTACGACACAGACACATATATATTATATGTGTCTACATGCAGGTGTCGTAAACGTATGAAATATGCATCATATTATAATATTGCTATTTTCGTTGAGGAAATAATTTCTTTGGACTATCCTCATGGACGCCCAATTCAAAGAACCAAACATAGCATTTTAGAATTTAAAAGAGGCCAGGAAAATACGCACCCACCATTATATTCATAGCACCCATTGCTTTTCACTGAGTGATCAGCATTGAGTGAATGGATGAGGGGAAGTAACTTTTTAACAATTTATAGCCCACTTCTATTCCATTTAGCGCGCGGGAATAAAGAGAACAATAGATCGTGATAGAAAGAAGGACACTGAGGACAGAAGAGAAGATTGGTTTCAATGAAAGCCCCCTGATTTAGCACCTTGCATTTGCCACCAGTTGGTTCCAGATTATAGGAGCTTTTTTGATACGGTTGAATTATGCCTAGACTAAGTCCTAACTGGGACGGCTTTCTCTATAAGGGACCTTTCAGGTTTGTCTTAAATGGCCAGGAATATAAATATATGGTACAATAAATATAAATATATGTATTAAAGAAAAATGAGTAATAAGCAGCAAAATCCTTTTTTAAAAAAGTGTTTGATTCTCAAGAGATCTCTTGTCATGGTTCTTAGAATAATCGGCGAGTCTTGTAGTAGGAGAAGGGACAGAAGGACAGACAAGTGGCTCCAAGGATTGCGGAACCTGGAGCCACTGGAGCCCCTCACAGGAGAAGTTCACATGCTAAATCCTGGAGGGGGCGGGGCTCTATCTCTGATAGGCCCCTCAGAATACATGAGTCATGGAGGGAGGGACCGATGCTGGTAATGGCTGTATAGCATCAGGTATGTTTTCATCTTTTGGGTATTTAACGCAAAGACAAAGTCAAATGTTTTTCGCTCTATGTCATACTTGATGTAAGACTGGGACGGGCGAAGGGGACCTGTAGTTCCCCAGTATAAATAAAATTTCTCTAAAAAAATGCATACATAATATGTACTAGATTTCAATACAGTACATTCTTACGAGTATATTTAGCTATACTTTACTAGTAACTCAAACCTTCTTTCAATCAAAAAATACCAAACATAAAATATAAAAACACTTCATAGATGTCCCTAATTTTACCATAATTGAAATCAGCTTCATATCATCGTTTCAAATATGATGATATCTTATAATCCAATTTTTGCGACTTGTGACTCATTTCGCAGTAACACATCACTATAGAATCAGTATATATATGCATATAAACAGAACAGATGGCATTACCTAAAGGCGGAAAAATGGAGAAAACGGCAGGCCAGTGTTGCGCACGAAGAAATGGTCCCTGTAAAAATGCGCACACTAAAACATGTGGTAATGCCATATCTCAAGATCAAAAGGACTTGCAAAGACAATTCTGTAAGGAAGGCACAGGGGGAAAGGGAGGTGGACGGAGAAAGGAAAAGCTGGGGAAAAAATATCCATGTGTGGACAAATAGCATCTTCGCTGAAACCCAAAGAGTACATCTGCCCAAGGTACCCGGACTGTGGGAGGATTAAGGAGTGGTGAGAGACGATAGATTTAATTGTGCAAGTCTTTGACGTCTTTGGGTCTTTTTAAAAACCAGATTTCCCCACACACAACAAATCTAATTATTAGCGTCACTATTATTTTTATTTTTGTTGTTGAAAATGTTTAGGTAACCCAACAATTTCATGTTACACAAATGTGGAAAACAGTAATATAAACTTATTAACTCTTTGATTCTTGAAATTCCGAAATTTCAATGAACAAAATATCTATCATAATTATTAGAGTCACTACTGCAAGGCCCTGTTTCCAAATCAGTGACATAGGAATTAAGTAGAAAAACATCCAATTTGGGACAAATTCCGTTTCATAATGAAAGTTGAGAATCAGAGTAGATTCACGGCGAATTTTCTCAACGAGTACTTATGTACTCTCTATCCCTCTCAGTCCATGCCACCTACCTGTCTGCAATAATAGGCCCTAGTTATTATTTATCCTGAGCATTTTAAGACTTGTCCCAGCTCTCTAGGACAAATATTAGTCGAACTATGGCTATATACTTGGGGGCATGTCAGTCTAACCCAATCACCCAGCACTGGAAGACAACAGCTTTACTCCAGCGCAGGAAAATCATGAACAAAAATAAAATGATGATATTCTAATGCTGAATAACAGCATAATTACTGAAATACTGAAATACAGCAATATTGTGCAATACCTGCCCCACCCAACCCCCGCCCCCACCCAAACCCCACCCCATTTAGCGCGGTTCAATAGCAGCATATGTGTGACGTCCATATAGTGTTTTACTGCAGTCACCGCGTTCACATGTTGCCGTGGCGACCGCGGTGATGGGATCGCGTCACGACGAGTAACACTTGCCGCTGTTTGCTTCCTGCGATGACTGCAGTGAATTGGCCGCGTTGCCAACTGCGGTTTAAACAGCACCTGGGTGTGTCGGGATTGTTCCAGGAATCCCTGGCTAATTACGTTGCTTAAGAAATACGGTAGTACTGAGGCCGAAAAAAAAAGCTGAATGAGCATTTATTTCGTGGCCCAAGACAGCAGCAATTCCCTTTTCTTCTACTATGTGCGTAGGACCGTGATAACCGGTACGACTGCTCTAATTTGTGTGAATAGCCGATGGCGGCTTTTTTCGAAAGCGGTAGTCGCGAGAGAGTCAAGTCGTAAGCAAAAGGCATCCGCATTTCGAAACAAAAGCTGAAAGAATTTTTATCCAAAGACAATTTGCCGTAAATAATTGATTGCAGGGACTGAAATACTACCTGGACTACAAAAGTGCCATTATGGGTGGTCGTAGATTCCATTACAAATCAAAGTAAACGGGAGAGTTTTGAAGCTTTCTTGGACCAGGTATCAATTACTTGAGAGATGCAAATTGAGCCGACTTGTTTAAATACTTACTTTATCCAGCAGGTCTTCAAGGAATAATAATAATGAATTGTTAAATTCGGTCTTTAAGTAGGGTATTCATGTGGACTGTAGTTCGTCAAAAGTATTTAGATAGATGCTGAGAATATTATAATTGCATCGCTGCCGATGCAGCGATGTGGAAAACAGTAAACCATTTTTATCGACTTTACAATGGTTTACGAGATGATGTAGCTCACACAGAAAGGGCAATCAGTGTCACCTATAATAGTTGTCATGGGCCATGATAATGAGAAGTAATAGTTGAGGCTATCGCTTGTTTGGGGCAAGTGCGATATGCTGCAAGAGCTTTGTTCAATAGCTGATTATGAAATATGCGAAGTATCATAACACTTTCTCAAACCATAACAATTGACGCCCACCCGCGCACCCACACAACTCAATTCCCCCACTTGTTCCAGACAGCGACCCCACACAACGATTAGCTCTCCCACTATATATGGCACAAACATACAAATCACTTGCCTATTATTGTTTCTTTCTATCGCCCACTTGTCAAAACAGAAAATAGATCTTTACCCATCTGTTAAAACTGCTAAGAGATATAAATGTTTCTTCGCTAATTTACTATAGGAGCAATTCCACCAATTGGTCGTCATTTGGTCATCCAGTACTGAAAATTTGTAATCTTTTAAAATTGCGTCTATTGATTTTTTTCGTACATAATCCAGACATATTGCTACTAATATAGACGAAATTGGGAAAGTTAATAATAAATATTGTAGTCAGGGCAGCTTGGTAGAGACTGACGGGAACTCTGCTGATAAGTGCACAGGAGAATGGTACATATGAGGATTTAAATTAGAAATAACTTGAAAAAAATATTCATAGGCCTATTGTGTACTTTATAGGTCTCGACATAAGGGTCATAACGCTTTTTAGTTTGTGAAAATATTCCAACTAGAAGCCAAAATTAATAGTGATTCACTAATGGTATAATGAATGGTAATGGCAGCGGCAAGGGTCACAGGGCATTGAACCTTTGCCCATGTATACAATCTTAGTCAGGGCAGAGCTTGGTTGGAGTATTTTCCATAAAGAGCTGCGAATAGGTGAACGTTTCAGTAGGTCTACCCTATACTGGGGGGGGGGGGGGACCATAACGGTAGTTATGGGCATCCATACCCCGTCATATCATATCATACAAACATAATTCCCTTTTCAGATAATCTTGTATCAGTATCCCAACACTATGAGAAACGTCTCTTATTGGAACCCAGCTATAGAGAGGGATATTATCATTGTATACATATATCGATGGGACCTGTGAATTGGAGCTCCCTTCACGAACTCGGGCTTCCATCTAATAATCGCAAAGAGGAGGGTCCCGTTAATGTGTTTCTCGCCCTGATATTTAAGCATACATTTTGTTCCCGATGTTTCTTACTCAGTTCATGTATATCTGTTCCTGGGTGACTTGTATTTACCAGGATCAAGGTTGTAATCCCTTAAATATTTGGTATTCAGAAACAACAGAATCACATTGGTTTCTTCCCGAGAGCTGTCGTAGCTAATCCCAACGAGCTTAAATTGCTAATCCTTAGGACACTTGAAGGGTTTATTTCAATGAGGCGATGAGTCCCAGAACGTCTGACATTTCTTCATGGAACCATTGGTTCTAAGAGTTTACGTCACATGCCGACACTGTAAACTCCCCTTTCATTATCTTTTATGTTAAACCTGTTATTACTTGGTTTCCTCTTTCAATGGAAAGGTTGTCCCTGGGGGAGATTTAGGAGACTGATTTGTACCACTCGGTTACACCAGTAATACCTCAAGACGTCGGTTTTGTCTCCCTGTTTGAAATTGGCAGCGTCTTATTTTCTGCTCCACAGGAGCATCCAACTCACCAGGTCCAATTGTATTCCCTTCTGTATATCAGCGTCGTGCAAGCCGTGTAGTGCTCCTATTCCTATATCCTGTGGCAATAGGGGAGTTGCACTTGCAAATGCAGTAGGTGATGTGGCTGACCGAGTGGTCTTTCTGGTGACAGGACATTACCATGTTAACAAGTTAATTATTAAGCTTAAATGGAAGGTCAGACCATTGTCGAATGCCCGCCATACCTTGACAAAAAAAGTTAAAACAGACATAGTGAAATCAATTATAATCCCGAATCCCGATGTGCAATGGAAAATCTGCCACTGCATACAAAAGTGCATCTGACCAGTCACAAAAGTGCAATCCGCACAAAAAAACAGTTTTGCACCTGGTTTTGCACCAGACGTAATGTGCATCATCTGATGCACTCCAAAATGCGTATCAAAGTTATGTATCTAAATCGGGTGTAAATGCACTAGCTGCATCTGATTGAATTATTTTATCAAGTAAAGAACATGCAAATATTTGTAGTGATGAAGAATATTTTGGACTTTACTGCATATATCCCATATGCGATGTATCACAGGAAAATGAGTCACAAGTCGGAAAATTCATATTTCTTAAAGGGAGTTATTAACTGGATCTCTTTGTGGAATCCGTTTCATTTTTGGGTGTTTAGCACTGGTTGTAGTATGAATACATCTGCCAAATTCCAAGACTCTATATTGAATATATCTGTACGATTTTTGAGGTTATCCGAAGGGGATTATTTAACTATATTTAATTGCTTTACTTTAGTGATTTACCATCAAGATCTATAGCTAACCTCTTCATACATGAAAGTGTATAGGGGTACCTATCATAGATGTGTTAATGTTAACTATCATATAAGTCTGCTTGATCTGACCTTTTCAAATATGATGATATTCCAAAATAATTTGGGGGCAACTGGTGACTCATTTTCCCCTAACCCATTACAGTAAGTTTGAAACTATTCTAATAATGAATTAGTAACAATCTCCTGTTTCTTATGCCTGTCCCCGGCAGATGGGTATTGGGTATGGGGGTAGTGGGGGAGAAGAGAGGGTGCCAATCTCGTGTGAATCTCCTCCCAAGGTAACACACACATAATGCAGATGCACAAGCTCTTAGCAAAGCTTTAACATCTTAATGGAGCCCATCACAATCGAAGGGCGGGTACAAATGAAACTGTTGTGTTGTGTTTTCTATAACACTCCTAATTCCCAAATGTGCATCGGTAAATCTGCTCAAAAAAGCTCTTTTTCTCCTGATTATGGACCTGGTGAATCATGCCTCATCTGATGCACTTCGAGATATATGTATAAAAGTTATGTACCTAAATCGTGTGGAAATGCGCATGCTGCATAGAGTCAAGTTATTTTAAAAAGGGATTGACATACACAGAGTTCAAATGTGATAGACATACACAGATTTCAATGAAAGCAGACCATTACTTTGCAGCTTAAAGGGCTCGTCACTTTGGAAGCTAAGGTACAGTGTGAAGGGGTGACGTCTATGTACTGTATTCTTATTCAGTAATACATTTAAGATTGAAAACAATTGTTAACAACCTACTTTCAGATAAAGCTCAAATAAAATCAGGAGTACCCCAAGGATCTATCCTTGGACCTCTCCTATTTCTTATATTTATAAATGACATTGGTCACCATCTCCACCATACTAACTATCTTTTATACGCTGATGACACAGTTCTATATCAATCTGATCTATCCATTACTAGACTGTATCAAAATATGCAAACAGACCTTGACTCCTTAGCAAACTGGTGTAAAATAAATAAATTCCTGATAAATGCCTCAAAAACCAAGCTCATGATAGTCAACAAATCAACAAATAAAAATCTCCCCCCACCAAAAGCTATTACTCTCAACTCTAAACCCCTTGAGACTGTTCACACCTATAAATATCTGGGTGTTCTTTTGGATGACAAACTGACATTCCAGCCTCACATAAAAAACATAATTAAAATAATATCACACAAAATATTTCTTTTCTTACACATCAGACATCTACTAACTGACAAATCTGCTCTCCTAGTCTTTAAAAGTAAAATACTACCATTTTTTGACTATGGGGATATACTCTATCATGATACGCACCAAGGTAATCTAATGAAGCTGCAAAGGCTACAAAACAAAGCTCTTAGAGCAATTCATAAGGTAGATGCCCTGCATCCCACATATGATCTGCACAGGGACTTGAAAGTACCATTTCTTCAAAATAGAAGAGAATTACATCTAAGATTATGTGGACACTCTAGAACTAAATCTAAATATTATACCTCCCAAAATGACAACAAAAATACCAGAGCTAATGATGCCCCAATTCTTAAAACCTTTTTCTACAAATCTCAATCTGGTAAAAACTCAGTATTTAATAAAGTAGCCAAATCATGGAACCAACTCCCCCCACGATCAAGAAATATAGGAAACATTGAGACCTTCAAGTCCCTTCAGAAAAAATGGCTGCTTGACACTATTACTTGACATTAACCTTACCTTGAAAATGTGTCCGGTCCAAACAGATGAGCAACATTGTGATACTACCAAACATGTTTGAACCGTACACTTCCCTCTTGTCTAGTCGACTATTTAAGGAAATCATTTCTGTGAAAACTTATACGACCAGATATACTCTTAACCTATGGTCGATGAGCAGTAAATCCTAAGAAAACATTGTTATGAAAGGCTTGCAAAATATAAGAGGATCACTCTCATAAGATAGAGGTTAATCCCTTTGCAAATTTATTACCTGTATATACACCTTTTACGAATCTAACTATCCTAATCTAATGCTAAAACAACATTTATGGGTCACACTCTACATAAGTGGTTATCCCATCATTAACAGTAATATTATTACTATTAATATAATTAAACATTCTCACTAAAATTTCCTTGAATCACTCAACGACTATGTACAAATGTATTTATGTTCTTCAAAAGCTGGGTTACGCCAGAACATCCTACCACCATGGGAGGTGCTGGACCCAGTGGAAATAAAATCTTTAAAAAAAAAAAAAAGATAAATTTATAGATTGGTGTATACAACATATGCCTGTTATATGTGTCTCTTGACTTGTTGAATATAATATTGACGAAGGAGTGGACAAACACAGGTATGGCCTGAACTACATAAACATGAGGTTTATTACACCATAAACATATACATAGATAAGAAAAAAAAATTTCTGATGTGCGTGCGGGTCAGTGGATGGGCGTGGAGTGAGGAATGGACGAGGGGGAGCGAATGTTATGGATTATGACGTAACATCCATGGATGCGGTGGGCGTGGTTACCGCATCGGGTCACCAAGGTCACGACAATATAATCGGTGACGGGTCACCTGCACATATGTGTCTCTTGACTTGTTGAATATAATATTGACGAAGGAGTGGACAAACACAGGTATGGCCTGAACCACATAAACATGAGGTTTATTACACCAAACCAGGCCAAACCGAAGAAATTATGAAGATAGCATGTCGGCAGTGAAAGAATCCACTTTCAATTTTAAGTCCAAGTCTGGTGTAATGTAAGAATCTACACTAGATGATAACCAATGTCCCCTGGCTTTAATATCCGATAGATTAACACCAATCAACGACATGTAAGTTGCTCCTCCTCGTCTAAGTGATTGTGTAGAATACACGCCAGACAGTCCAGCTTTACTGACTAAGTCGCACAAAAAGTTCTTGATTTCCTCATATGAAGGGTTGGGTATTTTATCAGTGGCGAATAGCAAGGCTGAATCAGGAAGAGGTGAAGATGCCCAAAATCTTGAAAGCCAATATACCGCACATAGAGGGCGTTTACCTAGTTTCACTAAAGGTAAATTGAAGGGCTTGGAAGTAGTCTTAGACGATTTCACATTGATGATCACGCCCCATGGGACACATGTAATATCCTTCCTTGATAAGCTGTGAGGAGATGAAATAATGTGGCCAACACGTAACAATGATCTAAACAAAAACAAGATCATGGCCCATAGTTTAACTTGAGTCTTTGAAGAAGTATTCACAAAGGGAAACATTTTCCGGAGATGAGACGGTAGAAGGGGATCGGCAGGCGTGGGACTTGCCCCTGGAAGTTTACCGATACCCTTGATAACCGATTTAATCACTGGGTGAGACAACGCTGGGCAGTCAATCATCCTCAAACGGGCACCAAAGATAACGCCCGATAGGTAAGTTGATACAGAAGAAACTTTCATGAATCCTGACAGATAGGCAGCGTACATACATAAGGTGTCTAGACGAATAAGCGATGATGGTAACCCATTAGCGTGAAGAAAAGATTTAAATGCTGTCCACTGGCGTTCCCTCTGACGCAAAGTGGAAGGGGCTACTGATGCCGACTGAAGATCCTTGACCTTGGTCATCCACCTGTCCATTCCTACAAGGATATTCATTGTTAAAACAACATAGTCCAGCCTCACTCAGGATTGAATAATCAATAGGTTCACTTAGGTATGGAAGGCGAGGTAGGAAGTCAGCAACAATATTGTTTTTCGTATTGATATAATGAGGTATTAGCTCTATTCCATAAATAAACATAACCCAATATAGTTTGTATAGCCATTGCATGCAAGTACGATTGATGCTGACGCCTGATGTAAGCATGGCTACCACCTGGGTGTCATGAAGCAATGTACGCTACAATTCTTGAATAGATGCTTCCATCTCTTCACCCCCAATAAAATGGGAAACAGTTCTTGAACATTGATATTGTCCCATTTAACATTTTCAGAAGGGGACTGAGCAATGTGATTACACGTTGAATCTATCCAAGGAACAGTATGTATGCCCCAACCTCCTGCTATCCAGTCGGATCCCATGAAAATACCAAATCCTCTACTGGATGAGTCTGACACCATAGGAAGATGGTATTCACGCCTGGACAATAGACCCACGCCATTAAATACCTTACAAAAGGCGTGCCACCAGTCTAAGTCTCTCCTGAAGGCATCTGAAATTGTTGATCTATGCAACTTTTTACACAACATCACTTTGTAAAGGTCAAACATACAACGACAAAAAGTACGCCCACCTTTAAATACAGCAGCACAGTGGGCTAAATAGCCACATAATCTTTCCAATTCTTTTTTAGAAATATACTCAGACATTTTCACATTGTTCAGAAGAAGTCGAAGCTTGTCAATTTTGGTCTGAGGTAGGCGAACTGTCATGGCCACAGAATCAACTTCAAATCCTAGGTAGGTGCATGACGTAGCCGGCGTGGTAACCTTATGCCATGCTACATAAAATCCAAGAGATCGCAAAAAGGATATAAGGGTATTTCGGGCGAGGGAACATGCATGGAGGGAATTAGACGCCAGGAAAAAGTCGTCCAGATAATTTACCACACGCACATCGTACAATGTATACATAGAATCAGCAATGAAGTTAGAAATATTATCAAACACACAAGGACCGATACGTAATCCAAAGCACAGGCGATTGTCAGTTAAATATCTCTCTTTCCCATCAATAGTCCAGCGAAATCCACACAGTGTACGATGGTCTGGATTAACTGCTACGGCTCTATAGGCCGATTTAATATCAACCACACACATATATTCTCCAGGATGTACCATATTTGTAGCATCGTCAATATTTTTATACGAAAAGGATCGTATAAGAGAAGAACAATGAAAATTAACCGAAGACTCATCTGGTCGAGAACAGTCGGTTATAGGCCTGACACTACCGTCAGGTTTAAATATTGCTCCTAGGGCGTGTATGCATTTAGGTTTATCATTTACTACCGAGACATAACCTTCAAGTATTTCATTAGCAACAATTTTATCCATTTTGATACGTGCTGAATCCTCTAGAATAGAGGAATAATTCGGTAGGTCATACGCCTCTACTGGCGTGTCTACCACATCAATACCGTCAATCGTATAGTAGAAAACATCAAGATACTTTGTAAATATATCACAACCTTGATAGAATAAAGAAGCCGCAACTCTGCACGGTTTCAATTGAACGGGTAAGCCACCCAAAACATGTACACAACTACAGATACCATGAAAACATTTATCGAAAACCTTGACCGAACGGCCCTTAGCAGATGTAGGAGAGACAAAAATCAATCCTTCTTCATTATCACAAGAACCATCAAGATAAAATTTTGCAATACGATTACAAATAGATGTATAAACACATTTGTCATGGTTATGAAGTTGAAAAACATTTACCGGGAGAGAATCAGGGGAACAAGCAACTGTCGAAGGTAAGGATTCGCCGATCTCGATGACTGTGGCCTCCATGTTGCCACCAGTACTAGCCTTTACATCAGGAGAGTTCGACAAATTATCACAAGTTTCTACCTCTACTATGGTTCAAGATGGTTCAAGATCAATCCGACAGTCGCCACCACCTACCCGATCCTCTACCGCATCCTATTTGTTTGTCTTCGCCGTCACGCAGCCCTTGGCGCCATGGTCTGACGCACCGCAAGAAGAACAACGATGAGGGAAGTCACAAGGATTCTTCGAGCATCCCAATCCGTTAAATTTAAAACAGACTTTATCCTTGGTGTTTCTGCCTTTAGAAGACGAAGTAGACGCCTTTGCAGAGGACGCCCGACGAGAATTTTCAAAAGAATAATGACGGAGAACTTCCTCCTGTTTAGTCTCGCCGAACGCCACCAAACCTTTCTTATTTGCCCTGGTCCTGACAGCCGCGTCATACATCAGAGAAGCTTTAAGGGTGTACATGGATGACGAATTTTTCTCCGTCATAGTGATGCAATGCGACAATATGCCCAAAAGTTCATCATGGGGGCGAGAGTCACCAACCATTTTCTCCAACAGCTGAAGATTTAACATTAGCAAAGTGTCAAAGTTCTCTATAACCTCACCCTTCTCAAGAAACTGCTCCCGGTCAAACCGATCAACTCTTTTACGGGATGAACTAGCCCTCCTTCGACGCACAGGTATTTCGTAAATCGAACTTTCCACACTATTATTACGATGTCTAGAGTCATTGTCATCCTTGAACATCGATCTGGAGCTACGAGTGTTGAACAATACTTCCGATGAAGAACTCGAACTTGCTACTTCAGCCGATTTCTTGTCAAGCTTCTCAACTGTGTCCAAGATAGTTTTCATCATGCCTTCCAGGCTGTTGACACGCCCCGTCAACAAATCGGCCTTCTCCGAAGCAGACATTTCTTCAGGTATGTCATTATTCTTCTGCCTCGTACAATTCTTTCCTGTCTTACCGTCATGAACAGTGTTACAATGACTACAATGACCCATGTTGTCGAAAATTTTTGACAAATTCACAGCAAAACTTAGCAGAAAAAATTTTCTGATGTGCGTGCGGGTCAGTGGATGGGCGTGGAGTGAGGAATGGACGAGGGGGAGCGAATGTTATGGATTATGACGTAACGTCCATGGATGCGGTGGGCGTGGTTACCGCATCGGGTCACCAAGGTCACGACAATATAATCGGTGACGGGTCACCTGCACATTTATTTTTTATCCATTCAAGGCCAAAACATTTATGATATACCAAAGTATAAGGAATCTTGTTAGTAGTTTTCAGTGATGATATGGCAATGCATATTTTGATAATTTGTCTGGCCAATAAACATATTTAAAATAAAATGGCTGTCCCCGGTGGATAGGGAGGGTGAGAAGAGGTGGGTGTGCCAGTCTAGTGCGAATCCCCTCCCAGGGTAACCCCCACACATCACAATGTTAGCAAAGCTTTAACACCTTAAAGAAGCCCGTCCCAATGGAAAGCCAGGTACAGTCAAAACTGTTTTGAAGTGTATTCTTATTCAATAATACATGTAGGATAAAGGTCAGGTCATCAGAAAATGTACAATTCATCTTCACCAATCCTCTCAAATAATCCAAATTTAAAACTAAATTTAGTTTCAAAATACTGTTCAATACGATTCAACACAACCAAACACATTTTGATTTGATTTGAAAAATATTTCATTCAGGAAACAGATACATTTCGTCATAAACTATATTCTCTGAACAGCCTGACTTTACTTACTATTTATAATATCATTTTACCAATTACCCGGAAAAGAAAAATATAAGGAAATAATGTGAAATTGCCCACTAATATATATAGTATGTGATGTGTTTTAGAAAAACGAAATTGACATTTTTCAAAGTATTTTATTTACAGGATCTCTTTGTACGAATGTTCTCATATTTTGGTCATCTAATGCTAAGAGTCATATAGTTACATGTATCAAGTTTGTATATTAAATTTATCGATGCATTTCTAAGCTTATCCTATAGGGTATATTCAGCTACTGTACTAGTAATTGGCCGTCCAGAGTTATTGCAATTTTTTTTTAAATAAAAATATCAAACTTAACCGCTAAATAAGGCCCATAAACATTATGTTTCCAGACATCCCTCCAATTGATCCCTAATAGCTTTTTATTTTTTTATACGAGTTCTGAACAAGTATATATATTATCAGAGCTTACAATGTGGGGAACGATTTGGTACAACTGTCACTTTTTAGAAATTATGTTTAATGGTCAAGTTGCCAAGGCAACTGTGTCTGAAAAATTTTGAAATTGTAAAAACATAAGGACCTTGTGGCAATCAAATCTCTCCCATTTCATGAAAAAAAATAATGAAAACTAATTTTAACTCTGCAAGTTGTGATGAACAAATTTCCGCATCTGACAATATATCACATGTACGATTCCAATATTGTCCCAAAGAATAACAACAGTAGGAGTTGAGGGCCGAAATGGTAAAAAATTGCCAATTTTGGCATTGTTTGGGGCGACATCGAATATAAGGAAACATCTTGTCTTTAATCAGAATGATAGACCTCCCAGATTATTTCATGAGGCTGATTTCCAAATTCCGTTGATGATATGATGTATTGTAGATATTGAATTCTAAAATAATTGGCTCTAGGAAGAAATGAAATGAAATTAAACTAATGTAAAATGAATTGGAATACTAGTTAAACAGCAAATATAGCCCAAAATATGGCCAGAGTGATGACATTACCAAATAACGGAGAATATAGTTATGCTTAGTTGGTTGCCATGGTTACATCAGTGGTTTCAATTAAAAAAAGCAATTCAAATCTCAAGTATGGCTCTAAAATTATAAGTATACCAAATTATAAGTTACACATTCCAGATTAAAGGGTTGAATTTTATATTTCTCTAAGTGTCCATGTCATGGGCCTTATTTAGTGCAATTACCTATGTCATCATTTCATATTGAAGGTTTAGTCTTTGTTAACAAATAGAAGAAGGAGGTGGGCTGTTTTGTACTCGCGATTCTAGACAAATCTAAAGCCGTTACAACACATGCACAGGCGAATCCTCAATTGAAAGCATTGAAGCTGATTCTCTAATATAATATGTATGTAATATAATATACTGTAATATGTATGTAATATACTGGTAACGTAACGCATAGATTAATAAGTTATTGTCGAAGGGACCCCTTGCATGGAAGAGCTAAGTCCATCATAGGGGCACCCATTCCCAAAACTATCACTATTTTTGTATTATGTTATGTTATATCTGGAAATAAACACTATACAATACAATACATTGGACAAATTGGACATTAAATATCTGATGTATCTTTCGGTGCCCTATATGGATTAGTATGAACGTTTTAACAAGGTCCCAACGCGAAACCTTGTATTCAATGCCTATTAATACTCGCTACTGGGAATATAAATGATGTCCATATCTTATACAAACTATTGAAATGGACTTCATTCCCATAGGTTTCACTGCAGGCACGCTCAGATTCCCATGTCTACGGCCTAAATTGGTTGAGGTTTTTAAAATGTAACTAGCCATAGAAATGTATACAACTTCGCCATTTAATTCTCAGATTTTTTATACGGATGTGAAAGTGACATTTTACACCAATATTGAGTGGAAGAAAACCACTCCCTATAATTGCCAAGAAATAAAACTTGATGTATTTGTTTTCATCTTAAAGTCCATCTGAAATTGGTGCACATGACGACCTAATAAAGCAGAATGAAAGTGTTCGAAGGGCGAAAGGAACAAGTAGTTCAACTTTTTCTGCCTCGTCAATGTCCTTGAATTTAACAGTTATAGCTTTTGCCACCGAGGTTGTTCGTAGCGATATACCCTTGGGACGGGGAGTAAACGATGGTGTTATCATCAGGAATGTCATATGAATAGAAGCCTAACTAAACAGAAACGGTATTACCGGACTATTGCAGTGGAGTTATTACAATTCATAAATACCTCGGGAAACCAAGCACTCTTTCAATTATAGTGGTAATGGTAAATAAGAATGATAAATTATGCTTCTAATAGAAAGCTTGGAAGTCCTCTCCTTTGTTTCTGAGTTTCTATAATTATCTGTCTAGTGCAATTAGACTGGTTTGAGTGCTGAGTGAACTGAGTGGCAAAGGAATAACAAGTACTAATCTCTTGATAATTTTGTTGGGCAGTTCCATGACTATATATGGCGGAAAGAGTGGCTCATTGGACACCGTTATCATATTTTATATGGATTTTAAGCTGTTTTTTTTAAAATTCAATTTCACTTTTTTTAATCTATACTTTCAAGGCTTTCATATTATTCTTACATCGTAATATAGATTATGAAGCAACTGAATAGGGTTATCAAAATATGATAAAGAAAATAAACTTCCACTACCTGGTGAAATACCTTAGAGACATAAATGAAAAAATATGATAAAGAACCAACTACCCCTATCAATCAATCAATCTATAGTTCAATCAATCAGGGGCCTTGAGTGTAAATATAGACCATTCTTCAGCTTTGGAGTGTAAGTACCTTTGCAACAGCAAGGAGGTACAAAACGACCAGAATCAGCTTTAAGATGTTCGCACCGCCATTCTCAGACATCTCAATCATTTGTTATAGGCGTGTTTTGACCTACCCATTAATACCATAGTTGTATAAACCATCAGATTCATTACATGATAGGATTAATACATGGCAGCTCACATCTGATATGTATGCTAATGTTTGGATTCCTTCATATTAATTCAATAAAGACAGTAATGAAATTCTGTGAGAGTGATGTATCCAGGATGTTATAGGAAGAATGTCTCAGTAGTGAATGAATGAGTTTGGCTTAGACCAAATCCTGATCGCACCTGCATAGATCTAGGTCTTGAGACTACATCATAGAGTTTTAGATTGATAGTAACAGTGTGTAATACGAGGATAATATGGTAAAGGATCAACGTGCTCTATAATACAATGCTCTATAATACAAACTAGGTAAGCCTAAGCAGTGATATTATTCACACTTGTAAAGCTAAGATTCTATAAGCGTGGATCCATGGAGATCAGGATGCGGAAAAAATAGCTCTTATTGTTTTGTGAAGCCATGATTCCGCCAGCACAGATGCTTGTCAAGACGGCACCCGGACGCCTAACACACAAGGAATTCGTGAGATGATGTTATGGCCATCTTTTCTGTGTTCAAATGGCAACACTCTGGGAATATGAATGCTATCCAAGCATATGGAACCACAAGTGCCGCATCCTGATGCCACATTCTGCATTCGAATTCTACATTCAGATACTACATCCACGCTTGTGTAATCCTATATAGCTTAAGCTTCTATAATGCTCTTACGTTATGATAAAGCTATTACTTTACAATTTCCAAGAGTGTTATCCATAAACCTGTGGAATCATAATAATATTTCATATGATATAAAATTGTGTCACTTAAACTAAATTGTGCATGTATTGCAATCTGTTTTTATACCCTTCCAGTCTGCAAATTCCAACTGCATATAGTTGACAGATGTTAACATATAGATCCTCATTCTGATTTCACACGCTCATTGTCATTCTCGTAATTGTCATTTACAAGGCGGACAGCCACTCAAAATTAAAATTGGAATTGATGGGCATTGTTCGCCTTACCCCCTGATAGCGGATCTGCATATCTACCATATAATTCCTTATACGATGGAATGAGGCCTATAATGAACATGACAGTTCACTGATTAATAAGAATTCAGAGATAATGTATTCAGTTGATATTGTTGAAAGTCGAAAACATGGGAATCCATGATTGTTTTCTACTGGGAATCATCCCATTTGTAACATAAAACCTTTATTGGTCTTAATTTTGTCAAACCTTTCTTAGTAATTTCTCTTTATTTTTAATCATTAGCAGTTTTGTTTGTATCCCATGTTTCAATTAGAGTCCCTGCTATGTATATCGTCGGGTTTAAGACTTCCTTTCTTTCATTGTTACCCTTGCTTTCTAGATTTTTTCCCAGCTCCATCTCTGTGTTTTGGCATTGTAATGTTCCCTTCTTCTTTTAAGAAATTACAGTCATTAGCAACAGATGATTCTTTCCCTTCTCTCTTTGCTTTAACGTAATTTTACTATTGTTATAGTCATATTTCGCCCATGATTATGTACCAGTTATGGGTTGCCAATATATTGGCAGATGGTGTAAATAAAATAGGAGTTTAAACCTACCATCATTCACTTGATCTAATATGTTCCTGGTTGACATACTCTGTGCGGGACCACCTTGTCAACCGTTTATCAATATCAATATCCGTGTTTGAAGGTTTTCGTTTCTACCTAACATCACACAAAAAGCATTTTCTTTTAATTCTAAACAAATGAACTCATAGGGGTTGCCTCTTACCCACGAATAGGCCTACCATCCCCATACCCTATTTCCGCAATCCCCTATTGTTAAGCAACTAATTACCATGGCAACACTAATTCCAATAATTACAGGACATTCCATTTCAACAATACGAAGCAGTGAATACACTATTCAAAACTTTTGCTCTTAATGGCCTCCAAGGCTTACACATATTTATGATGAATTCACTCAACCCATTAGCACATTCATTAAGGAATTTTGTCAATTTCTGACAACTTCACACAAATTGTCGATCCCTTGTACGTGTTATGGCGCTTGAAACGTGCAATTATAATAGACCTTAGAAACAGATACCCGGAACGCAAGGCTATATACTGTACCAATGGAATCTTTAAGTGGTAAGAAAGACAAGGGAATGATATAAGATAGAACTAAATTCGAAGTGGATATGGGATTCCATTCCAAAACTTAACCTATTCATATCTACAGCATACTTACCCATCATATCACATGATATAGCAAAACATAATTTGGTAATAATGTATCTTGGGGTTCATGCCAACTAAGATGTTGCACACTAGAGAGCAAGAACTACCAAATGTCACCACCCTTATTACATGTATCCTCTGGCAGCTGGATTAATATAGATGGAGCAGCAGCAGCAGACGGAAAGGATTATGTGGGTCAGGTTGCCAGAAAATGTACAATTGACAACACATTTTCGGTACATTAGGTTGAACAAAGGATGAACGATATATAAAGGTATATCCCAGTATATTTGGTATGAATTTCACTGATTCAGAAAGTGTAAATGTTCGTTTATGGTAAACTGTATTTACTTTATTTTTGTTTTTTAACATGGTTAACTATAATTTACGTTTTTAGTGTAAAGCAAAAGCAGCAATTAAGAACTTGAACATTGTTTGGGGACTAGGGAAATATACCGTCGACAACAAAATAATTCAACACAGACACTCCATTACCATTATATTAGAATATGACTAACACAAGTGATCTGGCTACAACATAAAGGCCTGAAGAGGATCTTCCTATTGGCCACATATCAATCCATCCTCATCAGAAGCCATCACTAACGTGAGGTCGAGACCCCAGCTCCATCATTAAAACAGTCCTATTCTGGACACCTGAGGGACACAGCTTAACCTCATTACAACAATCCTGCTGCAGATATTGACAAAAAAATGTAAAAGAATGGAAGGCTTTTCTTCCCTTTAAGGCTTCACACCAATGAGCCTTGCGGGAATTGATGCCATTGACCTGACCGGAATAGATCGAGCTCATGTAATGAAAGCACACACTCTCCGATTCCATTTCCTATTCTCCAAAAGAGATAGCTATTTCAGCTGTCACAGATGTTTTCATCGGCTTCAATCAAACATTTATTAGAGAGAGTGCCTTGGTAATTAGAAGTACTATTTATAGTACGAGGCTTCAGAATCACCATTTTAGGGTAACTATTAGGATAGTGGGGTGGGACGGGTAATACGAATAGGATAGTTCTATGCTATAGTCTGTCCGAAAAGTAGTTGACACGTGATTCCTTATGTCCTTTAAGGGGAGGGAAAAGTGGGGGATTTTTTACATCAAACCTTTGCCCCCTGAATCGCCGTTTGCGACTGACCATGACCGTTTGCGACCGACCATGGCCAAATGTACAGCTGTATTGTTTTGCACTGCCTCTGTTTGATGTGCAGCAGCTGTTGTTTTGCTTAAAAGGAAGGAAGAGCTGGTTATACTGGCCCTGTTTCCCCATGGTTGATTGCAATGAGCGACTCACTGGGCAAAGGGTTGACAGGCCCTTGTCATAAATAGAAGTCAAAATTCTCCCACTTTTCCCTCCCCTTAAAGGAACTAAGGAATCACGTGTCAACTACTTTTCGGACAGACTATAGACATGCTAGGCTCAAAGTTGAGTCCCTTCAAACTGAGGGAAAGCCCCTTACTCCAAACTGCAAAATAATCCCATTATGACCGCAAAATGTCATTATAATCCTATTAAAACGCCTACTCAGGGGCCATAAATCATTGATATACAATCCTTATCTGATGTGAAAGGCTTTGAGCCCAGACTGGAGATGTATATACCCTACCTATTTTGTACAATGATGATTGATTGTTATTTGATTATTCTCCGGCATTTTATTTTAATAAAAGACCTATTCATTTTGACGATTTTAGTGACTGAGAGATCTATAGATTTGTAGTTCCTCTCAAGTTTGAGTAATGATGCTTAATGTCATAAAGCTTGTGGGTTCTTTATTTATTATGTTTTACAACTATCCTCAGAAAATGACAAAGATATTGCAATGTTAAGATTAGAAGGTGCATTGTGCTACAAACGAGTTAATACAAGGGATTCGTGGTGACTCGATTGCAATTGATTGTGCTTCCCTGTCCTTATGTTGACGCCTGAACGATTTGCTCAGCTGTACAAATTCTGGGCTAGATTTACTGAGGCTCCTTCTGGCGAGATGAGACGAAATATATGTCCACATGGTATACCAGGGGCCCGTTGCATAAGACATCCCTGCTTAAAATATTCTTTCCTTTGCTACTTTTCTTTGCAAAGCACATGGGAATGAATCTTTAGGGAAGGACCTATACAGACAATACTAATTAATTTGTATTCCTACAGTAGCAATTCTCTATCTATATAAATACGCAAGGACACAAAGCTTAGCAAGAACCATTTTAAAGTGCCTAAAATCACTATGTTGACTGAATGTCAACTTTAAATGTAATTGTGGATTTCTATGACTTGGACGATCAATTGAGTGAATTATTGCAGCTATGTATTCATTAGATTATTTAATATTTGCAATTATTATACAGGCATTCAATACCGAGGCCCGACAGCTGCACATTACTTGTAATGCGGTAATGGACTAGTACATTACCGGCGCATTGTAATGCCGATGCAAGTTTGGTGGCACAAGTTTGCCGATGCAAGGTTGCCAACACAAGTTTGCCGGTGTGAGTGCTTTCTTCCTCAATCGTTTCACCTGTTTCTAAGTTATATTCCTCTTGTACGAAAACCAGATATGGTAAATTATATTATCATCTTTTTAATTAACCATGTTTTACATGCAAAATTAGGCATGTATAATAATCAACTTATAGGACTCATTGACGCATGGATGTGTAAGTGCTAAATATTATTTGAGTGGAGTTTAATTTTAATTTTTAGGGAAGTAGCTCGTAGCTGCCAATTGACTATAGTGGAAGGTTTGGCACCAGGACAGAGTCATTCTGCTAGCCGCCACATATACCCAAGTCCCACCCAGTTGGTGTGATAAGAAGCTATTTATAGTACACAATTAGGTCAGCAACTGTCTCCTATCTTGGAGAGGTTATGGCCCAGAGGCTCAGTGTTTTAAATTCTTAAATACTTCGAATCCACTTTTTCCTAACAATATTCCTTCAAGGTATTGATTACTGACATTCGACATGTGTGACATTTGAAATTCAAGTCAACTTTCCCAAAATCAAGAACTCAGTGGCAAGTGGCGCTTTTAGGTAAGGACTTATTGTGCAACGGTCCCTGTGGTTCTTCATTCTCCTTACATTGATGCCAGTAGGCGGGCAGATGTTAGCACTATGTATACATAATATAGATTCTCCACCAATGTTACAAGTAATGGTCTTAATAAATGAAGGAACACAGAGTCCATACTGAGGTAGAGCTATATTCGATCTGATTCATCCATATCATCTGTGATCTTTTTGATCTTGGTGATTGATATGGATTGGTTGATACTATATTTTAGGATATTAGTATTGCTTCCCTTCTTTCTACTCAAAACGTCTTTAGGGCTACAAGTAGTATATGTTCAAATGTAAGATAAGGTCATCTCAAATAAGAGTTCTTCCAGTACATGCCCTGATTTATGATCACAAGTTTAAGGCTTCTGGAGGTAGCACTGTTAGTTCACATATCTGCTGAATTTATTATCATGAATAATTTGATTTGATTTGATTTGTTATTTTCCATAAGCACCCCCTCATTCTATCTCGCCCTCCCTCTCCTCCACTCCCCCCCCCCCCTTCATACCCTCACCCTATCTCGCCCCCTCCCTCTCCCACACTCACACCCTTTCAAACCCCCATCCTATCTCACCCCTGCCTCTAATCCAGTCACCCCGTTTCATACCCTCACCTCACCTCGCATTAATTGTATGTGGTGTCAATATCTAACTTTTAGGGTGTACAATCTAGTGATCAATATGTTAGTTTTTGTATTTTTTTCTCTGGGATATAGCATAGTGAGTTAATGTAATTGCAAAGAGATTGGTGAGTGTGCACTTCAACTTTAAATATTTGGAAGAGTAAACCCTTTCAATGATGTTCTCATTTCTTAATGATATTGAGAGGCTAGATATCTCTGTGAAATGTACTTGTTCTTAAGGTATTACAATTTCTCAATAAGGAGTTAGTTTCTACCTGTCTGGGTTTCTTGCTTTATGTAACAGCCTTCTGTAATAAAGAACTAGGTAAGAAATACTTAATTTGCATTTCTCCTCATTTGTTTGTAAATGAAGTGGCTCTGCTGATCACATGTATTTAGTAGAGAAGTAGATGTAACCATCCTCCTTGATAAAGGCCTCATGTTGGCCGAAACGTTGGACCCCAATAAACACAAACCGCAACCAACTTACTAGTCCCTGTCCTTATTTATGGGTAATACCACCTCCCTAAATAGATGTAATTGTCCAATATTGATTTCACCCTCCCCTTTATATCCCCCGAACAATTATCTAGAGACCAAACAATCCTATAAATGGTATTTTAAATCAAATCTTACATATATCTTCAATTTCAACCAATTTATAAGCAATTTTGAATCATTTTTTATTCTTCCCTATTTAATTTTGTGAAATATATAAAAGGAAAGATCTGAACGCAATAGATATTGCAGAACCATTGCGCAACGGTTCTGCAATAGAATGTATGGAATAAATTGCGCTCACATGGCGCAATGAGTGGTTACACCCATTGCGTTCACATTGCGCTACCATTGCGCAATGTGAATGCAATAGCCAGTGCAATGATTGCACTCAAATGCCCATAGGGAACATGTGGCAATACTATTCTCAGCTTAAGTTGAAGAAATATAATCATATTTGTTATTCTTTTCAAGAAAAAGGAGGAGAATAAGAATCGAGGTGAACGATGGTAGTAGTAGTTTCCTTAGCTTGTACAATAACCTGACAGTAACATCGTTCTGGGGAAGTGAATGGCCAATCTCAAGCGTAATAATGTCAAATCACTTATTAATTAGTTTCTACCAAATATGTCTTGCCAGCGACGCATTTAATTCATTAGTACGCAGCACAGACAGAACTTCGTCCCAAGAGAGATCATTTCCAGCAATAGTTTTATCACATATGAAACGTCCCAGTAATACTAATGAAAGCATGAATTCCACCTAGCGTTTGTTTATTTCAAATCAATGATAATCCTTTCGAATACCAGTTTCATAAACTGTTGCTGAGGCTATACTTGTAATATAATGGTGTGCTAATCATGGTTCTCACAGAACGCGTGGAAATATTACCACAAAGTTTCTAATAAAGTGCGCTCGGCTACAATCTATTCCTCAAATGTACATTCCACTGCACGCCTACAGTCTGTGTCGGTGCGGAAATAGTAAAAGCTTTTGATATAATATTGTTCACTAGTAAATACTTACAAAAGAAGTTGCTCGACTACATTGAATAGTAATAGTAATTGAAATTCATATCGGTACATTTGCATGACATAAGAGTATAGGCTATATGAATATTTGGTATATGGAAAGAAAATAGACAAATATTATTATACGATTGTACATTAATTAAAGGTAGGCCATAATGGCTATAGATGAAAATATGTTCACAAATGTACCCTTTATATGAATAAAAATGTTTCCACACCAAAACCGAATACCAAATAATTTCCTACAATTAAGCTTCTCACAGTCTATTCCGAACAGGCGCCCAACAATGTCCCTGCACGCCCATTGCACGCCTAGGTACGCCAACTTGCGCCCATTGTCAAATTCCGGTATGGGACAGGCTTTACACTGAGGCAATTATCTGCACGGGAAAACTTACGTGACCTGTGAGGACAATTCGTTAGCAGTCAAGTAAATTCTTAAAAAGTTGGGTTAGTGACCCTTCATTCTCCCAAGACAGTTTATAATTATTAGACCCCATTTCTCTGGGTTTACTAGTTCGTGGAATGCAGTATCTATAGTCTTCGTGTATAATTACACGCGACAGTATATCATTGGGAATATATGTACACTTTAATTGACCACTGGGTGAGAATCACTTTCGGTCATTGACGACAGTGACATTGTTCTCATCCTAAAATACATTGTAAGTTAAGCTTAAGAGGGATCGAAAACTTCCCTCTAGCGGGGGAATTCCTTCTTATTGCAATCTTTGCATTGAATAAAAATATCTAAATATAAATATCAATATGGTATAATGTTAATACGTGGAAAATATAAGATAAATGATCTAAGTGTTTGTGAATTAAACAAAACCAGTAAACAAAGAAACTGCATCATATGCTTCATTTCAATTGCGAAACAAGAGATAACTGAGCTGAAGTGGATTTGGTTGTGAGGAATCAATGATCTTCCCGAGCTGCCAAGTCAGTCATGAACAGGAAAATAATCTTACTTCTGTGGCAAAAAAACAAATAAATAACAATGTTATTAGAAAGGCGTGTACCTCCTGTTATCGTCCACCATTCACCTGAATAAGCTCTTCCTACCAAATCATGACAGCTCATCTTTTTCTCCCTAATTCTGCCAGAACTAGAGACACCGTGCTTTAATTGAGTAAGACGATTATATTGCCACTGACACGTTTCGTTTTAATCATGGAAGGATGAACGTATGGCTCTGTGTGTGTGTGGGCAAGTAAATCTTATAAGATGCTTCCAGGTCAACCTCAGGCAGACTGGCTGGCTAGGAGAGGATTTCTATCATCGTGGAAGAAGGCTGGTGGCTGGTGGGACAGAATATTGACTTAAGGATATATTGTATAGCTCCTAGAGCTCCTCCTTCTCCTAAATGTCCTGTTGAATGGTGCCTGTTTTGTATATATTTTATACTTGATTTGCTATGAACGAATGAATAAATGAATTGCCAAAAGTGGTTTATATTCGTTGTCAAATATTGGACCAAACTCCCCATCGTCAGTAAAACCTGTCTGCCATTCGCGGAAGCTTGGCATGGAGGGGATGGCAACAGAGCTAACGTATGTACCCATCATATATATGGACTGATGAAAACGGAGACACCGACCGCCCACACACCCAAGGGGTCCTAGCTGTCTCCTGAAGTGGCAATTCTTGGGGGGGACTATCTATAATAATATAGACAACGCCAGCAAAACAGCTAAAATATACACGTTATAGGCTAAAGATTGATAGAAAACCTGAGTCAATGTAAACGTGTATGAAATAAATGGGATATTATATGGGATATTATTTCTTGGCACACTTGATCAGAGTATGCAGTCTCAGGCATCTTGGAAACGTATTTAAATGAAGTTAATATTTTACTACAGAGCACATACCATCTCAGTCTAGGCCCAAAGTTAAGAGTCTCTTCAAACGAAGGAAAAGCCTCTCGCCTCACACCACAAAGTGACATTATACTTCCTGTAAGACGCAAAATGTCATTATATACCCATTAAAACGCCGAGACCTAGGCCAGGAGACCGATAAGGGAAGTAGGCTGACATATCATTTTTATCTGATCTGAGGGTTTGGACCTGGAGTGATCTGGGGCGTCGCACCATATCCCACAATTTAACAAAGCGCAAAATGATCAAAAGGAACAGGAAGACCTGGAATTGACTTTCAGATGCGGGTCTTTTTTCTTTTTGTACACCTTTTCTTGTTTAAATAAAAATGCATTGAATTGATATACATAGGTAAAACTTACTCATTTCATTCATGTTATTGGATGCCAGCTCAATCGTGCGAGTAATGGTGATCTACTCTTGACCCAAGGTTCCATATTAAATGTCACTGTTCATAAAATGTTGCAATATTTGTGATTATATTGTCTGATAATTATAATTTAAAGCATCTGTCATCGGAAATAAATTGATGTATTCGAAATGAAGGCGTGATGGAATGGTTTTTATCACGGTATACCCTATTCCTATACAATGAAACAATTTATTAGCTACGTTGTTCACTTTCATTTTGATTTTGATCAAGAATGGTGAAGAAAGTCTCGAGACAATGTCCTTTAATCCAAAAAATATGTACTTTCTTTTGAATAGAAGACAAATAAGGAATATGATACCAGTGGCTGTCTTGATTGTTTCATTAGTACCAGCCATTTCATTTCTCGAACAAAATAAATGATATGTGTCATGCCTAACTAAGGAGAGCTATATATTAACATAAATTGATGGATCTTCAGGCCCAGTGGTTTTTCCATTTGCAATTCTCCACTAAAAACTATCAATCTAACTCTGCAATATTAATTGAGGTGCCATTTCAAACGTTCTATATGGTGTGAGAGAAACAAAACCTCTTCACGCTTTTCACACAGAAAGCTTTGATCGAGGTCCGAAAATCAGCTGTGCTCGAGCTTTTAAAAGTAATATGCCTGCATGTTTTCATTTCCCGATCCAATTCCTAAGAAAACTAAACGTCTTTCGTTAAAACGCAGGTTTGCGCACCAACTATACCAATTCCTCACACTACGATATTTTCTCAAAGTCGTAGAAATTGTTCGCGAAAAATTGTTTTAAAAAAAGTCATTAAAGCAGACTTACCTCTTTCGTCCAAGCATATGTATACACCAAGAGATCTATCACACTGTAATATATAGCAGCTGTGCGTTTTGTATTTTCTACTGATTGCACAGTCCCTTACACATCCATCCACAAGTAACTCTCCTCCCCCTCCACTCCTTCCTCTATCTCATTCTCTTCTTCTCACTGGTACTTTTGCTGTCTCGGCTGCTGTGTTCGCAGCAGCAACCTCAGCGCCACCCTGTGGATGTCACACACATTAGGTGCAATGCACGGATGAGCAGTCTATGCTGGTCTCGTCATCGATATGTCTGAACCCAAGGGTATTTAACAATTGATTCGTCAAAACTGTGCAACGTGTTTTCAAAGCGATCTTACGCAGGCAACACACCACATATCGATATCTTCAGCAACATTTTTTATTTTTATTTTTTATTTTCCATAGCATACGTTGAGATACGATGAAACTTGAAACTAGAAACGATGAATATATTATTATGTTATATTGATATTCTCTTGGTGCCGGGTTGAATGATTCTATTGTGGATATATGCCCTATTTGTAGGTTCTCACTCCGTATTCTCAGTAAAGTCACAATAGATGAAGCTTACCACAGAGCTTACCACAGAGCTTACCACAGAGCTTACCACAGAGCTTACCACAGAGCTTACAGAGCATACCGCAGCCAGTGGAGACCACCCTTTATGCTCCACTTTATAAAACAAGTATAGGATGAGATTTCCGTTGATGATTACCATGACTCTATGACCGGAACAATTTAAACTCATATACGGTACTAAAGTTTCAGAACAATGAATTTCCATTTAACGACTAGAGAGTAGAGCGTTTGCTTTTAATAGAAACTCGATATTTTTTCGAATATTTTATTTAAGCATGAATATACATATGATATGACGAGGATCAGGCAAAAGTCGTCAGCTTTCACCTAGTTCCTGCGATTGGTCAGCTGTATTTCAAAGTGGCTAAGATCACTATGCTGACTGTATGTCAATATCAAATGTAAAATTTTGCAGATTTCCATTATACTTGCATAGGTACAATCATTTGGGTGGATATCACAGTAATGTATTGATTATATTATTTGATATTTGTAACAAAAAGGTTGAGTGGAGTTGATTCGCTGGGTCTATTCAAATTTGAGGGAAGTAGTTCATAACTGCTAACTATGGTGGAGGGTTTGGTACCAGTGAGAGTTTAGTTGCCAGATATAATCAAATATACCCCAGTCCCATCCAGTTAGTGTGACATAGGGAGAGACGGCCTCCGCTCATCTGGTCACGTGACAGTGCATCCACACTTCTAGGAACGAACTGGTTTTGTGCAATTTTGAACAATTAATCATATATAATATTAAAATCCATATCATAGAATATATTCATAATGAACATGAGCAACATTTCCGCAACATTTACTGCCTAAAATCGACAGTAATACTGAGATTTCCCCCATTGTTTACTTTCACCCCACTGCCGGGCAGTGGGCTGGTACTTGGGGGACTCTGGCCCTTGACGACCATAGCAACCAAGCTTAAAATCTCCAACTTTCCCCCTCGATTTCTCAAATTATACACAATTGTCGGAAAAACGGAACCAGCGACTGCAATGTATGAACAATACTTGATATATACATGTATGCTCATAGCATTTTGACCCGTTTATGTATGGTTTCAAAGGGATTGAAAACAGGTATTTTAGTGTCAGCGCCTATGGCACTCAGCTGGTGTATTCACCCGAGTTTTTGCTGCCGATCGTAGCGCCACCTGTAAATACCCGGATTCTTGTCTCAAAGAATGAGGAACTATTTATAGTACACAATTACGAATCTGCGAATTGCGAATCTGAGTTTTAAATCCTTAAATGGTCCAAATCCACTTTTTCCTGACATTGTATGTATGTATGTATGTATGTATGTTGTGTATTTTCAATTCAATACAATAACATCAATAAGTTAAATAACATCAATAAGTTAAATACAATACCTGGAAATGGGTACCCCATTCTATGCTAATCATAGCTCTACCAGGAGGTCCCTTCTAAACTTAATTATTACAATATTTATATTATTATATACAATTTGAGTTACACAATTTGGTAGATTCAGTACAGGTATGACAAGGTAGATCCTTCAGGGTATTTATTACTGATATAACGATCTAGGAAATGTTTGAAGTTCAAGCCAACTTTCCCAAAATCAGGAACTCAGTGGAATGTGTCCCTTTAAATGAATTATATATCTTATTTAATCATATAGAGAATACTTACAAGTTTGCTTTAATACTTAGGCGATCATGGACCCCCACCCGTCTCGGTTCCATACACATGACATTGTTGGTTGTCTTGGTTTGCCTTCATGTTGCTCTGATGAAATGCTAGCAAGTATTTATCCCTCTGTCCGCCTCTACTTCTCTTCCTTTCAATTTTGCCAGTTGTTACCAGGTGTTCCATTCTTCTCATCATTACGTGATCAATAAATCTTGCTTGCTTAAATGCAATGTATTCACGATTGATAGACTATATCTGTCTAAATTCGTTGTTTTTCACGAGGAAAATGCGTTTAGAATAGTGTATCATTGTACTCATTTTTGTTTCCATGTGGGATCCATAACAGTCTGTGTACCCAGTTTGTGAGAAATGAGTTTAACAAAACTGTGGGTAGTGGCCTTCCATTATTGTCCACCCAGATTCTGTCACGAAAACTCTGATTGACGCATTTATGGGTAAAGTCAACAACCTAGTGCAAAACCTTGTATTGTGGTTCCCATTAGCTAGGCCTTTGAATCTGTTGATTGAGCCTTTTTGAAAGATAAAGCTTTATAAGATAAGCCGATTGCTCTACAAGGAAAAGGTGCAAATATTTCAGGAAAAGTATCACAGACTCTATGTGAAACTCTACACATTTTGCCCTATTTGTATTCACTGTGAGTTGACCACTAAAAGTGTTACAGCAGTCAGATAAACGACAACTGTCCCATTCTGTGAGAAGAACGATTTTTGTGCCTCTTCCCTTTGCCTTCTGTTACAATTGACCTTGTCAATGTTACTATCTACAGCTATCTACGGTTGACAGATGAGAGAACTGGTTTAGTTTTTTCTCGAATCCTATGAAAAGATTTGCTTATACCCCTGTGAATCGTATTGCAAATGCTACGGTTGACTGGTAGGTGAACTTTCCAATTTTCTTCTCCAAGAAGGAGGAGTCGGTGCCATTAAAGAACTGCATTACAAGTTGGGCAAACCCCGAGTTAATTCGACAATAAAGAAACAGGGATCAATTACCTAGATTGAAAGGTTAATAATCCAACTATTGCAACTAAAGGTAATCGAGCATATACATTGGATGTTAAGAGACGGGATAATTATTACCTGCCACTGAAGCAGACTGACAGTTTAGATGTAAGCTTCACTGTTCATTAGAGTAAAATGTTCTGCTAGTTCCTGTATAGAATACCGCTGTCCATCGCCTTTCCTTTATTATTTAAGTCACGCAGAACTATTGGATAAACTTCAAAATAAATGTCGATTTTCAAATCCATCGTTCTCCAAGTGGTATATGATTCGTGATGTGTTTTGGGTCATAATAAATAATTGTATATAAATATCAAATAAGTTTCGTAAATGTGGTTCAAGAAAACAAGAGCAAAATGAGATGGTTCCAATTTAATTTCACCCCAAATTCAATTAATTCAAAATTTAATAAATGTGTACACGCATTTAAAAAAAGTTGAAATTTCCTAATTGTGGAATTTCTTCTATTAAAACAATTGCAGAGAATGAAAATTCTATCATAGTGTTCAGCTTAATATGTGTTGATTTTTTTATGAATACTATTTGGAATAATGCTACGTCTCCTGTAAAGTGTAATTTCAATCCGCCCTGGTTCATGAAATGCCCACTAAGATCGCATTGTGTATTGAGTCGTGGGTGGATACAGCAATGCCTAGGTAACAGGCAGCAAGACAGAGAGCCCTGTATTAGTTCAAGTTGGGCGATTTTCTCGTTATTTTTTCATTAAAGCTGTCCACAGGAATCTGTACCCGATGCCCTTACGGCAAGTAGAAAGGGTTCATATTGCCCCATTAATTCTCACACCGTGGTGGGTGGATTACCTGAGATGCATGGCCACTGAGGCGCAACAAACGCTGTTGCAGCAGCTGGGACTCTGCAACACCTTGGCTAGTGCAAAGGTGTGGTTCCTTATAGAAGACGCATCCTCCCAAAGCAGGGTGAGATTCTCCAAATCTAGCCCTGCCACGTCGTTACCACTTTCTCCACACAGAACATCCGCTGTGTTCATATGGACACTGCTTCTTAGATCAAATTTATTTGGACAACATGATTTTGTGAGGTGACCCAGACTGCAAAGCTATTCAGCTAGCAAATCGGGGATCCCTTTTAACATATAACTTGAATTTATGGGTAGCGGATCCAGAGGGAGTCTGGGGGCACGTGCCCCCCCCCCCTCCCTCCTAGACCCCACCTCCAAATAAATTCTGGTCACCTCACTAAATCATGTTGCCCAAATACATTTGATCTAAGTATTCTAACATTAAATAAGCATTCTAATGCTCATACCACTTTAACTGGCTTAAGTTCACGATGTAATTTTGTAGCCAGCAAATTCCTTAGATATGTGCAGGTGACCCGTCACCGATTATATTGTCCGAGACCTTGGTGACCCGATGCGGTAACCACGCCCCCCGCATCTATTGACGTTACGTCACAATACATAATATTCCATTCACTCTCCAAATCTCCACTCCACGCCCATCTCCTGACCCGCACGCACGTCAGAAAATTTTTTCTGCTATTTTGCTGTGAATTTGTCAAATTTTTTCGACAACATGGGTCATTGCAGTCATTGTAACACTGTTCATGACGGTAAAACAGGAAAGAATTGTACGAGGCAAAAGAATAACGACATACCTGAGGAAATGTCTGCTTCTGAGAAGGCCGATTTGTTGACGGGGCGTGTCAACGGTTTGGAAGGCATGATGAAGTCGATCTTGGACATGGTCGAGAAGCTTGATAAGAAGTCTGAGGTTGCCAGTTCAAGTTCATCATCAGAGGTGCTATTCAATACTCGTACTTCTCGTTCAATGTTCAAGGATGATAATGACTCTAGACAGCGTGAGGAAAGTGTGGAAAGTTCTATTTACGAAATACCTGTGCGTCGTAGGAGGGCCAGTTCATCTCGGAAGCGAGTGGGTAGTTTTGACTGGGAGCAATTCCTTGAAAAGGGTGAGGTTATAGAAACTTTTGACACATTACTCTTATTGAATCTTCAACTTCTGGAGAAAATGATCGGTGATTCACGGCCTCATGATGAACTATTGGGTGTATTGTCACATTGCTTAACCATGACGGAGAAAAATTCGTCATCGATGTACACCCTTAAAGCTTCGCTTATGTACGATGCTGCTGTCAGGACCAGGGCCAACAAGAAGGGTTTGGTGGCGTTCGGCGAGACGAAACAGGAGGAAGTTCTCCGACATTATTCTTTTGAAAATTCCCGTCGGGCGTCAGCTACTAAAGCTTCTACTTCTTCGACAAAGAGCAGAAACTTGAAGGATAAAGTCTGCTTTAAATTTAACGGACAGGGATGCCTGAAAAACCCATGTGATTTTCCTCATCGTTGTTCTTCCTGCGGTGCGTCAGACCATGGCGCCAAGAGTTGTGTGACAGGGAAAACAAGCAAATAGGATGCGGTAGAGAATCGGGTAGGTGCTGGCGACTGTCAGATTGATTTTGAACCGGGTTTTGTCTTGGAGACGGAAACCTATGATATTTTGTCGAACTCTCCTTCTGTAAAGGCTTGTAACGGTGGCAATATGGAGGCCACAGTCATCGAGATCGACAATTCCATACCTTCGACAGTTGCTTATTCTCCTGATTCTCTTCCGGTAAATGCTTTTCAACTAAATGACCATGACAATTGTGTTTATACACCTATTTGTGATCGTATTGCAAAATTTTATCGTGACGGTATTTGTGATAATGATGAGGGGCTGATTTTTGTCTCTCCTACTTCTGCAAAAGGCCGTTCGGTCAAGGTATACGATAAGTGTTTTCATGGTAGTTGTAGTTGTATACATGTTTTGGGCGGATTACCTGTCCAGTTGAAGCCGTGCAGAGTTGCTGCTTCATTATTTTATCAAGGTTGTGATGTATTTACGAGATATCTTGATGTTTTCTACTATACAATTGACGGTATTGATGTGGTAGACTAGCCAGTAGAGGCTTATGATTTACCGAATTATTCTTCTATTTTAGAAGATTCAGCACGTATCAAAATGGATAAAATTGTTGCTAATGAAATACTTGAAGGTTATGTTTCGGTAGTAGAGGATAAACCTAAATGTATACACGCCTTAGGTGCGGTATTTAAACCTGACAGTAGTGTCAGGCCTATAACCGACTGTTCTCAACCAGATGAGTTTTGGGTAAATTTCCATTGTTCCTCTCTTATACGTTCTTTTTCGTATAAAAATATTGACGATGCTACGAATATGGTGAAACGAGGAGATTACATGTGTGTAGTTGATATAAAGTCGGCCTATAGAGCCGTTGCAGTTAATCCAGACCATGGTACACTCTGCGGATTTCGCTGGACTATTGATGGACAAGAGAAATATTTAACAGACAATCGCCTATGCTTTGGCTTACGTATTGGTCCCTGTGTATTTGACAACATTTCTAATTTCATTGCGGATTCTATGTATAAATTGTACGATGTGCGTGTGGTAAATTATTTAGACGACTTTTTCCTGGCATCTGATTCCCTCCACAACTGTTCCCTTGCCCGCAATACCCTGATATCCTTTCTTAGGTCTCTTGGCTTTTATGTAGCATGGCATAAAGTTACCACGCCAGCTACATCATGCATATACCTAGGATTTGAAGTAGATTCATGTGCTATGACAGTTCACCTTCCCCAGACTAAAATTGACAAGCTTCACCTTCTCCTGGACAATGTGAAAATGTCAAAGTATATTTCTAAAAAGGATTTAGAAAGATTATGTGGCTATCTAGCCCACTGTGCCTCTGTATTTAAAGGCGGACGTACCTTTTGTCGCCGTATGTTTGACCTTTATAAAGTGATGTTGTGTAAGAAGTTGCATAGATCAACAATTTCAGACGCCTTCAGGAGGGACTTAGACTGGTGGCACGCCTTCTGTAAAGTATTTAATGGCGTGGGTCTTTTGTCCAGGCGTGAGTACCATCTCCCAATGATTTTGGATTCTTCTAGTAGAGGCTTTGGCATTTTCATGGGATCCGATTGGATAGCAGGAGGTTGGGGTGTACACTCTATCCCATGGACTGATTCAACATGTAATCACATTGCTAAATGCCCATCAGAAAATGTTAAATGGGATAATATCAACGTTCAGGAACTTTTCCCCATCTTACTTGGCGTGAAAAGATGGAAGCATTTATTCAAGAATTGTAGTGTTCATTGCTTCATTGACAACACCCAGGTTGTGGCCATGCTTACGTCTGGCGTGAGCATCAATCGCACATGCATGCAGTGGCTATATGAACTATATTGGGTTATGTTTATCTACGGAATCGAATTAATTCCTCACTATATCAATACGAAAAATAATATTGTTGCTGACTTTTTATCTCGTCTACCATACCAAAAAGAGCCTGTAGACTATTCAATCATGATAGAGGCTGGTCTATGTTGTTTTAACGATGTATATTGTTGTAGGGATGGACAAATGGATGATCAGAGTCAAGGAACTTCAGTCGGCGTCTGTAGCCCCGTCCACTCTGCGTCAGAGGGAACGCCAGTGGACAGTATTTAAATCTTTTCTTCACTCCAATGGGTTGTCATCATCGCCTATTCGTCTAGATGCCCTATGTATGTACGCCGCATATCTATCAAGCTATATGAAAGTCTCTTCTGTGTCGACCTACTTAGCTGGCGTTATCTTCGGTGCTCGTCTAAGACTTATCGACTGCCCGGTGTTGTCTCACCCTGTGATTAAATCCGTCATCAGAGGTATTGGTAAACTTTCAGGGGCAAGTCCCACGCCTGCCAATCCTCTTCTGCCTTCACATCTTCATAAAATGTTTGCCTTTGTCAATACTTCGTCAAAGACTCAAGTTAAACTCTGGGCCATGATCTTGTTCTTATTCAGATCATTACTATGTGTTGGCCATGTTATTTCATCTCCTCACAGCTTATCAAGGAGAGACATTACGTGTTTACCATGGGGCGTGGTAATCAAAGTGTCATCATCCAAGACAACGGCCACGCCCTTCAACCTACCTTTGGTGAAGTTAGGTAAACGCCCTTTGTGTGCTGTATATTGGCTCTCAAGATTTTGGGCTTCATCACCTCTACCTGATTCATCTTTATTATTTGCCACAGCAAATATCCCCAAGCCTTCCTATGAGGAGGTAAAAAACTTTCTGTGTGACTTAGTGCGTAAAGCTGGCTTGTGTGGCGTGTATTCTACCCAATCACTTAGACGGGGAGGAGCGACTTATATGTCGTCAATTGGTGTTAATTTATCAGATATTAAAGCGAGAGGTCACTGGTTATTGTCGAGTGTGGATTCTTACATCGCGCCGGACTTGGACTTAAAACTTAAGGTGGACTCCTTCACTGCTGACATGCTGTCTTCATGATATCTTCGGTTTGGCCTGGTTTGGAATAATAAACCCCATGTTTATGTGGTTTCAGGCCATACCTGTGTTTATCCATTCATTCATCTATTATAATATTCAGCAAGTCAAGAGACACATATGTGCAGGTGACCCGTCACCGATTATATTGTCCGAGACCTTTTGACCCGATGCGGTAACCATGCCCCCCCGCATCTATTGACGTTACGTCACAATACATAATATTCCATTCACTCTCCAAATCTCCACTCCACGCCCATCTCCTGACCTGCACGCACGTCAGAAAATCTTTCTATGTATGTGTTTTGGGAATAATAAACCCCATGTTTATGTGGTTTCAGGCCATACCTGTGTTTATCCATTCATTCATCTATTATAATATTCAGCAAGTCAAGAGACACATATACATCGTAATTGAACGTATATAAAAGAAGTTTCTATTAATTTATGCTTATAGTCACTTCAAATGTATAAGAAATGTTAGTATGCACCATCTCTACCTTACAGAGCCACAATTTCAAAGCAAGTAAGGAATGACACGTAGGAAGGAAGTTTTCTCTTTCCCCTTGGTGACGGATTTCCCACAAGGGCTATTTTGTCATATAAGAATTTCAAGGCATGTACATTATTCCCCTCAATATATCCCATTCCTTGTTGTTTTCATTGATACTGCCAACAATTGGTATAAAACCATTAAATTATATATATGCAAAAATTATATTGTGCAACATTTTCTCGTGAGTGATATATTCATATCGAAGTTTGCGTAGACTGCCAGTCTACAATAAATATCCAGAGGGAGCAGCCTTGGTAAACAATCATCTTATAGGGCCTGTTGCACTAAGAGTGTGTCTTAAAAGCCTTTATGATAAAAAAGTTGATACATAAACTCATCGATTTGGGAAAGGTTTTAGGTCTCTCAGACTATTCTTTTTTATTTAGTATAATTATTTATACAGCAATCTTCAGTAAATGACAATTCAGTTGAATTATGAACAGGCATGCACAGTGTACATTGTGTTTAAAGTGGATAAGATAGATAAAATGAGTACTCGTGAAATCTTGTGAAACCTTTTCGGTGTAGGTATATATGAAAGGTATAGGAGTATCTGAAGTATTGAGTACCAACATTGTGTTTTTATTCAATGATTATTGAATATGCACAATGAATGAGTCAGAAGCCTCTACTCATTTCAAATCCTAGAGGAAAGGGTTTAGCCACCATGAGGTGCTGCCCTATGCACCAAGTGGACCGGAAAGAAACTAATTTCCATTTTATTGACCAATCACTGCCCTGTATCAGTGACCACACCCCAAAATTGATAGAGTGACATTGGACTCCGACCTGGGGTTACATATTTCCAGATGTCAACCCAACTTGCACTTTGGATTTTAGCTTGCACACCAAAATGAATTTACTCACTATTTTGACCAAAGATCTCATATACTATGGGTTATATAATTTTGATATCACCAGGGATTAGGAAGGTTAAGAAGTACCAGATACCAGAAAATTGAGTAGAAATTCCGTTACTTGTGAATGAAGGCCAGAAGAGTGAGAAGTGTCACTTTAATAATCAATAGAGGTGATTTAAATATGGGCTCACAGGCAATAATTGAAAACATATGGTCTTCTAATCAGTCCTTGTTCTAATTGGTTAAACGCTAGGAAACTAATACTTGATGATCTAATATACTCTGTCGTGAGAGAAGAGGGAGATACTACCATTGAGTGGTCAGGGTAATCAGGTTAATCAGGTATGATGGTTTGGACAGCATGGAGATACTGCATGGCCTTGGTTTGGGTTTGGTTAGTTTGATTGCATGAGATTATCATGTATTATGAAAATGTGCTCAATAAAATTCATCAAAAAAAAATTGAGATTGATTAATATTTGATTGTTCTTGAGGAGTCTTTTGAATCAGTCGTATAAGGGAGTGCTTTTTTATGTGAGGGAGTTCCATGCCTTCGCACCCTTGTAGCAGGGGCGTGTTTTAGAGTTTATGTGCTTGGCATGTGAAGTGGTAGGCTATACATACATGTTCTGCGGGGGTGATTCTTGTGTGGATGTGGGTGTTGGAGGGTTTGTCTCATGATCACCAGTACATAAGGCATAATATAAGTGTTTTGCCCTCCTTTGCTCTATACCATAGCTTCCAGTCCTAGGGATGGAAGTATTTTGGATGTATACTGTTTGTTGTAAGTGTAATGATTCAAACTGCTCCTGATTGGAATCGTTTAAGTTTGTGTGTGCTAGCCTGTGTCGAAAAATTGTATATTGTTGTATGCAATTGGTTCAGTGGAATCACAGCTTAGTTGTTTACCATACAGTCGTATAGTACAACGGGCCCTCAGAGTACCAAACATGTAACAGGGACCTCGGGGGTCTAAGTTCTAAGTTGGGCAAACCAATCAATTCCCATCTAGGTCACCAACAATATTTGTCAGTAGAGCCTAGCCGTTTAGCGTGGAGTAATAGACAGATACAGTGGACATACATCAGCAATATTAATATTTTATTAATATAATTATATCAAAAGAAAGTTCAAGTTGTTTTAAAAGATAATCAGTGACAATATTTACATCATACATAGTACTGAAGTTTATAATCTCACATAAATCAGTATGTTGCATATGGATAGTCAGAGTATGGGATGTGGTTCAGCTAATCAAAGAAATGTAAAACAAAAACTAAGATATTTCTGCTGCCACTTATACCTTTGTAAAAGGGTAAACAAGAAACAATACACATTGCAATACAATCATGATATAACACTGTAAATATGTATAACAATGTGTCGTTATTCAACCAGGAGGGGGGGGGGGGGGTTTAGTAGCCCTGTGTGTATAGTTGCCCTGTTGTAAGGTCTTAGAGATCGACGCGATCTTGACGAGGAAGTAGGTAATATAGGCTGAAGGGTCACGAAGCAACTGCCGATCTACTAAACTCTGAAATCGGCCCAGATAGTGATTCTAAAGTGTCAGTGGGTGGTCAAGCAAGGCTGTCCCGGGATCTATATCGTATAAGCAATGTATTGGGAATGTATTGGAGTCCCAGCTGGCAAAACTAGTCTTTCCAATATTAGCACCACTATAAATGGAGAATTTTTAGTATTATTCTGAAATCATATGACCGGGTTCTGAGGGCAAAGTTGCTGGAAAAGGACACAAGGGATGCTCTTTTGGCATGCATGCACCTTGGCTCATGCCTCCAGTCAGTATGGATCCACACAGGGGTCTCTCCCACAAACTTCCTTGTCAGGCAGAATCAATGGAATGAATCCATTGTACTTTATTAGGTGGTTTATAAGGGTGGTAGACTTTTAGTATACAATCTCTCGGCTTCACATCGGGGTTGTACACCAAACAGTGCACTAGTAGGCCCTCAACGTTGGCCATGTTGAGTAGCTTTCAGTAAACAAGCCAATACCTCGAAACTATATTGCCAATTTCGTGTAATCTTACCATTTGTGTAAAGCTATCGAACCGAACCGAACGAACCAATAGTAACACAATTCAATAGTTAGAAAAGGTTATCAACATGCCTTCCCTCCCATAAGCAGCCAAGGTGGAACGACTCAGGTTGACGTGATCGAGTGATTATTAATAATCATTTGCTCCAACATTATAGTAGGGATAACAAAGGCAACAGGTCCTCCATAAAGGAAGCCTATTATCCTTGATTACATCCCCTGCAGAAGCAGCCTACCTTCTAACCTGACTTCTAGCCTGGTGCCAAACTTTGGTTGTTTTCTTTAATTATGGGAGCTGTTAAGCAACAGCACAGTTTATAGTCAGCCTAAGTCGTATCTAGATACATTGGATTGTGTCTGAGCAGTTGGTGAGATGCATACAGCTGTCCCCATGCAAAATATATTATGTAAGAGTACATATTTCAACACCAAATTAAAAGTTTTCCCTTGGCCCATGTTTACTATAAATGAAGTCACATGAATCAACCCATTAATTCAGAAATATTGATGTTTTTATTAAGTGTCAGTTGATTGGTTCATCACGTTCCGATTTTTCGACTTGTAGTGTGTCTTCAATCAGGGTTCATTCAGGGTTTATTGCTAACAAATGTATGGGGCCTCCTACTATTTTCTGTGTGCATCAGTAAATTCGATATTGACTCCTCAACTCCCCAGCCAGCATCCACTCCTTCTGCGACTCCCAATAAATTCAAATTTAACAGTCCCCAGTTAAATTTCCGAGACGAATTCTGTTTTTTACAAAGTTAATACAGGTTAAAATTAGACACCTGCAAGGATGTTATGCCATGAGAATATCTACAGTGTGTAGGCAGACATGAGGGCAGAATAAAAACTTGATTCAAAATGTTTAACCGCAAACGGCTCCCAAATCATCCCATCCAAGGCCTACTTACGATGCTGCTAATGACGATTGATGGGTTGGAGGTGCTTTTCCCCAGGGTCCTCTCAGGCAGATAAAGAGCAGTCCAGGCCTGTCCAACAAGCCTCAAATTCTAGGTATGGTGGAACAACGTGTACTTTCAACTTTATTTTAAACCTATTATAAATACCTAGTAATCGCTTTGATTTATTCAACTTTTTAAAAAATCTTTTTTAACATTTTTTTAGACGACATGTTTTGCATGAAACAGAAGTAATAAAGGTTTAGTTAGATGATTACTAATCCATTAAATCGAGTTCTTGGAGAGGGTCACATTGAGGTTTATGTATGGCAAGGCCCTGTCAAACTATTGGTACTGAGCCCTGAACCCGAGTAGCTCTATTGCCAATGGTTCCTGTCCACTGCAGTCCAATCTATTCAATCCTTCCAGTGCCACACTACACCATATATGTTCCTCAACAACTTTTGTTAACAATAGCACCATTCCGCTATGTCGGTTAATCTGTCATGCCTTGTCACCATTGTCTCATGTCTTATGCCAAGTTGGTTTAGGCAGACCTTTCTTTAAGAGGTGTCAGGAATCAGTGGCTAGGTTATATTTGCTACCCCAGAGAATGACGAGGATAGGTAGAAATGTAATGAAAGGAGGCAGAATAACAGATCCTCTAGCAAATCATAAACGTAGAGGCTATGGATTTAAAACACCGCTAGAGCTTAATGATTCAAGTTCAGGTTCATCCTATACTTTCTGCATTCTCCCTACACATGTTCTAGAGATCTCCCCGAACTTTCTATATTTACTAGATTTGAATTTCAAAATAATCATTGGTATAGTCTATTGCAGGACTATTAGATTATTAGCAAGAAGGAACACTAACCATAGGAGAACCATAGGAGGGCTTAATAACATTATTATTCACTGTCAATAATTATATTAACTGTATTGTGCATTTATTAACTGTCATTAATCATTTTTCTGTAATATGCATTTTTCATTATCATTTAAGGGCCACCTGGCAGACCTACCCTGTAGGAGGTCATGTCCTTTTCATGAATACAAACTATATACATGTATAATGAATACAAATTGAATATATATTAACCGAATATACATTAACCGAAATTAATTACAATTTAGAGACCTAGAAACTGACCCTTTTGGTCCTAGAAATTTCCCTCTACTATACTTCTTAATGTTTTCTACGATACGAAATTCCTTCATAAGTGTTGCGCCATATGAATTACCATTATTCTTTCCTTCCAGTAACTTAGCAAAATGGGCTCAAACTAAGGAACAGAAATTCCCCACGTATGTTTCATGTTGGTTTGTCTAGTTATGTTTATTCATTCAAGCATTTCATATAGTAGACACTATTCCCGACTCATCCTGTTATACTTATTATGAGTATAGCCGGATTCAAAATTTACCAAGATTTACAATGCAACATAATCAACTGGAACTATGGGTCCTAAGGAATTTACATATAATCAGCTATTTTTGTCTTGCTTAGCAGGTGCATGGTATGGAATGTTTCAGGGAAGGAATTAATAACTAATCTTAATGAGGTAATTACGTAGATTCAATTCACATTTCAGACCGTTTTCTCATGGAAAATTGGTAGAGGTTGTGCTTTGGGTGAAAGTTCACTAGCTTCATAGAACTTTTGTTGCCCACCAAGGAGAAGAATATATAAAATATGTGTAATGACATGATCAAGTGACTGTGATAACATTACTAACATCATATTTGAGTAGATGGTGTTCTCAGTAGTTCATGCTTGGCTGCTGCCAACAATGGCAGCTCATAGGATAGGCTCTGTAGTTATTTTACCTTTTAGGGTAATTATTAGAAGCCCCAAAACCGAACTTCTCAATGAGACCGCGACTTGTATTAGATGTTTTATGGTAGGGATGTGTGTATGCATCGCTTGAAATATGGTTGCCACCTTGATGAACCTTTTTTCTGAAAATAAAAAAGCGTAGTTTCCTGCTGTCTTTAGAGAGTAGGCACGGAGTAATATTAGTTATTGATTACCAACATGCATCAAAGACCGATGCCAGCTGTAGTTTTTATATGTGAGGAAAAAGCAAAAGATTCAGTCTGATCTGCAACATCTGTGTCTTTTTTGTTCTGCAAATGCAAAAGCTTTATGCTAGAGATTAGCTCTGTATCCGCTATAACCTTAAGAAGCAAATTCAGTCATTCCTCTACAGGAGAGAAAGGGGGTTAAAAGGGGAAAATGTAAGATAAGAAAGAGAGAAAAGATATGAATAATTGTTAACGAATTGGTTGCAGGTACAATATTCTAAGCGACTGAAACCAACCAGTTAGTTAACAGATGTATTATATATATATATATATGTTTCAATCATGAAAATAGATAGAAAATCGCGTCATAAATCTGAATTTAGTAAAAAGAAAATCACATTGGTTACCATGACAACACCACTCACTCACTCACTAGGCCTACTCACTAGTGAAATACGCACTCCCTCTAGATATATGTTGTTTTCAGAGCAATGCGTGTATAATAATCTGTGTTTTATACAGTTGTTTCTATTCTCCAATTGGACATCATTTAGTGGTTTGACTTATGCTTTGTCTTTGTAATTATTAGCCTTTGTATCGTGGGAACAATCAGACATGGTCTCCACCAGTAATCTATACAATGACCCGACGCATGGCTGCACAGGAGTAGCATTGATTAACTGAATATTAATTGCATGCAATAAGGAATTGGAATAACAGCTGAGCCACTCCCTGAAAAAATCAAGATTGATGGAATTACGTTTGATCCAATTATTTTGCCTCCATGAAGATTCCCTATAAAAAGCGTTTGATGGCTTGTTTACATCACTGAGGAAGTTATTTGCTGGGAAATCTCTAGTTGTATGTAATGTGTCTGTCTAGTGCCTAACATAACTGAGCACAATATCTAATGCTTCTTAAGAGGGATCCCTAATGACAATTTATATATATATCTATATAGTATATCTCCACACTAAGTATAAGAACCACATACTAGTGCTGAATGGTAATACATTCAAATAGGACGGATTGGATTGTTCTGGCCAGTCAAACACCTTAAGCTTGAAGAGCTTCACAATCTCTTCCGCAAGGTAAGCGGCTCAGTGTATCCATGGCCCCTTCTTAGTTTATTGCCTCCACATCGTTAAGGAAGTAAATATTTTTGCAGACGTACTGTTGCACCTGTACAGTTGCCTTCAAAGACCTGACGAGGTGTCATGAATATATATATGCTCACAGGTTAAAAAGTGGTTTGGGTGAGAGAATTCTTCGAGCTATTCTTTATAAATGATTTTAAGATCTAACATAATAAAGCTGATATACTGCTGACGTATATGTTCCAACTTCTGTGAAATTGTTTTCATATCCTCTTTATGTTGCTCCTACATGATTATGAAGGTTGAGAGACAAATCTTGTCTAATAAGGATGCATGTAAGGAGGAATAGAAAAAGGGTTCTAAGTTTCTGACACACGAGAGGTTTTAAGCTTCTGTGACATTTTCATCTGACTTTATGAAGCTGTTCTATTTTACCTTAGTGGCACTAAACCTCAAGCTTACATATCATTTCTCATCCTTATATTAAGATGACTTTAGCCTTTAATGTATTCGTTGATTGTATGTGATAAATGTGGTTCTTGATGGATGATGTCAGTAAGATCAAAAGGTCAAACAGAGAAGGACGTGAAACATTCTGATGTTGTATTTTTGCCTTTTTTATTGTGGGCTGGTTTTGTCCGTGATAGGATTTGAAAGATGGTGACCGCATAATTGTAAAGGGACGAGACCCTACGCGGATGAGTGAAAAGAAAATATCGAAAACACACAAAAATATAAGGGAGGCTGATTCTTGAACTTTAGTTGTGTAGAAGCCTAGAGGACAGGATATCTTAAATAAAACCTTTTAAAAACAAAAAAAGATGACTTTAGCAGGACTTAAAAATGTTTTTAAAACTAATTTTTGTGGAATTCCGATAATAACTTTCTAGATTGTGTCACACTAAAGAAGCCCAGAAAACAGATGAGGATGTATTGTCTTGGGTAAACTTGTAGTAAAGGACCTGCAGCATAGCTCATTAGCTATGCTAAGCATAAGATCAGTGTTACCTATTTAAACCATCGATTTTCCAATCAACACCAGCTAACAAAAATTCCTGGCTCAGCCCTAATACAGTATGATGTATTACTCCCATCTGTCATCCTGTAAGCTTACTCTTGATGACATGTACAAGTCTATTATATTCAAGAAATTTGGGGAAGATCCCATTAAATCCATGTTGGTAATTGCCTGTCCATTTTGTCTATTTGCTTCGAACTTTTCGGGGATGGATATTATACCCTAGAGTACATTCAAAAACCATAGAAACAAGTCGGAATATCCGACCCAACAGACTCTATTTGTCAAGGAATACAATGAAGACTGCTGATTGGGTCTGGCACATGTGGGCCATATTGAAATCCAAGATGGCCACCATTGAAGACATTCTTTTGCTCATAAGTTCCTTATTAGATGTCATAGAGTCTTGGTTTTGGTGTCTACACCTAGGTTTCCATGGTCAAGGAATACAATGAAGATTGGGTCTTATTGGGTCTGATCGGGTCTGGTATGTGTCAGCCATACTGAAATCTAATATCTAAAAATTCCCAAATTAGATTTCATGATGACAACTTCTTTAAACAAATTTTTCCTTTTGGCATTATTATTGTTATGTCACAGATATTTGATACTTAGCTATGTTTTGTTATATGGGCAGTTTTTTATTTGTCTGAGTTGATATAACATGTGGTTTTATTCATAGTTTGCTCCAGTAAAAGCAATTTATTAACTTAAGCACAATAATGGATACTCTTCTTTTACACTAGATATTTCCTTACAACATGCATTACCTGTAATAGGCCAGCAGCCAATGGCCAAAAAAAGCCATTATTTAAGAAGTTACCCCTACCCACCGTATAACAAGCTAAATTTGAGGTATTTTGTGTAGAATTTCATGAATTTTCCAAATTTGAAGAAAAAAGTTTCCGAAAAAGTGGCAAACATTTTCAAAGTAGCCTGTTTCCATGGGTTTCTAGGGTTATTTTGTATTTTAGCAAGAAATAGGTTTTTAGTGTCCCATATCTACACTTTAATCAGCATTGTGACCAAAGTAGGGAATAGTGATGGTGTATCTAAGGGTTATCATTTCTTTTCGGATCAATGACTTTGATCAAGGTCAAGGTCACCAAATAGGACCTTGAAATATAAAAATAGCAAACTTCTGGGATGTGACATTCTTTTTTCTCTCATGAAAATATGGCAATAAAGTAAAAAATGGTGACCTAATGCATACAAAATAATAACTGACATTAGGGGAAAGAAAAATAACCCATTTCTGGTATCATTGGAAAGTCTGTTGCCATGGTAACCAAGCCTTACTTTTCATTCTATGCTAAATTTTCCAAATGGCCACGATCTTGGATTTCAAGATGGCCGGGACATGCCAGACCTAATTATGCATCTTCATTGTATTCCTTGGCCCTGAAAACATATGTGTAGACACCAAAATCAAGTTTCTATGATAAAAAATTAAGGAGTTATAAGCCAAAGAATGTTTGGAATGGTGGCCATCTTGGATTTCAAGATGGCCGACACATGCCAGACCCAAATAGATATCAAGTTTCTATGATCAGTAATAAGATAGTTATGGGCATAAATATGTTTGGAACGGTGGCCATCTTGGATTATTCAATATGGCGGCCAAGATGGCCGACATGTTTTGGGCAACATTGATTTTCATTATGGGTCCTGACGATTCCAAAAATGTATAGTTTTCACTTTCTCCATCAAAACCCTACAGGGCAACTTGACGGACCTTAGTCTCGGATTGTTGAGATTTCTGGGTATTTACTAGTAAACTATGTGAGAGCGGACAACTAGATGTTTCCGGGCCGGTGACCACGGTCCTTGTTTAGCAACGTGTTGTTTCCGGTCTGTTGAACACGGCTGGACACTTGAGCTATAGTCACACAAGCGGGCTTGCTGTCTTGCCATTATGGAAGTTAATAGCAAATGTGAATGGGGCAAAGATATTTGAATTCGATTTAAGGCACTGTCATCAATTTTCGTGACTTGTAGTGTGTTTAACTTTGCAAGTCTCCCACTATGAAGTCCGCGTGCACCCACCTGCCCTGACTGCGTGCATCTGCACTATACTCTCCAGCTGCGCGCTCCTTCTACTGCGCCCATCTGCTCCACACTCCCAGCAGTAGTAAGGCTTGTTGGTCTCCGGTTGTGTTTGTATACCAGTACTTCCTGAACGACATTTTCTAATTTGTTTCCACCCTTATTTTAACATTTTATCAATAGAAACTAGAAGGGAACATGTCTGACAATGAATTCAAGATCAAACAAATTGATGTTGCCAGCAAATAACCATATTTAAAATTATTAACTCAGCATCTGCTGAACTCACATACAGTTCCAAACACAACCAATCCTAAGTGGCGCTTGCCATGGGGAGAGCTTGTGTTATGCTGGGAGCTCTAGGACCATTCATTATGTGTCCCTGGGGGAGATGGGCACTTCTCAGGAAACGTCGACAGAGTTCCTGTACCTGTATTTCATGATAATGAGTCATTTAGAAAAAAGATAGCTTGTTATCCGACTGGATTTAGTTTCACTCAATGCTGATATATATGGGCATTGAATTTAAGCCAAAGCAGAGAGAATTCTTTTCATATTTGGCCCGAAATGCGGGGAAATCTATATTTGATGAGAGTTTTTCAAGCATTATAAATCACAAGAAAACCAAACCCATACATATTGCATAGGGTCGATTCCAGAAATTTAATTGCAATGTTGATGTTTTTCACTATTTTTTTGTTCATGCCCTATGGCCTAGTTGTCAATTCTGATCGTATAAAACTGTTAGTGTTAAGCAAGACTCCTTGAAATCATAAATAGGGGTCTTTTTTAGCATAAGATTGTCCGCGTCCTATATATAAACTATTAGGTGCATTCACACATCATATAGCCTCATACTTACACATCGCGCAACTCTTACCGGCACAAACAACAGCAAAAATCCATCCATTGATGCCCGCACACACATTGCACACAGTACATAACAAGCCTAGCAACACCTGTATTGACGCAGGAGTTGCCACTATCACAACCGCAGCGCCACCTGCGAACTACCCCGATTCCCATCTCAAATAATAGATAATGGCACTATAATAGGTATTTACAGGTATTTTTGCAATATTTGTGTGTCTGTTGTGTTCGGGGACAACCCAGAAAATAAAATATTTATTATAAAATGGTAAATAAATATAAATATAGGCCTGAGTTTTATCAAGTTAAATCGATATATGTAGTATGAAAGTAGAAATAATAGTTAAATTCCATAAAAATTGACATGTGTTGTGTTTGGGGACTGGGATAGCATAGTGTTTTTCCTTGATCCAATAAATTCATGTTTTTTAATGAGATAATAATAAAAATAGGTAGAACCTGGGGGAAAACTCATGAAAATTGGGAGTTATCTGTTAAAAGAGCAGACAACATGAAATATTTAATTTCATATGAGTTAGCAGGGAAAACTTTGGAATAGAATCAGCAGTGAAGCAAACGTGGGTAAAGGAAGAGGATTTTCTTTTTTTTAAATATTTTTATGTATATAGAAATGAATAAATACATGAATATCATATAAATTAGTTATTTCTTAACTAAATACAACAGAACTCATGTAAATCTAAATGGATAAGGATGAACTAGTGATTGGGGCATATACTATATGAACCCAGTCTAGACATAAAATTAGCCCTCCCCTCCCTATACATGCTGACCAGCATGGAGAGCGAGCAGCAGTGTTTAGTCCAGTCCATTTTGGGTGGTGAGTGAGGGGTGGCCGTTGTACCATGAATTGGAGGGTAACTGATGCAGCGAACTGAGAGTGAATTGTTATTGTTGTTTTTCAATTTGGAAGTGATGGTGAATCCCAACAATTCAAGACTAAAGCAATTAGATCCTTCAGTTGTAGTGGGGGTTCGTTGTCTGTTTGCCCGGGACCCCACCTCGGCTATCGCCTCGGTGGGGGTCCCTAAGCAAACAGACAACGAACCCCCACTACAACTTCAGGTTCTAATCGCCCATTAGAAACCTGACTAAAATAAACCCTGATCAAATTGATTAGGGAACATTCAGATCGAAATGTAAGAATACATACCATAATGGAGACCACATGGACACACCGCTGGTATGAAACAGATTGGTGTGTTTATGCATTGATAAGGCAAAGTAAAACATAGGAGATAGGAGATTGATTAATGGTTCTTGCAGTCATGTGCATAAAAAGGTGGTCTTCAACAACGCAGAGAATAATTGGTAGCGATAAAAAGATTCTTATTGAACTGGAATAGTCAAGAACTGAGTGTAATGAGAAAGATGTTCATCGGGAGGTATCTCACATGAATCAACTGTGTTGTGTATAGAATGAAAAAAGGTACTGCAATGCTTTCTTTCAAACCATTTCTACATTAGTATTCCAAGATTCTCATTTGTTGGGACGTATAGTGTCATAAGTGAAGGCATGGATGTGGCTATTTCAGAAAAGAGAATTATTTTAAAGCATAAACGCAATAAACACACGTGTACCCGTACAGAGTTGTGTGTTATCGTCAAATAATCTGTATTTTTACCTCGATATTTAAAATCCAAGTTATATTTTTGATAAATATAAATGCACGGTAGTAATTAAAAGTTAATCAGCTAAATTAGCAAGTACTGGTAAATAGGTTGGTTATGTTTTTATGTTTGGCTTTGCTGACCTGTGATGACGATGTGAAGATGACATACTCTCCAAATAATTAACATGTGTAATTATATGTTTATACAAAAATAATAATTATGACTGTTCACATCCAGTAAATACTCGTTAACCACCTGATATCATATGACCCTAACCATAATCCCACCCTGAAAGCATCGAGTGAATACCTTGCTACAATTGCCTCTAATCCTCGAATCACATTTGTAAAAGTCCTCTGATGAGGTTCATATATGCCAGATGCGGAGAGGCACTGCTCTCTTAGCTTTCTCGCTAATTACATTCTATTTACCGTCTACTTCCCTTGAGCTCTCATGATGTCTTTCTGTCTTGTAGCAACAATTATGGAACCAGGATTCGTCACTCCTCTGCAACATTGGTAATGCACACGTTGCACTTTTGTTAAATTAAAGATATATGTTTATATACCAAACCTATCGTATATAATGACGATTCTCAATGAGAGAATGACAATGGCATTTTTTTGTTGGTGTTTAATGTCCTGAGAAATATATTATGTCTTCCTAATCGCAGTGCCAATGGACAGCTCGAAATCAATCGTCCTTTGGGAAAGAGCTAGAATATGATCATAGATACCTTGGAATTATTCATACCAATGCAGGCAAATGTTATGATTATGGAAATAGAGGTTGACGAGTCTGACGAGCTAATCAAAATATTTATGACTACAAATTCTAGAATATCCTCACTTAATCTAGTGCAATGATCTTGTTGTAAATGAGTATTGATCTCGGTGATGGGTATAGGTCAGGAGAACACAGACTTTCGTTTGTAGCCCAAATGCTATCTTTTATCCTTTTGTTTGTTTGATCGTTTTTTGTCTTTGACAAAAATAAATATGATACTTCATAGTGTTATTGGTATTGGTATTGGTATTGGTATTTAGGGGTAATTGTGACCTCATCACATGATATGCTAATGAGCGTGATGTGAACTAGGTCACACATTTAACCCTAACGTAACCGCCTCACCTCACCTCACCCCACCAGCAAATGGCGAACATTCATAGACGAAAGACACAGTGTGTGATTGAAAGTGATGAACAGTGATGAAGATGTCCAAATGACTGACCAGGCACACAGCTATGAACATTTATTATACATGCATTTCTCTGAAAACAACGTATCTAGAGTGATTTACGCATAGTGCGTGTTTCACTAGTGATTTACGTGGGCTTGTCATGGCAACCAATCTGGGTTTTTTTACTAAGATTACCGGTAAAAATTCAAATTTATGACTCGATTTTTTTCTATTTTCACGATTGAAAGCATCCATATAATATAAAGCTAGAGCGATTTCTAGGAAAGGAGGTAGAAAAGAAATGGTAGAAAGAAGGTTTTCTTTGTCCGGAATGTTCTTCAAATTTGTTGTATTACAAACCACTTTACTCATGTGTAGAGGTCTATTCCCCCTCTCTGGATGTCGTCGTATGTGGTTTGTGAAGATAATTGGGGTAAAAATGTGATTTTGAAGCCTTTTTTAAATTGCAATCTCTACACTCTATTTATAGCCTGGGAAAGCCCCTGTGAGATACTACGTCATTTCCCACAACCTACGTCCAGGGAAACCTAACTAAAGTCATTACCACAGGCTAAGGATATAGAATACTGTTATATTATAGCTATTTTGTAGAGCTTAATATTAACAGATGCACGCCAGTCAGAGTCTCGGTTCATTGTGTCTTTATTAAAGCTATGTGTGGTCAAGCATGGCTTGACCACGTGACCTTCCCCTGCTACCAAGGTTACATCATAGGGTAGCCGGGGTCACTGTATGAGGGGGTTACTATCCAAATCCAGATTACATATCAATATATGACAATACATTCCACCAATACGTTCTTTAGCCTGTGGTAAAGACTTTACATGCTGAGGAGTGGGAGAGTGAAGAATTTTATGTTTTACATTTTCAAGGTAATTTTCCAAGCTCTTTTTTTGTGGTTGATTCATGAGCAACAGGGGAAGTTGAAGGGAAAGAAGAGGAGGGAGAGGATGTAGGGGAAGGGAGAGAGGGGAGGGAGAGAAAGTGGGGAGGGGGAGCATGAGGAAGAGGGGAGGGAGAGGGGGTATCGGAGATGGGGTATTGTATTTAAGATTTTTATTCAGCAAATAAACATTATGTAACATGCAGTTACACTATTCTCGGAGTTTGCTGGTGTTCATACAAAAAGGTAACAAAATATTTATCAGTCATTTCCTATATATATCAAAGCAAATCACTATGAATAAGAACAGTATTAAGAGGCTCGCACATTAGGCAGTGTTAACATGAGATAATCACAGGTAGAAAGGTATCTAACTAATCTTTACAAAATTGTAAAAATACCCCCCCCCCCCCACAGCGTTGTGTCTGATACAAATATTCCAAAAGGGTGGGTGGGAAATGTTGGGAGGGAAAAACAGGTATGAAAGTCAGAGAAGAGGGGAAGGGAAAAGAGGGAGAGGAGGAAGTGTGGGGAGAGAGGGTGACCGTCCAGAGGACGGGTACTTTGCTAGTGTATAATAAATCTGTTAACTAACTTGTTGGTTTCAGTCGCTTAGACTATTGCACTCGTTGCTACGCAACTTGTGCAATATTCACACTCCTTCAACCAACTCGTTAGTTAACCTGTATATAATAATACGACCAGAAAATGAAACCAGAAGTTCATCTATTTTAATAAAGACATCAAGAAAGCCAGGACAGTCAAAATGCTACCCTATTCGCGGACACTTAGTGCTACACTAACCTCCATAATTAACTGAAACAAGATGTATAGCAAAGATCCTGTTGCTTCACTGTTTTCGACCTAAAACCCTTTATTCAATGGTAAAATACTGTTTATCAGCCTAAAACCAATGGTGTCAAACGAAAAACTCAGGTTATCAATGTAAAACTCTGTTTGTCTAACTGAAACTAATGATATCAAAGGAAATTTTCCCCGGAATTTTCTCTAAGTCGAGCAGAAACACTGTTATGGTCAGTTCTCACGAACTGGGTACACAGGGGGTATTTTGGGTTAAAAGTTAAATGTATTGAAACTACTTGCCATATTGTACATGTGACCAGCCAAGCAGAAAGGGGACTCCAGGACCAAATTTTCGAATTTAGGTTATTATAGATCCTGAATCTGCATGTCCTCCTGAGTTAATAACCAAAGAAAATAGTTGAAAATTCCCAGAATTTGCCGAGATATGGGCAATGACAGGGATGAACAGAATTAAGGGGAAATGAGCATTATAAAAGTGAAAGAATTTTGTTGATACTCCAAACATTAGAGAAACTTTCAAAGTTACCTCCCTCTAAGAATTACTAATGAAAACATTTGTGACAGTGACGTCATGAATATGATGTGACGCCTAGCGGGAATACCAGGAACTATAACTCCCGCGGGAAGGTACCTTTCTGCTTGGCGGGTCACATATATATATTGAAGGATTCATAACAAAAATTGGGAACATTGATTTAAGAACTGTGCATTTTGGTGGGGAATCCATTTTCTAATGTTGCCACCCTGATGTTTTTGGAAAGAAACATTGTAGAGGTAATGTGGTACCCATTGCTTCAGGCGACTGGGTGGCATTGCCACCCCGACCTAGGGACCAACCAGCCTCACTAATTAACACTCCTTACCCTCTCTGTGGGACTTCTAGAGCATGTCACGGTTAGCGTCCCCATGCTTCCATCCGTCACTTTCTCCCGCTCCTCCAGTCATTTTAGACCACCCCTATAGCCCCATTTTTTAAAATTTCAATATTTTTGTTCATATTATTGTATCTAAACATTTGGGTGAAAATTGGAAGACAAATTATTTTTCTATTTTCAAGCACTTCATTTGAAAATCATATTAATTTTTTGTCACCTAAAGTTCAGGGACATGGCCTTGTTCTAATCCTTGTAGAATATTCATGATTTCTCAAAATCAATACTTTTGTAATGATTCTTAAAGTAAAAATACATAGCTTTCTGTTTATATAGTTTTAATTCTTAAGCCCTTCCTTTGGCCTGGACGAGATATGACTAAGCCGACAGGCTGATCCTCAGCACCAATTACATCATACCCGATACATTGAAGAACGCTATAGAGAGAGAAGCGCCATTTTATTGCCCATTTTTCAACATCACTATAGAAATCATCAATGATATTCACATAGTAGGATCATAAGAAATTTTCCTTGAATTTGCGCCCATAACCTATATGTCACAGGGGCGTCGGGAGCTAATTTGAAGTGGGGGGACAAGTTATAAGTTTGACCTTTTTGATCTTTCAATCATTCATCAAAAGCCAGAACATTGTTATGGATTATAACATGATCCATATGGATTATAACACGAACCAAAAATGCATTCTTATAGGATACACATTGTATCATATTAAACAAAAAGAATGATGTTAAAGTCAAACTACAATGATATCAAATTTGATTAAAACAACAAATGTATATTTTCATTACGATTTGAAGACATTTTTTAGCATAACAATTTGAAACCAGAATTTTGTAAAGGTTTCAAAATTATAAGCATTCACTATTTGTTCATATTTCTCCCACCATCTCACTTTCATATACCTAATTGACAGACAGTTATCATTCGATTGACACTACACTAATCAGGAATGTAGGCAGGGTTCTCACCAGAAATATTTGACAGCGTAGCGGGGGTTACACACCATCTAGGGGGGTCATGCGCCCCAGGAAAAGCTTGAGGAAAATGATGCTGTTTTAGGGTGTTTTGCTGATTACAAGGGCCATCACTCAATCCCTTAAACATTAAAACGTAAACTCATAGTTTACATGATTAGAAGGTGTTATGATAAGGTAAAGAGTGTGTGCATCATGATAGTAAGGAAGATTGTTCAAAGTTTCTCAAGTCCATTGATGAAATCAAGATTCGGAATGACAGGCTTTTAAATGTCAATAGAGCACCTATTAGACTAGAAACTTGTTTAATTAAAAAAAAATCATTGTCAGTTTATCCTGAATGTTGGGATGAATCACTCCCGCCTCTATAAGTCTTACCAATTTTCAAATTTAAGGGATCTCTCACGATTGATTTGGTCTGGAAAATACACACCCACATGTTTATCTGAATAGATCTGAATAGTCTTAATATTGGAGATTTTTCGGTATTTGATAAGCAATTTAAATGATAAGATTAGACCGGAGGATATTTCCCTAGATGAGATTAGTATTTTGAATCAAATTCTGTCCGCTATGTTGTCTCAGAGACAGCATAGCGGCCGTTTTGCAGTGTAGCGGGGACGGAAGACAGCGTAGCGGGCCGCTATGCTCAAAAAGGCTGGTGAGAACCCTGGTAGGAAGCAGGGGGGGCCACAGGGGCCATGCCCCCCCACCAATGAAAGTGGGGGGGGCCAGAGTATGGTTTGGCCCCCACCATCATTTAAGCTTTGTATCAATTTTCTAAATGCTAAAAAATGAACCAAAGACTCCACCAGATATATAGACTGCCCTCTATCAGTTATATAAAAGCCAGTTAAGTTCTGTAACCTTTGCAGTGTTTCATAAGCATAGGGCTTATTTCCTCATTTTCATTCTGAAATTTGTTTCCCTCAATAGCAAGTTTGTGCCAAGCTTGACATGTGCATTCACAAAAGAAGTACAGTATGTATCAACTTGGTATTTTGCAATAAAATTCTGATAATTCTGATTATACCAATTCATTGGGGAATGTATGCTTGTTCAGGAAGTTATTTCTTGAAAAGAGAAGTTGGTCTTGCCTCTGTGCTTCAAATGTATTCTCTTTGCATTTGACATCCTATGTCTGGATCTTGTTTCAATTTTCATGAGGAAATAATGGAGTATCTTGCATTTTTCTATGAAATCACCCACCTTTCTGAGAAAATTTGCTGAAAATTTATGCTGAAAATTTAATTTTCTGATTTCAAATTCTACTAAATTCTATATTAGAGCTAGTAGTTGAGCTTTTATTTCTGAACCCAAATGATGGATTTTTGGTGGAATTGCTCATATAATAAGTCTATGAACTAACTTATTCAGAAGATAGGATCAGATAGGATGAATAATAAGTAGAAATGGTGTTTAACAAGAATTTGGCTATGAGGAAGGAAAGAAGAGTTCCTCCCCTCAATTTTGTTTCTATTAGATGGCCTATAGGCCTAAAAACAATAGACCCCCGCCCTCCAACACACTCCAGGCAGGGATAAAGCATTGTCCAGGACACTAGTTGTCATGGTGCATTACTAGTGTTGTGAAAATTAGAAGACGTTACTACACACATTATTGCATCGTGGCCAGCATCAGCATTGCTAGGCCTATACTTTTCATCCACTCTTCCACACTTTGTCACCAATATTATCTTCCTTATATTTAGATACATATGTTGATAAAACAACATTATATGGGGGAAGAAAAGTATATGGTACGTGGCAAGCTGCAGCCCACCCTCTCACACCAAACCTTAGCAATGCTATTACATCACGATCCACCTATTACGTCATAGGCTATGCCAAGAAACAATTGTGATGTTTCAATTGTTTATATTATTTATTGTAATTTTCATTAAGATGATGGTTTAAATAAATAATATCCCTTCTGCCGTGTTTATTTTATGAAAATGAGAGAATATACTAATAATTTCCATATTTCACTAGTGGGCAGGGGGGGGGCCCTTCCCCATTGGGGGTGGGGCAGGCTGGCAATACATGGTTTGGCTCCTGGGGGAGCTCATCAGGCAGTCCGCAGGTATCAAACTTGGTTGATACAGGTGGTGGTACATATCACAAAGGTGATATTTTCGAAATATAATTATTATTGTTATTATTATCATTATTATTATTTTAAAAAAAGGAAAGAAAAGTATGTTCTTTCAGAATTTAAAAATATTGAAAATTAATTTTGAGTAGAAATAGCATTTTGTATTACTTTGCTGGAGCATAATTTGCCTGCAATGTGCCTGCTACAATGCAATGTCTTTTTATTGTTTACCTATATAACTGAAATATTTCTCTCATATCAGCCTTATTTAAAGACTGACCTTGATATAAGCACATATATGAGAAAACACGCAGAAGAAGGAGACACAGTTAGGATCGGACACCGGCTGTCAAGAGACCGCCCTTTTATTGAAATTGGTCAAAACAATTCAATTCAATTTTAAAGAAAAAGAATTTTTTTCTTTCCTCTCAAAGTCAAGTCTAGTCAGCTCAGTGGTAGTGGAGCGAGTGTCTGTGCACCGTCCAGTGGCAGTCCATAACCAGCGGTAGGGGGCGGTGGTCATCCACATATAGTTCTATATATAGCGGAGGCAATCTATAGATCCAATATGAGAAAACACGCAGAAGAAGGAGACACAGTTAGGATCGGACACCGGCTGTCAAGAGACCGCCAAAGGCCAACAAACTATATTTTTTTTTTTTTTTTTTGGTCAGTTCATGGCACTTAAATGAGAGGATAATTCAGACTCAATATTACATTTCCTCTCAAATGGGGAGACTAGATAGAGAAGCACGGCGAGGGATTTCCAATCGCCTGTGATTCGGATGTCTTCCAGCGGCACCCCGATAGAATGCATGTAAGTGGCTCCTGCCCGTCTCAGAGAATGAAGCCCATAATCGGAGGAATCAAGGCCAATCGTGGCAACCACTCGCTTGAGGAAAGCCAGAAGATCACTGTAGTATACAGGCTTGGCCCCCCCACAAGCCGACGGCATGAGAAAGGCAGGGGTATTAGGAGGAGCAGGAAAATCACTGATATGCTGTTGGTACATAGTATAAACACACAGGGATGGTTTAGCCACAGGGAAGAGAGGGATTGACAGGACTCTCTCCCGAAACTGGATGGTCTTGGATGACCTCACGTTGACCACCAGCTTATCTGAGCACACTGTAATATCTTGACGTAGGAGACAGTGGCCCACGTCATCCTTGGACGCAGGCACCAAGTTGCTTTTCCTAAGCAACGTACGAAAGGAGAACACTATAGGTAACCACAGAGCCCTGTTGACTGCGGTCAAGGGTAGACGAGTGTAGATTAGGTCTAGTTGCAGAGGTGTGAGAATGGACTTAGGGGTCACATTATTCCCCAAGATGCGCTTCAGCCCACTCAAGGTGAATTTTACAAGTAGATACTGGCGAACATCCCAATTGTATCCGTAAAGTTTGTGAAGAGCATTAATGGCAGAAACGTAATTCTCAATGGTTGAATACTTGACAGATTGGCTAAGATGTACTAGAAACCTGGCGACGTTTCTATCCGAACATGGAATAGGTATACAACCAATCGTCTGGCAGAACTCCACATAACGTTTCCACTGAGAATTGCGAACCTTCATGGTAGACTCAGCCCAAGTATGAGACAGGACCACCGTCAGCTTAGCATCCAGGTCTGCCAGGACTGCAACATAAAACAGAAGGTAACAGGGAAAAAATGTCATCAGCCATAGACAAGCGTGAAAGGCAATCAGCCACAGAGTTATTAACACCGGGGATGTATCTGGCGACCAGATGGATATTGTGTACCACGCACGCCCAGAACAAGTCCCGCAAAATCGCCATGCAATGAGGATTTTTCCCAGTGCCACTGTTAACCATAGCCAGAGCTTGCGTGTTGTCCGTATAGCAAATCATCCTAGTATTAGGGTATATGGGGGCGTAGCGTCGGACGCCCAACCAAATGGGAATCAGTTCCCAAAAGTTAACATTGTCAGCCGTCGATGCGTCTGGTAGGTAGACAGGGATCCAATGATGATGATCAACCAAGGCATCACAAGTGCTCGGAGGCCTCAGTTTAGTATTGAAAAAACCTGCCACCCAATCCGCTCCGGAATGAATGCCAAAACCAGTCTTGGAAGCATCAGTGTAGAAGACTGGACCAGCATCATGGGAGACAAGCAACGACTTGCCATTGAAGACAGTGGAGAACCTACTCCACCACTCCAAGTCCAACAAGGATTCCTTGGATATTGAAAATCTGCGATGATCAGGCGCCTGGCGCAGCAGGTCAAACAGGCGCCTAATAAAAGTTCTACCTCCCTTAATGATCCTGGCACAATGAGAGAGAACTCCACACAAGCGTTGGAGCTGAAGCTTTGTACACCGATGCTTGCCCATGAAGAAACTCAACTCTCTATGAAGTTTAGTGATGTGCTTAGGCCCCAGAGTCATTTCCATAGTTGTAGAGTCGAAGGTAATACCTAGGTAGACACAGGTTTGACTTGGAGAAGTGGTTTTTTCCCACGAAACGTCAAAACCAAGAAACAGCAGGAGGCGTATAAGCACACGTTGGGCAAGAAGACATTCATCATATGAGTCGGCGGCTAGGAGGAAATCGTCAATATAATTGACCACTCGAGGGAAACCCCTTCTCACCATACATCTCGCCACGAAATTGGAAAGCTGAGTAAAGATAAAAGGGGCACACCTAATACCGAAGCAGAGATGGGTGTCCATGTAATACTGCTTCCCATCACCAAAATCCCAGCTTATCCCTTGCTTGGTCCAATCAGCAGGCCTGACACTCACAGTTCGGTAAGCTGCCGCAATGTCCAAAGTGCACATGTAGCAACTGGGAGTGATAAGGCGAGAGACATAATCAATTGATTTGTAAGAAAACTGGGAACAGGTGGTCTCCATGTAGTTATTGATGGACCAATGCAACGGACGCTTACAGTCCGTTATCGGGCGATACTTGCCATTAGGTTTCAATATAGCACCGAGGGAGTGAACACACAGCGGGCGAGCAGCAGAATATATGTACTTCCCAGCCGCCAGCTCCTCACGCAACAGAGAAGAGATGTAGTTATGGGCATCTGATTCGTCAACTGAAGCATAATTAGGGCGTTCATAGCTTAGAACGTCCACACTATCAACTATAGGAAAACCGTTTCTGACACCATCGAGTAGAAATTCATATAAATTGGAATCCGTTTCCATTGATAGCTCATGAGTCCAGGCGCTGAAATTTAGCTGAGATTTCAACCCACCGATTAAGTGACAAGGGCGTGATTGTGTTGGCAGCAAGGGTAGGTGGGCGTAGAAACATGGCCCATATTCAGAGCTGTCATTGTATAAATGGAGCCAGTAGTCAAAATCCTTGGTAACGGGTTCGACGATCCAGTCTAATGAAGGAACAAGTGGCTCACACAACCAAACTGTCGGTAGGCACAGGTAACTATCATCAATAGGATTAGACTCACCCAGTCCTGGGTCCAAAACACACCGCAAGTCCACCACACTTTCGTCAGAACTCAGACAAGGTTTACATGTCGGCATCAAGAGGCTATCACTGTAATCATAAAGTCCAGGGACATGTTCAGAGGTCGAATCATCCAATATAGTAGCAGTCATAACACAGGGGGAAAAGTTAAAGTCAACACATCGGCCATGACAGATCTCGCGAGAAGCCTCGAGGGATTCCCCGATGTCCCCCGTGGAATGACGTCACTGCTTGGGTTTCCTTTGGGAGCACCCTGTCGCTTTGTGCTCGCCTCCACACAAACGACACACATGATCACTGGCACAATTAGTTTTGGAACAAGATCGATAGTTCCAGAAGAAACAATTCCCGTCCGGGTAATCGTCGGGGATACCACCAGTTTTCTTACGTGATTTCTTGGCCAATGATCCTTCCTTGTCATCCTGGAGTTTGCGCAAGTATTTGGCGGACAGATTCGCAGCATGGAAATGGTCAGTGGCCGAAACTGGGTCAACTATGAAGGAATTAACGTCACCATCAACCAACTTATCAACGATAGCCCTATCATATTCCACATAAGACAGATCAACGTACGACTCCTTCTGGGCATGCTTGGTAACATACAGCAAATGATCAAGGTAAGCAATGGATTTGACATCATTCGTGCCTAACAACATTTTCAAGACCCTGCACATGCCGTATACGAGATTCCTATATGACAGTTTTTTGTGATCTAAGCTCTTCATCTGAACAGAGCCATCCTTGTACTGACAATAGTATTCAGGACGATATATTATACCTGCAGCTCTCTTGTGTGAATCCAGATCAATAGTGTGCGCCAATTCAATGAATGCATCGGAGAGAGGCCTACCCATGGGATCACCACTGTTGTTGTTAGGAGGCCCGGTTGACAGGTTGGGCGGAGGGGGCCCGGTTGACAGGCTGGGAGCAGGAGCACCACCGCCGCCACTGCCACCACCACCGTCAGCAATAAGCCACCCAGGTAGTTTCAGACCACTCCCAGTACCTGTTGGACCGGTTGACTTCAAGGGTGGGGGAGAAGGAGTGGCAGGTGGTTTCACCGACGGCTTCACGTCAGGAAAACGTGAAATTAAATCCGAATAATGGGTAGTCATAAGCTGGAACTTATCCACCAATTCTTTAATTTGGTCCGACTGCACCGAATTTAAGTCCTTGAGAGCAGCAATAGAAGTGTCCTTGTCCACAGACTCCTTTTCAGAAACTTTTGCGTCCTCCCCATGTTTGGTAAGAGTCTCCGTATCAAGGTATAATTTCCAAGCTTCGGGTCCTTCACTACCAGCCTTTTTGGCAGCCGCCACCGCATCTTCAAGGAAACGACAAGATGTGGTACCCGGCCATGGGTGTATCCAACCACAAGCTCCACACGTTTTAGCCATTGAGAATTTTTTTCTTTCCTCTCAAAGTCAAGTCTAGTCAGCTCAGTGGTAGTGGAGCGAGTGTCTGTGCACCGTCCAGTGGCAGTCCATAACCAGCGGTAGGGGGCGGTGGTCATCCACATATAGTTCTATATATAGCGGAGGCAATCTATAGATCCAATTTAGGGGTAGAAAAGCATGCTCTTTTATAATTTCAACATCTTGACAAAGCCTCAAGTAGAAATAGCAATTTTTTATTATTTTGCTGGAGTGTAAAATCTCCGCGATGTGTACACTAGTGTTTCTCAAATTCAGGTGGCAGGAAGCAGAGTTGAATTTCATTCAAATACTAGGAGCGCCTATGCCCAAATAAAGCAGGCAAAAGTGAAACATATACACGCCTTTAGTGGGAGAGACCTTAAAAAAAATGGTGGGAGCATGATATTGGCATAACCCAATTAGTCATTCAATTTCCGATGAACAACGGGGAAGACTTACAAAAGGAGGAATTAAGTCTGTGGGAGAAGATGAGAAGTTATATGGAGGTACCTTTACATTATTTAGTTTATTGGTAGGGGCTTCTATCACTGTGAGTGTCAGAGAGTGCAGTGTCATATGTGTGACAGTGATTGTGAATGCCCGGGAAGTGAGCATTGGCAGGTATTGTGGCTTCATTTATTCATGATAGGCTAGAACTGTTAGCATTACCGATGTAGATGTTAATGTAGAGGTTAATGATGAATAATTATGTTAACTCTGAGGTTCTCAAGATTCTCGGTAGGGTGAGAGAGAGTGGTAGAGAAGAGAGACAGAAAGAGAGAGGAAAGATGCAGACAGAGTATTTGTGACAGTGAGAGAGAAAATAGGGGCAAAACAGGAGACACGCAGACATGTTTTATCCATCAATTTATTTATCCGTCATAATATTGAATACAAATACATATATTGCACTATTTTACAGTTCCTGTATGTTTAACAATTGGTAAAATAATTCAACTGCATACAGCATATGCATTTATGCCTGATTTAGGTTTTGATATTTGGATATGCATTTTAAAGAGTCATAATCAAAAATAATCAAATCTAATGCTGCTAATCATAGAAAACTGAAATGTGTTACTTTATAACAAAAATTAGCGAGTTATCATGTTGACCTCTTCGCATATTGTGTTTTGAAAACATGTATCCTAATTATTTTCCATCTCATGGCATTTGGGAATGGTCAATGTAAGTGGACAACTAAGAAGTAAATTTCATCATTAAAACAGGGTAGTTGATAGGTGACAATGATACACAATCTCACTCCTTGTTTAATAGTAAAACTATCCCCAAACCAACTCCTCACTGTTATCCTTATCGACTATACAATTTCACTTTGTGGGACAAAGTTGCCCCCCTCAAATTGCTTCCTACATTTCATTTCATTTCATTTCATTTCATTTCAAGAATTCTTTATTTGCATTGATGGAAAATTATAATATATATAGGTAGTTCAGCCAATAATGATAATAATATCATTTCTTCCGGAGAATGCCTAAGTTATGAATTCCGATCGATATGACAGCATCCCGACACCCCCCGCTGCTGTTTTAACCGAAGTTTGCAACGCAGCGAATTCACTGGAGTCATCGCAGGAATCAAACAGCGTCAAGCGTTACTCGTTGTGACACGATCCCATTACCGCGGTCGCCGCGGCAACATGTGAACGCGGTGAATGCAGTAAAAGACTATAGGGACGTCACACATATGCTGCTATTGGATGCGCTTAATTAATATGGTTGGGGGTGGGGGCGGGGGGGGGAGGGACGGGGGGCAGGGGCTGGGCAGGCAGGGAATGACTTATATTCATTTATTTATCATCAGAAAATCATCATTTCTTCATATTGGTTCATTTTCTTGTTACAATACTTCTTCATACCAGCATCTGTAAAGAATGAAACGCTGCTATAATTGGTGCAATGTATATAAAAGTATTGATGTCCATTATCATGAGTCACCTCATATCAATTCTCCTTAACTGCACTTAAGAAAAACGGATGAAAAACGTCCCATTGGTCAGTAGATATTTTCTTTTTAAATATTTTTATTGGCCTTAACATTTAACAATTTGATTAAATCATGGAGAAAAAGAGGAAAGACGCATAGCTGACCACGCAGCTATATTTCATGCGTTGCCTAGTAAAGTACATAAATCAGGAATAAATTAGGTGGTATATTTCTCAAAGTTTACTCATAGTGAACATTATCGTCTACAATCGTCCTACTAAGCTGATGTTTATTACAAATGACAAGTCTCGAAAGAACAATACAATACAATACAATACCAAATACCAAATACCAAATACCAAATACCAAATACCAAATACCAAATACATTAGTCACGATTTCCCAGTTCATTTGTTGATGCTGGAATACAGATATAGGCGGTGGTCATGTTATGTAACATTACGTAACATTGTGTAACCTCACTAACTATCAATTATCACCCATTAATTATATTATCTCATTACTAAAATTGTTAGTTAAACTTAGCTACCCAGTACTGTGCAAGTCTACTTATTCATGGTATTACGTAAGGGCTCCGCCCCCCTACTCTTTACCCACATCCTGTAGGAACATATGTACAGATTCTAGTTCACGAAGACCACACATTCGTTTGTATTCTTCCATCATACCTTAACACTGGCGGACAACCCGCTCGATCTTGGACTTATAAAATCTCACATGAAGAAGCGAGTTCTTTCCTGAATATGGAGAGATTATTTGAACATTTCATCAGAATATAAGCTATGGAAGATGCTGCGAATTCGCCTGAGTTGGCATTGTTCGACAGACTTAAAAGATCGGTAGAACGTTTAGCAGCCATCCCTCAAGTGATTGTGATGAGAAGACAATTGAGAGAAAATCGTGGAAAAATCCTGAATCAACAGCCAAAACAACTGGTATTCGACGAAGGTCCATATGAATTGCCTCAGGATATGGAAGATGAGCCAGAAATCCAGTTTAAAGTAGGACCACAAGCAATTCCGCTACCCCCTCCTCCAGCACGTGACCAGATAGAAGTTCTGGAAGAAGTTCAACAGGAAAGGGTAGTGAACAACCAATGGATTGACGATATTATGAACAGAAATGTTCAGGAACTAGCTGGAAATAATATTGGTCAGGAACAGCTGGTAGAGAACAATCCAGTTAACGAGGAACGAGTAGGCGAACAAGCGCTCAAGGAGCATTTAGCGCCCAACCCCAATGACACTTTGAATGATCCAGCAATAAATCACCAAGGTCAAGCTGTCGACGATGAGCAGCAGCCACAGGTTGGTTTAAATGTTGAGAACAATACATACCTTAACAGTCATAAGATTGTCTATTTCACTGCAGGAGATAAAAATGGGTTCAATCTAAAAACAATTCAAATGTTGTTTGACACGTATGCTTCTCTATATCGGTTCATAAGTAGTACCTTGAACAGCCTATGTTCGACAATTGACTTTAGCTCTCCGTCCAATTCATTCCAAATACGGTTACCTTCATAAGCAATCCAACGCTTATATCTTTCGGCATTGGGCTTTTCAGTCTATTTTCAGTCTATAGATAGCCCTGCTTCCTTCATCTCCTAGAATAACAAAAGTTTAACAATGTTAAGTATAAGCACATACATGTATTGAATTTGAACAATGAGAAGAAAAGTTATCTTATTTACCTGTGTAATGGGGCAGTGATGCAGGCACATATCATAATCACCTAGAGTGTATACCTGAAATAAGAAAATACAATATAAAACCTAAATTCATAAGAGAATAAATGCATGTGTATCAAGAAAATAGGACGTCCACAATTTATCAAATGAATCTCAATGGCACAGACTTGATAAAAACTCCACGAACTACTTACCATTGCGAGGATCATTCTAACTGAGGCTTCTACCCTAGACGCAAGGGAATCAAACTTTCTAAATTCCTTTTCCCCACACCAGCTCAGAGTGTCCAGTTCTTCAGGTGTTTGAACAGTCTGGTTTGGTGGACACACCTGGTCACCTATATGAATAACGATTATGTATCTTAAAGCCATATCAAATGGTGTGACCATAAAAGTGACATTTTAGGTATATATACAATACATGCAGCTTATAAGACACCTACCCTCTGTGACTGCAAGATGGCCTCTGATGTAACCACGCCAATAGTTCCCGCCAAATTCCATGAATCCTTTGTTTCTAGGCTTTGTACATAGTGGATGGATGTTGTTTCTATTTCCGCCCTATACCCTGCATGGGGTGTTTGTTCAGGGGCTTAAGTTGGATAACTGATCGTATTAATTGGAAGGAGAACAAACGGTGGGGTAGAAGCTAGGGGTTGGGGCAGGTCATTTATGTAAAGTTTGAACCATGAAAAGAAAGAAAGAAAGAAATAAGGTAACCCTAGAGAAATATCTAGGAATTAATGAAATAGCCTAAGAATCAATGTACTACCTTCTCATGTGCATGGTTATTAAGGTTAAATTGTCTCAAAAGTGTTTATGTAACATGACAGTTTAATTATGATACTGACATGAAATATGGTTTATTCCGATGGGAAGCATTAGCAAACAAAACGCACAATAATTTGTGATAATCATCCTGGCCAGGAAAAGAGCCTTTCATTTTGTAACTGCAGTCAGAGTATTCCCCATGATACAATACCATCGCAGTGGTCAGTCCCATGCCCTGAGTGCAGTGTAACCATATATATAGCTTCCTGGTCATGCTGCAGAGACGCACATAGGGGCAGAGCATTGTAAGAGCGGCAAATGCGCGGAGTAAGGGTAATGCAAAGATGATGCAGTGAGTGATGGTTTCAACGCACATAGCATCTCTGGGTGTGTGGCTCGGGATAAGGTTGTAAATTAGTACTATAAGACAATAAGACAGACTTCAGTGCAGTACAGCACCAAGGTGTAGTCAAAAGGGGAAAGCTCCACCTCAACAAAGAATAGCCAACAGTTACATACAATTGAAACAGCTTTCAGCACAGTACAGTACTGAGTGTGACTGTGTCACATATATATAATATATGTGAATACATAAGGAACATGGTGAGATGAAGTGCTATAACGTCTTGGCAATGCTAGCACTTTTGCACTTTGTTCACCTATAATATTTGTCATCTTTATACATATTTAATCCCACAGTGGTATATTAACAAGACCAAATATTGCACCATCTCGCTAAATATTTTCAACAATTACATCAATACAAAAATACAGAAATAGGTAAACAGTTGCATCAAGTATGAGATGATGTATGGTATTTGGGAATGGTAGACATGAAGATTAATGGGGTTAAGTAAATCCACATTTTCAAAGTTCCATTTCAAGATAGTTTTAGTACATAAGTATGTAAAACGAGATTCGCGACCTGAGATCACACCGACTAAAAGGATTGACATAGACTATAGATTGATAATCACAATTGCGTAGGCTTTAGTAAGGCAATAGAAGTTGCTCTGTGTAATTTTTAAAGACAAATTTATCATCAATCGCATGTGCTTCTGGACCTAAATTGTTCCAACAAGCTTGACACTTGTAAGTCAGAGAGTCATGAGCACCAAAACAGGTGTGGATAAAGCCCTCTTAGCATATCTTAGGACATCTTAGTCAAACATGGCTGTTAAAAAAAGCTGCCGGGACTGGGATTCGAACCCATGTCCCCCACATAAACCACAATATTATCATTGTTAACACTGATAGGTATATGATAGGTATAGCATGAAACCTGTCACCATGGAAACCGATTTATTGTACAGCTTCTTTTTGCATTATATTATTTATAAATTATGCTAAGCATTTCGGGTCATAGTGTGAAAACAAACTAAAATTTGTTGACAATATTTAAGTACTGCAAAGCCCTAAAGTGATTAATGGAATATACATGTATGCTTTCGATCATTATTCTACTGTTGTGTACTATAAACCAAATGGGCCCACATCCCTTTATAGGCTTTTTTTGCCCTGTAACTAATAGTCCGGGGGCAGGAGGGGGTGGGGGCTGTACCTTGCATTTTCGGTCATACAATGTTTTTTAATTGGTTCAAGATCTCCAGGATCTCCTGATTCCAAATATGCTGGGTACCAGTCTGTAATCCTTGAAGAAATTTGATTATCGATGTTTTAAAATATTAAATTCTCTTTTGGTTTGAATCCTCAGCCAACTTTTCCCTCCCTCTCTCCCTCTCTCCCTCTCTCCCTCTCTCCCTCTCTCCCTCTCTCCCTCTCTCCCTCTCTCCCTCTCTCCCTCTCTCCCTCTCTCCCTCTCTCCCTCTCTCCCTCTCTCCCTCTCTCCCTCTCTCCCTCTCTCCCTCTCTCCCTCTCTCCCTCTCTCCCTCTCTCCCTCTCCCTCTCTCCCTCTCCCTCTCTCCCTCTCCCTCTCTCCCTCTCTCCCTCTCTCCCTCTCTCCCTCTCTCCCTCTCTCCCTCTCTCTCTCCCTCTCTCCCTCCCTCTCTCCCTCTCTCCCTCCCTCTCTCCCTCTCTCCCTCTCTCCCTCTCTCTCTCCCTCTCTCCCTCTCTCCCTCTCTCCCTCTCTCCCTCTCTCCCTCTCTCCCTCTCTCCCTCTCTCCCTCTCTTTCCCACCACTCACTCTCTCTATCCCTCTCATTTACTAACCCCCGCCCCCCGTTTTCCCCCCTCTCCACCTCTAAAACAAAAAAAGTAACTTGTACATTGAATAGACGCTGTTTGCTCTGGCAGGTGTATTATGAAATGTTCTCCCCTCTAGACCCTCGTAAGTCCGTATTAAGTCCCTTGACCAGACCGCTGGGGACTGGGAAGGGTCTTTAGAGGCGCCATTTTCCCCTCCCCCGAGTACAATGTTAAGCATGTTTAAACTCAAACATATTCTTGGTGAAATGTTTTTTTTCCAATGAGCAGAATCTATCAGCTGTACCCTGTATATATACGTGCTGTATGATACGGTGTGCACATCTGTCAGTATATGAAAGCCTTTGAAGTATAGATTTGTATTTAATAGACAGGAAGTCCGGATTTATGCTAGAGTCCAGTGGGTGGTATAGCAAGGGGATCAGATGTATTTTCTTCTATTATTACCTTTGGGAGCAACCCATTGGATCTAGTTGATTGAATCAGGGAACTCTCTCTACAAGTCTAAATGTATTTGCAAAACAACCAACTGATTCTTTTCTTTTGAACTATTTTCTCAATATTGCGGACACAAAAATCCCAATAATCAAAAATGAGCAGCCATCTTAGATTACTTGCATACTTAATTAGTAGGATTTTAGAAAAACTCTAAAAAAACTTAAACATTTTATTTGGAAAATTGTTTAATCACTCATGCCATGTTTATTGCTGAATTTTGTTTTTTCTATCAACTATACTATAATTATTGTAATATATTTGTCCTCCTTCCCTCTACCCAGTCAGTTCCTGCACCGATCCCTGCACTAATTCATATTTCTTGTGGACACACTTTAACTTTAATAACGTGGAATTTGCCATAACTACTCTAAATATATTATTTGATAATCCTGTCCAATTTATCAGGCACAGATATAGAATTCTTGGTGGGACAAATGAGCAAGATGTGACGCCTGTATGTAAAGATATGACAACTAGATGGGTGCCTGATATGACCCTAACCTATGATATAACATTATAGGGTCAGGATAAGCAGTCCCGCCGGTGCAACACTCGGGCAATTTGGGTAAATATACATTATTAATACAATAGCATCAAACGATATTCCCCTTACCACCAAAACCTGAGACCCAGAGGCCACTTTGAAGCAAAATAGGAATGGAATACAGACACATATACTATATAATTAAATATCTTTTTATGAAGTAGAGAAGTTGCAATTGAACTGAGAAACTTGTTTCACCGTTGCAACCACGTCAGTGCGTCTTCTATCTTCACCTCAGCCTGTCAGCATGGGTACTGCAAACCTTACATAAGACAATGCCTATCACTATAATATCGCTGCTTTATCTAAATGGGAATGCTTCGGCTTTCCGCCCACGGATATTGCAACCTTTGACTATCATATCATCACTTGATTCACTGTCTATATATACCTCTAAAGCCATCAAGTTCATGCATGCGCCTCTCCCATGTTGCTGCTTCTTTTGTATTTTCTATGTACATGGGTGAAGTCGCCAGAAAATGTACAATTCATCTTCACCAATCCTCTCAAATAATCCAAATTTCAGAGAAAAGTAAAGTTCGAAATACAGTTCAACCTAACCAAACAGATTGCTAGAATCAATGCAATGCTGAATATACTTGGATTTACCTAGTATTGACCAAATTGCAGCCTAATTTAGCAGCATTTACTAAATGTGTAGAGCTACCAATTGTACATTTTCTGAAAATCTGACCCACATACATGTATATATGACTGTATATGTATACATGTTTGTTTGTGCTGGGCTAGCTTATATCATTCAGTGTTCGCCACTGATTGTATATCTATCCTCGAACATTATGTATCGATGTAATGTGAGGAATGCAATTGGTAACATATGTTCCTGCGTGTAATATATGTTTCTCTTTAAAAAAAGAAAGAAATAAACTAAAATATATATATATGTTTCTCCTTCAAACTAGATTGCTCTGGTGAGGCAGCAAATTACCCTGTGTCTTCTTAGAACCACACAGTAGACAAGACAGAGTGTTTGTCATTAGTTAATAGTCGATGGCGAGGCTGCTTTGTTGATGATGCCATTAGGAGACGAGGCAAATGCCATGACTAATCACAAGCAACTAAATTATTAGGACGTATTCCTACACTCTTGAAAAGGAGAGAAAAAAGATAAGGCTTCCTAAAATGAGCCGCAGTTTATTATGGAGAGGCTTTAGTTTCAGTAGCACCAACGTTTATACCTTTTTATCATATCTTGTTAAATCAAGAACAATAGATTACAGGGCGCTTATGAAAATCAACGCAAATTGAGATGTGCTTTATAATATGGAAATAAAGGTATTTGGACAAAAAAAAACCATGTGGTGTGCGGCTCTGGATCAGTATTTGCTGAACCAGAGCCGGGCTCACGCGGCTATCGGGTATTTGACAGCCGGGTTTGGCGAAGTTAAGGGAGGTCTTGTAGACAATACTTGTACACCAATATCTCTAAGACAAGCATTCTTTAATTACTCGATTGATATTTGCATACACTCAAATATATATATATATATGTATATTCCGTTAGTGCAAGTAAGGTGCATACAATGGACATCAACTAAAATAGAAAGATGGAATCAAAATAAAAGGACTAGTTATATCATAAACAGCAGCCTGGATATAGGGAAGGAGAACGATAGGCCTACCTAAGAATACTCAGTTTTGCTGCATTAAAACAATCAAAGATTTATATGTGTGGTACCTTGTGATAATTATCATTTGTTGCTCTATAAAATCAGCATAACAAGTGTATCAATAGGTTATGTTTATATTTTAATACATTTAATTCATGCTACTCCAACATGGTGAATGCCAATCGAAGAAAGCAAGATGAGTTATACAAATACAAATAAATATATGCCACACTATACAAAATTGAGTGACAACCCCAGTCTAATAGATCGATCGTACAATAGGAAATTCAAAAAAATGTCATGTCAGCAGGAACCCTTGCCTATTCAATAAGTGATTATACCTACCAATTTACCTTGTTTATAAAAAGAGAAAAGAAAAGTTAGAGAAAGATATGATTTATAAAAGGGAGGTGTTGTAGACAATACTCAGCTCAGATCTTAAAGGATAGATTAATAGAAAAGGACTGGGACTCAATATGGCCCAGACAAGGCATGGAATTTTATCTACAATAATATTCTATCAGTAATTGATGACATATGCTCAATCAAAGCATTTTATGTTAGAACTAAACCAACTCCATGGGTCACCCGAGAATTAATTGAATTAAAACATGTCAGGGACCATTTTCTCGAGAGATACATAAATACTGGCAAATTAGAAGATAAAGAAAGAGCCAATTAACTAGTGAATATTGTTAATGCATCATTTAAGAGGGACACAAATGAATTTAGTAGAAATAACCTGGAGAGTAATAAAAAAGATCCGAAGACATTTTGGAGAGTCGTTAAAGACTTAATTCCAAACAAAAACAATAATGGAAGGATTAACTGCGGTTAATCCGCGTATAAATGTGGGACCATGTGCCGGACTGCCTTGTTCATTATGAAGCTATATTTAGACTCTCCCGGCAGCCCTTGCTTGCTCCCGCCTTACCTCAAGCAGAGGCCAGCTAGACACCGGGAAGGTTGGACGCATTGAAACTAGAAGAGACTTTGAGTTGGTTTTTTTTTGGTTTTTTTTGTTTGGATTCAAAGCAAAAAACATAAGAAAAGCATATGCCCCGGATAATCAATTGTAGTGGCTGCTGTGATAGGCACTACGAACCTAGCTGTAAGAATATCGATACCTCTGGAACGTCTACCACTACCACCGGTAAGACAAAGATGGCGCTTAGCAAAGGTTTGCTGGCAACTATGGCGAATTGTAAAGTCAACGAGCTGCCTCCACGTGAAGACCCAGAATATATGACATTGTTGGGTAAGGTATTAGGAGAACAGAAGGATAAACTTACAAAATCAGACGGCTCGTATATGACCTTGAAGCTGGAAATGGAATTAAATGACATCCATCGTCGCCTGACTTGGGTCCACATCTCTGACAGTGACAGCAGTCAGCTATTAATGGGGAATACAAGCTTCGGCGGCTTCGGTGGTGACCAAGGTGCTACTGGTGGTCGCAGTCCGGATGAAATAAGTAAGCTAAGACTTGAATTCTATTGCTCGGGCAAGAAGCATACACAGTTGTCAGTTGTCGAGCTTTTGTACGGTTGCACGAAAGTGGCTCAGCATATGTGTAAAATCAGAGATAGAGTGCAAGGATATGTTGATCATCTAGCATATATATCGTACAAAGCTTCCATGAGCCAATTTCAACCATTGGGCCTGGCATTGTATGAGAATTCTGTTACTACTAAAGTCTTGGATGGTGAATTATCGGATTGGCCCGCCATTGATGTGGAGTCAAATGCTTTATACCTGGGTCCCGAGTACCATGTTCGACCTAATGTTTACGTTTCTCCAAGCAAGCCGGAAGTGGCTGGGATGGGTCGCAGGAAATATTCTTGCAACTCGTCATCGTCTTCTTCTACGTCTGACCAGAAATATCCATACGATACCTTCTATGATTGGAAATTGTGGCCTGAGGAGGTATGTTGGACTTGGAATTGTCCAAGTAAAACATTCAAGAGGTGCAGATATCCATGTTTTCGTCGACACGTGTGTGGTTTTTGCTTTGAAAATCATCGGGCCGAGGATGTGCACAAGGACCGCGACACCCTCCTTGTGGACCGGAAACCGGAAGCTCCATAGGGGTGTCATGGCGGCCAACATGTTGATCAACAGCCAGGGAGGCTAAGAGTTTTTGATAATTTGTGTGTAACAGAAAAGGACTTTGATAAATTGGTGATTTTGGCCTCTAAAATCAAGGACAATGACATGCTACAGAACATCAGACGTCAAATGAAGCCGGTGGGTTGGTTAAAATGGCTGTTTCTACACGAGACATGGGATCCCGATTCACATTTCGTCTTGGATGGTGTGGTGAATGGTTTCCATCTCGTAGACCTTGATGCTGTTATCCAACCATATTGCTGCAATAATTATAGCTCTTGTTTTGTTGCGGAGGCCAAAAAGAAACTGGATAAGTTGTTACAAACCGAATCATCTCAAGGAAAGCTCTCTGTGGCTGTGGAAAAGCTGTGTTGTGTGCACGCCATGGGTGCTATACCCAAAAAAGATGGGAATTATCGACCGATTACGGACTGTAAGCGTCCACTTGAGTCTTCAGTGAATGCATATACCAGCTGTGTGTTTTCCACGTTCAGTTATACAACAATAGAGGAAGTGATATCTGCAATCTCCCCGGGTGATTTCGTCTCCACTTTGGATATTAAAAGTGCATACAGATCGTTATTGATTTCTCCGAGTGATAGAAAATATTTCGGTCTGGAGTGGACTTTTGATGGGAAAAAATGTTTTCTCAATGACAATTTCATTTGCTTCGGCGCTCGAGCTGCACCTTATATATTCACTAGGGTGACAAATAGTGTGGCTCGTATGATGAGGAAGATGGGATGGAGATGTTATGCATATATTGATGACTTTATTTGTGTAACTGCCACATATGAGGAGGGGGTTCACGTTCAGTTGACTTTAATATCGTGTTTGAGAGAGCTTGGTTTCTTCATCGAGTGGAAGAAAGTGACCAGTCCATCTCAGTCCGCGATATATATAGGATACTTGATTGACACTAGTGTTATGTCCCTCTCACTGCCTGCAACTAAAGTGGAGAAGTTAAAGTCATCTTTGGAATTCTTTTGGGGGAAGAAGATGGCTACTGCCAAACAACTGGAACACCTTGCTGGATATGTGTCACATTGCTCAAGAGTTGTGTCTGGCGGGCGAGAAAATTCTTTTGGGATTTTTCGCTTGTTAAGACGTGCTAAGAGTCACAGACGTGTGAAAATTAACCATGATTTTTTGGACGATTTATTGTGGTGGAGGAATAATTATGTACGTGCAAATGGTGTGTTCTTCTTCAGTTCGGTGTCGCCTGAGAAAAGAAATGAATTGATTATAGCAACTAATTCCAAAGGATTTTGCTATGATTATAATGGTCAACAGATGGGAGGTGCTTATTTGCTATCGGATGATATGAGCTACAGGGAGCATGACTGTGGTGATGCCTTGCGATTACCAAGTTGTTGTATCCAAAAAACGTCGACGAGAGAGTTGTTTTCCATATGGGATGCTATGCTTCATAATCATGAAAATATGTCTGGCGGATATCTACATATTGTGTGTTTCACTAGGGCAGCTGGTGATTTGTTGATGCGTAAGCAACCGGCCTGCTTCCATGTTGGTATGCTCTTGAAAGACAATTTTTACTGGAAGCTTAGATATGATATTCATCTTAATGTCATTATCCTCTCCTTGCAGAACAGTTGGACCGACTAGTAGGAGATTTGAGGCTGGAATCTATGGCGGTTTCTACTAGGAAGACTCGTGAAAGCCAATGGAACTCATATTTCAAATTCTGTACGAAATATGGATTGCCCCCCTACCTGTGGATTCTATTAATCTGAGCAGATATTTGGCGAGCCTGGTGCCTACTCATGCATATGTTTCCATTAATAATGCCATGTCGGCAGTGAATTATTTATCAAAAGTGCATGGGGGATCGGATATGAGGCAAGACTTCGCTGTATCATCAGTTCTTGCTGGAATCAAGCGTCGCCTGGGGGTTAAAGCAAGCCCTAAGGATCCATTGTTGCCAGCTGATTTAGTCAAGGTGTTTCAGAAAGTAAATTTGGCTAATCATGTGGAGTTGGCAACTTGGACTGGAATTGTGTTGTGTTTTCGAACTCTTTTGAGGAAATGCCATATTTTCTCGAGTCCTCCTGATATACACATTCTGCACAGGTCTGATGTAGAATTTACAGATTGGGGATTAATAATACAGTGTAAATCGTCAAAGACCAATCAATTTGGTTCCAGAGTCTTCAAGTCCCCTGTGGCTGCCTGTGGAGGAGATTTGTGTTTAGTGACTTGGATGAATCATCTTTTCAGGAAGTGTCCTGGTGACGACACGGCTGCTCTTATATCAACTGAGAAAGGTCCAGTGCCATATACAACTGCTTTGGCCATATTGAAAAGATGGGCATCTGAGGCAGGTTTGAATAAAGATGTGGGAATGCATTCATTGAGAAGAGGGGCTGCTACTTATCTACACCTCCAAGGAGTGCCTCTTGAGCAGATTAAGTGTGCAGGTGATTGGGCATCGATGTCGGCTCTTGATTATGTCTGTCCTCCACTCTGCTTGTGGAAAGGGAGGTGGCAACTTCTGTCTGAATACTACACTCATTGATGGAATCTACCATAAGCCTACCTTCAAAATCTTCATCAAGGCATCTTTAATTAACTATTATTATCTTGGCTGGGGTCAGTCAATCTCCTGCTTCTTGCAAGATAGAAGTTCGCACGCTAGCTCCTTCTCTCATGTCTTCTGTTCGTGTTCATTCACTGTTTTGTCTCTAGCATTTATGGAAGGATTAACTGCGGTTAATCCGCGTATAAATGTGGGACCATGTGCCGGACTGCCTTGTTCATTATGAAGCTATATTTAGACTCTCCCGACAGCCCTTGCTTGCTCACGCCTTACCTCAAGCAGAGGCCAGCTAGACACCGGGAAGGTTGGACGCATTGAAACTAGAAGAGACTTTGAGTTGGTATTTTTTTTCTTCTTTGGATGTTTAATAAAAAAGGGGGTCAGTCAATCTCCTGCTTCTTGTAAGATAGAAGTTCGCACGCTAGCTCCTTCTCTCATGTATTCTGTTCGTGTTCATTCACTGTTTTGTCTCTAGCATTTACATAATATGCATTACTGGCCATTCCAGAAATTTCTATCATGTGATTGATATTTCTATAAGAAACCAAATCTTTCCAAAAGCATGGAAAAGTACAATAGCTACATCCATACCAAAAAAAGCGAAATTCTTCTTTAGTTGAAAACATTCACCCAAAATTGCTTACACATATTTGTGGGAAAAAAGTGGAAAAAATTATCAATACTAAATTAATGACATATATGGAAGAAAATACTTATTTTCAACAACCAATTTGGTTACCGAAAGCTTAGGTCAACCTGTTGATGTAAACCACCTGAAAGATGCCTCTGGATCCACATCAATCTTTATCAAAGAGTACATGTAAATATGATGTATCGATTACTGCACCTTAGGAACATGTTATGCTCTTTTCATTGGGAGATTGGGGGTTTAATCATTGCTTAAATGATTAATAGTTCGAAAAATGAGTATTGTTTTATTGGGGGCTTAGGTGCATTGTCAAAACATTATTGCTTAAATGATTAATAGTTCGAACAAAGCTAGATTAATGTGAACCTTTTAGTTTCCATATTTGTTTTCCATCTCATCTAATTTATATTAATTGTCCCTGAATGGGCTAACAGTTGGGGGAAACGGTCAACAGAACAATATTGTGACACATAGTTTCTGTTCCTTCTATCAGCTTGATGTATCTGGGTGAACAACCCTTTTTAAACCATCCAAAGCAACTTGAGGTAGACTTCTACCCGGATAATTGCCATCGTTTCACACCTGTACATGCGTTCCGTCCCTTTATTACCCCGTGCAGTCATTCTTGCCTTTCCCGATCACTTTTGCCTTTCAGATTATTAGAATTGTTACCATTGGGCCTTTTAAAGAAAATTAAGAACTATACGTTGTTGTTCATTGTTTGTGCACTAAGTGCCGTTGTTCTAGCATAATTCTTCCGTTCTATTCAAGAATGTCAAGGACCCAAAAGAACCTTAAGAGTGCTGAGTGCAGGTTGTTAGGCTCGAAATTTCATCTTCGTCCGGCATTGCAAATTAGATGTGACAGATACAGAAGGAAAACAAGGAGGCTCCATTCCCCGACTCATCAAAGTTAAATAAATATTCATAGAATATGAAAATGATATCCGTGCAGTCTAGTCTTATGCATGGAGTTATATAGTCAATGTTGGCAAATCTTTGGACAGTATATATTTCTGACAACAATATTATAGTCAACATTCGTTCACCATAGGCCCCCTACCCCCAGCACTCCCCCCCCCAGCATCTCTGTCTCTCTCTCTCGGCCTGTCTGTGTGTCCATCGCCTTCTCTCAAGACATTTTGGCAGTCAAACCTGCATTAAAGGAATGGCTCACTTCCGCTTCTGGGGCTACACGTTGAGAAATTGGCTTAGGACTGCTGCCGATTGGTCTGTTCTCTTCCATTCCATCAATCTAAATTGCCTAAATTTGGCAATGGCAGAAGGATGTGATACAAGATTGCTACTTTAGATCAAATCTTCACTCAAATTATTAATTCTTCAGGCAGAAACATTTTCTCAAGGGGTGTACCAAGTGAGCTTGGTCTAGCATAGGGAGAAAGGAGAAAGGAGAAAGGACACTATATAACCTATAGAAAATAGCATTGCTTGTTCCTTTTGCCTTAAGGTCTATGAACATTATTTATGCAGGCTTCATATCAAAATACGATTCCTGGCATTATGAGAGAATTGTGTTCCATAGGAGTTTATATAGGAAAGTGGTATAGACTACATACATCAATCAGCCTATCCTTAATATGTTAGTCACACAACATAGCAATACTCTTTGTAGGTCCAACCTATTTCGTGCAGTGACTCCGTGCAACATGTTTTCTCTTTCAGTAACCAAATTTCAAAGTTAAAATTATTGTATGATCATGGTATTTGAGTTAAAACAGAGTCCAACAGAGCTATCAATTGAAATGGTCATAATTATTTTCAATCAAAAGTGCTGCAGATTTTTGCAAGCATATTGAGGACTTACATGTACATGCATGTTGAAGGAGTGCGAATATCCTCATGTTAGTGTCGCCATGGTGTGGGTCAGATTGTCAGAAAATGTACAATTGCCATTCACAAACCAAACCAAACCAAACTTATATTCTGAATCAATACAATACCAAATCAAAATGTGAATTGGACTCTAAACTGAAATATGTATGAGTATGTGCAGGAGGAATCCTCGTTAAAAATAATAGAATAGAATAGAGAAGACGTTTCTAAGCGAGAATTGCTGTAAGAGACATGAATGTTCAAAGCAGCAACTTCTACAAATGCCTAAGGATCCCTGGGACGACCAACACTGCGTCGTACCCTTTTTCTCAAACATACTATTATTGTCAAATGTTACCAGTCCAATATAGCTGTATAATAGACTTGCTGGATGGTACCAGCATATTTTAAATATATATCTTGGATCATTCAAATAGAATTCCCCAGTTTTTGGACCACTGACACAAACAACAAATATGAACAGGAACTTACACATTCTCCACTAGATCGCAACAGCTAGCAATAGCAAATTCTTATATTATTCCGATTACCCGATCCTCTCCCTTCCCTCTTCTTCTCTCTCCCCTCCCCTCTACTCTCTCTCCCTCCCCCTCTTCTATCTCAGGTTCTATCTCCCCTCTCTTTTCCTCTCCTTCTCCCTTCCCCACCTTCCTCTCTCTCATGGGACAGCAAGACATGATGTCATTATGTTTTCATTTAACTGATGGTCATGTGATGGGTCATGTGCTCTACACTTTTGACATTTGTTCATACAAAAGGCTATAAATTGAGCATTTTCAGCCCAGATACCTTCACAAACCACATATTATCCACCGGAAATGTTCAACAGAACTGTACAAAGCAGAAAAACGGTTGGTAACATCACAGATTCCAAGAACATGCCTGACAAAAAATTGCAGTTCCCTGCTTATATATAAGGCACCTCGGTCACAGGAAGTTTTCTTTCAAGTCTTTTTAACTGGTCCACCGTGTCATGTTTTGGAAGCTCCCCTCTTCGAATGGTACACCTGCTCAGCAATTAAAGCAAATCATTTATGACATAAATCTCACTCATCAGAGAGATACAGTGAGCCAATGGTTTGCGTTCTGATGTTATTTCTTAATCAACCATATCCCTATGGGCACTGAGTGCAATGGAGTGCAATGGAGTGCAATGGCGACTGCAACACGAGTGCAATGGAGTGCAATGGAGTGCAATGCAATGCCAGTGCAATAGTATTGCACTCCTATTGCAGTCAAGTCTCTAGTTGAGTGCAATGGCAGTGCAATACCATTGCACTGGCATTGCATTATCTTATTCCTTTGCTATATTACATTCTACAACAATCATCAAGTTACATTTATTATTTAGATCGCTAAAGGATCTTTTCCCATTAAATCATTGACGATTTTTTTAATACAAGAATTCCGACTGCAATGCCAGTGTATTTTTATTGCGCTACCATTGCACAATGGTCATTGCATATCTATTGCAGTAATGCAGTGACCATTTATTGTCTAAATCGTTGGAGTTGGCTTTTTGGCATTTACATTTAAAAAGGCTCGTAAAGCTCTCTTCATGGCCTTCTGAACGGCACCAGGGCGGATGGGATTGGCTCAGTAGCGACAATTCTATGCGCATTTGAAAAATGATCGATTAACTTTGTTTGGACCGGACTCCGGAGGGGCGGTAAATGACGTCAGAAAGAAACAGAAAAAAGGCTCTTGAAGCTCTCTTCGCCGCCTTTTGAACGGCACCAGGGTGGATTGGATCGGCTCAGTAGATATGATTCTACGCGCGAGAGAAAAATGGTCGATTCATTTATTTTGCGCTACCATTGCGCAATGGTCATTGCATATCTATTGCAGTAATGTAGTGACCTAGTCTAAATCATTGGAATTTGCAATTTTTTTATGCGGCGATATCACCGAAATAAGTGAAAAACAAATATTATTTTTTGTCATAGGATTTGTATTGGCGTCGCTCTGACAAGTCTAAAGTCATTAAATATTGAAATAACATTAAAAGCCTTTCTTCAATATAACAAAATTCTCTTCCAAGATGCAAAAAACAAAAAACAGTGCCAGAATTATTTTAAATCGTTGGATTTATTTCATGCAGAAAAATGTATACTACTACTCAATTATTGTTTATAAACAATTGTTCTAAATAAGACTGACCTTGTAACAAGCAATTTCTGAACACAGAATAATCTGTGTTTACGTTTCACCTTAGCTTTCAAACGTGTGAAAACAATGCCACACACCCATGAGTATGGGGAGTGACAATGGGCAAGTGTTAAAACAGAAGCCATTGGCACACAGAAATGTTCCCTGGCGGGAATTTCGCTAAAGGATCTTTTCCCATTAAATTATTGAAGATTTTTTTATACAAGAGTTCCGACTGCAATGCCAGTGTTTTTTTATTGCGCTACCATTGCACAATGGTCATTGCATATATCTATTGCAGTAATGTAGTGACCATTTATGGTTTAAATCATTGGAATTTGTGATTTTGAAAGATATAGGCCCTATGACCCCCCTTGCTCTGTAAAACAGCCAAAACTTTCGTCGGAAATTTAGAAAAATCTAAATTTCTGCCCGCTACAGGATTTGCATTGAAATCTATATGACAACTCTAAAAACACTAAATATTGAAATAATTTTAAAATCTTTTCATTCATTTGGTGCGGAAAGTCCCCTAGACTCCACAACTAGAGAAAGAATTATTAAAATGCAAAAAACTAAACTTAAATGAAATTTATGCAATACTCCATTTAATTACGACCTTGGTAGTAATGGTACATCATAAGGAAGCCATTAAAAAAGATATATGACCCCCCTTTGCTTGTAGAGACCTAAACATCGTTCACCGAAATTCTGAATAGGCTAAATCCTAAATCTCGCACCCATAGAGTTAGTAAAGGGATTCTGGGATGTGTCTGTAAAAACGCTAAATATTGAAATATTTTTTAAATCGTTTTGTCCTTATGGTGGGGAAAATCCCCTAGACTAGCCTACATAACCAGTGAAAGAATTTCTAAAATTGTAGGCCTACTGGTAATGCATTTATGATAAGTATATATTCCTCAACATCGCCGTTATTTACCTACTATTATTTCAGTGGGTGGTGATATAAATGCGTTATGTTGTGACCTATGACTGTTTACTAAAAAATCAGGATGGAACAGACTCACTTAGAACAGTCGCACCACCCAGTCATGCGGTCCTGTCATTATGAACAAACAATGCGGACACCACCCTCCATTTTTAAAAACAATATGGTACTGCACTTTCTACAGCAGCTTCAAGCGGATTTCTAGCAAAGGACCATCAGGTAAGGATCATTATTGTATTCATCGTTTACACTAATAGGATATAGTGATTGATTGACTCATTTGTGAAAACCATCGATTTGCCCTAGAGCTAGTTTCTTGTCTTAAATTTATGCAACATTATGCAATCCATTACCAATATGGCGGCATAAATCCATAGTATGATGGCCGTGAAAAAGTGTGGTGTTTATGTGCTCCAGAATTAGGAATTGCATAAGGGAATATGGTGTGGGCATTAATTATTGTGTACTGTGATATTTTGAGAGGCTTAAAGTGAGTATTGTACATTTTACGCAGTGTAGGCACAATAATCAAATATGGGTTGTAGTAGGGACTGCCACTGCTTACCGCCCGCCGCCTCCCATCGACGTGTGGCGGCATGCTACAATTGCGTCGGTCTCGTCATGACCGCCGTCTCATGGGTATGAGTCAAAGTATTCAAGTAAAGTTCAGAACGCAAACCCTGATGTTTGAAAAATAATTTCTGGCAAAGTTGCCCCAATCTCCCCTATTCCACACATTCTGTATCCCTCTTGCAAGAAATGCGATGTGTCGGCGGCCAGTTGCAGGGGATACAAACTAGAACATGTTTTGGTCCTAAATTTCCCCCAAATCGTAGTTTGGGTCTTAAAGGTAGTAGCATTGTATTTGACACTGAAAACGTAGTTACTACTGTGAAATTGTAGAAGTTAGCAGCACTGCGGGTAAAATATCTTAAAATAATCGTGGTAACTTGTGTCGAAATAGTATCAGCACTGTTTAGGCTATCCAAAATCCAATAACAATCTTAGAATCATTTCGAAACTATTTCCATAGCTCTTAAAGGCAACCAGAATCATGTAATATTGAGCGGTTTAGGAGAGTATTAAATGTGTAAAGTAGCCTAACTGTGTTCTAAATACTCCTTAAAACCGTTGATACAAAGCATTATCTAAATGGTATTATTCCAATGGATTCACTATACGTCATAATTAATCATCAACTATCCCATGCAACGGCTGTATTCCACCATTATTAACGGCAATGTCTACTTATATACCGAAAACTATTCTTATTGTTCATAATCTTCTTTTCTTAACAATTTGTAACTTTGTGAGTAAATATCAATTCAGAATTCAAAAACTAAGGCATGCATCGGGATAAATGATAGTAATATCATGATTGATTGAAAGACCTGTTGTATTTACCATCTTTGCAAGATAGAACTCTTGAAATGAAATAATAGTCCGCCGATTCCGCCTATATATGACGTTATTTATACAATTGTTTCACATACTAACAATAAGCAACATGGCTGTATAGCTTATAGGCTCAACTACCCCAATTTAAAATTTGTCAATATGACCCCCTCCCCATTTGCCAACACACACACAAGAAGCAATTCATAATGCATAATGATATTAGAACGAGTCATTATGGTTGACCAGCAGTATGTTCTATTTTTTTCCAAAAGAATTCATATAAATTCCATTTTCGAGAATAACTTAAAACAACCAAGTGGACGATGTAGGAGACATTAGAAGCCAACTTATTGAACACAACAATTTTTGAGTTAGGCCCAGATTAGATTATGAAAAAACATCAAATAAATAATCATATATTTAAGTAATTGCGAACCTTGTATCAATTGGTCTAAAACGTATCACCCATGTGTTGCCCCTGATTACCACCCTTATGGTGGGGCAGTGTGCCACCATACATAGACATGACAAGGAGGTTCCGCTCTTTGATTAAAATTTAGATTTATTCAGATCGGACCATTTTAAGTGAGGGTTTAAAGCTTTCTTTCCATTTAAAATGTCCATTTTTGGTATTACCAGGTATATAAAGAGCTATTTGTTCTACCTCTTCTCACTATTGTAGCTATTAAGATTTATTTCGATAGGTCTGAAAGAATACATTGGCCAACGAAATAATGTCTGAAATGATCTCCAGATAAAGGATACTAGAGGAGGAGGTTACTGGAGGACGTTACTGGAGGACGTTACTGATTGGGGTTACTGGAGGAGGCTATGGGAGGAGGCTATAATTACTAGAGAAAGTATTGGGGAGGATCATTTTCAGAAAGGATACTAGAGATATGTTCGGGAAATTCGGGCAAAATTGTGCTTGTTATTTGGGTTTATTAATGTAATTTGCGTGAATAAGAAGAATAAGAAGAATTTGCGCGACATGGGCGATGATAAGAGCGTTGTCAGGTGCACGAAAATTACCGTCATTTACACCTTCAACCTCTAAAGGATCGGTAAAGGATCCGTTGCTTATACTTCACTAGTCCTCATGAAATATGGTGCAAAAACGTCACATGAAATGTGGTTGTATAACTCCAACTATCAAAGGATACACTTTATTCCAATAATATAATGATTATTCCCAGCCTAAGAAGCGGCACACTCTGTACAGTAATTGTTTTTGATATATTTATTAGTATGATTCTCCCCGATTTTTCCAATGGAAAGTCTTCTATAAACAGCCGCTGTTCTAAAAATGTAAACTCATGATATCAGATATATGTTTACCTTATAATGCCTTGAAAAATCATATTAAAATTCCACGACTTTCAGTATCAGTATTTTAAAAAACATCCCAAAATGTTAAATCTCCCCAAATTCCGCAATTTGTATTACCAAATTTTGTCAAATTAAAAACAAATGAAATCTCAAAATGGAATATTTTTGAAACTTGAAATTCTCAATCCAATTATTTTTGTTCATCTATATTGTCATTAAATGAGTTCAGAACGTCATTAAAAATAGCAATTCAGTCGTTTTTATTTTTCGAAAATCAGTATTTTTAGATAGCCCGGCGGACTAGTGACTTGGTAAGATGCACTAGAAATCTGGTTGCCTGGGGCGAGCGGGCGACCGTTAGTCTGAACCCCTGCTCAAATTAGTACCATTGGATGACCACCATATAGTTTGTTCTCAACATCTGATCAAATTATTCTTTCTTTTAGGGCTTTCTCTACATCAACCCAAAGGAGGGAACCAAGTCAAGCTGCAAGAAAGAGATGTGGGAGTGTCTCACAAAGGTTGCCTCATTCTCCAGGAATTATGTGACATTCCTATGTTTCACTGCTGGATCTTATTAAGATGTTCATCTGCTTCCAAACCACAAGATTGCTAATAAACACCTGCCACACCTCTACCTCAACAACGATAATTATTGGATGACCTTTTAATGATTATCTATAAATGTTCTGTTCTGTTCTGTTCTACCTCTCCCCTTCCCTCCTCCACTTACCCCCTCTCATACCCTCACCCCATCTCGCCCCTCCCCTCCCTCAACTCACCCCCTCTCATACCCCTGCCCCATCTCGCTCTCCCCTCCTCCAATCACCCCCTCTCATACCCTCACCCCATGGATTTCTGCTATCAACGACTGGAATATTTTAAATTTCATGATGTTGTTATGTATAAATATGATACATTGTACAAGATTAAGGTGTGAACATGATTATGGATATACTTATACAGTTATGAATATTAATAATTATAATTATGCTTATTTATATTGATAATATTACATAAGATTACGCAACCCAATTGAGTTAATAGGTTAGCATAAAATGGATGTGACATGTTGCTCTTCTATAGCGCTGACATCCTGGTGATTCTATAGTGTATTCCAATAAGTGTGGTGTGTTTTGTAATTATAAAGTTGGAAAGGAAAGCTTATACGTCCCTTCCAGTCCTGTGTGTTCCACAGTCCTAGGGAAGCAGTAGGCTTGCAAGACTGACCAAATTCAGTAATTATTGAAGTCGTGCAAGACTTAGGCTATCAACGACCTGAATATTTAGGCATTTTATAATATATGTCTCTTCCTAGGTTGATATCCATCTGAATGTTCATTCATTCAGTGTTTGAGTACCTCTAATTGAGAATTATTGTATATCTCTAATGATTATTATTAATCATGATATTGGTTCAATTTTTATCTAATAAGGATTGAATAATAAAGGAGTAAACTTTATATAATGTAACCATTGTCTTGTCTTCAATTTCACTGATAATAACTTATCTCTTTTTCATACAGCATAGTACAGTACAGTACAGTTATTGCAATAGTATATTGTATATAAACGAACGATAATTAAAGCTAATATTTTCCGTTTTCACCCCCGCGAAATTGACCATCCCCGTCCCCCCCGCGAAATTGACCACCCCCGTCCCCCCTGAAGCCTGGCCCACGACGCTCCCGTTGCGCTAAAAATAGATTTCTGAGTGCAATAAAAGCCCGTTCTATTGCAGTCACATAGCGTTTTCATTGCGCAATGGCTATTGCGGTCACATAGCGCAATAAGTGGTTACACCCATTGCGGTCACATTGCACAATCATTGCGCTATGTGAACGCAATAGTGAGTGCAATGATTGCACTCAAATGCCCATAGGGATCATAACTGTACCATATGCTTTGGCAATCTCCCTAAAACCACCAACGAGAGTATACTCTCGTTGCTAAAACGAATGAACCATTCAGTTAAACAGTTTCCCTTGCAGGTGGTTCTTCTCATAATGGTGGCCATTATGCCACTAGCACTCTTCATGGTTAAACACATTACAGTTATTCTTCCAGGAGTAAGATTGAGTGAGATTACTGAATACACAGAAATCTGTGCACGAGAAAAATCAAAGACTATGGGATTAGGGACATATGGCTAATCATGCATGACAATGTCCTTGAATATCCGTTTGTCCTAAGAACCATTATTCATCTTGGTAATATGATCAATATGAAAAATGAACTGCCTCATGGGAATGAACAGCAGGTTCTTTATCTACAATAGGTTGGATTTTATTACGACAGCGACAGGCATTTGATTATGTCAGGGATCTAGGTCTAAGGATTTATCATAATTCTGGATTCGGAGACAAGTCAATCCAAAACCCTGAAAATCATCGGAATATGTCTTGCTTGTTGGTGGAAGCGGGAAAGGAACATACATGTATGTGAATGAGTATTGGTGTGTATTTACATTCTACGGTATTTTTTAAAAAAAAAATTCGTGAATGTTAGTGAATTGGGTACCATTCTGTCAATCATCCTGAATAGCAAGTTCATGTGATACATTTTGAGGTGTGGTTGGTTGGTGTTGAGGATTGGTGTGAGGAGTGTGGACACTTATCTGGGAGGATATCTCGATGCCCATCTCTGCTATGTAATTCACACCAACACTACTAACTTTGCACCTATGCAAGGACTGCTTGATTGACAACCTTCTACCATCTCTGCAGTAAATCCCTGAAGGCCAGTGACATCCTATTGGTTGACATTTGTTGTATTCTATTGGCTATCTTTGTTTGATTGACAAGTTGCCACTTAAGGCCACTGTATAGGTTTTGAGAGGAACCCATTTAGAGAGGACCACCCATGCCTGAATCTGAGTGATCTTTACTATTTAGTAATTGTTTCCACTGTTACTAAGTTCACAGTAATACAGATTGTTTCAAAAAGGTTAACCAGTATACATGATTAAATAATTGGGAAATGAATGACCACACATTACATTTGTACCAGAAATGATACTATGGTTAAGTAAATGTTAATAAACATTGATAAATGGCAAAACAGTGTTATGTTCATTATCACAAAATTTACACATATAATTAAATATAAGCACTTTTAATTAAATATTAAGCATTTTCAGTCGAGCAAAAACTAAACTGCTAACTATGACTTGCCATTGCGCACAAATAGTTGACCGTAGAATTTGTTTCCTTTGGAAACGCACAATATATACATTAACCTAAACGGATTATAAAGTTAAACAGAAAAATAGTTCATTAAATGATTGATATATATCAACGTGTAATATAATATCTGACGTGTTTGATTTGAGCGCAACTACACAGTGCTCTTTCTACCTGTTAAACTAGCGGACCAAGAGCGCAGTAAGAGCGCACAAACGCATTTACCATTGATTTAATATAGGAAACAAGCGCAAGCTCTAGCTTATTAGGCATCAATATTATTAATTAAATATCATGATGGGAGCTTCGGATATGCATATATTCCTATAATACCAATTAACTAAGAGTCGTTCTTAGGTAACACAAGTCTGATGACCTCTGTCGATGGAAGGATCATATTCATTCACATAATCACTGCACAATATAAAATAATCATACATTTATAATGTTAGAGCTTCTGTCACTGTGCAAATGACTAGGGATGATATTCAAGCTTATCAATACGTATTGAACACTTAGCAACTGCGTTTAGGAAATAATCGGTTCAGTTGTCTATGAAGTCCTCATGTTAACACTATATATCCCCTATCACTGAGAAGTATTATTCCACACAAGTCCACATTAAATGTATCTGCTAGGTGGATAAGAAAAAGCTCTCATTTCTTCTTCAATACATGTATATATTAAATATTACATCTTATAGAGCGTCCATGGCCTTCCGCGTACCAAGCCACAAACGTCTAATATAGAAGTCACTCACTAAGGGCATTGAACAGGTATAAGTATGAGTGGATGTCAGCTGGTAAGCATTGCTCCTGACATGACTGATTTCTTCTAGAACTTTCTGATGACTTCACCAAAGTTTGCCCCATGATGTGCGACCATTCCTTTAAGATGAATTAGATGATGACATTATCAATTTCTTGGCTTGGGGGAAGCACGATGGTGGCCACAATATAATAGAATGCTGCTTGAATTGGCATCTGGTTAACGTCGGGATGGTGTGTGGGTGATGTATCGAAAATTGGATATTCCCAGCAAGAATGGCTGGAAGAATAAAAGTGTAATGTTAGATTAAATTTTATAATTACGGTATTCAACCATATATGAAACGTATCAATCACAGATCTCACTAATTGCTCAGCTTCTACTTAGATTGTTCCTTGGCAAAACAAAAAAATTGTTAAACCGAGGGAATGAGTACCTGTTTGTCTCGGAATTCCAATATCCCTCTCAGATCATTTAAAGTGGATATCACTATGTGGACTGGATGTCAATTTTGAATGTAATTGCTGATTTCCATGACTTATGATCATTTCGGTGGATTATCAAAGTTATGTATTCATTAGATTATTTGATATTTGCAAATATAGTTTGAGTGGAGTTGAGTCGCTGGGTCTTTTCAAATCTGAAATAAGCAGCTCATATGAGAAACTATTTATGGTACACCATTAATCCTTCAGGGTATTGATTACTGACATAATCATCAGGTACATATTGGAAATTCAAGCAAACTTTCCCAAAATCGGGAGCTCAGTGTCATATGTGTCACTTAGCTGGGAGGGAATTCGAGAAAATCGTGCACTTGGTGACAAGTTTTTGAAATTTGGCGTGGTGTTAGGTATGGGTATTAGGTTTTCAAAACTCTGTGCAAACAGAATGTGATGGCCCCCTGGTGGCCGTTATGTGCAAAAAACAAAATGGCTGCCACTGGGACATAACAATGTCATATCTCAGCTCCATTTAGCACTAAATCCATGTGTAATACCACTTTGACCATGTTTTAATGGGGAATCTATTTCCAACATTATTTTTTTGTTTCAAGGTCAATTTCAAGGTCAAAATCCAAAATGGCTGCCCCCGGAAAGAGTAAATATCATATCTCAGCTCCTTTTTGCACTAGATCTATGTATAACACCACTTTCAGTATGTTTTAAGATATGAAGAATTCATTTCTGAAGTCACCTTTCTGTTTCTAGGGCAATATCAAGGTCAAAATCCAACATGGCTGCCTCAGGTAAAAGTAAATATCATATCTCAGCTCCTGTTTGCACTAGGTCTATGTATAATACCAATTTCAGTATGTTTTAAAGTATCAGGAATTCATTCCTGAGGTCACTTCTGAGTTTCAAGGTCATTTCTAGGTCAAAATCCAAGATGGCTGCCCCTGGAAAGAGTAAATATCATACCTCAGCTCCTGTTTGTATTAGATCTATGTACAATACCACTTTTAGTATGTTTTAAGGTATGAGGAATCCATTTCTGAGGTCACCTTTCTGTTTCAATGTCTATATCAAGGTCAAAATCCAACATGGCTGCCTCAGGGAAACATATGTATCATAGCTCAGCTTCTGTTTGCACTACATCTATGTATAATACCACTTTTGGTATGTTTTAAGGTATGAGGAATTCATTTCTGAGGTCACGTTTCTGATGTCATTATCAAGGTCAGAATCATTGAGTCAAAATCAAAAATGGCCACCAGCTAGTATTGTAAATATCCTATTTCAGCTCCCATTACCACTAGATCCATTTATAATAAAGTCCCTCTATGTAAGTTTTCAGAAATTGGGAATCCCTTTTTGAAGTCATTCTCATTTAAAGATCCGTTTCTAATTGCAACAAATCCAGCATAGAAGTAAATATAATCCCTGGGGTAATTAGACTGCATATATATATTCATCAGACATGGTGAACTTGAAAGTATCACACAGGGCCCAGTTTCTGATCAAAGAGATCTTTAAAAGAAATGCCAAAGGAACCCAGGCCTAGCTTGCTAAGACACGTTTTGGCTTAAACCTAAGCCAAGTATCTAAGATACCGGGGCCAGGTTTCTTGATGTACTGAAATGGCTCTGATGTACTGCAATCCCTAAACATACTTCAACAACAATAATACTACAAGAACCGCACAGAGAGAGAACCCTTCACGCCTGAGAGCTTAATCATCTTAATCATCTATTGATTCACACGATCAATGTCTACCAGTTTGTTGCTTTGATTGACAAACAGCAGGGGCGGATCCAGAGGGAGGGGGCCGGACCCCCACCCCCCTCCCCTTTTCAAAATCAATTTTGTCCCAAAATATGTCCAGCGCTCCCAACTTCAGTCGCGCCATGGCAATGGACTTTAATCGATCCATTCAATCCCTGTGTATTGACCTTTGCTAGCCATAATTATAAATATCAGTTGTTATTACTCTAGAAGAATGTTTGAGAACTTTGATGGGTCTGCGTATAGGGGGGGGTAAAGGGGGGGGGTAAAGTTTCTTACCACATCATAAAACACCAACAGGCATTTTAAGAAAACATAACATTTCTAAATCATCTCTCTTGCAGCCATTTTACATTACCATTTTAAAGATCATATATTCAATCTGTTTTAATTCTTATGCTTCCCATGATCACAATTCAATGATAGTTGCTCCAAGAAGGGGATATTTTCTATTTTTCCGATGTTAATATAATCACGCGTCTTCCATGATGGATGGATGAACATCTATAAAGGAGTAAATTGTATATACAGTGTTAACTCAATACTTTCTCATAGTTGATTTCATGCAGCAAAGGCAAGCATATGCTGATTTCCAGTCATACCTTGTCTCTTGTCATAAGTGCAAATGATTTCAATGAACACATGATTGCTTGCTTAATCACAAGGTTTGTTGATATTCCTGTTATCATTTACTCATGTTCTTGATACAACTGTATGATTTACACATGGTAGTGTTGACCTGACTCAGCATGGAAACGATTTTGTCTTATATGGGCTGCGGGTGAAGTATCCAGTTGGCAATCATTTCATCACATTGTAACCTCATCTTTGCAATTCAAGAACAAAACTCAGCTTTCAAGCAAAACCTCAGAGCTCTATCTATAGAACATTATAGTTCAATGTCTCTTGGGCTGTGTTAGATCCTTTAATCATTGAATGGTGGAGGATTTTATTAGTTTGGTATTACTGCTTTCTCATGACTGTCAGCGACTTCCAGGGGCAATTACATCTGCTGGGCAGGGATCTTCATTGAATTTGTTGCTTATAGATTGAAACTGGCATTCTCAAAGCACCATACGTTAACAGTGGATTTAGAGCTAAGTCAATGGCAAGGTCGGCCCTAACTGCTCTTGAAATGGCTTTTCATGACATCATATACTCTAGAGACTTTGGTGCATCTCTGCTAAGAATTCCTCTAAACCGGTATGCGTCATCAGACGGCTGATAGAGTGAGGGGAACTCATATCCATGTTTCATCTTCATCTGGAAACCACAAAGGTACAATAGTAATTTGTGACTTGTCAGAGTCTTTCCCAGTGGTTCAGTGTTCACCTTTTGAGGTGAAACATTACAAAAATACTAGAGTCACGTTCCGAGGTGTTAAAATGTGTTTACTCAAAGTGAAATGGGTAAATGAAATGGGGAGTAAATAACATAGATTATGTCCAGGAGGATGTGACATCCCATAGATAACAGGGCAATAAACAAGAATCAAGGAAGGCGTCTTGAAAAGGCCCATAGATAGAAAGGTGGACAAAAATGAGGAGTAAAACATGTAAAGGATCATTTTGGTATGGATTATGACAGATGATTTAAGAACATAATGGACCTTTTCCATTGATTAGTAGACTACTATAAAATGTAATATTTAATTCAATATGCACTCCAGCTTGTGGCCATAACAATGTTTATTACTGGCCAAAGCCAAGACAACATGAAGTGCCTTATGTAGTAGGCAAATTGATTTTCCAATATATTGGCATTATTTCAGGTATCACAGTATACTTATAACTAACAAATTAGTACCTGTAATACTGTTCATGCCTCGAATTGAACCCTTTTGGGATACTGCTCTTGAATACTGTTGTGCAACAGAGGCAGATTCAGAAGCAATGTGGTATATACAGAATGCCCCAAACTGAGGCTAAAGGTCCGATTCCACTGGATCTCTTGTATATGTGCTCAGGCTCGCTCTTGCTGCACTTGTTTATGGGGCGCTTGTCATTCGCTCTTCATTCGCTAATATTTTTAGCACAATACAAGCGCAGAGCGATTCTACTGGTGCGCTTGTTTCCTTATGAAATCAATAGCAAATGCGTTTGTGCGCTCTCACTGCGCTCTTGGTCCACTAGTTTAACAGGCAGAAAGAGCGTTGTGTTGCTGCGCATCAAACACGTCAGATATGAGCGCAACGTCCTGCGCTCTTCTAAAGAAGCACACATAGCCACTTATTAGAGCGTACAGACAGCACAGTCACCGATTACATTAGACCGCTCTGGTTTCGCTCTATCTTCGCTTGTTATGCGCTCAAGACAATTAAAAAGAGTGGGCCATGAACGAGCCAAAAGAGCGAGCCAGTGGAAAGACAGCCTTAGAAAGAGAAAGAGTGAGACAGGTAGAGCGGTCTAGCGGATAATTACACTTTTCTCTTATAAAATTAATATTATTATTTATTTTTTTTTAACATTTTATTTCGCCACAAATTCCATACAAATGGTACTTTTCATTGTGCGAACAAAATTTTACATGTGTATACATCAAAATATAAAAGTACATTTTAAGTATTTAATCGTTTTGAATTGATTTTGGGCCAGTGCCCACCACAATTAGCTAGCTTGTTTACAAACAGCTTTAATACAGCTATATAGTAATTCAATGTCAAGTATGTTAATTGTTTTAACAACATAATTCCATCATTAAGTACCTCACCCCCCATTTTGGTTTTTTTTTGGTTTTGCCCGGCCTAAGCCTAAAATACAACAATCAATAGTCTGCAAGAAGTAAAAACAAACGATCAGCTCAAGTACACCTGTATAGTTCAGTATTCATGCTTAATTGACCTTTTTTGAGTTTTCGACAATGAGTAGTATCATATCTTGTTCAGAACACAGAAACTAATTGTATTAATAAATAAGTGGGATGCAAAAAATCCTAAAGCTTATTTATTCAATAAACCACTCATCCCTATTCTTTAGACTCTTTTTAGGATATCCCAATGTTTCTTTTTATCCTCGTTGGGTAAGGAATTCCATGATAAAGGTCCTCTCATGTGAGGGGATCGTCTTAGCTTTTCTTTTTTAGGAGTAGGAACGATAAGGTTGATACCTACGGCCAATCTAGTATTCCTGGGCATATTAGTGTTAATATGTGCAGGGCTTTTACTGAGAATGAACATCCATACTTTTAATTTTAATAAGGTCATACATTTCTTCAGTTGTTAACCCTTGGTTAATGAAGATCAGCCTCACTCCCCTATTTATCACACTCTGTACCTTGTTTATTATCAACCTGTTCGTGAGTGACTGAAACATAAGGCCGTATTCAGCTAGAGACAGGACATGGGCTTTGAATATTAGGGTTGTAACTTCTTTGGAAATAAAATAGCGAATTCTTCCACGCTGATTGATCCTAAACTGAATGTTATTTTTTAACGTTTCAAAATGACGATTCAATGTGACCATTGGATTTATTGTGAAACCCAAATATTTTACAGTTTTTGCCATGTCAACTGCTCTGCCATTTAGATAAATTGAGCCCACTTCATTAAATTTGATCTTCAGAATTCTCAGACCTCCTAATATTTGAACTTGACACTTTTTTGAGTTTAGTAATAATTTATTTTTAGACATCCAGGAGGCTACCTCATTGCTTGCTTGCTGTGAAACTTTGATGCAGTCATTGAGGTTTTTCCCTGTCACAGTCATAGCCATGTCATCAGCATAGATATTAATATTAACAAGCATATTAGATTCAATTCTAGTAGTCACCTTTGATAAGTCATTAATGTATAAAATAAACATCAATGGTCCTATGATGCTTCCTGAGGAACACCAATATCTATAGTAACTGCGTCCAAATGGAATTATTTAGCTTTGTTCGCTGCTTTCTATTAGATAGGTAGTTACCAATAACCTTGGTTAATTTAGGATTAATTTTATAATATTCTAATTTTTTTAAGGATAATGTGGTCAAAACAGTTGTGAAAAAATAGATAGATTATAGATTCTCAAAAAGGTTTGGATTACAGCAATATAATGATATATCATCAATATATATACACATTGAATTAGCTCAGGTCAGAATGCCCCACGTTAATTGTATATTCTATTTTCCATCATATTTGTATTCAGATAGTTAATTAAAATGTTTGACACTCTCACCCCAGGGTTGTTTTTCATTGAACCCTGTTTTAAAAGGTTATACATTTCATACTCAAGAGTTGTTTCTATTCTTACGAAAATCTACCTTTATAGGTCATAAGTTTTTGTTTAATTACCATGATACAGAATATTTTATCCTATACTTAATATATTTCATATTTACTTATTTACATTTAATGTGAATTAATGTGATAATATAAGTGTTATATTTTCACAACTTCTTTTTTCCCATACATACATTAGCCTCATTGGACAAGGTTGTCTAGATACCTGCAGTGTAAGATCGATGGTATATAGATATTGTAGTGAATTTAGGCCATTTTATATATATATATATATATATATATATAAGAACTTTTATCAGCTTTGTTCGCTGCTTTCTATTAGATAGGTAGTTACCAATAACCTTGGTTAATTTAGGATTAATTTTATAATATTCTAATTTTTTTAAGGATAATGTGGTCAAAACAGTTGTGAAAAAATAGATAGATTATAGATTCTCAAAAAGGTTTGGATTACAGCAATATAATGATATATCATCAATATATATACACATTGAATTAGCTCAGGTCAGAATGCCCCACGTTAATTGTATATTCTATTTTCCATCATATTTGTATTCAGATAGTTAATTACAATGTTTGACACTCTCACCCCAGGGTTGTTTTTCATTGAACCCTGTTTTAAAAGGTTATACATTTCATACTCAAGAGTTGTTTCTATTCTTACGAAAAATCTACCTTTATAGGTCATAAGTTTTTGTTTAATTACCATGATACAGAATATTTTATCCTATACTTAATATATTTCATATTTACTTATTTACATTTAATGTGAATTAATGTGATAATATAAGTGTTATATTTTCACAACTTCTTTTTTCCCATACATACATTAGCCTCATTGGACAAGGTTGTCTAGATACCTGCAGTGTAAGATCGATGGTATATAGATATTGTAGTGAATTTAGGCCATTTTATATATATATATATGGTCCATTCCTACGAAATGGGCCCAGTGGCCTGAAACCATTGTACAAAAAAAAATTCCTTTAATGTTTTTCATAGTTAGGGAACTTAAAGTAGAGTAATGGAAGCTTTTAAATCTAAATTTGCTACAAACTTCATCAAATAGTTTCTATTCTACATAAAATCAATGACTGGGTTAGGATTGCCTATGTTTTTACGTCGCACATCAAATTAGCATTGTATACTATGCATTTTGGCAATGGGACATTTGTTTTGGTTAGATTAAGCAATTTATTACAAAATAGGGTCAATTCAACATGTGTTTGGCAGTTTATGGTGCAAGGACTCTCCCAATTTGATATAGGAATGTCAAAATTAAAAACAACTTTGTTTTTCAGTTATAGGCTTTTTCAGGCATTACCTTTTTTCATCTACCACTGTTTTCTTCATAAGCAAGAAATATAAGAAAAAACGACTCAGATAGCTTTGTTATCACCTTACCTTGAAGATTAAATTGTTATTTCTGATAGAGATTATATTTCCATTTTCTAAACCAGCTTGAAAATATGGGCGACGTAAAAACGCTATTGAACTATTCTCTGAAAAATCTTGCTTTTCAGTGATGGAAATAAGAAAAAATGAAATTTAGATTAAAGATAAGATGTTTCTGGATAATATTTCCGATAAACTCTTGTTCTCCTCTATTTAATCCTGAAATAAATGTTATCCAGAGTCAATTATCTAGGAATCTATGGCCGAAAACGTTCATTTTAAATATTTAAATCAATAAATGTGATGTGTTTCAGGAAAATGAGTCACAAGTCGCAAAATTGATATTTTTCAAAGTGTTTATTTTCATAAGATCTCTTTATTAAAATGTTCTGGTTTTTAGTGAGTGTAGTACTCATAGTCAGATGAATCCATGTAACAAATCTTGGGACATTGTATTAATTATATCCTTGCATTTTGAAGGCATTCATATGGACTATATTTAATTACTTTACTGGTAATTATTCATCCAGAAACATTGCAAACTTTTTTTTCTCTCTATGCAAAAGGCATATTTCTGTTCGGATTACTCAAGGGATCTGGATGATTATATATCAGCAGAAAGCTGACAATGTTGCGGTTTGTTTGGTATATGTTACATCATTCTGTCTTAAATAGTTCTGCCTCTATCGACCAAATGTTGCGACCTAAAAACGTGCGACGTAAAAACGTGCAACCTAAAATCGGGTGTTTTCCCACTCTATGCACAAGACATTTCTGTTCAAACCATTTAAGGGATATGGATGATCTTATATCAGCAGAAAGCTAATATTCTTGCGGTTTGTCTGGTCTATGTTACAACTTTCTATCTTAAATCGTTTTGCCTCTATCAAGCAAATGCGATGTGCGACGTAAAAACGTGCGACGTAATAACATACAATGTGCGACGTAAAAACAAGTGTTTTCCCCTTCTATACACAAGACATATCAGTTCAGACCATTCATATTGCATACACAACAAGAGAATTGGTTGCCCAATATATTCATATTAGTTTTAAATGATTTTTTTCAATAGTATGGAAAAGCACAATCAATGAATGTGGCGACGTAAAAATACACATAATTAGCCATTTTCCAACTGAATTTATTCCAATAAGCATAATATCATTACTATTGATCCTATTGAGACTCTTGAGGTATCAAAAGTTAGATATTTGTATGCTTATATATCAAATCGTTTTGATTGCTATATCCTCCAACAAATTCATTGCATTAAGGTGGGAAACATGTGCGATGTAAAAACACAAAAAAAATAATTGTAACTTTGTGTGAGCCATATTTTTTTCTAAAAGTAAGTTGGGTTATCATTATGCATAAAAAGTTGAACCTGGTGACTAAGGACAATTAATCAGATATAAGAAAATAAGAATTGGTGTACATTTCTGATTCCCCAGCTTCCAAATGTTAAATTATTGACAATTTTCCATGAAAATATCAATTTAAAACGGCTTTAACCAACAAAATATCTATCAGTCCTATAATAATGTATATATCAAAGGAATTGTCATGCCAAGAGGAATATGTTGGTAGGATCTGTTTTAACATCAATGAAGTTTACCCTGAGATATGAAGCATAGAAGGGCCAAAGGTAGGGAAAAAGGGCCTGGGCCCATTTCGTAGGAATGGACCATATATATATATATAAGAACTTTTATTTCTCTTTTCATAGTACAAAAAATTTTCACAGAGAAATAGGGTGATCCTGTCAGGAATGCTGTTCTTCCCAGGTTCCCTGAACATCGAAATGAGATATTACAGCAAACAACAATATTTTATAACATAGTATTATAATTTACAGATTGATTTTATATATATAGATGATACTTTCTACTGAAAGACAGCAGCCCCAAAAAATTTTTTGGACTATTACATTGTGTTACGATTTTCTTTATTGATATAGTTTATGCATTTTTTTGCGAAGTAAATGTACTTTCAACTCTGTTCACATTTATTACTTCTATATTCAATAAAGTCCACTTATATATCACTATTTTGTTGGTAGTTTCTACACTAGATTCTATTTACAGTATTCAGACCTTGTTCATTTGTTAAGCTTATTCTGCAATATACATTTTCACCCTGATATTCTCTACCGGTTTTAACAAAGCTTCATATTTTGTATTTTGTATCCTTGATACACATCTTCTTGCTTTGTAATTACCATAGAGGTGTTGCATACCTATTTTTTTATACAATTCGAGTTCATAATACCTTTGTCGTTAAGATAGGGACAAACACTGCCCTTTTTCATAAAATCCAGTTTATCCTGCTTTCATTTATTTTTAATATCTAGCCTGGATTGTACTTCCTTTTTAAGTACCTTTTAAACTCCTCTATTGTATTATAACATTGGTGCTTTGGAACGAGTTTGTTCCACAATGAGGGGATTCTAAAAATAAATGACCTCTTGATCATTTCTGTTTTTGGAGTAATAGTTTTCAGATTTTTTCCACTAACTAAACTCCTCAGATTAAGGTTCCTCTCATCTAAGTTCACTATTTCCTGAGACAATTTATATCCTATCTCCAGGAGATGCATATCTCTTCTTTTATCTAGTTTCAATAGACCAAGATCTTTATGCGCTTGATCTGTATTATCCCTTCTATCTAAGTTCTTAATAATCCTTATAGCCGAATTTTGAATAACTTGGAGTTTATTGATGTTGGATGCGTTCCCTCCACAGTATAGGAGATCTCCAAATTCAATAATTGGCCTTATGGCTACTTTGTAGATTTTTAGCAATGTATTGTTATCAGCTGCATATCTAATTCTTGCTAGCTTACTAATCTTGCTTTTAGCAGATCCCCACCTCATTGCTATGTGTTGTTTAAAAGTTAACATGTCATCAATAGTGACCCCTAGATATTTGTAAGTCGGGGTTCTCTCTATTTTGTTATGACCTATGAAGAATTCTTTCTTGTCATATTCTTTTGATCTACCTTTTCTACAAATTTCCATAATCTTACTCTTTGTTATATTCAGGGATATCTTATTAATTCTGCACCAGATATCTACTCTTTTTAAGTCATATTGCAGTTCTTCCTCTGCTACCTGCTTAACATCATTAGTATTATATATAACAGTATCGTCCGTGAATAATATAATCTTCGAGTATTTTATCCACTTATTCAAGTCATTAATGTAAACTTGGAACAATAGTGGCCCCAAGGCGGTTCCCTGGGGTACACCGCAGACTACGTTCTCTTCTTCAGAAGTAAAATTATTCACTACTACTGATTGGTTTCTGTTACATAAATAGTCACCAAACCATTCCGAAACCTCTTTGCTTACTCCAGTCATCTTTACTTTATGCAAGAGTCTCTCGTGATCCACCGTATCAAATGCCTTTTTTAGGTCTAAAAAAGCCATTAAGGATACTTGTTTACAGTTAAGACCATTGTATAAATCGTTAAATAACATATGGTGGGCATCCGTTAAGGATAGCCCTTGACGAAAACCAAACTGGTTTTCATATATCAAATCTTTACTTTCCAAATATTGATAGTATTGTCTCTGTACACATTTCTCCAGAATTTTTGCTGGCAAAGTTATCACAGAAATTGGCCTATAGTTGCCTGGCTCAGTCTTGTTTCCATCTTTAAAAAGAGGTGTGACTAGCGCCTTTTTGAAGTCTATTGGTATTTTGCCTGTCTGGAGTGAAAGGTTAAAAAGATACATCAATTGCATGGAAAGCTTTATCAAAACCGGTTTCAGAATCTTTGTCGGGATAAAGGGTATACCAGATGCCTTATAAATACTCACTTTCCTTAAGAAAGTTAATATTTCTTTTAGCTCAATTTGTGTAAATTCAAATTCCGAGGGATTGTTATCTTCCCTTAATTTTTCGGTGGTTTTATCACCTGTGGTATTTATGTCCGACCCTTTTTTCAATATATTCATTTCTGATTCTGATTCAATCTCATAGATCTCCTCAGTGCTTGGAGGATTAATTTTCTCTGCTAATTTTTGTCCTATGGAGGCAAAAAATGTATTAAACACATTAGGCACCTGGTTATCCTCCACTATTTCTCCACTCTCTGTTTTGGTCTGAATTATCCTACTCTCTTTGACCCTGTCAGGCGCGATTATTGAGTTTATGGATTCCCAAAATTTCTTTGGGTCATTTCTATTTTCATGGATTTGTGTTCTTAAAAAGTTGTTTTTCATTTTAATAATTTCAGAATTTACCTTATTCCTACATGTTTTCGCTATATTCCAGTCCTCTAGTTTGTTATTTCTTTTTGCCTTGGCAAATAACTTATCTCTTTTTTTAGTCAGCCTGACAAGGTCAGCAGAGTACCACTGTGGTTTTGCTTTAACATTTGTATACTCTCTTACTGGACTCATTCTATCAAGAAAGAAAACTATCCTCTCTTGCAACATATTCCAACATTTATTTACATCTCGGGTTTCATAGAATTCTGTCCAGTCTTCATTTTCTAATATTTCAGTCAGTATTTTACCATCATAGTGCCTCATATCTCTAGCCTTAAAAGTCACTTTGGGTTTTTTCGTTTTCGCCTTCTTTATTACAATGTATACCGGCAGGTGATCACTCGCATTATTTTCAATTGTACCTGATGAATATATTTTTAAGCTATTGCAGAAGACCATGTCAATCAACCTGTTTGATTTATGTGTTATTCTGGTACCAGTGCTTATTAATTGAGTAAGATTATGTTTGACAAACATACAGTTTAATTCACCAGTCTGTGAAGATTTTGAGGCTTTCTTCATCTCCTTGTAATCTATGTTAAAATCACCAGCCACTACTATTTCAGCTTTATTGTTAATACTCTCTAATACACTTTGAATATGGTCTTTACACTTTTCAATTGATCCTGTAGGAGGCCTGTACACATTTAGGATCACCACTTTTTTGCTTTTTCCTTTGGTAACACCAATTACTTGGAGTTCAATATCATTTGACGATATATTATATGTTGATATTCCTGGTTACTTATTTGCAATACTTCTTGAATATACATAGCTATGCCTCCACATTTTTTTCCTACCAATCTGTCGCATCTTAACAATTGATATCCAATAATATCAACTTGAGAATCAACAATTCTTTTGTTAAGCCATGTTTCTTGGCATGCAACTATGCTTAGTTTATGTTTCGTAATAAACGAAGTGACTTCAAAAACCTTAGGCATGAGACTCCTTAAGTTCCATGATACTATCGATAACCCTTTAAAATCCAATACTTCTTCATTTGTATCGCCATTGTCATTTTCCATTTTCTTTTATTTTTATCTTACTCGGTATGTAAATGTGAAACTATTAAATTTGTAACGTACAAATTTAAGAACTATCAATAACCAATTGGACATGCTTACCCTACAACACCTACATATTAAGCTCTTTATCAAGTTAATCTTGGTTTGATTGTTATAGGTTAGACAAGTTAATATCTTTTAACTATCTCCACATCAGGTAAAATATTGTGTTACCTTGTGATATAACTTTATACAGAATAATAGCGCTTGAACCATTTATGTATATTTAAGTCGGTGTCTTCTTGTCGACTTGGGCTTCTTCTGTCATTGTTTATCAAGTAAGTTCAGATAGAATTTATTTATTCATTCATATATTTATATAAGATATAATATAAATATTAGTTCGATGCTGTTATATATATGGTCAGTTTCTTCGTTGGTATTCCAACTTATTAGTTGAGTTATCTTCAATAGAAAAAGTCTCTTACTTGATGTTTCCCGTTCGTTTCTCCTAAGGTAAAACCTTCTTAGATTGTGACAGTTCATCTTAGATACTACCTCCATGATTTATACCTGACCCTTCATACCTACGTTCTATAGAAATATAGTTAATCCAGGTCAGGCATTATTTCGTGAAGGAGCATCTCTTTTCTTAACTATAGAAGATGTGATGTTCAGTTTTCGTGTAGTTTTAACTATACTGAAACTTATTTTAAATGACCACTGATATTTTCTGAACATTTTTAAGACTAGCCCCGTCGTCGATCCTGCTATACCCAGTCCAACCCTTCTTACCTACGTTCTATAGAAATATAGTTAATCCGGGTTGGACTAGGGTCAGGGGATAACGACTATTGATATATAGAGCTTTATGTTACTTGCGTAGTAACATTTTATTTCAAAACACTGGACTTGGAGTGTGAGATATTTATAATTTTGATTATAACCCCTCAATATGGATTTCTCAGCACTACGACAAAATTCCATTTGAAATTATGTATTGCTCTTTTTACTACTTATACCGCACTGATCCTTGAGTGCGTTGATGAATTTTAAATCTACACATATGAGAGTTTCCTCCCACTTCTGATTACTGGGCTTTGAGATATGCCTCAGCAATCTTGGATGCAACGTCATCTTTAACCACATCTGAGAGGTGACATCCATCAGATGAGAGTTTGTGATATAACACTGAATATTTTGTTGGTCCATTTTTCCTTTTCTTCTTCCCAGAAACACATCTGTGAATCATTTGCCCCATGTATGGGGTTGGGTTCCCTTCTTCTGCATTAATCTTCTTAGCTACATTGCTAAATAACGTTACTCTCTCATTTATTCTGTGTTGTATCTCTGGGTATTTATCTTGCTTAGGATACAATATCCCATGTTTTGCTGCTAGTAATGCGTTGTATTTCTTAATGTCAGTGCCGATCATGGTGGCTATGGCAATTCTTGGACTATATCCATGGACGGGAGCTGCTTCTTTTAAAGATGTCACAGCTTGATTTAGGATTGTTCGTATGTTGTCCTCGAATATGACATTAGATTTATGTTGAATTTTGATTTGCTCACCGTAGTCTATTTTGTCCCTCCAGGTGATGTTGCACAGTCCGGCGACAATAAAAATAAACCTGGGTCTATGTAGGTTTACGATGGGTCGTGCTTCTCGCACAAGTCTTTCTACGGTGGCCCCTCCTATCGATATGACCCTGACCGCTACATGCGGTAATTTAGCTCTCATTCTTCTATCAATATTCGCACCACGCGAATCCATCAGTATTAATAGATCCATCCTATCTGTACTATCGTCTTAGTTGGGCTTTTAGTTTTCTAGATTATCCCTTACTCTCTCCAGCATCTTGCCGAAAAGGTTTTCGCCCTTGAGGTCTTTCGGGTTTATGACAACACGGTCGCCATTTTGGATCCGTACCTCTGGGTGCGCTAGTCCCGCAGCCCATTTTCTAGATGTAGTTAGCTCATATAGCTTTTTACCTTTGGTTGCAAGTAGTTTTTCTTTCAATATTTTATTCTGATCGAATTTATGTAGTACTATGCTCTCAAGTATTTCAATCTCTTTTTCTTTCCAATCAGGAGCCGTTTGAAATTTGCTGCCTTGTCGCTTGGCAACCACAGGATGCTTCTCCCGCGCTATGCTTTCCGCGAGTTGAGTTTTCCCTGCCTTTGTGGCCTTAGTAGCTTGGAAACAATGTTCCGATGATTTGAAATACCTTCCATAGTATTCCATTTGAGTAGGATAGAAGTTACTCAAGAAGCTATGCTCCCCTTTGAAGCCTATGCCGTCAGTTCCCACTGGTACATGAAAGATATCCTCTAGCTTGCAACCTTCGGGCAACTCATTCAAATCGTCAAGCGCGTATGAGACCCGTTCACGCCCCACTAAGATGTGATTCACTGTCAGTCTAGCTTCTATTTTCTGAATTTTGAGAAGTTTTACCGAGTTCTCCAATAAGTTTATGTCGTAGCCGTTTGTCTGCCGATTAAATTTGTTAAGCCATATCTTCCCGAATTTTCCCGTGCTTCTGATTCTCTGGATGGCTCTTACAACCTTTATTTTGATATCTTCCGACGTTACGACCAGAAAAACGGACCTTTTCATTCCCATTTTTGGTTTACCGATGCAATAAACTTCCACTATATCATTTCTCCTGGCTGTCGGGTCCGCCAGTTTAATAATCTCAAGAACTTTCCGATTTACATCATCATTATTTTTGTCGAATCTTTGAGCTACTATGTTCAACTCAGCTTGATTTTTCGGCCCAAATTTGACCCATTCCTCTTCTATTCCCTCTATTATCAAGTATTGTGACTCTTCTCGGGGCTGTTCCTTGTCTGAAACTATTTTCTCTACTCTTTTTTCCGAAGCTAGAACTTTCCTAGAGTTAGTTTCTACTTTACCATCTGTCATTCTTTTGTTCTCTGTCGGGCCAAGTTTAGCAACTTTAGTTTCCAGTGACTTTAGGCTGGTTAACGAGTGCTCCAAGTTTTTGATGCGCTTGGCGAAACCCTGGATCGTATTAGAGTTTTCCCAGGCATATTCTTGGAAATCGCCCTCCATGCATGCTATGTCTGTCTTAATCTTGCGTATGAATCGTGAAAAACTTTCTTCAATCTTATTTAGATCTACACGCAATTTGGTTATCCCATTACTATCAACATTCTCCATACAATTTTCATTTTTCAACAGTTCGTCACCCACCTTGCTCAATGGTCCCGCATATTTTGCTGTGTCACCAGCCGCCCCTGTCACTGTGACATCCTCTCGATCCGAAGTTTCCAAGTTGTCAAAAAGTACTTTCTTCACACTCCCGTACTTTTTGTAAAGCCTGTCTTCCATTATTTCTTTCTTGTCTACTGTTCTGGTCTTCTTTGCTGTTTCAAAACCACTGTTATCCGATTTCCCAGTCAGATTATCCGTTTTACTTGAGTCGAGCTCCCTTTCGAGAGCGTGCGCGCTATGGCCGCCATCCTCTCCAACGGACTTTTTGCCACTCGAAAAAGTTTTCTTGCTCGATCCTCCTAGAACTGCTTTCTTCATTCTCGTGAAGATCCCTGGATTTTCCATGATGCTTCACTTATGTTCTGCGCTATTTTCTTACTTGTCAAAAGCGGTATTTTGTCCAATTTTCGGTTATTAAGTTTTGGGTCGGATTTTGGTTGGTTCAATGACGAATTGTAGGAAAACAGACCGTCTGTTGGCCGTGGTCTATTGGACCATTTTCGCCTACCATTGGTTCACACCCTGTCGCCTAGCCATTGTCTAATGTGTGTTTCTCGCTTACCATTGGCTCTCCCCCATGGCCGTACAGCAGTGACTGATTGGTGGAAGGCTCTGTTTATTTTTGTGATCACCGTGCTTGGCTGTTTAACATTTCTATACTACAACATACTTAAATGTTCAAACCATTGGATTTTGGATATGATTTTCAGCTCAGAATTACGCTTCATTTGACACCCAAACTGTCTTTATACCATTATTTTCCGGGTCAATATGTTCAGGTGATTGCTTTGACTAATGACAGAACAGGCAGCCGCACACCCCGTCACTTGAGTGACAGGAGGTGTAGCCTCACATCCCGTCAAGGCACTGCTTTGTTTCACGGCAATGTAAACATACATGAGTGTCTGGTGTTGTTGACTATTTTCTTATAGAATTACAAAGCATAGAGACCTAATTCTGGATTTATTCACTAGATATAGTTGTTTTGAGCATTGATCAGTTGAACTAGCCCTCTGTATGAACTATAGCGTTTTATTTCTGTGATCAACTTAAATCTATTTGTTCCGCCCAGTTATTTTGGCACGCCTGCCATATATGGGTCAGGCCTTGCCATATATGGAGAGCCGGTAGTGACATCAGGTGTACTACAACCCCTATGATTGGTCTGTAGCCATTTCATACCGTGAGCAATCCAGTACCGTGACAGCAGCCAGTTATATTGAGCATGCATGCCCTGTGCATCAGTGGAAAAAGTAAACATACTCGTAACTTGTATGAAGACAGACCGTATTTTTGATGCTCAGTCCATAAGCAATGCAATATCTTTGTGAATGGCTGATGTATGTCGAATGAAATCCCAATAGGCAGACAGTCTGAACGCCACAAACTTCATGGTTTATTGCTACAATGGTTATGCCAATCCGGAATGCATTGGGGCTTGAGTGTTTTGTTTATCAACTAACATTGGCTCAACCCGGCCCTGCTATAATTGGGTGCACGCACCTCAATGCAACACAGACGCTGGTCAAAAATAGCCTTTCTGATTCCCGCCAATTCTTACATGGGGAATATTCCATAATTGCAATATTACAGGTTAACTCTATCTAGTCATGTTATTCACTATAACTCTTCATAACTCAAATGTTCCGGCAAGTCTCCGTTAAACTACTATTACCTATTTTCAACTAAACCTTGTGAAACCATTTGTACTCTCAACACCTACAATCACTGTGTACCAAAGATGCCTCTTGCTTCAATGTACTTGTACCATTTTACCTTTGTTGGGTCCAGTATTGATTATCTGACATGGTTTGTGTGACCGAATTACAATACAAGCAGCTTCTAGAATGGGACATTATTATTAGTGTTGCAACTTTTAAATGTTTTCGCATATACACTAGACACACAGTTGGCCAGGGCATCCATACTTATTATCTTATGATAAGGATATCACACTTATATATATATATATAATATAAATATGCCTAGGTAGCGCTTGGCATGCTTCTACTGCAACATATATAATATTATGTGTCATCGTATGTTTTTTTTAATTATTACAGCAAAGACATTATACCAAATAATATTCTCAGAAATTGCTGACAAAAAAACAACTATCAATTATAAATCCATGCATAGTAAACGTTAAAGATCTAGTTGACTTAATATCTATCCCTCGTTAACTTAAAATCAAGACTTTGTTCAAATTGCCATGGAAATAGAGTGAAATAAATATTATGTGAAGTTCTATCAGCAATAGTTGGGAATATTCCCTCCGTGTCATCCAAGGAGGAAATCTAATAAATCCCTGACGGAAATTTAACGAACATTGCAATCCATAAAACATATAGCATTCCCCAAACTTTGCGTTTGACTTACAAATTCAGGATGGAATAACCCTGACTGAACATACTGTGACCAAAGTATGTTAAACCTCCCCATAGTGGGACTTAATGGCTTGATGGCATGGCCCTTACACAGACCGTTCATTCCAGACGTCACGTGGCAATGTTCATTGACATTTATTCAAGTCTACAATGTGGACTGTAGTGAGCAAACAAACGTGAAGAAAAAAGACTAGTATCCCAGCCACACTTGTCGGCAGGGAGGGGATCTGACTGTTATTCCTCAGATTTATTTTGAACTATTGGGTATGAAGCCGTTGGGCATGGAACTGGGTTGTTCTAACCGTTCTCCGAGAACTATTTACATGAGTTATAATGAGTTAAAGTTGCAACGATAGGAATGATAATGTTCTATAATACTTTATTAGTGTGTATGATATTGCATGCAACTTATACCTCCATGCCACAGGGGACATTTGTGGAATGCCTTGAAGTAGATAACCTAAGTTTTGCACTAAACCCACCCTCTACTTGGTAGTACTCTGATTATACATGTAATGTCTGTGTCAGCTGCAAGCTTTATATTTTTCATATGTAGGAAATTTTATTACTTGATGTTGTTATACTATGTATCATGAAAACTGGAAATAAAGAATATACATGTATACGTATACATATACATACTCTTCATTTTAGGTGTGGGGGGTAGGACCTTATGGTGGCTGATACCTTTACTTTATTATCTGAAATCGGTAGATGCTTCTGGTCCACTTATTCAAAAATTATTGCATGAAAACACAAGGTTAGTCCTTTTTACTTCAGATATTGTCAGATCTACTGAAAAAGTGTCACGAGATTTCATAACCGCTCATTTTAATGAGAAGAGCCACTTAAAATGTTTGATGAACCAAAGTGACTTCATTTGATTATAAGCTCTTTTCAGGGCCATCCTGAAGATCGTTCCATTTAGAAACATATAATTTGCTAGAAGAATTCAATTATTAGTCCTTAGGACCATTAGAAACAGATTTGATCGTTGTTTTTCCGAAAAAGTTGTGGCAATTTCCCGCAAACTTTCAAATTATGTGTCCTGTCCAGGCAATGCTCAAAGGGTCACTATAGGGCTTAATGGTCACTTTTAGGACAATGAACATTATGAATTCATAAATACAACAACCAAGTCCCAATTTTTACCTCCTTTTATGACTGACTTCAAGCCACCCCAAGGCGCCAATTGAGAAACATAAGGTTAAAAGGACTATTTAGCGCAAAAGGCACTGGGGGTCCTGGGTGACATCAGAATGTGGGGCCTGAAATGTACACAATACCTCTCCCAACTAGTGTGTTATGTAAATTGCATGTTCATTTCAAGATTTAGCCACATAATGAGGTATGCTACCAGTGGCGCACTGAATGGAGTGTTAAATTGCAAAACTTTTCCCTGATCCAATGGGGTCATTACATTTAAATAATAACAAAGACATTTTCATAATATTTTGGGATTTAGTGACCCTTTAAGGGATACACCTATAATAAAAATTAGTGTGCTTTTCTTTTAACCTGTTAAATACTTTGTGGGGAATCTGAATAAGGAATGTTCCTTTTTGCTAAATTCTAAATAGAACTCAGGCTCTTTCTGCCTGTTTAAGTAGCGGTCCAAGAGCGCAATGAGACCAAGAGATTTGCCATGGATTTCATAAGGAAACAAGCGCACCAGTAGAATCGCTCTGCACTTGTATTGTGCTAAAAATAAAAGCAGATGAAGAGCGAAATAAAAGCACACTTTGAATGAGCGAAGCAAGAGCGAGCCATGAGAGCAGGTACAAGCGATCCACTGGAAATGCACCTTAACCGATTCCTCTGAATTGATAAGTTTTATAGCAGTTTATACTGGAAATAGTTATCTCCATATTAATAAAATAAGGGTTTGGAGCCTTAAACCGCTATCTTCTCTGAAACCGCTGGCCAGATCTCCATTATATTTCACATGCACATTGCCAAAAATGATGCCGAACCATTCCACTATGTTTCATTATCAAATTAGGGTTGGAAAGGGGTTAGAAATGGGTTTACATCGAGCACCCCCATCCAGGGCCCCCAGCACTGCCTGAAAACAAACCTATCAGTGCCCCTACACCAGGTTTCTGGGTCACCCAAAGCATGAAGTCATCGTTGCTTCACTACAGGATGAGAGTGGATATATTATGGAATACCATATACTATGGCAAAATCTGATGTCTAAAAAGCTCGGCAATGTACCATAAAGAAAGCATGGGGGGGGAGGGGGAGGGAGAGGGAAGGATGAGGGTGTTGGGGGAGGGGGGAGGGTGGGGGGGGGGGGCGGGGGGAGAGGGAATGGGAGGCAACAACAATACAACGGTTCCATTTGAGGTATGAATGTTAATACAGATACTAACTTACAGGGACAACTTGAAAGAGAAAGGTTAGAGAGGGAACAAGGAGAGTGGGAAGATGTGGGCCCCACTGTCCCACTAGCAAATCCCGTGCGAAGCACTTGCTTGTCTAGATTAATAGAATATTCATCCATCTCCCATTTTTCAATAGAGGTCATTAAAATTTTGGGCTGATGACAGGTGTTCTGAAGGCAGAGGAGAGGGCCATTGGTAATCTTTACTGGAAGCAGCCTGTTGCTCACTTTTGTTGACATTATGTAGGTAGAGCTTACAATGCACACAGCGAGGGCCCAGATTAAAAGTCATTTTGAGACACAAAAATATCTAACATCACCACCAAACATAATATAAGGATATATGAGACAAAACCATGCATATTTGTGTTGTTGGTTGATTCTCATGAAACGTGAGCCAATTGTGGAAAAAAAACTTTCTTTAATGGTTTTTTTTAAGTCATAATCGAAAAGTAGACATTCCAAATATCCAGGGGGGAAAAATTTGGTTTCTTAATTCCTGCTGGTGTTTCCATGCCAACACCTTGACCTAGTTATTGCTGAACCTAAATGATCATCCAAAAGCATATCTAACACATTAAATAGGGTTGTGGTATATCTAATTAATTAAAGTTATGTCATTTTTTAACACTTTCTGTTATAGATGGAATATTGAGGGACTCTTATCAAGTGGATACAAGCAAATTTGTATTGAATTATTTGTAAAGGGCCTTGTCTTTCAAAAATATTATATATCTGAACAGCTTGGGCTGCAAATTGACTTTGTGAGCAATATTAATAGCTAATTTATATTTTGTGGGTATTGCATTAAGTAAAATGCAATCTTTAACTAAGAATTATAACTATTAAATTTATATATAATTCTTAACTGTAGCATAATTCAAGAAATCACAGGCAAGATTATGAAATGCATTTTGTATGATCCTGCCAAAAATATAGGCTTCAATGTTGTGATTATTTTTTATTATTATTCTGTTCAGGAAACTCTTAGAACTTCTAATATCTGGCTATATGGTGGTTCTAGGTGAATAGCCACCCGGTAAAAAGCCACCTGGCCACTAACCCACCCGGTAAAGAGCCACCCGGTAAAATGCCACCCAGTCAAGAGCCACCCGGTAAAAAGCCACCTGGAATAAAGCCATCCGGTAAAGAGCCACCCTAGGTAAAAAGCCATCTCGGTAATAAGCCACCCATAAAGACCTAAATATCATTTGTGTTGAGATACAATGTCAACGCCAATATATCCGAGTTGTATGTATGTATACACATGTACCAAATTTCAAGACAGTGTATTATAGGCCTATATATTGTTGACGATTGGATGCCTACTACTGCCACCATAATTAGCAGCCAGCGCATTTCCGCGCCCGGAGGAAGTCGGGAGGGGGCCAAGTTCAAGCGAGTCGCTCGTGGCGGTCGCGTGCCCAGGCCTCACTCCTTCCAGCCAGGCCAAACTTGGAGGTGTCAACCGCCTGTCACCAGACCCAGGGTTTGCGGAGGAGGAGGTGATGGGGGGGTTGGAGATTATCACTGGTGTCAGACGAGGGGGTTGTCGCTCTTCTTGATGCTCAGTCTGCATCGCTCGCAGATGGCTTCTTGATGCTCAGTCTGCATCGCTCGCAGATGGTAAGGGTGCGAGCGACGAGACCTTGTTATCTCATTAATAGGAGGGGGAGGAGGAAGGTATTCGCCAGGTTCAGAAGTATTGTCATTAATCTCCTCTAATGGGTGTCGATCAGCCATAATGCTCTTTCTAGTAATTGCGGAATACCTCGAGTTAACCAAGGTGGCTCGTGCTCAACTTAATGTGGTAGCGTGCGATGACGCAGCGAGGTCGAGGAATAAAAGAGTAATCCAAGATTACAGAAGAATGGTGCTTTATTATAGCTTAATCCAGTTGGTAGTTACAAATACTTTCAGTTCCATGAAATACAGTATAACAGCAGTTCCCTGATATACAGACACAATACAGAGTAATCCAACAGCAATAGGTTCTATAAAACCTAACACACAACCAGTTGCAAATCCACTCTTAGGTACAGAGTAATCCAACAGTACCGTCTAAGTCCCAACTATATCCAATGGGGTAAAGTACAGCTAAAGTCCCAACTATCCTAGGGCTTAAGTACAGAGTCTATCCAAGTTAACTCAGAGCAGCATCAGCAACGTTATCTACAGGATCTCCTGGTATCAGTCGGGAAATGGGGGGAGACAAGGGTCTTATATACTAGGGAAAAAGGGGCATATCCCAAATATGGATTGGGCATATGGGTCACTGAGTTAAATGGGTCATAATATAAATGCTTAATAGAGGAATGGGCAACTGGGGCAATCTTGCCCCATCCTAATATGGAAGGCGGGGATCTATGTCAACCTTGCCCAGACCATATATGGGAGCTGTCAAACCCTGCCCCATCCCATTAATCCTGGGGACATTCCAATGACGGTCACAACATTCCGATAACGGCCAGGGCTGGGAGACAAAGGGATGAGGGGTTGGGCGATTAAAAAGGGGCTTAATAAGGGCTTATAATTACAGGAAAAGGGGCTAATTAACATAGAAAAGATAACACTTGGCTAATGGCTTACAATATCCATGCATTTCTATGTTCATCTTATGGACTATATTTAGCTACTTTACTAGTCAGACTGTCCATTGTCTACCAAAAGAAATGGGAATTTGTATTCAATAATAACAAACTCAAACTTGAAATAAAGAAATATCCCGAAATAAGTTCATGATCCCACCATCCTCATCACAACATCATTACATGCAAAAGCATTTTGGGAATAATTTACATCAATTTACATCAATCCACCATAGGCTGGAATGCCCTATTGGAAGAATTACCCATATTATATATGAAACAAGAAGGCATACTTAACGAAGGTTATATCATATTTAAATAAGCCAATGACTGAAACCATCGTCAAGACGCACATGCTATTTGTGCTTGAATATGGTCTCTGTTTCTTTTCAATGGCAAATCTAAACATTCAAAACAAACTGGAAGGGATCTTAAATAAGCTAATTTATCTTCATGACGAGAGAAATATCGTTGCTTGCAGAATAGACACTATATAAAAGAGGGCGAATCAATTTGATGGGTCTAATGTACGATAAGAAAAGGGATGTATCCAATATTCAATTAACGAACAGAGAGACCAGATTGGCTGACAGTTCTGCGTTTTAAAACCATCTTCAGAAAAGATTATCTAGATCTCCTTTGTCCCGTGTAATTTATGTGCGAAATTTGAGCTGAAAAAACCTGAAAACCTATTTTAAAAATTCTGGAAATGTTGCCCTTTTGGGCGAATCACTCATATAAAAACTGCCTGTCACCAGAACCTTGTGATTGTGTAATCCTTAGCTAATTGCATACCGAAAAGTGGGTGGGTTTTTACCTAGGTGGGTTTTTGCCTAGGTGGGTTTTTACCAGGTGGGTTTTGCACCTGGGTGGCTCTTTACCGGGTGGCTCTTTACCAGGTGGCTTTTTACCGGGTGGCTTATTACCGGGTGGCAATTCGCCTGACACCGAGTAACATATGATGAGCATTGCAGGTCAACAAATGAATAGCTTCAAACATTGATATTTGTAACAGAGGCCTTGAAAATACAAAAATTTTGTATGATCCTGGTGTTTTGTATGATCCTGCTCAGTAGTATTACAATTTCAAGTAAGCTCCATTTGGAAGAATTTAATTGCAATAGTGTACTTCACAAATTGGTTGTGGGTCATTACCACCCCTCCTGTGTGGGGCTGCAGTCAGACCACTGGATGGGCACTTTTCCTTTGACCCTAGCGCCCAACTTTCCCAACCCTTTTGCTCCAACCTTTTTAAATCTATGTCCAACGCACTGGGCAGGATGTTAGAATCATATGTTTAGAATAATCATGCCAGGTTTGAGGTAGATTGACCAGTTAAATTCTAGAATATGCTAAGTTTTGTCAGAGTGTTTCTACAAGAAACAGACCGTACGCACAGGGACACATGCACAGGCAGCAGCCAGTTCTAGTGGTGTTGACAGGTCAGTGAGGGGGACTGGTGGGGTCCAGTGGGTACTTACTTGTAAGGGGAGCATTTTGGTGGGGCTCTAATGAGTTGCACATGTGCAAAATGATTCAGAGCTGTCCCGCAGTTACTGACTGTGGAATATGTAAAGTCTCCTATTATGCTTTCATGAATTCTAAATCATTTGCAAATATCTAGTCAACAACTCAAGAATTTGTAAAACAGGTGTTATAGCCACTTTTGGGATCATAATAACATCACCCCCACCCACTACCCCAGCCCAACCCCCTTGTGGTTAAAAATGAACAGTCCCTTAGAGCATGTGACATGGCATAGGACATAGCCCCAGGTGAATGCTTAACCCCTTGCTTATTTTTTTTAAAGCACAGACTCTAAATCTTAATGATATACTAAACATTTGAGTAATCATGAAGGATCATACAAAAGACAATTCAATGAGGATCATACAAAACACACATTGGTTGATTACGCTCCGCAAGTAAATATAAAGCCTACAACTTAATCCTGTTATTCACCCTCCATGCAACTTATTTTTCCTTCTTATAACTAACAAGAGGGGTTTATTTTCACAACTAAGCACTTTAAACTGCACCCTCATTATGCATACATGTGTCAAGAATACAGTCACACAAACTTTTTAAAAAGTCAGAAGACTTATCTTTTAACGATTCTGATCATGTCCTTCAAGCACTATTTTGGAGGTCTTGAGGTTGTGCCCTGTGATTGTAATTTGCTTCCTCTAGATGGCCCCACTATTAGTGTCTTCTGTTCCCATAAGAGGGCGTTTTGTACTATCCTTCATTTTGTATGATCCTTATTGACAGTTTTTTTCATCATATCAGGAAGATGGACATGGGTAGAAACAAAAGATCTCATAGGATTTGAAGGTTGGAACACATGCTACCACTGAAGATAACATTATTCACTAATCTGTAAAATGTGCACAAAATGTGTACTCAAAATGCCAGTAAGAGCTATCAGTTATGATGTGATAAGAGACAATGGATGTTGTTTACACTAAGTTTTAATAAATTGGCCTCCTGTTTATATCAAAATAAAAAAAACTTCTATTTAAATATAATAATTATAGTTATAAAGATAGCTTGCGATAACGTTAAAATAATTTATTAATGGTATCGCTCTGCCTTTCCAAACATAATTATACATGTGTCAGACACATCAATTAATGGGGAGCCTTAATGAATCAATGCGTAAACATCCAATCAATGCCCCTTCAGCTGGAACACGAGGACCGACCAGGATTAAATTACACCACTACTTTTTCATTTAGCCCTGTCAGTTCACGCAAATCAAATTCATCTTAATCATTGTGAAAACCTTAGATAAAAGCAGTGGCCGCAGTTCCACTGGGGGAGCTTGTATCCACCAGTCTATTTCCATGAAATAAATCTATTTTGTATCACACATACATCATGGTTCTCTTAATGACTGGGAATAGGTAAGGACATAATATAGGTGAAATGTTAGTCTCTCAGAGCTACTATTCCTCAGATTTTGTAAGATATTGTAGGCTTATTGAAAGGAAAAAATAGAATTATAGACTATTTCCGTTGCCTTAATGTATGTGTGCATGCTATCAATACAAATTACCCAACCTTCTAAAACATTATAATAGAAGAACCATTAATAATTAAAGGACTACTTGTTTTGGTAATTAAGCTTGCCATCCTGACAAGGTCCACTGCCGTCCCCGAGTCCCCGTCCCCATCCTCACATGCATCACCATTATGGCATTCCTTCTTCTAGTCCAGCAGCCAGCCACACGAACCTTGAAAAAAATACCCTCCCCCCCCCCCCCCCCCCCCGAAGAGGTTATGACTTATTTGGGTACAGGAAGTCATGTGCTTTTAGAATCAAGCTGACATTGTTGAGCGTTTTGAGAAATCCAAGATGGCAACCAAGACGGCCGCGAAAAACGTTCTAAATCATAACTCTGCCAGTTTTAATGTGATTTTCATGTGTGATACCACTAAATTAGGGTTTTGTGGCATGACAAATCAATTACAATGGTCAAATTACCATTTAAATGCATATCCATGGAAATAGACTGTTTCCATAGAAAATATATGCATGGTTTTTAACAATAATATCAATTTTAAGCAACTATTTAATTAATGAATACAATATTACCAAGAAGCATGTTTATAAATCATAAAAGCATGAGCCTTCTCATCCACATTAATCAGTTAATGTTTATTATTGCTGATGTTACGATGGCAACAGAAAAGGAGTTACATATTTCACATAATTTATTGGTTTTTCCTTATGAAGTTTTTGATGTTTCACTTAATTTCTACTTCTACATAATTGAGGGAGGAACCTGCATGAATTGTGCAAATTGTGATACAAGACACCACATTCATCCTATCTTGGCTTCTACTCGTCCTATTTTCAAGTATAATACCAATTTGTCAAAAACAAAAATCTTATATCTTAGCTTCTGTTAGCATTCTATCCGAAGTATACCTTTCCACCACTGGGAAAAATAAGTTGTCATATCTCTGGCCATGTTAGTACTACATCTAAGTATAGTACCATTCTTTCTATGTTTAAGATGTGAGGAATCCATTTCTGAAGCATTTTTTAAGATAGATATGAGGACAAACGTGAGAAAAACATCGGGTTAAGAAATGAGAGTGGTCCTTTATTAGAAACTTTCATTCCAAAATCCACTGTCTGTGGAGGATGCCTATAGTGATAAGGAGAACTGGATAAGCATGATTTGTAGCAGGAAATGTCTGGAATATTGGGTGAGCATAAAAGGAACATCTCCAAAATTGCGGTTGAATCCTGTGGAACGAATTACCTGAAGAAACTAGAAGGACTGTGGACTTTGTCTAACTATTTGATTTGTTTTTATTGAAATAGATTAACAGAATTGGAGGAACGAGAATTGATATAAGTTTTTTTATCCCGTCCCTTTGTTCTTAGTGTTTGTGCATAAAGGTCCTTTTCAGGACAAGGCGATTCTTATGGAGAAAATGACTCGGAATATATGTCGATGGAGAATTGGAACTGAGACTGTAAATGATAATATGTGATTATGTATAACGATGGTCTTTAGTTATAATTTGTGCTAATAATAAGTAGAGTTTATTGTAATGGTAACAACAGCAACGCAAGAACACATCCGCAAGGTGGGCATGCGTTTTTTTCACTATCACTTGTTAAATTATTACTAGGCTGATCAACTGAATAAAAAAAAACATGCATAGTTGATTTGGGGCGTACGTTTTACCCTTGATAAGAACATTATCGTACTGGCTTCTATGATCAGGAGAATTTACAGTAGATTCTTCTGCGACTCTTTTCATGCCAGGAGCTTCGGATCGTTGGCGATTGTAGACAGCTGACAGTGATGGTTTAATCGCTGTCGCATGTAAAACAAGATCACTTGACGACTAGTGCTTCGGTTATCGCCCAGTGCGATTTTTAAATCATCAAGAACTGGCAGGATCAATATAATAAACATCGGATGGACTATATATGTGTCAGGAGAGCTTTACGACCAGATCAAGTGATAAAAAGTTCCCAATATGTATGTATACGGATATACTTTCTGAGGTAGGTGTCTTATGATGTTTTCCCGCGGTGTACAGGTATGGTCACCATTTTGATCTTTTCTGAGGGTATTATCAGAATGTCTATTGGCCTATCTACGTGCCATAGTGTAGGTGGGCCAAATTAGGTGCAAGCCATTGGCTGCACCTGACTTTCAGTGGTCGTCATTGACCAAAGAATCAAAATTTATTATATTTTCAATTTTGACTATACTTAAAGTGGCTAAGATCACTATTTTGACTCTGTGTCATTTGGAATTTGTAGTTTTCGATGACTTGCATTAAGTAGGGACATTTACAAGTATGGAATACCAACCCTATATATTCCTTAGATTAATTGATATCTCTTAATGAAGAATGTGACAGAGGTTCCATTGGGGAATTCAAATCTGAGAGAGAAGTAACTTGACCATAAGGTGCTGCCCTCACTGCCTGGTGAAGTATAGGAGCGAGGCAGGATGTACATAGTGACATATCTACCCTGTCCCGTCCAGGTGTTGTCACTTAACCAATTATGATAAGAGGCGTCGGGGGGCTTTCCCTAACCAACAGACATGGGTCTGACTGTTGTGTCTTTGAGGCAATTGGGAGTTTTAAACTCTTAAATACTCGAGATACATATTTAATACATTAAAACTCCCGGATATTCATTACAAATATACTAATCTAGAACATAGTTGAAATTCAGGCAAACTTTCCCCAGATCGGGAGCTCAGTGGCATGTGTCACTTTAACTGGAAATATGTGGACCAACATGAAAATGTATGGAGCATAAATACTTGATGCATAATAACGTTGCCAGTTATATTTTGAAAAATGTTTTCATTTATCTTTGCAGGAATTAGAGTGCGATTGGAGGACATTAACCGCTCTGTCTTCTCCTTGAGTCGAAAATGAGTCATTCAATACCATATTAACAAGGACGTCGACCTCTTTATAAAAATGCAGCAGACTGAAGGCAAAGATACTTTCCTCGACGCAATAAAATTTAATAACATCAATCTGTCAATCAAGCGTAATGATACTTTTTCCTTGATGTTGATCACTGTCTGTGGGGAATGCCTAGTTATAAGGAAAACTGGATAAGCGTGATTTGTAGCAGGAAATGTCTGGAATATTGGGTGAGCATAAAATGAACATCTCCAAGCTGAAATCATGTTCAAATCCAGGTCTCGTTCTCCGCGTGATCTGGCGAGAACGAACGTTTAGCAATCAATCAAAGGTATTAATATAACATTAATCCTATAATTTCAGTTATATTCTTTGTACATGAAAAACAAACACAGTTGTCTTCATTCGGCCCCTTTGTCAATGTCAATATAAATCCATCATTAAGTGGGAGAACTAGGCAGGTACAAGTAAGTCTATGATATATCTACAATATTTAACATGGGTTCATCTCTGTCCAGGTCCTTAGGGCATCGCTAACGAATCCTCTTATCCTTATGATTAAAGGTAATTTGAGAGTCATAGGAGAAAGCTTGAATTACATCCTCAAAGTAGAGGCTCTTCATTTGTTTCTCCTTTGATTTCCAGTTGTCTACCCCTCTAATATAGACAGGATATACTTCTCTGAATCTTACCAAAGGTTTCCCTCACGTATATAAATTAAGAGCCTGTAAGTATTCTTTAAACATTCTTAGAATGTAAATTCTATTACTCTTACTGGAGTATGTATACGTTGCTGGCAAGGGGATCGATAAGCAATAATAATGTATGATAGCGATAAAGCATATATATATATTATGTTCCAGGGAAATGAGTCACGAGTCGCAAAAATGATATTTTGCAAAGTGGTTTATTCACATGATGGCTTTGTAGAAATATTCTGGTCTGTGGAAGGTTTAGCGCTTTGAGTCATATAAATACATGAACCAAATCTCAAGACAGTGTATTGAATACTTCCTTTTGATATAATTATCGTCTTACTATCGTTTTGAAGGTCATTTTATGACCTTTTCTATTTATTTTATTGGTAATTTCTCACCAAGAAATACGATTTTGATTTGATTTGATTTTGGAAATTTTTTATTCAGGACAAATAGACATTTTTATACATCAAGTATAAATATTCTCAGAATAGCCTTATTTTAAACTATACAAGTGCAGCGATAGAATTAATAAAGTATTTATTTTCTATTCGATTAACGATTCAGCAAGTAAGATTTAAATGAATTATACAGGTTGACTAAAAATTATTACAGACCATTATATTATACCTATATACTCGGTATATTCGTGCAACTGAAGCCTCAGTGGTTATATCGACCACGCCCCCCTTGCTAGGGAGTTAACTATGACGTCAACGGCGCCTCAGCCAATCACAGGCGGGCTAGGGTTGCCACGCCCCCTTATATTCTCCCAACCGTCTCATTCAAGTACATTCACCGAATCGGTGTAGACGTTGGGTCCCTCATCGCCGAAAAATTTTAACTTTTACTGTTTTTATGTATCCGATATTGTCTGTTCGGTATTATTTATTGCTATTGCTTCTGTGATATTGATTGATAGTCACTTGTATCATTCTGTGGATATCTTATAGGGTATTATATTAATAAACAGCTTCTGGCTGTTCTGGCCAAATTCAATATGACTGTCTTCCTTATTCCTTCCTAGCATCGTGGATCGTATATAGTACATATTGCAAACGTTTTTCAAACACAAATATATAAAATATAGAAACACTTAGTTGTCCTTAATAATGTTTACCATATTTGAAATCGACTTGATCTCATCTTTTAAAACTTGTGACTCATTTTCCTCTAACAAATCACATATATATGTAACCAGACATGCTGGTTTGGCGGAATCTCTATTTATAAGAGGTGTATTGGTAGCCCAACATACACATAGCAGCAGTTACATCTAGGGCAATTGATCTAATACACCAGTAAGATCAATTTAATAAAAAAAGAATCTGGCGAGGCTGTAATGCAAGTGACTCTTCTCGAGTCTTTGGTTCCATGAACCTAGCTACTGCTGACGTACCTTTCTTGGAAACTATTCATTGGAAACTATTTTCTACAAACTAGATCAAGAGTTCCGCTTCTAGCGAATGGGTTTAGAAACTGGGCCTTTTATGTACGCCCTTTATGTATGTGCATTTATATATTAATTTGACATTATTTTATTTTAACATATTGCGTAGTTATTTTAAAAAATCCAATTCAAACAGGATTAGAATTATTTCAATTTAAGCCATCTTAGAAGACAGGGCTGGTCAAGATTTCATTATTAAGAGGACCGAGGTGAAAATAGGGAAGAATGAAGGTCTTTCTCCCCTGTTATGTTGAGATGCTTAAGAAAACATCCGATTTTTATAGTCTTTTTGTGGAAATATTTTTTTAAAAAACACGAATAGCACTAGGTCAAAACCGAACAACCCCATTCCTTGGGATATCATATATTGACGAGTGGTACTTACACCAAGTCCATTTCAATACAGACAAAATGTATATGCAGGTATACTGAGAACAATGCAAAATACTTGAATAAAGTCATTTTAGAAGTGACAGGAGTCAGTCAATCAGTCACATCCAAAGACATACGACATAGGTCAGACCCGAACTGTAAGCAATTTGTGTCTCCTGCATCTTATCTGAGAGTGACATGTAGACAACGAAGCTTTGGGCGGTATTGTAACTACATTCTATAGAGATGAACCTTTTTCAAGTTCCTACGTGGCATTCATCTCTGATGGATTCCCGAACTCAGAGGTCAACTCCAAAAGTATTTGCATCGGTCTTTAGGCAGTTGAATAAAAAGCCCACTACTTGTTTTCCCATCAACCAACCAAAAGGCATTAGTAAAGCAATTCCGCCATTCGGTCGTTTATTGATCCGGTTTTTGCTTATTTCAATGGGAAAAAATGATTGGAGACATTTTTCAATAGTTTTATCGTGTCCGCCCGCCCAACATACATCAGAAATACCCCCTATTTACATACAGAGGAACCTCTCTATTGACACCACCCTTGGGACTGAACGATTTGTGGTCTCATTGCGAGTTGGTCTCATTAGAGGGGCTAATCTAATAAGAGGAAAGCAATTCGGGACTGGTCTTAATAGAGGGATGGTTTCTTTAGTGAGGTGGTCTTTATGCGAGGCTCCACTGTAGTTATTTTTCTAGATATTTGGTCAAACATGGTTTAAACTTATCTTACCATTTAGCCCCAACCGTGGCTACTGCATGATCTGTTTTTATTAGTTTACTATGGATCTTTGGTATAGTAAGAAAGAAAAAAATATGTTATATATATATATATATGTTATATATATTATATATTGGTCACTTCTACATGGACTTGATATATTAAGAATACATCTGTTCGGATATCAGTTTATACTCTGGAATGATAAATACCTAAATAGGAGTTGGGAAGCTCTGCTGTCAGCATCATATATATGCAATGTAACTCTACCACATTTAATAAATATTAGGAAATAATAATTAAAAATATCCTTGTTCATAAGATGTTACACACACTTCATCACAAGCACCATGAATGCACTCAGGTTCTCCTTGTTATGAAGGTAGGGCAGGAAATGGGTCGGCGTCACCTGTGCATGCGACACATGACGCTGACTGACGCTGACACTGACATGTGTTGTTGGGACATCCTTTTCCCCAAAGAATTTTGCCATTATATACTTAAACAGAAGCTATATTTACCTTCATAAACAACCGATACAAATATTCAAGTCAACTTAACAAGAAAACCAGGGAGGAAGAATGTGTTATATTTTTTGTATATTTTAAATATTATAATGGATTATAATTATATAAGAGAGGGTCAATGACTTGTGATCCTTTCCGCTGCTGAGCATTACCATTACTGAATAGTTATGTGGCTGTAAGTTTTCTTCTAGCTAAACTAAAAAGCATTATGACCCTTATATCAAGATCTATGAAGTACGAAATAGGTTAAAACATTATACACACAAATTTATATTTATTTCTAATTTAAACCCTCATTTATGTTGAAATATGAACCTTCCCCCTATATGTCTTTACCATCAGAATTCAGGTTACAGTATCAGCCAAGCTGCCCTGACCACAATTCGTATCATTAGGGTTCCCAATTTCGCCTATATTAGCAACACTATGTCTAGTTTATGTACCAAAAGATATAAATCAATAGATTTTTTTTAAATAAAAGAATTCAGGAAGACCAAATGACGACCAATTGGTGGAATTGCCAGTGTATGATGAATGAGGCAATCCAGTTGTCTGGCACTCTTAGAACAAGCGTTTTGAAAAGATGGTGAGTCCACAAGTAGACAAAGCCAACTGGTTTTTTTATTTGTTTTATTGTTGAACAAAGCCTATGAAGAAGCATAAACGTTGACTGTCTTAAGAATGTCCGAGAAAAATGTTTCGATGTGATATTATTGTTGGGGAAGTAATCCTTAATACCACCCATTAATTTTCTTGAACTTAAGATCCCTTGCATCAACATAAACAATGTTGAAGTGATAGGCCTATGTATTGATTCCCTATATATATTAATGAAATAGGCCTATAACAGCGATTATTCCTTATTGAATTGCGTGTTGTATTAAGTATGAACATACAGACTTCTTTCCTTTTTTCATGTGTTATAATCATAAATTATAGGTGAACTACATGACCTGAAAATAAAGCATGGCGATATTGCGATATGATGCTATATAAAAAGAAGCAGAGGAGTGTTACTTCCTTGAATCCCCCAATAATGTTTGAGAAACGCTGTAAATCTCCTACGTGTGTGAGAGCGAAAATTCCCGGAACTCAACATGTTATTAACGACTTACAATTACTTTCATTCATAGTACTGCAAAAGAATAGAAATCCATTCAACACGGACGAAAGTCTAAAGGGTAACTGTAGACGCATTTGTCTGGTGGTGTTGAGTGTGTCATGTTTGTCAGGTAAATGTGTTTGCCTCATTTAGTCTTCTGACTTATTGTGCTTTTATAGATTCTCCACAGCTTCAAATATGAACTCAAGGTGCGAGCACATTTTTGCATTCATTAATCACAGAAGCCCTTTGAAACTACTGCTGGTGGCTGTTAGGAACTGTTAGGAAAACGGTGCATGCACTCCATGACCACAGTGTTTATGAAAAGAATCTACTTTTCTACTAAGTCTACTTCTCTTCCACCTCCACTTCCTGTCCACACATTCCTTTTTATATTATTATTAATCTTTTGAAATACAGATGAAGTACATGTGCATAAGAAAAATTCTACACTTAGCGATCAGTAGAGATATTATGTTACCAAAACGTCTACACCAAACCGTTTTTTTAATGAAAACTTTAATTACGGGCTTATACTTAGTAACCAAAAGAAAACTGAGGTAGTTTGTAGGTAGAAGAATATAATCGCAAGCTTAATATTTGTAGAGTCAACCGAATATGGAAGAGATTGAATGAGGAAAATGCATGAATCGTCACTAACACTATATATCTCATTCAAGACTCTGATTAAGAGTTCTCATACCAAAAAGTTCATAGAGAATGGCAGAGTGTAATGTAATAATGGATACAAATCTTTAGATTGTGATGATTAAGATCCATCGATTGTCCCTATGTTTCTTGTATCTGGGGATTTAAAAAAGATGGGGGGAAAATGAACAAGAAAAAAAGGAAATATATAAAAATTAGGTTGTGCGATAACATATATAGTGTCAATGCGTATGGACAACAAGTCAGACTCGGGCTCTTGATGGGGGGTCCTGTGTCGATTTGTCCCGCTAAGGATGACCATTTGTCCCTTGTCTCCAGAATCCCATGTCAACTTGTCGCTTTAAGAAAGGGTCTAGGTCGTTTGTCGATCATAAGAAATGTCTATGTCAGTTTGTCGATTTTAGTAGTGATCTATCATTACCGTACACTGATAGGTAGCTTGCTATATATATATATATGAAAGATTTATAGTAGGCCTACATTGAGTAACGCGCTACATTCTACATTGCCTATTGCCCTGGCCCATATAACACATGTATGCATATTTATCCCTTTGAATGCAATAAATACTTTGAATTTAAAAACTTGCACGGTAAAATGACTTGACTCGAGAAGAATATTTTTCCGAACAGACCAAATCCCAAGATAATTATTATTACACCTCATCGTGGCATCAAGTCAAAACTGTAGTCTGTTCATTTATTTTCCATTTAAGGGGTGAAGTCTGCATTCTGCTGTGCTGCCATCTGCACTACACCTTTTGTAAGAAGCCCCTTTGGTACTTGATTTAGTGTGGGTGTATTGGACATTGGATATAATTATGATATATTATTGAGGAACAGCCTCTGCCATATGTTCACTACTGAAACTGATTTCGTCCAACCGTCCTCTCCTCTACCACCTATACCCCGTCATATTTTTTCATTATATATTTTACCAGATTTACACTATGTACATAACAATTACATCGGTGGTCGTCCGGTCATGAAAGCATTCCTTTGTATAATGTTGTATTCTCATACAATCTGAATGAAAATGATGGTATAATCATATCCAGCTAAAAAGCTCCCGAAATTAATTTCACAAAACGTGGCGTCCGTCAGTACGTCAGTGCAAAGGTACTCTTCACAGTAAATTGGCTAAAATTAATATACTCTGTCCTTCAATATCCTCACTAGCAATACCAATGTCTTTCTATTGTCTCTTTTCCCTTTTCTTCTCCATGCACAGGCGTGTGCTGGACGACATGAGCCTTAAAATTGCTCGGAAGCGCGTCATCTTTTTGTCAAGCCGCCAATATTGATAATACAAAATTGATTCATTCATCATGCCTATTTGCATCTGGCCCATTTGATGTTACATTCGAGATTGTTATCCCTACAATAATTTACCTTTATGGGAAAATCAATCCCTTCCTAGTGCAAACAAGTTATAATCTCACACCTAAATCGATTCCCTACCTGATATCTTTGCAGATTCTTTTCCAGAGATTAAAAGAAAGATTTCCCATCTGAGAAACCCAATCACTTTACGCCAAGATATTTTATGAGAGAAGACTTCCTGACTCAGAAAATCCACCGGAAGCTAGGCCTTCTGCAGAGGACAAAACCGAGTTTTTCCGGTAAATGAATCATCAAACGTGTTTAGCCTTTCATGTTGCCGTTCACAAGAGACTGCCTAACGTATGACTGTGCTCCATCACTATAGCTGGGGTGGGTCCAAGAGGAGCGAAGGGGTGTGTGTCTGTGAGGTGGGGGAATTGGGATTTTAGAGTTAGATTTTGAGTTATTAGACTTATTATTAATTAATATGTTATTTGCAGTTTGTATCGTGTTGCGCTGGGACCCAAGAGCACATTAAAGTTTTGAATATCATGGATCCGTCCCAGGTTAGCGGGCCCTATAGAAATGGATAGCTTTGACTATTTCTGAGACTATATATTCTTAAACCTAAATTTTCAGCTATTGTGACAAACAAGGTCTAGTCAAATCTGGCCATAATAATCATGACATGTTCGCGTTCATCAATATTCTGTTGCGGTTATATAAAATTATGTGTATACAGGAATTTCAAGACGAATCGACCGAGACAAAAACAGCCACCGGTGAGCGATATTAAGTGGAGCCAAGTGTGGACCTTTACTAAGCCCTGTAGGGGGCCCTGTAGCAAAAACAACAGTACGAAATCCTTAAAAAAATGAACAAAAGTAGAAAGTTTTTGCTCGACGTTAGCAGATTATGAATAAAGGGACCTCACTCGGATTGAACAAATTAATGTCTCATATATAACTAAAATTTCCATCCGTGTTGTGACAATGACCGAAAAGAGTTTCTTCCTCTGAGTTGAAACAAAACCAAAATAACTCCCTTTGACATAGGCCTATCTGCAGTCCTTACTGTGTGAGCAAATGGGACTGATATGTTAGGTTGGTCTTATCACTTTAACTAATGCATGATAACTCCCAGGGCTATTACATCCTCCTAATTGTTCCTGTAATCATTCCCCCGTCGGTGTAGTCTATTGGTCGCCTGGAACTATGAGGTAATACCAGGAAGACCTATAGTGAAGATAAATTGGGGATGCAGGTGTGGCTCTACCCTGTTCCAACTGGAAGTAATAACAACCTTACTAATGCAACTAGAAATTGTCTTCAATTACTTAGCTTCTTGCACCACCCTCAAGTGCTTCCAGAGTTTCTTTTAGAGGCAATCGCGGGCTGAGCGCTGAGATGAATCTGAAATAACTGGTTCTATAAATTTTTACAAGTTCCAATTACTTTTAAACTCAAATGAAATACAGTGGTTGGGAATAACTTAGGGGATTGCCTTTCCTCCACCCATGCATCACCCATCATATATACATACGGGACAATATAAAAAGCCAGCAGACAAAACCTCCTCCCCCGGAACTCCATTGCAATATGCTGAGTCTGCTCCTCGACATTCATAAATAGGATCACCTGCTGTTCCTGACTTCAGTTTGTCAGTAGCTGTGGAGTGATCCATCTTCATGTGCCTATTAGTCCACGCATGAACCATGATAGATTTGCTCGCTCAAAGTGCTAGTGACAGGAGTCTTTTTACAAGAGGATATTTAAAAGTTAGGGTAGTCGTTTTGAATCAATTATTATTGTAATGGCTGAGCTGCATCAGGTGCTATGCCTGTCTGAAGAAGGAAATCTGGGCATTGAATTTATCTCTTTTTAACATGAAACAATTATTGAGATTCCCAAAGAATGTTAACGACTCATTTAGAATTTCATATTAAAATACTCTCCAACTGAAATCACGTTTCAAACCACTCACCATCAAGACTCCTTTGGGGACAGGTTGAAATGACTAGAGGACGAAACACACTAAAATGACCAACGGACGGATTTCGACTTTTAGAAATTTAGTCCGGAGATCGGTTTAGTGTGTCCCTGAACCGGAAAGGTTCAACTACACGGGTTTAATAGCTCATATTATTTGTTTGTTTGTTAAAGGTTCTTCAGCTGAGCATTGTCATTTAAAACTCCTGTAGTTGGCCTAAATATTCACATTTTATTCAAGACGAAGTCCGGGGTTGTTCTCAAGGCACCTCTCCATTAATCTATCAATATAATTCAGATTTGCATTTAGGTATCTCAGGTTCTAACCTAAATCGATAGGCGGGTGAATCACGTAGGGACGATCTGGCCATCACTTTCCACCTACAGAACAAGCACAACAACAAAGGTATCTACTATATGTATTAGGCAAAAAGCTCTAACTTCTCCATGAGATCAAGGTAAAGAACAAATTATGATGTGTGTGTAATCTTTGCTATAACTGACTGCAAGTCACCCATGCACTAACTACTGTTATATATATATATACACCCTACCAGACATCTGTATTTTAAAAGAAATTTCCTCTCAAATATCTATGTTTAACTATTGAAATGCATTTTTATCTTATCTATTTATCTTTGGATTGATTTAGATCTTTGTCTGCGATTCCATTGAAAGATATTTGGAAACACGTAAATTGTTAACTTACGTCCATACCCTGAAGGACAGACCCATACTTGTTGTTCAGATTTTATTTCACTCGTCTGCCAGAAACTAAATAACGTTCTCTTCCCTATTCCTTTTTAAATGCTATGTTTTTGTTTCAGCACCTGGAACCAAAATTTCACTTTCATTTTACACAAACTGTTGGTGAAAGGGCTTATTTTGTGCAATCCCTAAAGCGATGATTACAAAGGTAATGAGGTATCTGGTCGAGGAGGAAAGTACAATAGAAATACGAAGTTATTTATTGGTACCTTATTGTTATCATGAAGGTTAATAAATACTAAAAAATGTCAGTTTCAGGTATGAATCCATATATATACATGTGTATTGGGTGAAGTCCAGTCAACCTTATCAGATTAATGATAATGCAAGGCAAGAATCCCAGAGAGTCGATATCAACCGTGCAATTAAGCCAAGAATCCAAGAAAGTCACTAACAATCTCGCATTTCAATTACAATAATGCAATAGCTATGTGGTTATAAGTACTGCTCAAGGACGTCATTGTATCGAATAACATTATCCTTGCATTACACAAGGAAAACACTAAGGAAATCTGAAGAAAGACCACTAATAAAGCTGCTATTGTTCACCCTAAGTTCATTTATTCCTAAAGTACCGTTTTATAATTAAGTCAACTAAAAATAATATCAACGCATTGCCATGAAAATGGTTCTTTATAGGACAGAATGGCGACAAATTGGCCTATTCCTTCACAATGTACTCATTACAGAATTTTGCTCCCTGTAGCTCAAGAAATCGTTAAAAAATATTATGATACAAAGTGTGAGGACAAAGTGTTTTACCAGTAAAACGTATTATAATCATCTAACTGAATTATCTGCATCCTGTGACAAATATGATAAATTGAAAACAAATGCTGATTTCATTCTCTGAATATAACTTTTAAAGTAAGCCATAAGTACAAACGGCCGCGTAACTTATCTTTCTTTTATCTAGATGTACCTTTTTTCCATACATTCTATATCCCTTTGTTCCATGATAAAAAGGGGCTTACATTACCTAAGATATTATAAAGGAATCCTACTATGAAATTGCTGTGTTTCGTTTTGCGTCTTTATTAATTGTTGTTGTTTAGGACATGTTGGCTTTGTCTGGTTCCATGTAAAATATTTGGGGCGGTGCATGATCTCTTCTAATATTTTAAAACATTTTCGAAATTATTTCAACAATCATTTAAAAAGAAAATAGAAATCAATCCGTTTTCAATGATATACCTAATCCACTCTAACTAGAAACTATACTTAAAACACTTTAATTTACAATGAACTTAGAATTTAACATTTGTAATAATTATGCACCAACCCCATTGTCAACATTACTGGTTACGCCTCCCCTGTCAGATCCGATTAGAGATGCATGTCAAAGCTGGGATTGTATTTTGCATCTGAGCAGAGTAGTTGTGTTTTACTGGGAAGTGAGGCAACGTGGATGATCAAGGGTTAAGATGGAATTCTCACTGATTGTGTGGTCTCCATCAAAGCTCTTTCTGCATCAGTCACTTGGAAAACCTCGCCTGAATTCTGTGATGTGTCAGCAGTGAGGGAGGGCAGAGCTCGCCATTGAAACAAATACAATGGTAGGAGCGTCCATTCATCTCGTTTGACATCCCCTTCCGCAGCCTCCTCAACCCTCTTACAATACCTAACAACTAAGGCGATTTAATTATTATTGATATCGGATTATCAGCTTTGAGCTCTCCAACACTTTAGGGACAGTGTTACTTTAAAATGCCTTCACTATTAATGGCATTATATTCTTCTGGTCTCCAACACATTAGATAATATTACTTTTAAACTCATTAACTATTAATAGAATTACATTCTATTGGGTAGATTTTAATATGATACATGCTGGAAGAAACGAGCCCCACTCTGATGTACATCACCTAATTGTCAGCTAACGAATAATGATATCAAGACATGAAATGTTTTATTCATACTTTAAAAGACATCAAATGGCACAGAATTAAGAGATCACAAAAAAAAACATCTCTAATGTGAGGAATATTTCTGTAATATATTTATAAATATTGGTAACAAACCAAATATCTAAGAACTGTACTCTACATCTAGCAAGCTCACCAAGATTATCTCAATATGGGCCTCTTTATCTATGGTGGGCAGCAAAAGAGAAATTTTCTTTAAAAAAAATCCAAATGGCATAGGGGACGTGCGATTAGTTGACCATTTCTGCTTGGAACATTCGCCTCTACAGCGTGTCCTGCCAGAAATCCTAGCCTTACCGGAAGTTAGTGGGACCGAGCTATTTCCTGTGACATGACCCGGCGTCTATGTTGATCCCCAATAGCGAAGAAAGCCAATTTGATTAGAGTGGAATTGATTGGTGTACCTGTTCCTTCCGCGGCAGCATTTGATGCTGTTCCCAGGAGCTCCTCTCCTGGGCTAAGAGGAGATATTAGCTGTTGTCCTAGTCGAAATTTGGTATTATCAATTAAATTGATAATATTAATTGAATATCACTTCAATAATAATTAGGGGCAAATCAATGAATTTCTTGCATAATATCCTATTCATTTCAGTATTTCCAAATAGGAGCGAAAAAGTACTATAACCGCTGCTGCTAGGAAGTTCATCATTATCACTGATTTGAGTCTTGTCGAGATTCCCACAGTTCCTGACACAAATCCGAAATCGGAATATTTGCACTGCAGTCATTTTAGGTTAATAGAGATTGGTGTCATCGACCGTCATCATAAAAGCCACGATCATGCAGTCAGCGACTTCTACCTCCATAATCTATTGTTGTAATTTGGGGCATTCCATCGCAGATCGGGGGAGTTTCTTGGTAGCCTAATAACCAATGAAGCATGCCTTTCTAGAGTTAACAAACCATTCATGGAAATGTGGCGAGCTTAATTTCCCGACGCTTTAACGGCAATACCGATAACGCAGTAGGCTACTGTTAGTCTTGAAACGTCGACTACGCAACTTTCAGTGAATTCAGTGGATTTAATGTTTACATCCTCCCAACTCTAAAAGCTAGAAGGAAATCCGGGTGGGATATATCCGGATGTAACATTGCATATTAAAAAGTTATAATTACTCCCTTTTTGTAGAATAGAGTGTGCATGTGTATGGAGTTTCGAAAGTTCGTGACAAATTCCTCAGGATGGGACGATGAGCGATCATAACGGACTTTGGCAAGCCAGTTTCCAGATTCCCACTCTGTAAACATGAAAGGATTGACTAGCCGTTGTCATTTTAGTGGATGAAAGGATTGTTATAAAACACTATAAACTTAATCCAAATGAAATCGTCGACAAGCGAGATCCAAGATATTTCTTACAAAGCTGCAGCTTCAGGCCATTAATGTACTCACCGTTTACAGCTGTGAGAAAAATATCTAGAGTAACTTTAGTTTTATATTTGAGGCTGTTTTTGTATAAATGGGCCTAATTCTTGCTAAAAAGAACGGTTGCACTAAATATGTGTTCGCATGAAATCAATAGTACCATGGTCGCCGACACCCTAGATTATTTCTTTTACATTTAATTTGATTTTATTACAGCAAAGACTTTATTGCTGACAAAAAAAACTAGTAACTACCATTGCAATTACAATGCCATACTAAATCTTACAAATATAACCCTACTGCTGCACTCTCAGCTAACATCGGTCAAGAACTGATCATTTTCTACTTTTGACCATCATTATGGAGGATCTAAAACGTCCTCGTTTGTATTTGGACGATCCCCGCCCCTCCCCACCCCCACCCCAACCAACCTTTTCCTGCAAAAACTTCCACTTGTTATCGCTGTTTCTCTCGGCCGATTTGACTACAAATTCTTGTAAAACACATTACAGCAGGAGAATATTGACAAATTCAGTCCTATAAAGTATAATATTAGTAAATTTGGTCAAATTTGTTTTGTCGCAATAGCTGAGAATGGAGCTTTAATCAATATCTTTTTTATAAGCATGCATAATTGGTCATAAAATTGCCTCATCGTTGTCTTACCCAGTAGGTATCCAAATTTGGCTTCAATTGAAAAAATATGAAAGATATTGAAAGTAGAGTAGTCTACGAGATTTGATGCAATCCTTTACCTCAAACTCATAACATTTCAGTGCCTCAGGATATTGTTTCTGGATTGTCTCCGGATTGTTTTCCTACGGTTTAATGTTTACTTTCTCCAGGTCTGTGTTGTATTTAAGCTAAGGAAGTTTCTGTGGATATTCATTCAGCTCATTTCTTTAGCTTATACACCAGGCCCCTGGTGTTCATTTAACGGGAACTAATCATAAGACACTGTATTCATTGCACTATACATGTACATGATAGTATTAGTCCAGTAGACAAAATTAAAAACCCCAAATATGGACTAAGCCTGACTTAGAGTACTACTATGTAATTTCTTTGCTCAAATGGATTCAGCCGGTGGTCAGGTTCAAGAAACTGATGAGTGCCCAGCTGGCATGCTTGAGGATTTTTAATCAAATCTGTTTCCATGGCAACCGCCTATGAAACGGGGGATTTTAGAATTTTGTATATTTCTGGAAATGAAAATGATATAAACTTGATTCAAGTGACCCCACATAATTATGTAACCTAGGACGTAGATGAAAACATGACCAAGGTCATTTGAGGTCATGGTCAAGGTAATTTCAAGGTCAAATGGTCAATTTTTGGACAATTGGGGTTGTGTAGTTACATGCTGAATATTCCAATGTGGTTATTTTTACAAGTCAGACTCCAGCAACCTGACATGACATGTGACAGACCCCCAGTCATTCAAAAACTTTGCCAGATACATGTTGCCATGACAACAGCCTTTGTATGTATGTATGTATGTATGTATAATGTTTATTTCCTGAAAACAGTACATGATGATAGATATACGATAAGTTACACCGGAAATGGGTGTTCCCTCTTCTATGGCAGCCATAGCTCTTCCAGAGGGTCCTTAAGACTAGAGTTTTAATTTACATTTTATAGATATAGTGGTATAAAGTGACTAGTTACCTACTCTATTGCAATGGGATGCACTAGCTATAACTTTATCAAGGTGGGCCTGTACTATGGGTTTCCTTGTGTAAATGCTTTTTGGACTTTGTTCTTGTTTAATTTGGGTTATATATGTTAACTTTGGTGGATACTAAGATAAAAGAAAGATGGGCCGTGTGTTTGTATAGGTACTCTATCCCATTTTCAAGTTCAGCTAGGTCCTGGCATTCTTGCAAACACTGCGTTGACTGCTGATTTTATACATCCTTTCATATTATTTTGCGGACTAGAGGGTCTAGACGTGTGTGGGGTAGCATTCTGGCGAACACTGGTCCTGCTTCATGTTTACATCCTTCACATTTGTATAACATTCCCACCTTCACTTATATATCATTTTTGACAGAATTTAGCTTCTAGTGGGGTAGATAAAATGGGTTATTCCGAACTTAGCTTCCAGTGGGGCAGATAAAATGGATTATTCCGGGTTATCATTCAAATGATGATGCAAGCACCAAATATGGCACAAATGTTCTCATGAGTAACCTTTTAAAGAAAGCCTGTTGGTCATCTGAAATTGTAAGATGACTGCCATTTTTTCAAGATGGCCACCATTTGGGGCGGGGGGCATCACCAGGAGTGGGTATTGAAGAATTATTCAAAGTGGTTGTAATTTTCTAAATTGAAGGTCAAAGAAACATGATGTTCTTGACAATATTATTTAAGTAGACACATTTTGCTTTGTAAAATGTTTTAGGAATTATTTAAAGATTTTTAAAAAAGCAACTCAAAACGTCCAAGCCTAATACAGAGGCATGTGTCTTGGGAGAAGTGGTCACATTGCTTCTGACACCTTCACACTCAGAGAGTGAAAACACACACTGACTGACAGCCTAGCTTTTCTGTCCATGTGGATTCATTTTGTGTCACCTCAGGATGGGTGGAACGAAACATTGTGCACAGGAATCTTCCCTAGCTCTCTGATTATAGATAATTATTTTGGAAATGATCATTGTAATACCCATCAGCATTTTCCGGTACTGTCTACTATTACATAAGCTAGATTCTTTGTATATATGGGAAGAATCTTGGCTGTGCTGATGAATATTAGTATGAAAATTATACAAACTTTTTTTTAACATAATATGGTCTCTTTTATATAACATTTATTATTAGTAGCCATTTGGGACAATATTGTGCATTTTCCACTATTCCCACGTTCACTTATATATCGTTTTCGATGTCAAACAGTAATTACGAATCTACTTCTACATGTTCTAAGATATACTTGATGATGCATGTTGTGTCCCAAAGTCGTCATCTGTACGACCTGTGTAATATTACAAACTTTTCTTCTTTTTTTTCACATATTACGCATAGCCAAAATCCATAACAAAGACACCTTTTCCTATTACAATCTGGATATTCCTATTCCTGGAATAAATAGTTTCATGACACTGACTATTTCTTCATTACGGAGATCTTTTCACCCATGACAAGGAGCCTTTTTACTATGATGACTCTCCTATTACCCATGACATGTGCCATCTGCTGCTATAGCACATCGCACAAGGGGATGACAGTGATCACAAGGGGATGACAGTGATCACAAGGGGATGACATTGATCACAAGGGGATGACAGTGATCGGACACTGACTTTTGGGTTCCTTTCCTTTCTGTCATGTCTGTATCTACCTCACCGATCCCATGAGTCTGCAACCCAGTTGCTTAGCAACGGCCCCTCTAACTGTGTCACCCACAGTGTCACCCGCTGTAAGTGCACCAGCACTCTGTAGATTCACTCCCTCTCCCTGTCTCCCCCTTTCTGTGAACATCTGTCTCTATATGTGTCAGATTTACAGAAAATGTACAATTGGCAGTTCTGCATATTCAGAAAATTCTGCTAAATTAGGCTGAAAAATGATAAATATCGGGTATATCTGAGTATATATGGTATCACATTGATTTAGAGTATCAGTTCTGTTATGTTAAACTGGATTTTAAAGGTCATTTTTGTCCTAAATGTGGATTATTTGAGAGGATTGGTAAAGGTGAATTGTACATTTTCTGACAATCTGACCCATATATATGTCCCTGTCCCCTCCCCTCCCCTCCCCCCCCCCCCCTCTCCCTCTCTCTCTCTCTCTCTCTCTCTTTCTCTGATGATGTTTCAATGAAGATTAAGATGCTGGTGTAGGAATACATTGATGTACATTAGGGTGAGAAGGAATGAAAATAGCATCAGATGGTGGATTTGCTGATATCTCTGTGAGAGGAAGAAAGTCGCAAATCCAAGAAAGTATCTCTTCTGATATTAAGATATCCATAAGTCATGTTGATTATGTGTTGGAATATCTTAGAAAAGGAAAATTATATTTGAAAAAGAAAAGTGTTGGATTTGTTGGATATTTACAATGACGCATTTTTATCCTGACAGTTTGGGAACAAAACAATTCACTTAGATATATTTTAATGTTTCGATTTGTTCCAGCTTGTCTCTAAAACTAGGTGGATGTCCGCTTTCTGGGTCAAGCTGCATATCATAGTAGTCAAACTAATTTCTCACTGGTTTCTGTATTGTACTTTTTAAAGCACACACGGTACAAACTAGGTCCAGGTACCTTTCTTTTTTTGCTTTTGCGAAACGATTGTATTACCAAACTTGGACATTATTTGAACCAAGTTCCATCGAGCTCACTGGGATACAACAAAAATCGAATGATATGACAAGGCATGCTATAACAGTACCCGAATAGATTCGCTATGGGTGATGAGTTATTTGATCACTGATATCTTCTCTTATTCTTCTCCATACCTGGATACCGTTTCCTTATTCACCAGTTTTAATTCATGGAAGTGTTCGGTGTCTGCTCGTACGTAGTATTTATACTGCTAATATAATCTCCTTCCTTTTTATTGTGGTAACCTTCTACTTACTCTCTTTCGTTTCTTTTACTTTGTCCTTCTCATTCAGTATAGCAAATACTACCTTTTGTACAGGTATCCGAAACCCATGCATTTGAATCACATACTATTAATCTGCTCTATCAACCTAGATATAATATCATCCTATTTTACTTTCTTAATTTGATTTTTGCCTCGATTCTCTTCTTTATTTCATTTTTTTCATTTTTTTCGATACAACAAATTTCCACTCGTCTCCAGGCTCCAATTGAACACTGCTACATCGAATGGTTTCAATATTAGGCTAATAATGGCTATCATGGGCATGCTCTTCTGGTTTGACTCCCAGGAAGCCATAGGAATATGTCATAGGAAATGCTTAAAACATGTATATTTAGTTGACTGATTGAATAAGTTGTTTCTGTTTCTCTTTTGTCTGTAATAATTATGTCCGTGACACCAAGAAAGCTTTACCATTGATGCCTCCGGAAGGAACCTCCAGGGTGGAGAATGGACGTAAATCCACACCAGGTATGGCGGGGAGATCCTCCATGGTTTCTCTTTCCAAAGTTCACTGTGTAAATCAGATTAAATGTTCACTATTCTTTGCTGTGGATTTGCACGATGGTTTCATAACAAACCTGTGAAATGTTGTAGAGTTTGGTAATATCCAAGATCTGAAGAAAAAAAAAGAAGATTTAAGGGAGCTAAATGCACCCACGTCTTTCTCTCTGTATAGCTACCGGAAGTCTTCCCCAGGTAGACAATTTATTAGAAAAAAGGCTTTTAAGATTTCTCTTGCTAAAGGACGTGCTGGCTCATCTAGAAGTTCAGCAACTGTTGTTCCTTATAAGCACAATGAAAAATTATACTTAACTGGAAGTCCCTCAATTCAATCAATTAGGGAATTTCTAGGCTCTTCGAAAACGAAAACATAACTCCAACGGTATAGGTTTTAGAGACCCTGCCCACGTTTTTAGTTTTTAAAAATAAAAATCATTTTTAGGTGTCTACGTTAGCCAAATTGTCTGATTTCTCCGGTTTCTGTCACTAGCTTCAACTCTGACATTTCAACACGCTCTCCCTACTTCCTTCCCCGGCTTTACTTGAGAAAACTATTTCGTCCCACCCCATCAATCAGGTGCAGGATTATTCCACCCACGTGGGCTTTCTCCTTATCGACGATTCATTAGTTTTGTCAGGTTCAATAATTTGACAGACAAGTCCTAGGCATGTCTGCATGATGAGAGTAGACTAATTCTAGACGTTATAATGTCAATTAATCATTAAACTGATTCCTCTAAGGAGACAATTAGAATCTTCAGGTGTCCAATCTTCTTCATCAATTATAAAATATCATTTTAATTACATGGCGTTCAGTATATAATTATAATGGGTGATTTAAATCGTTTCAAGACGCTCGACGCCGCCGACGCAAATAATTCATGACGCATTTATTAATTATAAGATTGTAAATCTTAGAAAACGAGTCTCTTTCTGACAGTCGAAGGGTTGTGAGAAATTTTGAATTTTTGAAAATGAATGATTTTTGAGGGCTCCACAAGCAATCTAGTGGAAAGCAATATTTTCGAGTTTTTGCAGATGGGCACGATTGGTATGGGAATAACTAGAGTCACTTCCATCAAGTGTGCCTTCCATGATCTACACACATACCTTACCTTTAGAACAGCTTCCAATGACCAGCGCTTTATCACCTACAGCCTCCTCCCCCCACCCCCCACCCCCACTCCATCTCTCACACACCAACCAACACAAGTGTTTAACATAGTTCCTGAGAGTCAAAGTTAATGCTAAATAATAGTCAAATAAATATACCTGCTGTGAAATAATACCATATATAGGCCTACCTGAAGGATTAGTGGTGGATCCAGAGGGGATGGGGATTCAGGGGTTCGACCCCCCACCCCTGGACTCATTGCGACAACCACTTTTGAAAAAAAGCGGCCTTCGGCAGGATAATAACTCACAGAAATGTCATACCCATTATCACGGTCCAACACACATTAAGACAGAACTGATAATTATTGCCCTGTGTGTCAGGGTAACACTATAGAGATCCTCAATTCTGTTGACGGTAATCCCATCTTAAGACCTTTTCCTTACAATTTCAACCGGAATGGATGCAACATTACTGTACACAAACGATGCTAGAGTCAGGTGTAGCTCTATACATCATTCTGCGAGGATTTGTACCGAGCGCCATTGCCACCAAATATAAACATAGCACTGGGGTATGGTTTCTCCTGATACTGCCGCAGCACCACTGCATACTAGCGCTGTTCAGCTGAGGCTGAACAGCACTGGGGGTGGGGGTGGGGTGGTGAACAGGGCTGGTGGAGGGGAGTGTCATTGAAAATGAGAAAAAGAATCCATATCTATTCAACTAAATAGCCTAAGACACCACAGTCAAATCTCGTGGTTATGCATCTGGACAAGAAGTGACCGACCCGCCCTCTGTAGGAGGTGGATAGCCCACCTCCAAATTCCTTCCGTCACCCAAGCTAATGGCATCAACTCCCATCTAGTAGAGAACCATACTTTTGGCTGTCTTTTCCATGTTTTTTCATGTACTTTGCAAACTCTAGTTAGGTGAAATGGCAATTTAAATCATTTTCCTGCCTTTTTGGTTTGAGGAAGTAATAAAGTTGTGGTAGACAAACCCCAATTTGAAAATATTCATGCACTCTCACCCTGTTCATAAATGCGCGCCTGTTTACATAGCTTCACACACTGCACACACTGGCCTGTTACTCATGTGGCCTTCCATATGTGCAGCCTCAGCCACTAGCGCTCCTAGCGCTGTCTGTCCTGCCTCACACCCTTGTGCGAGGCATGGCAGTTAATTAGACACTGAAAGAAATTCATTTTAAGGTAGGAGGGAGTGAGAGCAGGGCGGGTGGTGGGCAGTGCCATTGAAAATGAGAAAAACAACAACAACAATATCGTGCATTAATCTAGCGGGCAAAATTTCTTGACAACAGAGTGCCCTTTTTGTCCAGCCCAAAAGTGTTTATTTTTGTCCCCGCTAAAGCACCCTTTTTGCCCATTCCAAAAGTGCCCTTTTTGTCTGCGCTAAAGTGCCTTGGTTGCTAAGTCACTAAGTACCCTTTTGGCTATTTCAAAGGCCTAAGTACTTATGTGGGTCTTGCCTATTTTGTGATAGTTAATCAATTGCCGATAGTTTTGAAAGGACCGAAGTGCGTGCAAAATTCATTTGACTATGCTCCCTTTGAGAGTTGGCATTATGCAGGGGGAGTGTATGCATTTAGTTCATGAAACCCTCATACACTTGTATAACACCCATATGGAGCTATTCTGTATATAAATGGTTTCTGGGGCACTGAATGGCTATCTGGATCAGGCACAGGTCAGACCAAAACACAGACCACACTAGAGTGGTCACACGTGTCAGTTAACCTTTGGCATTTCCTTATCACTATTTGCACATTTCTTGGATGGACAATACCACAAACCATTATTGACAATTAATGGCTTATGTCCAGTGATGATCAAAACAATTATTACTATATGACACTCTTGATGTCGGAAATGTTAACTCTTTATTCTGAGGTATGTAAATAACTTCTTAACTCCTTCATTTACATGCTGTATGTCTATTTGATGCTCTGCTTTTGTGGCAATTAAATATATATATTTGAGCTAGGTCACAGATTGACAACACTAATAGAATGCATCCTAAAGGCATGTTCATGGTAGTACAAAAGATTTAAACATGAAACGGAGATGACGAAATAATTGAATAAAGATGGACAAGAACATCAACAGCAGTAGTAATAATGACAATCGTTACTGAGAAATTATTTTTTTTAAATTTAAGTTTGCTTGGTTATCAACATGGTTGTAAACATTGGTCTCAACCAGAAGGAGCCTCAATCATTATGGATATCAATGATGTGTTCCTTTAAACATTGGATCACGTTTCTTGTTGACATCGCCATTTAATGAGAGGAATCCCAAAAGATTTAATTTTAAGAATAAAGGGCCTAGTCCACTAAGCCGATTCTTATGCAATTTTGCGCAGCAGAGGACTCTTTTCCACTAAATTCTGTGAGAAGCACATGAGAATTTGGCTTCATTTGATAATATTTTGTTCATGGCTGATAGGCTTTTTCAGGCAGATTTCCCAATTTGGGAACATTTGCTAGAAGAACTCAATTATGAGTCTTTAAAATGTCTTACTTTGCTAGAAGATCGTGTTCCACATCACTGGAGGGGTGGCAAATTACCACCTGAGCACCAGGAAGGATCTGGATATTGGGTCTTGTTGCTCTAGCTGAGACTGCCTGCAGAAATGTATTTCATTGTATGGCCATGCTGTATGTACGATGCAATAAAGAAGTGGGTACAATAAAGTTCACATACAATAAAAATTCTAATTAGCTTTTCTTTTAATTTTTTAGATACTCGATGGGGGATCAAAATAAAATACAAAGGTTTAATTTTCAATATTCCTCTTTGCTAAGAGCATATATGCTTAAAAATATGTTTAATGTGGGAGCTTTCATAGATGGTAGAGCTTGTATTAAAGAAGAAGATGCTATGTATTTCTATGTTACTCAGGAGAGTAAGAGAAACACCACTACTCAGCTTTTGAGGGTGTTTAAGTAACTATTAATGTTATTGTTATTATAATTGTTTTATTTTCCCAATAAACATGTACAAATTCTGAAGTAGCAATATAGGCCTACTGATATCTTTAGAAGAATATACTTTAGCTATATTGAAATCAATTCGAAATCAATTCGAATCAAAATGGTCAGATAATTAAACGTCACTTGGCTGAGAGTCTCAGCCGCTTGGCTTATATATATATATGATCTATCTATAATAAAATATTTTGATTGGGTGTTTTAAAATAATGATATAATATGTATCTACAATCTCTTGATTTGCAAATTACAACTGCAACAATATGCAATTGAATTAGTCACTGATGTCTTTATTCGTTATTTCTACCTTGTCTACTGGGCTCAACCTGTGAGAACAACAGACAACAGTACATCTCAACTTTAGCTCCATCATTACGTACAAACTACCTATCATACCCTCATGGATCAATTTCTGATGATGAATGAATTTGATTCGATTGACTAAACACCACTGATAATCGTATCTTTCAAGTCTGGTACCTGGGTTGGTACATTATTTCTTAACTTTTGCTGCCACTCCTTCGGGATAGCCTTCTAAGCTTATTTCTTTGGAATACATGTGGACTGAAAATGAAATTATTTCACAATATTTTATCAACTTAATTGTTGGTTGATCTAAAATTCCCATCTTCTTTAATAATAGGTAATATCACCTACAGTTGCAATGCCTTTTTCTTTCCATGGGGGCCAGTGGAGCATACCTTTTACTTTTATTAGCCTGTTGAACCGTAGGTGCTCCCTGAGTATTTGTTTAACACTGCTGGGGACTTGGCTATAATAAACTTTGTTCCAAATGTTGAATAGCTCCTTATAGAAACCGTTCATAGAGCGACTAGATTTAAATCCGCAGGGAAATATATTTTCAATTTTTTTCTTCCAGTAAAGACTGCGAGAGCATCAAACCAAACTTTGTTTCTACCATAATTATAAGATGTGTTGAACCCACATGAGCCTATTAGTTTTATATATTTCCTCTATAAAACGGTGACCTAAGCCCCCGTTTTCAGCTTTTTGAGTCAGGAAAGCGGTGCTTATCTTGTGCTTCCTACCCTTCCACATAAAAGGTAAAATTATATTGTGTATCTCTTTGAATAAGGCTTTCCCAAAGGGAATGAATGACAATTCATGCTGAAACAAAGGAAGCAAAAATGTGTTACACACGAGGATTCTACCTTTTATGGTCAGGAAGCGATTATTCTATTCGTTGATGGTTTGAGGGGGTGGGGGAGTTTTTACAAATTAATTCCTCACTTTTTATTCTGTACATCATCCCTTCGTCTCTGGGACTAAAAAGAGTGACTCCCTGGATCTTCATTTTGTTCACCCATTCAATCTCTGACAATTCGGGGTTCTTTGCTTTCTTTATTCGGTTTATTTTAAGTAAGGTGTGATTAATATTTGATTAAATTGAGTACTTTACTAATACCGACTTAATCTGACTGTGTAGCCGTTTGCATCAGGCCACTCTGTGAAATGGGAAATATTGATTGTCACAGAATATTTTATCAGAGTTTGAAGGTGCGAGTTCTAAATAATTAATTTCTAATTTCTATAATTGATGTTTTTATACCATAGTCTCACCGCGCAACTATTTAGGACACACAAATTAAACCATTAAAGGCAAACGCGACTATTCGCTGCCACGCTACCCCTGCTGTATATATATGATATAAATAAGGGCATTTTATGTACTATCCCCTTTAGTATTGGATTCTATGGAGAAATGCTGCATTTTTTCACATTTTAGAGGTAAAAAGAAAAAATGAATAACAACACCTAATGTCCCAAAACTTTCTACACATATAGTGCAGGTTATATTCTACTCTTGTAAAGGAAAAAGAATATATGTCATCGCGTTAAAAGAAATTGTAGCTGTCTGAAATAGACATGTTTAGGAAACAGAGCTAGTTAAATTGTGGGCACTCTCAGTTGTAGCCATTTAGTATGCGAGTCTATGTGGCAATGCTGCATTTCATTTCAAATTTGGGGGAATAAAACAAAAATGACAACTCCTAATGTCCCAAAAAGAAATTGTGTATGAAGCATTACAATATAATGAGTGTTTAAACAAAAAGTGGTTACTGCATTATAATATTATAACCATATAGATATATACAGTGTACATTTGGTAGATACAGTTTCAAATTAAGGCTGGTCTGCTCAATATACATAACCCGTTAAAATTGCCTGACCCCAATCGACCATTATATGCAATATATGATTCCCCCCTCTCTCATAACCTCATATCCGTTTAATCATACAACCCTCTTGCCCTGACACGAATTTCCTTTTTCCACAAAGAAACTTAAATACTATTTTTTATCAGGAAACAAATCACACTCTTTCATCAAAGGCTCTGGAAGTGTGAGCTTTCTGTCTCCGGGCCCAACAATCCCGGGTGCTTGATTGAAAAAGGTAGAGGATTGACCTCGGGATATATATAATATATATCAAAGGCATATATATCTCCCTCTCCCTCTATCTCCCTCTCCCTCTTTCTCTCCATGTCCCACCCTCTCTCTCTCTCTCCCTCTCCTTGGAGCTAAACGAACAGTTCAACAAAACATGATGAGCTATGATGAGAAAAGCATTGAATGCATTTAGTAAGAATTATTTTTGCTGCTTCAAATATTATACATCCGACGAATTAAAAAGAATAGTAACGTCCATCCATGGCATGATTTCCTTATTCCCGTTTTGAGCTATAGTTCAAATAAAAGAGGCATGCCTTATATAAAGCAATTAATCTACACAATGGTACATTCATCCCAGAATATGGGAATCGGAATCGGATTTTTGTTATGTGTCTCTATAGATATACTCTCCCACCTCGTGCTGCCACCTGAAAAGCAACGCCCGAACTGAAAAATAAAGAGCTATTCTAATAATTATATTGAGCTATGCTGTATATTTGTATCTATGCATGTATAAATGATATATATGTACAGGCCGCACTCGATCCTTCCTTTAATCATAATCATCATAATAACTATTGTTATTATCAGAATAGTAGCTATTATTATCCTGGCATGGGGATAAGATAGCTCGAATGGCAAAAACGATTTATCCAGTTCTGTTCAGTTCCGGTGTTTCGGGCAAACTGGCCCTCGTTTATGCAACCCACTCTAGGTGGCAGTTCAGTCAATATCGGTATACATTCTCCCGGGGTATCATATAATTATACCATCACATTTCTACTATATATCGATAGTACCGTTTTCATCATTATTATTATCTCTGCCGTATTGTGAATATAGGTAAGAAGTGGAATAAGCTACACCAAGGGTTGAGATTGACCGAGAACTGTGCTTCTTTTAAGGCTAGAATTAAAGGAATATATTTGAAAAAATTCCAGGAGGGGTGGATAGATCCCTAGCTCTGGAATTATGTGTCGTCTCTTGTCCAATACTTAACCCCTCATTATACACTTCCTTTTGTCTCGGGAAATAACATTGATTATTGTGTTTCTATATTAGGTTTTAGGTGTTATGTAGTACTTATGAAGCCTATAAGCATTGAATAGATCATTAATGAGCTATAAGGCTATTGTTGAGTGAGGTTGGGTATATCATTATTGCCTTGGTCTGGAGTGGGCATGTGTCTACTACTGGACGGTAATAAGATACAAAAATGTTCATATCTGTTTCTAATCTTTTGTCTATTATCTTTCGGGAATACTGGAATATGTCTCCAAGAACCTGATGTGCACATGCGCTGAACGGTTGTACAGTTTAGTTCTTTCCTGTTGTATTTTATATAGAATTCTTCTTTTTTATATACGAAAGGTGTTTCATAACTACATGTATAGCAGAATCTGCAGTAAACTACTTTAGATTTGTGAATAAATAGTTATCTCTCTATCGTCCTACACACACCACTTTTCTTCCTACCTTATAATTCCTTTTCCTATCACACACTCATTCTCAGTCCTTTCCTGACTGACCACATCTCCTGTCAGACACCCTCCCGCCAACTCCCTGGCATAACTAAATGTAGATAAATATAATAGATCATTCAAGTTTTCATATTAATTAATCACATCAACTATCAATGTCATCACCCTCATACTCTCCCAAAGGTGTATACAAACGATTTACTCCCCCCATCAATATTACCTAATACGTTTACAAAATAAGAGATATATAATTGAATAACATGTTATAGCCCAGAGCTGCCTTCCTCTCTATTCTCTTCTGTGTTGTTGATGACTGACACCCGCATCATTTGACTTGAGAAAGCATCTTATAATTTTTTAATTCAAAATTGTTATTCGACCAAGCACTGTGGTATACAGATATACACTGTTCTCATCAAGAGCTGATTTAAAATATACAATACATATTATAGCCACAGACAAATATTCATAAAATTCTAGTCCTCGCACCTGGGTAGGTGAGGACAGAGTGAGGAGGTGGGGGAGAGAAGTAGTACAGGTGAGAATGAATTACACGGGCGGACCTAGAGCACTGGCGCCACCTAGCATATAACAATCTCACGTGGCGAGCAAGATTAAATAAAGAACGAGATCGGAGATCGAGTTCTTTATTTAGGCCTACGCGTCCGTGCGGAAACAGTCCTATAAGTTGATCATCATACATGCCTAATTTTGCATGTAAAACGTGCTTAATTAAAAACATAATAATATAATTTACCATAATTATCTGGTTTTCTTACAAGAGGAATATAACAATTATTAGATGCATAGGTAATGAGATATTTAAGTCATACGGATATTATTCCGTGATACCAATGGCGCCCCGGAAGTACATGTATATTTAAATCTTAAATTTACTACCAGTGTTATAAGCGCCTTTTTCTTCGGTTAATTAATTCATATCTCTTATGTAACATTGCATAATAATCATTACGTAACTTCACATCATATGACGTAACCATATTAATAACCATAATCAATATTCATAACTCACAACAAGCATATTAAATGCACCGATGGTTACAAGGTTACATCACGCTGTGAATGTTTTTAATCGATATACTCCTGTCGCGATGACCATCATAATAATCAATATAATAATATTATCACATATACGAACTCTGGTTTGGCGATTTGGGCTAATAAACCCGAAGTTTATTCTCCATACACATGGACATATAGCATATGCATCACGAAGAAAAGTATAAATGAAATACAATAGGCAATAGTTCAAGGAAAAAATTTTTTCACACGACTTGTCTGGTCGGGGGTGAGTGGCCGTTGGGCCTAGAACGTCAGGGAGAACGGTGATGACGCACCGTCTCCAGGGTGCCCATCGCTATGGCGATATAGTCGCTGACTCCCGTGGGTCAGCTGTCCATATACTCCTGTCGCGATGACCATCATAATAATCAATATAATAATATTATCACATATACGAACTCTGGTTTGGCGATTTGGGCTAATAAACCCGAAGTTTATTCTCCAAACACCCAAAACGCAGTCAAACCAGAGCCGCCACCATCTTGTCAGAGTCAGTCCTGTGTGCTACGCACGGCTTCAAATACTCATCTACGCATGAAGATTTCCACAATCCTCTAGCCATAATGTCAGATCTTGAAACACCGACTTGCGCCATGAAAGTCGCGCCTCCTCGACGCAAGGAATGTGACGCATAGTCACCACTAAGTCCTGCCCTCCTCACAAAGGTTGCGAAAGTTTTTGAGAAGTCTTGATATCTGAACACCACCATGCTTTTTGTAGAAAACAACTCCGCATCCGGAGGCATAGGAAAGTCTTTCACCAGCGTCGACACCAGCCTGACGGGGCAGATAGTAGCATCCTTGATTCTGCTTACAGGGATAATCTCAGACTTATCCGCAGGCAGACAAGTTTTAGATGAATTCACATAAATATACATAATACCATGGTGAAATTTAACATCAGACCTTTTTAAGGTATGTGGAGAAGAAATAACATGAGACACCCGTAAGAGGGTCCTAAACATTAAAGTACAGGCAGTAAAGGTTAAAAATTGAACAATATTTCCCATTTCAACAACATTACTAATCTTCCTCAAATCGTGAGGTAAGATTGGATCCTTTTGCCTCTTTAAATCATGACAGTTCCTCTGAATGCCTTTTAAGGTAGCTTTTAACATTGGGTGAGAAAAACGAGGTGGATCGAACCCAGCAATAACATGGTAAAAACAGACAGCTTGGTAGTAATTCTGAACAGACGAAGGCTTCATGAAATCTGACAGAAAGGCCAAATACCACGAGGCCTGCTCCGGAGAAGAAGGCAACGGCGTCAGATCATGGTCATCACAGAAACGACTATAGCACGCCCACTGACGCTCCCTCAGTCTCTTGGTCGTGTCCAACACGGCGTCCGCTCTCAGCTTGCATGACTTCTCCGACAACGCCTTCAGTTCTAGAAAGAAGAAAAGATGCAAAACTTCTACCACAGCATAATTCGGCGTTAATTAAAATGGGTACAGCAGAGTCAACAGATGAGGAGTACCCCAGGCGTGAGAGAGTGTCTGCAACCAAGTTCGCCTTAGTGTTAATATATCGGGGAATAAAAGCAATATTATGACGCACAGATAGCCAGAACAAGTCTCTAATCCACCTCATACAAGTCGAATTAACACTGGCACCATTCTTAAGCATGTACATGACCTGCATATTGTCAGTAAAAATATATACAGCAGTATTCTCCATCTCACTGGCCCATCTAGTCACACCAGCAAAGACCGCCCACAACTCTAAAACATTTATGTTAGATCTGTCGTCACTTGTAAGGTCCGGAGGAGGAGGCTGAATATGGTCGCACTTAGACGACCAACTGAAGCTGTCCTCTGACTTCCATGCTCCCACAATCCAGTCCGTACCAAAGTAAGATCCGTACCCTCTCATGGAGGCGTCAGTGACGAGGGGCATAGGATGACTGTCGGAGATTATCATGGATGTTCCGTTGAAATGTGCACAAAACTCCAACCACCATTCCAGGTCTTGACGCATCCCCGCTGATATAGGGAGACGTCTCACTTTCCTCACCACCATTAGCTTATACAAAGCATAACACCGTCGGGCAAATATTCTCCCTCCTCTCACGACATGGGCACAGTGAGAGAGATAGCCATTAAGGGATTCCAGTTTCTTCTTGGAAATTGATGCCGCCGACACATGCTTCTTTAACAACAAGATTAATTTTACCAGCTTCCCCTGGGGAAGACGAAGCTCCATTCTTTCCGAGTCAATGGTAATACCTAAATACACAGTCTCTGTAGAGGGAGGGGAAATCTTTTTCCACGATACGTAGAAACCGATAAATCTAAGAAGCTTCACTATCTGCAGCTGGGCGTCAAGGCCAGCTTGCAGGGATTCACACACACAGATAAAGTCGTCTAAGTAGTGGACCACTTGGAGGCTGAAACAACGCCTCAACACCGTAGATATAAAGGATGAAACTCGATCGAAGTAATAAGGTCCAAGCGTCAGGCCGAAGCACAATCTGTTGTCGACGAATAAGCAATCTTTCCCGTCGACCCTCCAACGGAAGCCAAGATACTGACGGTGGTCCGGCCTGACGGGCACTGCTCTGTACGCACTTTTTATGTCCACCACAGTCATTATAGAGCCGGGCTTCACCAGCTTTGCGACCTCATCCAGGCCCTGATATGAGAAGGTATGAATAAGAGATGAGCAAAAATTATTTACCGAGACATCACCGGGGCGAGAGCAATCCGTGATGGTTCTCACGCCTCCCTGAGATTTAGGCACAGCTCCCAGGGCGTGAATACACTGGGGCTTCTCCACCGCCGCCGAAACCATGCCTTCTGCTAGCTCGTCCTGGATATTTTCACTAATAATATGGAAGGTATCCTCCTGTAGGGCTGAGGCATAATTATCACAATCGTATGGTGCTACCTCACTGTCCACGATGGGAAAACCATCTGTCACACCGAAGAAAACGTCCTCAAATTCTCGAAGAAATGGGAAATTGTCATTAAATATATAATAGCCTATCCTACAAGGTAAGAGCTGTGCTGGGGATCCGCCAACTCTGTGGCGACACACACACACCCCATTTGCACAGGACTCGTAAACACTAATGTCTGCTCCCAACGGGGAGATGGGCAAGGTAAACAAAACACTGTCATCGGTGTTTCCACGATTACCGTAGTACCCAGGGGCTTTAAAATCTGGCTGGAAACAGTCATCACAAATCCCTTCAACATCTGTATGTGCAAAGTCCAGCAGAAGTTCGTTGGACGAGAGGGGAGGAATATAATCATTTGTAAGATCCACGATAATGTCACTAACGGAAGTGCCGCCATTCTCCTCCTTCTTCAGAGGAACGGGCAAAACACTACTTCCGGTCCGGTTGCATCTAGTTGTCCAGGCAACAGAACGAACATCAGGATTAACACAAATAAAATTATTTTCACGATCCTGGCCCTCTCGTGAAAAATCCTATTTACTTGCACTTTTCACACGACAGTCCTTGCTGGCGTGTCCCTGCTTGTCGCAAGCCGAACAATTATGGGCGTACAAGCAAGTCTTCGAATGACACCCAGCCTCCGAGTTGTAACGATAACAAACACCAGCTTTCTTCTTCCGCTGGCCTTGCCCTTGGCGATCAGTCGCCATGGCCTTTTTGGACGTGTCGTAACAGAAATAAGTGAGTTTATCCTCTTCATCTGGCTTAGCAAAGGCCCTAGCCCCTTTCCTGTTTGCCCTTTTACGAACTGATTCATCGTACCCAATAAAGGCTTTGTCTACATAGGATCCAGTTGACGCCTTCGATGCCAGAAACTTCCCGTGTTTCACGATGCCCTCGATGTCCCTCCCATCTTCGAGGAACTGTTCTATCGTGCGAAACGTCACCAACATTAATCTTTCAAAGGACTGTACCTTCTGGTCCTTTTCCAGAAATTTACTATGATCGAAAGGCTTACTTTTTCTCTTGGATTTCCTTTTCCCCGCCGACGGCGACCTGGATGCGTCAGACTCTGTCGACGACGAAGACGACGACTTAGAGCCAGCTGACGACGAAGATGAGGCAGATACACTTCTAGACCTTGTCGTACGCCTGCCCCTAGACTTCTTCTTCTTCTTGTCGACTACCAAGTCAGTCAACTTGGCCACCAAGGTCTCGATAGCATCGATGCGGCTGTCAGGGCCACAAGAGTCGTAAGGAGCCGACTTGAAGTTGAACGGTTTGTACGCCGCAGCTGACGCCCCTCCCCCGAACGATTCTCCCAAACCATGCAACAAGTCCCTGTCATTCTCCAGAAGCTGACACTTCCTTCCAGTGGGTTTGGCGTGCCTCTCGCCACACTTCCCACACATGTTATGCTTGGTTTTCGGCATTTTCCAAAGATTACACGATCACCACTGATGGAAGAATTTTTTTCACACGACTTGTCTGGTCGGGGGTGAGTGGCCGTTGGGCCTAGAACGTCAGGGAGAACGGTGATGACGCACCGTCTCCAGGGTGCCCATCGCTATGGCGATATAGTCGCTGACTCCCGTGGGTCAGCTGTCCTATCTGTCCTGTTGGATACATTTTTGCGACTGAACCAATAATTTATTGATTCTTTGAATATACGCTACCATCAAATTTCAATATTATGGATTTATCCATGCACTTATTCTTTTTAAAACCTTTGTTCAATGTCACATCTGGTTTCCCGTCTTTTAGAGGAAGCAGCGTACGGATGTTGACAACCTAACAGGAATACATTGAAATATTTTCACTTTTATACGGACTAGCTTGACTTCTAAATAAAACAGTTACTGTTTTTAGCGGAATATGAAAGAAACATTCCCGGTCATATGACCTGTCGTAGCTCCTACTCATCGGGACTCTGTATCGTTGAGTCAGAGCTTTCATATTTTAAACAGGTTTTTTTCTGGGGTCAGGGTATAATCTAGAAGCCATTCAAGCGCTTCATAGAAATAGCACGATGACACGCTTTTCTACACTAAGGGCCTACTGCTGAGGGTTATGAAGGGGAGCGATGCGTTACGAAGAGGTTCAGGGAAACACAACGAACACTAGCTAGCACTACCAGGTCAGGGAGGAAGCTATGCCATGCATGGCGCATGTTACAAGAACAGGTTACCTGCATATATATGTGCACAATGAGAGAGTGTATAAATTTGCTGAATGTCATGACCATAATATAAAAGCTTTATTTGCATCATAACCTCTCAGGGCAGCTTTATATGTTGGCTGTCTACGGTATTTTGCATGGGTGGATGATATATATATATTCCTTCGTGAGTGAATGAGTCAGACCTCGCTACATACATTCAGGTATATGATTAACTAAATTTCAGAGAATCGGGTATAGATAGATTTGGAAGAGTGGTTATTATCATAATTTCTATTAAATCGAACCTATTCTACAATTGGAAGGCGTATATAGTTGTTTTGTCTCCTTCTAATTCGAATCTTTTACCATTTAAAGTGTATCAAACATACCGACAGTACACCTTTTGGGGACCTTATCCTTGAAACAGGGTAGGGAATACCTTTTCGGGAACCGGGGTCGGGGCCTATTTTAGGTCGGGATTCGGGATTTAAAAGTGCCTACGGGATTCGGGAAAGGGGTTCAGATGCAGATTTATTTTTTCCAGATAGGGATTGCAAATAGAAAAACGGGATTGCAATTAGAAAACCTACGGTATTCGGGAAATGGGGCTTTAAAAAAATGGGAAACGGGATTCAAGAGGGAGTCTTCCCTACCCTGTTGAAAGAGACAGTAGGGCAAGATAGCTCTGAGTATGACCTCAAGACACCTTAGCCCTCCCTACACACGGCATATCCCATAGACATACATGTATACACGTGTACTCTCTCCCTTCGTTCTGTCTCTGAATGAGGGGCGGGGACAGGTCGCAGGTATAGGCGCAGTGATTTAGCCTGAAGCACAGACACCAATAGGAGTGGTCACAACAATACAATGGGACATCCCTGTGACTATTATAAACTTATTGAACAGCCATGCGGCCGCAGCACCTGGAGGAGAATCAACAAGTTCCACCTCCACGCGGTGCCAGAATCCATCTGACACATCGACGAACGAGGTCAACACTAAATAATGGTGGTCTTCCATGCAGTTAATGCACTGAGTACTCAAGCTTCATTATTACTTACTGGTATATAATATATACGTATACGTTAAACCGCTTCCATGGGAATGGAATCATACGTGTAGAAAGCTGGAGGAGTGGGGTAGGTGAAATTCTGAGTTAATTGGAAGTATATATATGCGGTCAAAGTTCTGTTGTTCTGATGGTACTGTTCCTATGTCCATTCTGTGGTTTCAGAAGGTTAATTGTTCATATAATTATAGTTCTTTTATTCGAATCCAAATAGCCTACCTTCACATTGATTTTACAGTGCCATTTTCTTAATCTGTGGATATAAAAATGGCAGCTTTATTTCGTAAATCCATTGTATGAGACCTTTCCTATAACGGAGAATACCCAGGAAAGTCGGTTGTATATGAAGGATTATGTACGATATCTGAGTATGAGCGTTTCAACAGAAGGCGGTTACTGCATTATATAAGCGTATAGATATATGTACAATCATCTTGATAGATACAGTTTCAAATGACACATTTACTTAGCTCTTTTTATTCTAATAGCACATTTATCATCAACGTTTTATCAATAAGGGGGACACTTTATAGATTTTAAAGAGAGATTTGTAGTTGAAGGAAAATAAGTGAGCATTTAGTTTTCACTTCACGGGAGCGGTCGGGCGTTCCCTGGAAAATTGGGCAAGACGTTGCAGGCCATTTTTCGAAAATACAAATCTAGGACAATTTAAGTGTGGTAGAAGTCACGAACGTTGGTATATTAATTATATTGCTCAGAACAATGCATTGTCTCTGTGATTTAAGTGCTAGATGATGTGTATCCTGTTTTGGGACACTTGTACCAAAACCAATGAAAATTTGGATTGTCCGAGCACCGATTGCCCTAGATGGTGATTCTTCTTAATATAACTCTTAAAACATGAGGTATATTCATATTTAAAGGTGGTTCCAACACTTCCTCGTTCGTGCCCCATACATTCTGTATAATACTCCTGATGGTCTAGAAACAGAATAGCTAAAATATACAGTGAGACGACGTTACCTGGTTCTATATGAATCCCCATTCTAAGTTGCATCAAACCGAATATCAAGATTCTCAAAATCGTTTATGCGGGACTTGTCTCCGAATCATTAGATTATTAGGAGATGTATACAGACGTTTATTATGAAAAAGGCTTTACCTCGTTCCCTGGTATTTTTCTAGTCGACCAAAACAATCAAAATTATGCACACGATTTAACATTGGGATTGTATAATGACAGAGCAATTCTACAACATAATTATCAAAGATATTCACATATTTTTTTATCTTTATAATTATTATGCTCTTTAAAATATAAACAAAAGGAGTCTTGGGCCAACATGCAAATTTAACTCATTTATGAAAGTGTTTTTTGTCAAATAAAGGAACCTTTGGACTCCAATGCAATGAATAATGATAACCTTTTCCTGCAATTATTGGTGAGTGTAAAGGGAAATCCACAAAATTAATAATGAATTCTTTCATATGATGGACTAAATGTGTAGGAATCAATGACATATCTTTTAGATTATATGCCCGTTAAATGCTGCATACTGAGATTTAGAAAGGGCCGACACTGCTCGTCCACTTTTTGACAAGTATTTTATATTTGAACAACACACTGACCTATTCCTGGACAATACAAACCGTCACCAGGTGCATGCTGGATGCAGAGGGTAGATTTTACATACAAATATTTACCAGTGTCTCTTAGAGCCTTGGATTCTGGTAGTAGAAATCTTCACGTGAATTTAAATTTATTCAGTTTTGGTGTGGCAAACGTGCAAACATACACAGACTAGGGTTCGAGAATGTGTAAATCGGTTGGAGGAAGCAAAATTATGATAAATACAAGACTACAATTGAATTATTAATACTACAGATTTAGCTGAGTTTATAGTTTGCTTGAAATTGCTTGAAATCGATTTAAGCAGACCTCAATATCGTTAACATAAAGTTCCCCAAATTTAAATCCACCCAAGATTTAGCCATGAATTAATTTGTATGAATAATATCACAACTACCATTTCTGGTAGTATACCGATGCCAAAGATGGCGTATATATAAACATATATTATATATGATTTTTTCAGGGCAGAGTGTTTGCTGTACTTGGCCCCGCAACAAAAAGATTTTTTTTAGATTCTAGGACCAGCCTCGGATGAGCGCAGATCATCCTTCTAAAACCTTTAGTATTCTCGTGTGTCAACAATATTAACGTGTTAATTAGTGCTTTGCCTCACAAACAAACAGTATAGATCATCAATGATGAAAACAAATTTCAATTTACCATACGTACCATTAAAATACTAAATCAAATACTTACCATCAAAACATATGGTAGGTAAACAAAACATGTAACAACTACATAGTGGCATATGGTTGTAGATAGATACAGCATTCACAAAACGAAAGTCCATTAAAAAATGCTGAATAGGCTTTGCCATATTTTTATTTGCACATGTGATACGTTGCCATGGAAACCATGGTGATATATTGAACATCTGCAGGCTTCTATTTCATGCATTATAATATATATTGATGAGCATTTAAGCATTGAATACATTGGGATCCTTCAAATTAATTTGAAAGCTAAGAATAATTCCAATGATGCAATGGGCGTGAATAGATAAAACAGAACAGAAATAAGTAAAACAAACTTAGGGTGGCAAGACTCGTATTTGCCATTTCAATGTATATACGATATCGCAAATAAATAAATAAATATTGTTCTAGATCGGTAGATGGCAATCCTAAGTACAGGCTTAGAATGGTTCAATTGGAAACACATCCCACACAACTTATTAGGTATAATTTCTCCAAATATCCATATTGTATGAAGGAAAACATTTCATGGCAGGTACATGGCATTAGAGAAGGAGGCGCATGACGCCTGTGAACCTTGTGAGAACATATGTCCCTTATCTAATATAAAGTTATAGTTGGTGGTGAACGTCCATCCGGAATATTCCCTTTTACCCCACCCCACCCCCCTCGTTTTACCCCACCACCACCACCACACACACACACAACCCCATCACAAACAACCATTAAAACATTATCATCTATTCAATTCTGCACAAGAAGGTGAACGATTTTGAATTAGGTTAATGTTGGAGAAAAATTTAAGTCTTTCGATTCAATAAAAATAGCTTGTCCCATATGAATTCAAACAGCAATTATTGATATTTCCTTCGGATCTTACGCTTTGAAAGGGAGATCGTTAGTTCCAATCGGCCAATGTTCCGAGACAAGTCAGGCTTTCATGAATACAATTGGGGCAGCTTTTAAATGCGCCCAAACAATAAAACATAGTGATGTAGTCTGGTATTGATTTTGTCAATGCACATAGAGTTTTCTCTTAAAAAGGAAACTTCCCTGCCAGGTTCTACCTTATGATATTATGGTATAGTGTATGCCTTGATTCTCACTGCCATTAGCTGTATGAGACTATTTTATGTACAACATGGGATGTTATTTGTATTTTGTATATTGGCATGGCATGAAACTGAAAGGAAATAACAATTTTTAATTGTAAAACCATTATTCTAGCTTCTATTAATCTGGTATTTTTAAACTGAAATGCTAACTTCTCTCTATTTGTTGCAGGCAACTCATCCAGCCATCCAGCCATCACAGCTGGAGAACCAACATGTATACTCCAGTTTCAGGAAGATCTGAAGTAGCTTGTAGTTGTACGATTCAAGTACCAGAACCATTGCGAATACACCGTCAGCACTCATATATGAGGGCACAATTTGAATAATTACTAGCCACATCTACTGACCGAAGGAAAATGGCAAAGGACACAATTACAAAAAATCCTCGAAGGAAATGGACTTTATCTTTTCTTGTTCTAGGCACACTGTGCCTTTTATACCTGGCGCTTTCCTCAGGCTATGGAGGAACATTCTTCACGCCAATGACTGCAAAAATAAACAGAACCCTCACCAGTAGAAATGGCTCCGTTTACATGGATCCCCATATAATTGTGAGGATATTAAACCAAGGGGGTAATGCCAGTCACGTTCGACCAGGTGGCGACACGAGGGGGGCAACGCCAACCATTAGGCCGAAGATGATCAGTAACCACACTGCTTATGAAATTAGTCAGAAAAATGGCTCGGTAGTTGTCAATCGTTATCAATTTAACGTTCTCTCTGCTGTTACGTTACGTTCCGAGGCTCCATCTCCACAAGTGAATGTTAATGATAAATTAACTGCTAATCTTACGGATAAAGCATATACAGCTACCAAAAGAGATCAAGCCATTATAGACTCAAAGAATATAACGTTGACTAATCTTACCACAACAACAAAAGTCAATGGCACCACATCAAAAGTGGCTAATGCTTTCAACTTAGATCACATCAATAAAACATTGGTCAAAGACGTGCACGCCGCTAAAGGTCAAGGCCGAGGACAAGATCAAGGGGTCAAGGTCACAACAAGGGGTCCTGTGATCACTACAAGGGGTCCTGTGGTCACTACAAAGCCAGAAACAGCAAGAACCACAGCAGGACCAAGAAAGAACGTCCCACCCACCCCAAGACCTGAAACATGCTCCAAATGTTTCGAGAGACATTTTGAATACACAATGAATTCTCCGGAGGTTTGTAGCAACCTCACTATGGGTGAGACAGGGCAGCCTCAACTGGAAATAGTTATGTTGATATTTACAATAGCATCGGCAAAAGATAGGAGAGATGCTATCAGACAGACCTGGGCGGGTTTGACACAAAAGAACACACATCCCAAAGTTCGCTACACTTTCCTAGTTGGTTATTCAACAGATGAAGATGACACGAGTATGTCTTTTGAAAGGGAAATTCACAAAGACATTGTGATGCAAAACTTTAAAGATACTTACAGCAATTTGACTTTGAAAACACTCATGGGATTTGAGTGGGCTGCAACATACTGTCCCCATGTAAAATATGTAATGAAGACAGATGATGATATGTATATAAACGTTCATAGTTTGCTATCTTTTGTTGAAAAGAGGAAACCAGATGGCGGGGTGTATGGTATGTGTTTGTTAGATGCTAGTCCTATCAGAGATCGTGAAAGCAAATGGTATGCATCAATTTTGCAATACCCTCAATCTAAATACCATGGCTTTTGCTCAGGAACTGGTTATGTTTTAAGTATCAAAGTAGCAATGGATATAGTTCGTATTTCTATCGATGTGCCTTTCTTCTATCTAGAGGATGTCTATGTTGCTTTATGTGCCCATAAATTAGGGTATTCATTGAAGAGTACGAGTGGCTTCAACAATGGTAAAGTTTCCTACAATTCCGGGTGTGGTATATATGGAGGTGAATCGCTCATAACTAGTCATCATTTTACCCCACCCGAGCTTCAGAGCTTGTGGAAGAAATGTAGCAAGAGTACTCTGTAGGATAAGGTTGAAGACATGACCCTGGTTTTAACTCATTAGTGGTGGTTATTTTTCACACCGCAGTACATGAATTGCCCATAGAAAATTTATCTGAAATCCCAATACAATCCAAATCCTTGGTGAATAGGGCAATAATAATCCAGAAATTCTTCCTAAGGATTGTCCGTCCTTTCCATATTAAGCAGCTGGTATGAAACTTTTAGGGAAGGAATTTGCTGACACTTATAATTTGTATTTTTACCGGAGAAATGTCCCACCTAAGCTAAGCATATATACACTTCATTGTACATATTAATAAACAAGCTCATAAAGATTAGAGAATCCACACCCCTTCCCCAATCACTGAAAAGAGGTACATCCCTATGTCAATGGGACCCCTTTCTTTTTGTTTATTCAACCATTATTTTATTCAAGATATATCCTGCCATCGGGGCGTCTACAATACAAATATCTGGGTATTGTCTTTTTAAATGTTAAAGAAAAGAACTTTAATCTGGTCCATAATAGAATGTTGCACCACCCATTACCACTACAAACAATTAAGGTATACTGTTGTTGATTCTTAGAGAAGTGCCTTCTATCGATTCCTTACTGCAGAGAAGATGTGCTGTAGCTAGTAAAAAGCCATAAAGTTACAAACCTTTCCAAAAGGCCTGACTCCACTTACGTGTTTCCATATGAGGTCGTTGCAGTTGCATATATAGTGCATATATAAGTGCATTCCCAATCCGAATATGATACCAAATGAAGCTGGTCAGGGGAGTCTTGATAGGTTGTACAACATAGGTTCTTTATGAAAATTAACAAATGATAATTAGGGCCTACTATAAAAACACATAATATTATTAGCCGCAATAAGCATGCAGTCTGGAACCTGTCTTTGCCGCATCTATTCCCATTGCGGAACTGGAATATTCTCTGCCAAGGACAATAAACAATGTGCTAAAACTTCATATTTTAATATTGTATATATATTGCCTACTTCTTCTACTTTGGTGGCGTAAAGGCCCTAGTCCACTTAGCTGATTCTCATGCGATTTTGCGCCACAGAGGACTCTTTTACACTAAATTCTGTGAGAATCACATGAGAATAGGCTTAGTGGACTCGGCCCTTAATATGAGCAATTTTCAAGATACATTTCACCGCCCACGGAGCAGATTGTGAATACCTCAGTACTGTTGCAAAAATGTCCCTTGAAAATAGATTTGGTGCCGATTGTTATTAGATTAATTATTCTTTTTGTGGACAGTATTTAATAACAAGGGGCTTCATACAAATACATTGATAGATTTGATCAGCATGCCAACTTATATCGATTTTTAAGAGATTTTGTTTTCATAGGCGTGTATTGTGTACAGGAAATGAGACCGTTCCGCTGGGTTTAATAGAATTCAAAATGACGTGTCTCATATTGAGCCATAAACCTGTGTTAGATCTCAAATAATGTTATTTTCAATATTTCAATACTTTCGCATTGTTCACACTGTATTGGGTGAAAAAGCTCATTCATCAACGACCGTGTCGATCTTGGAGAATATCAAGAAAATTAATATTATTATTAGTATTCGGAATAGATTATCCTGTATAGCCTAACATTATCTAATATTCTATTGCGACGATACTGCTACCACAAGCTCTACCTAGCCATATACATCTAGTTATTCATTCATATCAATGTGAACAGAAAGTGTCACTGCTGTTTGTCTCATTTATCAGGCTGTATATGGATGTATCGTTATCGTTATCGATGTCTCCAAAAATGTAGACAACGAAAACAGATGGTTGTCTTCTCCACATTGTATTTCTGTTACACCACTTTGCGTTTCTCATTATCTGTGAATTGTTGAAAAATGCATATACAAAATATTAACAGTGGCTCGAATGGGTGATATTTTGCTCCCCTTGCTTACATCTTTTAATACTGCGCAAAAACAGTGTGTTTATTAAATGCATTGTTTTGCTACCGGCTGTTTTATGTGAATGCTAATGTCAATGATCGGCACGAACTATACCATTTCCCATGAACCAAGATGAGTTTGGGTTTAAATTTAAATCGATGAAGGTCGCCTAGTCTTTCCTACATCCATGCACGGAGTAACGATCTGATTTACCGACAAAGCACTGTTAGTTGTCCTTCATTTCCATGTGGAAATCGATTAAGTGCAATAATACCCAATTATTAACCAGATCCATTAAACCTGGGATAAAAGTGTTTTTTTACACTTACTTCTCATTAGATTGTTTAACTTATAATATATCAAATTGGCCATCTTTGCGTTCACAAAATATTATAGTTTATTTGAGTTCATGTCTTCATTAATTTGCGTCTCTCAGGCATTAGATGCTGAAATAATCAACTCATAAATTGGTTGTTGGTGCAAGGGATTCAAATTAGAAGAGAAACATTATTTCACTGATCCAGGTGACGTTCTGAAGATTAGTTTCCTATTCGTTTCCAGATAAATGTATTACCACATTAACTTACCACATAGAAGGTGATAAACAAATAGAGGGTGACCAGATAGAATATCTCTTAGCGTTTTTTGGTTTATTATTTGTGCTCTGCAGCAGGAATATAGGCAGGAGTATTAGCAATGATTTAAGTATTGACGACTATTTTGGGTTGAAGAGAAAACTATTTTTTGTATCCATGTATTTATTGGATCAATAAACGATGCCCAGTTGTTTCGTGGGTGTCATATGTACGGGTTTTTTTATTACAAATAAGGCCAAACATTTACAATATATCATTAGGAAAACACGCGTACCCACACTGCGTTGCCATCTATTCTATACAATATTTTAAATATCCTCAAAATGTGTGTATAGGCAGAAATAATTGCCCAGTGGTCTGTTTGGAGTTAACCTCCAGAATTTGACATATTTATAACGGGATGCAACAATAAATCTATGACATCAAGTTGTGTGACAGGTGTCAAACTTATGATATTTATCTTTCAAGGATATGACGTTTAGAATTAATGTTTTCCGGATCCTGCATGCAAGTTATAATGTCATCAAACCATGTTGTATTAGAATCTCTTCGTTTGCTATATATGTTTCCATAATTTATTTGATGTTCAGAATTATGATTATGTGAGTTTTAAACAAGCAGAACTGGTAATAAAAAAATCAAATCACGTTTATTATACGCGCATTCTATATGAGACGCGCTATAAGTGGGGTGCTATAAAAATATTCATATAGGACGCGTCCTATATGAAATGTAGTTGTCTAAAAATAGCTCTGTTTTTATGCTTCGCGGAGCTTTGGCTCTCCCCGGAGAATGTAAACAAATCCCCGCGATCGGTAATCCACCCGTGATTCTGGTACTATAATTATAGAAATGCATCATAAAACTTACATCATTAGATAGAGCATTAAATTCTCTTTTGAATGATATAAATTGAATTAATGTAGCTCAAGGAATGGCCATGATATGAACGTTTTAATTCAACAATGTCAGTAAGTAAATGTACTGCATGAGACACACAGACAGACTGACAGCTAGGGCACCTACCAATGGGACTCTCAGCGGGACAGTGGGGTTCTCTGTGACTTTTTTTAGATATTTTTCAGCAATATCTGATGATATATCATCAAATTTGTATGCACATATAATTAATATAGAATGGAACTCGCCGGCAATAATCGAAAAATTTATAGGACTTGATTCGTCCACATAAGCACTCTGCCTACGGCATCGTGCTTATGTGGACGAATCTCGTCCTATAAATTTTCGATTATTGCCGGCTCGTCCCATTCTCTCTATGTATTTCTGTTTGATTTTAATGATTGGTGACACAGGGAGATCACAATTAAATGTGAGTACTGGTACCTCAAAATAATGAGGAAAATGAATGTATACAATGTCATCGTAAGAAATAAACGAGCTGTCCAAAACGAAAACAAAAAATATTTTAAAAATGTTATTCCTCTATCTTCACTAGTCATTTTTATCGTGTTTCTTTTGGCGGACAGATTACAAAATAATGCCTTCTTCTTGAGATGGTCCTGGGTATGACCATCTCTCTCCTTTCTTCTCTATCTCTATTTCCTGGGTATGATCATAAACTGCCTCCCTGTCAGCTCTCCCGCCCTTGTTATAACCATATTAAATGTGTTGATAAGGGCGTAAAGCAACCAACCTCACTCACTCACTCTCCGGCTTGAGTTAGTGTTCAATAATACACTGAATGGCAGGCGATGCGTATCGTGCTGCCAGCTGCAGGCAAACGGTGGAACTAATGCGCAAAGGTACCACATACAGCCCAATTGTGCTGTAGATATTTTGCAATGAAGTCGTTACATCATATTTTAACACAAGTTATTATTGATTGATGAATTCTTTATTGTAACATCAATTAGAGACAAAGGTTACTACACATTTGGAATTAAAGTAAAACAAACAGTGAGGTAATAACAATAACAGAGGAATGTTAAGTTAAGAGGATATTATATATGAACTAGTATACCTTGACACCATACTAATAACAGCCAACATGTGAAAAACTGATTTGCGAAATGACTATGTATCTTTATTATACATGGCTACTCGTGAAATGATTTGATTTATTGACTTGCTGAATAAAAGTTCTAAATACAAATTAAAAAAAGAAAGAAAGAAGGAAAAAAGATTGTGAGAGGTGAGATTATCTCAATGTAATAGCTGAGAAATGTAAAAACGTTAAAGCTGAATAAACAATTTAATACTAATACTAAGTAGTATTGTACTCTAAACCTCTTCAACTTTAAGACAACCTTTGATATACAATGCAATAGAATACACGATGTATTTTGTACAAAAACAAAGTGTGTGAGCAGTCCTCAGATACCCTTCGCTTACATGCATAATACAACTATCATGGACATAATAATTTATTAATTCCCTTTCATGTGAGATTACCTGTTATACCTATATAATTATATATAATGTTTAAAGGCTCGTCATTTTAAGATCATAAATGTCTAATGATCGATTAGGAATGGGTGGAATCACACATGGGCAAATTTGAATAACTCTTGAACTCAAGAGAGACCTACTTAAATGTGTGATTCATTTTGCGAGAAAGGAATGGATGGAGAGTATATAGGCAGGCGGAGAGGAGATGTGGAACTTTGGATTCGGTGGATTGGCTAAACTTATTAATGGGGGATGGATGGATGATTGATTCAACAGGGGCGTTGCTGGCAATTTCCAAGTGGGGGGGACATATTTTGGTATCTTGGACCTTTTTCCCATATTCATGTATGAAGTGTACAACAACATGAATCATTCTCAAGTCAAGAAATTAGTTCAAAGATGCCATTATCTTGTGTAAAACACTGATGGATCATAATAGTGTCAGTTCATTTTCTTTGATTAATCATTTCAAGACATTCAAGTATATTGTTACAAATCACTAACTAGAATCAGAAAGAGGTACAACAATCATTAAATATAGATCATAGAAGTATAAGAAAATTTCAAAACATATCTGACCTATGATATAAGAAATGTTATTAATGCAAGGAAAGGTACATAATAGTAGGGTTAAAAACAGGTTCTCGCAATTGTTTAAGTTTTTTTAAGTTAGCTATTTTCTAACTTGTGGGGCTTGGACAAAGCAAAGTTGAACAAGAATTATATCACACTGGCTCTGTTAATTCAGGAAAAATATATTTCAACAAACTCTGACCTGATGTTGGGTCCCCCCCGCCCAACCAAATGAGTTCCCCTAAATTCTCATGTATAATAACGTTCTTTCTAATTTTCAATAACAATTCAATTATTATTGACCAAACTGTAATGAGAAAAATTGGTCTTGTATTGTATATTTTTTTAAGGAAATTTATTACTTCTATTAAAAATAACTTCACAGAGTTGATATGCATAAAATCTGTATGCCCCTCCTGGTTTCTATGACTGAAAGTGGAAAATTTGTATTATGGATAATTAAGGTATAAACAGAAAAAGCTGTTCAGCAGAAAAAATAGAAATTATAACATTTTATTTAAAAGGAGCTCTGAAATGTATTACCATTCCCAGTAGGATTTTATGGGAAAAGGACAATTTCTAGTATCTTTCTAGTATAAAAGTATATGGAATTTAACTTTTTATAATCATATTGCTTTACAAGCAAAAAAAAGGAGGGGTTTCGGGTCACCAGTTTTTTTTAAAAAACATCGTCGGCTGAATTTTCATTTGATGAGCTAAAAACCTGAGTATTGATAATTTTGTATTAACGATGTTCATGGCTAAATAATATTTTTCAAAATATATTAATAACCTGTTCATTCACGCATGAGGGCAAACTGATAGCTATGATGGCTATGTTTTGAAGAATTTTCAAAAGAAATATGGGATTCATCCATCTGAAATCTTGGAAAAAGGGAGAAAATATCCATTTTCTTTACAGACTTCAGTAGTAACCATTGGTGGTCCCTAAGATGAAAAAGAAAATTGTGATGTGTTTCAGGAAAATGAGTCATAAGTCGCAAAGTTGATATTTTTCAAGAGTTTTTTTCACAAGATCACATTATTGGAATGTTATGATTTTTGGTGGGTTCATCACTTATAGCTATATCAATCGATGTATCAAATTTCAGGACAATCTATGTAATATATCCTTATGTTTTAAAGGTCCTTTTATGGCCTACATTTAGTTACTTTACTGTTTATTGACCCCCAGAAATATTGGAAACTTTTTTTTTTCAAAAACGAAAATATCAAACTTAAGATCTAGAAATTCTTATTAGATTTTTAGACTGTTTACTATCATTGGAATCGGCTTGATCTCATCTTTTCAAATATAATGATATCTCAAAATCTATTTTTTGCGACTCATGACTTATTTTCCTGAAAACACATCACATGTGTTGAAAACCATTTTTTTGCTTTTTGTTTTTCACCCAATCATGTTCTTTTTCAAGACAAAGTTTGAAACAAATATTGTGAATTCTAACTGTCCATGCATGAAAACATTTTGATATAAAACATTCAAATGTTAGATGTTAGAAATCCATTTAAAACAATAATGAAATGTAATTTTAACGGAACAAGCAGGGACCTTGCACATGGAAATTATTTACTCTTTCATAAACAGGACCAAAAAATTATTTCTACAATAGTGGAATAGTACATGGGTCTAAGGATCAATTATTTCTCCAATAGTGGAATAGTACATGTGCCTAAGGATCAATACTCTATTTAACACAATAACGCAACATACTTCAATGATACAGTACAATAACACTTTTTTCTCTACCTTTGAAAAGGGACTGGCATATGAGAATTATTATCTACCGGCAATATGGATAAACATTAAATGTCCAATGTCAGTCAAATCCATAAAGTACATATTCCTTGAATCTCACTCAGTAGCAAATCTCCATAGGCTCCAGATATTACAGAACAGAATATTAAAAATTATCTATAGAATCCCAGCCCGAGAGAGTGTCAAAGACCTCCACATAGAGAAAAGGCTCCTCCCTCTGATGTACTGTAGAAGATTACACCTATTACAGATGGGCCACAGGATGGCACAAAACCCAAGAAATATTGATTTGCGATTAATTAATACTAGAAATTTTTTAAATGGTAGGAAGGTTTTAAAACATACACCCCCGAAAAATGAACAAGTCAGGAAATCTATTCTAAATAAAATACCCTATTCTTGGAACAAGTTGCCTACTGTGGCCCATCTGACCCTCGATAAACAGAGATTTAAAAATCTAGCCAGGTCCACCCTCATATGGAATGATGAATACTTTATCCACCAATGACATTGTCATTACCTTAAACACACTGTAATTCTCGAGTTAAAAAAGACCACTGTAAAAAGTAAAACCATATATTCATAACAACTGTAATAGAATATTCAAAATAAGCCATAGCATAGTAGAGAGCTGACAGCCTTCATCAAACGCTGCGGTATTGTTCCCTACTACCAACATTGTAAGCAGCACAAGGTTAAGAGTACCTCCCGTCTGGTGGAGATTCTCCCTTGATAGCAGTCAATGACTGAATAAACTGTTTTTCTATTCTATTCTCTTCTATTCTGTATGACCTAATGACTGGTGGTAATAGTTGTCAGAAAATTGGGCCTGTTCCATCAGAACTGACCACAGTGTGAGACACACTAATAACACAGTAATTTGTTTTAGTAACACTAAAGCATCCTCAAAATGTATACTTGTAATGAGGTTTTCTGATGCAAATGAAGCATACACCTTTCAGATTAAAATAAAATTCTACAGCCTTGGACCTTTTGTACCTTGTACTAAATACGAGAAGGCTATAGAATGACAATTATTCAGAGGGCCTTGGACCTTATTTTTGGAGGAATTTTTTTAGAGCCTCTGGCTCGGACCTTTTTAAGCTCCCACCAAAAGTGGGGGGGACATGTCCCCCCCGTCCCCCCCGGCAGCGACGCCCCTGCAAACTGAACACAGAAGAATAGGTGGGGGAGGGGGGGGGGGCAGGTTTTAGATTACATGTGTAGCGTCTGTGCCTCTAGGGGCGCCCATAGCACAGTCAGTGCACCCAGTCATGTAGTCTATAGTGGGGTCTCCACTGGTTGCGATAAGCTCTGCGGTAAGCCTTGCGATGGTTTGTGCTGATTCTGTAGGTGGAGAGGAATGACGAGGTCCTGCCTAGTTGGTTCACTGGCCATGAAGGCAGGTCCTCGCCACTCTTCACTATCACAACACCATCGCAAGGCTTACCCCAGTGCTTACTGCAGAGTTTATCGCTGCCAGTGGAGACCACCCTTAAACATACATATAAAAGACCCATGTCCGCATATAGGGTCTATGACTGCTTTTTTCGTTGTAGGCTGTGACAGACCTACCAACGCTCATGTAGGGCTGTATATATATTGTTGTCGCCATCGGTATTATCTGAAGAGCGGTTAAATAAACCTGTAGAGAACATGATGTGAGTTAGTTGTTTCGTTCGTCCAGCCTCGTCCAAGGTTCGTCTTGGTTCGTCTTGGTTCGTTCTCTCGTCCAGCTTCGTCCAATTATCAGTTTTAAATGTGAGGAATTAATGATTATTTCTGGGACTGGGGACCTAGCAGAAGTTCTATCCTCCTAGTGTGGGGATCGCACCACCTAGGACTTCTGTAATGTTAATTAATCGAGTTGGATGGGGATCTGTCCAGCAGGGCCGGTTGGCGTCTGTCTCCGAAGAATTGTAGACACAAAGCGAAAGGTTAAGTTTGGCGATCTCGGCTTGTTTATTCTCTTTGTAGTAAAACTGGGGGGGTCTACCTCGTACCCTGCCTGGGCTCCAACTGCCCTTACCCTGAAATCCCACCCCTATTTATACTCCCTCCCCCCATGGACCCGTCCTTGCTCACAATGCAAGACCCTAGCGCCCCAGGCGGTGGACGAACGTACCCCAATACATCGCTCGTCCACCACCTCCCTATCCCCGATTACAACAATACCCTCCCCTTAATAAATTTTGGACCCCAAAATTGTAAAAACCCTGACATGTAAAAAGCCTTTAACAACAGTGATCGTCTACTAAATCAAATAACAACGAATCCAACTTGTCTTTTAACTACTCTACAAGTTCATAACTACTATCATCGACGGCACTACAACTTCTTTTAACAACAACGGGTAGGCTGCCGCGCTTCATCTTCCTAATGACGACTGGTCCTCCTAGTCCCTTTCCTCGGTTTCTTCCCTCCGGTGTGTCTTCCATGTGGTTTGGACGAACTTCACAGTCCCGGCTTCTATCTCGGTTCGGGTCATCCTCTCCCGGACGGACTGGATCGGGTGGGAAGCAATATCAGGCAAGTCCAGAGAGAGTTCTGGGTTAGGAATGGTGGCTCGTACGTCTCCTCTCCACACAAAGGAGCGCCTGTACTTTACCGTCCACACGTCCTCCATGTCGGCAATGTCCCATTGCTGACGCCACTCCGACATGGTGATGGTGGACGGTACCCACATCTCCGCTGGGATCGGTAGTTCCATCCTTGGGTCGAACACGTCCCCGGAGAGGAGAGGTGTTCTGGTCCTCCTCCCGAATGGTCCTCCTCGTCCGGTCACTGTCCTCCGGGTATTCTCCACCTTAACCTTCGGGACAGAGGGTTTCTCAGTTTCTCCAGGATGAGTCAGGACGGACTGAGGGGGTAGCTGATCCTTTCCGTCTTGATTGGCCGCCTTCTCTCCTGCCGTCTTTAGGTTTTCCAGGCTATGCTTGGACCCTGGGGTCAGGTCCAGAGGGATGGACCACTCTGGAGCTGGGGAGTTGTTGACTAAGGTACCCAGCTGAGTCTGGAACACTGGCGTATTTAAGGTGGAACAGGGTGGTAGGGCTGTCCTCCTGGTCTCTTCTGGCGACTCTGTCGTAGCTCCTCCTGGTCCGGTGGAGGCAACCTTTGTCTGTGCTCCTTCCGGATTCCTCTCCATAGAGCTGAGGAGTTGCAGCATCATTTGTTGAGTTTGTGGTGTAGCCAAATTCACCGGGAAGCTCGTCCAAGCGCTGCCTGGACGAATCACAGACGGACCACCTGGGGGGGTGTAGAGATGCTGGGGACCCAGGAGTATGGGTTGGTGAGCTGGGGATGGCTGTAGGAGAGGAAGGGGGGTAGTCTTAGCTTCTATGAGTGCCACATCTTTCCTGGGAGCTGTAGACGCAGGTCCTGACGACTGACTGACAGTAGTGGAGGTGACTGACCCCAGCGGTATTGGTTTCGTCTGAGGTTGTTGTCGTCCATGTGGCTCGTCCACCTCTCCTTCTGAGAGGCTCTTGCCATCGTCCTCCTCCTCCTCGTAGTCCTCGTCCCCACCTAGCTCGAACTCAGGTTCGCCCCCTAACTCCTGATCGACCTCCTGCCCATGTTTGGTCGATGCTCCCACATCCATTTGGGCTAATATGCTGGCCGCTTCTACGACTTGTAGGTCGTCCGTCCCCGAGGGCCGTCTGTCTAGACGATCCTGTGACGAAGATTCTCTCTTAGTCTCCTGGGCTGACTCATCTTTGTTTGGCATCTGTTTAGGTAACTTAGCATCCTTCTCCTTTGTTTGCCGGGGCTTCTCTTTGGTAGACCTGTCCCGGTGGCCTGAGGATTCGTCACGTGAGCAGGAGGTGGAGGATAACGACTTACGGTGCTCGTCCTTGCTGCTGGACGAACCGTCTTTACTGGCCTGGCGACCCTTGTTGGATGTCGCATGTTCCCTCTTCCTTGATCGCGATTCTGACTTAGCTGGGATTTGGTCAACACTGTCTTTTCTAGACGGGGAGTGTTCGCTGACTCTGGTCTTTCCTTCCCGTGATGACCCGCCTGTACTCGTCCCGTCCCGGTCTCTCCTGTCCCGAGGAGTTGGGTGTTTTCCTGCTTCGTCTCTGTCTGTGCTGGTGCGCAGATCGGTACCAAACAAGGCTTCTGGTCATGGGGCTGGACGAACAGGAGCTCTCCGGGGGGACGATCTCCTTGGGGAGGTAGCTGTCCGGGACTGACTGGTGGAGTTGGACAGTCGGGACACCACTACTCTTACGTCCTCGTGAGCCTTGTCATCGTCCATCTTCTGTTTCTTGGTTGGGGGGTCCTCTCCTTCCAACAAAGCGGTCATGACGGGGCCCCCATGTAGACGAGGACACATTCTCTCTCCCGAGCGATAGAGGGTCACCTCCTCCTCTGTTGCCGGACGAGCGTACAAGGCCGGCACCCGGGCCGTGGTCATCAGGACCCTGGCTACTCCCTGTTCTATTTCGACTCCATGGTTGTTCCGGACGTGTGGTATGAGGTCCTGTCCCCTGGAGGCATACACTGCCTTCTTGCAGCCGCGGATCGGGCACAAGTAACCCTTGAACAGGTTTTCATGAGTACAGAGGTTCTTGTGCAAATAGGTACGATTTGCCAGTGTCTTGTCACAGGCCCAACAGTCAAACTTGCCTTCTGCATTTGGGGCGAGGGCTTCGCCGTCCAACCGCGTCCAGCTGACTTCCTCGTCCTCCGGGATCATCATGGTGGTATGTGGGTTCGTGTCAGCACTACTCGGTACAGTATCGATCTCTGTTGCTTGCAGTTTGTGAGCGGATTTGTCTGTCTTTTCTGATTCCGACTTGTTTTTGTTGTGGCTGGAGGTAGTCTGACTCCACTTCCTGTTTGAGTTGCCTCGTCCCGCCGTTGGAGGCGCTACCGTCCGGTCTGACTGTGGACTGCACAAGTCAATGATAGGGGGCGCCACCGGTGTGCCTCTCGTCCCGCTCCTGTCTTTGCTTGGCACTACGATCTTGGAGGCTATCTTCCTTCTGTCCAGTCCCAACTCCTCGGCCCTTTCCCGATCTATCGTCTGCAACTTCTGCACACGTCTATCCTCGTCTGGACGATCTGGATGGTCTTCCCGATCCCTTTTTCCCCTCCTCTTATCCCAGCTCGGACTGTGGGAGTGCCTCCGGGGGCGATCCTCTTTCTGGTTTCGGTGAGACATAATTATTCTAACAGACTCTCGTTGGGTGTGACTGTCTGGCTCAAGTTCGTCTGCTAGAATGAGCTGATGACCCGTCCCCGGAGGGAACGTCTCCGGGCCGTCCGACGTCGAGGTAACCCTAGTGACCACCTCCACGGTGGCTCCGCCCCCTCCATCCTGGTCCTTTTGACGAGCTATTTTTAGGCTGTCTCCATGCACTACCTTCTTCTTCCTGCCCCACCTGATCTGATATGTGGTGGTGGACAGACAGTGTTCAATCGTCCATGGCCCCGTCCAAAACCGCTGGAACTTTGGACACAACCCTATTTTCTTAATGGGTTGGAAGAACCAGACAGTGTCTCCCTCTTGATATACGACCTCCCTTCAGGGGCGTTGCTGGCAATTTCCAAGTGGGGGGGACATATTTTGGTATCTTGGACCTTTTTCCCATATTCATGTATGAAGTGTACAACAACATGAATCATTCTCAAGTCAAGAAATTAGTTCAAAGATGCCATTATCTTGTGTAAAACACTGATGGATCATAATAGTGTCAGTTCATTTTCTTTGATTAATCATTTCAAGACATTCAAGTATATTGTTACAAATCACTAACTAGAATCAGAAAGAGGTACAACAATCATTAAATATAGATCATAGAAGTATAAGAAAATTTCAAAACATATCTGACCTATGATATAAGAAATGTTATTAATGCAAGGAAAGGTACATAATAGTAGGGTTAAAAACAGGTTCTCGCAATTGTTTAAGTTTTTTTAAGTTAGCTATTTTCTAACTTGTGGGGCTTGGACAAAGCAAAGTTGAACAAGAATTATATCACACTGGCTCTGTTAATTCAGGAAAAATATATTTCAACAAACTCTGACCTGATGTTGGGTCCCCCCCGCCCAACCAAATGAGTTCCCCTAAATTCTCATGTATAATAACGTTCTTTCTAATTTTCAATAACAATTCAATTATTATTGACCAAACTGTAATGAGAAAAATTGGTCTTGTATTGTATATTTTTTTAAGGAAATTTATTACTTCTATTAAAAATAACTTCACAGAGTTGATATGCATAAAATCTGTATGCCCCTCCTGGTTTCTATGACTGAAAGTGGAAAATTTGTATTATGGATAATTAAGGTATAAACAGAAAAAGCTGTTCAGCAGAAAAAATAGAAATTATAACATTTTATTTAAAAGGAGCTCTGAAATGTATTACCATTCCCAGTAGGATTTTATGGGAAAAGGACAATTTCTAGTATCTTTCTAGTATAAAAGTATATGGAATTTAACTTTTTATAATCATATTGCTTTACAAGCAAAAAAAAGGAGGGGTTTCGGGTCACCAGTTTTTTTTAAAAAACATCGTCGGCTGAATTTTCATTTGATGAGCTAAAAACCTGAGTATTGATAATTTTGTATTAACGATGTTCATGGCTAAATAATATTTTTCAAAATATATTAATAACCTGTTCATTCACGCATGAGGGCAAACTGATAGCTATGATGGCTATGTTTTGAAGAATTTTCAAAAGAAATATGGGATTCATCCATCTGAAATCTTGGAAAAAGGGAGAAAATATCCATTTTCTTTACAGACTTCAGTAGTAACCATTGGTGGTCCCTAAGATGAAAAAGAAAATTGTGATGTGTTTCAGGAAAATGAGTCATAAGTCGCAAAGTTGATATTTTTCAAGAGTTTTTTTCACAAGATCACATTATTGGAATGTTATGATTTTTGGTGGGTTCATCACTTATAGCTATATCAATCGATGTATCAAATTTCAGGACAATCTATGTAATATATCCTTATGTTTTAAAGGTCCTTTTATGGCCTACATTTAGTTACTTTACTGTTTATTGACCCCCAGAAATATTGGAAACTTTTTTTTTTCAAAAACGAAAATATCAAACTTAAGATCTAGAAATTCTTATTAGATTTTTAGACTACTATCATTGGAATCGGCTTGATCTCATCTTTTCAAATATAATGATATCTCAAAATCTATTTTTTGCGACTCATGACTTATTTTCCTGAAAACACATCACATGTGTTGAAAACCATTTTTTTGCTTTTTGTTTTTCACCCAATCATGTTCTTTTTCAAGACAAAGTTTGAAACAAATATTGTGAATTCTAACTGTCCATGCATGAAAACATTTTGATATAAAACATTCAAATGTTAGATGTTAGAAATCCATTTAAAACAATAATGAAATGTAATTTTAACGGAACAAGCAGGGACCTTGCACATGGAAATTATTTACTCTTTCATAAACAGGACCAAAAAATTATTTCTACAATAGTGGAATAGTACATGGGTCTAAGGATCAATTATTTCTCCAATAGTGGAATAGTACATGTGCCTAAGGATCAATACTCTATTTAACACAATAACGCAACATACTTCAATGATACAGTACAATAACACTTTTTTCTCTACCTTTGAAAAGGGACTGGCATATGAGAATTATTATCTACCGGCAATATGGATAAACATTAAATGTCCAATGTCAGTCAAATCCATAAAGTACATATTCCTTGAATCTCACTCAGTAGCAAATCTCCATAGGCTCCAGATATTACAGAACAGAATATTAAAAATTATCTATAGAATCCCAGCCCGAGAGAGTGTCAAAGACCTCCACATAGAGAAAAGGCTCCTCCCTCTGATGTACTGTAGAAGATTACACCTATTACAGATGGGCCACAGGATGGCACAAAACCCAAGAAATATTGATTTGCGATTAATTAATACTAGAAATTTTTTAAATGGTAGGAAGGTTTTAAAACATACACCCCCGAAAAATGAACAAGTCAGGAAATCTATTCTAAATAAAATACCCTATTCTTGGAACAAGTTGCCTACTGTGGCCCATCTGACCCTCGATAAACAGAGATTTAAAAATCTAGCCAGGTCCACCCTCATATGGAATGATGAATACTTTATCCACCAATGACATTGTCATTACCTTAAACACACTGTAATTCTCGAGTTAAAAAAGACCACTGTAAAAAGTAAAACCATATATTCATAACAACTGTAATAGAATATTCAAAATAAGCCATAGCATAGTAGAGAGCTGACAGCCTTCATCAAACGCTGCGGTATTGTTCCCTACTACCAACATTGTAAGCAGCACAAGGTTAAGAGTACCTCCCGTCTGGTGGAGATTCTCCCTTGATAGCAGTCAATGACTGAATAAACTGTTTTTCTATTCTATTCTCTTCTATTCTGTATGACCTAATGACTGGTGGTAATAGTTGTCAGAAAATTGGGCCTGTTCCATCAGAACTGACCACAGTGTGAGACACACTAATAACACAGTAATTTGTTTTAGTAACACTAAAGCATCCTCAAAATGTATACTTGTAATGAGGTTTTCTGATGCAAATGAAGCATACACCTTTCAGATTAAAATAAAATTCTACAGCCTTGGACCTTTTGTACCTTGTACTAAATACGAGAAGGCTATAGAATGACAATTATTCAGAGGGCCTTGGACCTTATTTTTGGAGGAATTTTTTTAGAGCCTCTGGCTCGGACCTTTTTAAGCTCCCACCAAAAGTGGGGGGGACATGTCCCCCCCGTCCCCCCCGGCAGCGACGCCCCTGCCCTTACTTTTTGGTTGTACCAAGCCTCGTCCTTCTCCCTCGCCATTGCCATATTTTCCCAGGCCACACGATGGGCTGTAGCCATCCTATGATGGCACTCCTGGACGAATCCCAGGGGATTCGTCTTCGTCTCCGGCGAGGGGTAGCAAAGTTCCCATGGTAGGTGTAACTCTTTTCCAAACATTAGATAGTTCGGAGAGTACCCGGTCGTCCTGTATTGACCCGCTCGGTAAGCAGCGCTCACATAGGGTAACCACTCGTCCCATTGCTCCTGTACGTCCGTCACCGTAATGAGCATGGCTAACATGGTCCGGTTCCATCTCTCCGCCTGTCCATCCGCCTGAGGATGGTACGGGCAGGTACGCGTCTTGTCTATTCCCATCAATTCCGCGATTGACGCAAACAATTCCGATTCGAAGTTCCGGCCTTGATCTGTGTGCCAGGTCCGCGGTGCTCCGAATTTGCACACAACTTCTCAGACCAAGACCCTGGCCACAGTGGTGGCGGTCATGTCGGCTATTGGAAACGCCTCCGTCCATTTCGAGAAAAGGTCTGTCACCACTAAAGCATACTTATGACCCCTCTCTGTTAATTTGAACGGTCCCGTGATATCAATAGCCCACTCCTCCCCCACTGTAGCCAACGGACGAGCTCCCAAACGAGTTTGTCTCCTCGTCCCGTGGGTCTTGGTTTGCTGACAGGTTGGGCAGCAATCAATTTCCAACGGTCCCTTCCTGCATGAAGGCCGAAGGGTCCCTCGTGAGCTTGACGAATCAGGCCAGGACGGACGGATCGTGGGACGAACGCCTTCCAGGTCCGCCCTCCATGTTGATCTATCACTACTAGGCCCAGGATTCCATCACGAATGGACAAATCTGAGAACCGGCGATGAAGCCAATGACATTCTACATCTCCGAAGCCCCGTCCTGGATCTGGTCTCGTTCCTGCTTCCACAGCTCGCCTGAATTCTTGCACCAAAGGATCGGCTTCCTTGCTGACTCGCAGGTCGTCCACTGCTTGATCAATCCGGAGCATTCCCACCACTCCCCCTTCTCCGTCCCCGAGTTCGTCTTCGTCCTCCGTCTCCGTTCGTCCACACTGGTGGTATGGTTGACGAGAGAGTCCGTCCGCGTTGCCATGTCTTGTCCCCGGGCGATGTTCAATCCTAAATTCGTAACATCCAAGTTCCTCTATCCAGCGTGCTAGCTGGCCCTCAGGTTCTTTGGTTTGCATTAACCATTTCAGGGCACTATGATCCGTCCGAATCAAGAACTTGGCGCCCACTAAGTAAGGTCGAAATTTCCTCACCCCGAAAATGACTGCAAGGAGTTCTTTCCGAGTGACGCAGTAATTCTTTTCTGCTTTGGTTATAGTACGACTTGCGAACTGGAGTACTCTTTCTCGCCCTTCTATATTTTGGGATAACACCACTCCCAGACCTTCTGCGGACGCGTCACAATCCAGTAGCATCTCGGCCTCCGCTTCCGGGAAAGCCAACAACGGGGAGGAGGACAGGGCTTGGACGAGCTGGATCTTGGCTGCCTCACATTCGTCCGTCCACACGAACGGTACTCCCTTTTTAGTCAGACCATGGAGGGGTGCTGCAATTAGTGCAAAGCCAGGTACAAAAGATCGGTAGTAGGAACAAAATCCCATGAATGATCGTTCCTATCCTTCAACTCCCCCCATTTCTGCAAGGCTTCTATTTTAGACGGGTCCGTCCCCACCCCCTCCCCGGATATGAGGTGTCCGAGAAAACTCACTTCTCGTCTGAATAGCTGACATTTCTTGGTTTTTATCTGAAGGCCTGCTTCTCTCAGTCTAGTAAATACTCGTCTTAGCCGTCCCGCACATTCGTCCACGGTTCGTCCAAAGACGATCACGTCGTCCAAGTACACGAGACACTCCTCTCCCACCATCCCGGATAAGACTGCATCCATCAACCTTTCAAAGGTGGAGGGTGCATTTACTAATCCGAAAGGCATCACTCGGAATTGATAAAGGCCCTTGTGGGTGCAAAACGCTGTCTTTTCTCTAGAGTCTGGATCCATTTCTACTTGCCAGTATCCACTGGCCAGGTCGATGGTTGCGAAAACCTTAGCCCCTGTTAGGCTATCCATGATGTCGTCCATCCGGGGTAGAGGGTAGGCGTCCTTGCGGGTCAGTTGATTTAACTGTCGGTAGTCCACGCAGAACCGCCACTCCCCATCCTTTTTCCGGACGAGCACCACTGGAGAGGCCCAGGGGCTGTATGAGGGTTCGGCAACTCCCATCTTTAGTAATTTGTCCAGCTCGTCTTCCACCAGTTGTCTGCGGTGTATTGGGACCCGTCGAGGACGAGTCTTGATCGGGGCGTGATTCCCTGTATCGATGACGTGGGTGGTTCGAGCCGTCCGACCCAGCCGGTCTGCAAAAACATCCTCAAAATCCTGATACAATTCTCGTATCAATTCTTCCCTTCCTTGGACGACCATGGTATCTGTCTGCTTCCAAAGAGCTTCCTCAATCGACTGTTCTCCCTCTCCGATCTGGGTTTCCGTCTCCCCCGGAGAGTCCCGGGAATGGTCGACTCGTCCCACTGGTCGTACTTCGTCCTCAGGGCTTTCCTCGACTTCTTCCCATTGTCCCACCCGTTCCCCCGGGTGTAATTCTATGTCCCTGGAAGTGGGATTTGACACCCGCACCCAGGTCTCCCCTGCTACCACCCGGTTGACGGACCGGGCAGTGAGCAGTCCTGACTCGAGCCAATATGGTTCGATCACCACCTCGTCCTGGTGGCCCCACTCTTGGATTCTGGCCAAGAGATTTACCCAGGTGCCCGAAGGAATCGTTGTTCCCTCCCCGACTTCCACAGGACCCACCTGTACGATGCTGTGGTCGAATTTGACGGTTTCTTTATCTACATCCACGACTCCCTTGAGGGGTCGTAACACATCCATCCCCAGGATGCCCATATAATTTATGTCCACCACGATTGCTGGCACGGGTATGATCGTTCCCTGGAACATGACTTCGAGATGGACCCGCCCCAAAATTTCCATAGGCTCGCCTCCTACTCCTACGACTCTGACTGCAGTGGGTTGGAGCACTGGTCTGTCCACCATCTGCTCCCACACCCCCCGTCCCAGCAGCGTGACACAAGTGCCTGTGTCCACCAACCAGTCTATGTCCATGCCCTTGCATCTTCCCCGAACCAGAATTCCTTTGGAGCGGTGGTCCCACCTCCCCTGGACATTCGTCTCTCCCGATCGCGCTCGTCCACCACTTGTGCCGGATGCTGCTGGGACAGTGGCCCGGCCACCTACTGTCCCCCAGAGTTTTCCCCCCCGTCCTTCCTGACTTTCTGGACCCGGTGGGGGCATTCCCTTTTGAAATGCCCTTCTTCTCCGCAGCCGTAACACTTGTTCGTCATGTCCCGGTTGCGGTATGGCCGTTGCCAGGTGTCTGCTTTAGTGAGTAGGTTCTTCATCATCTCCTCCAGTTGATGTATCCGATCATCCGGTCCTCCAGCTTGGACAGCCCTGATAGACGACTTGGTTCGTCCACCCTGTTCCTCGGCCGCAAAATGGGCTCCTCCATGTAGAGCGGCGGACCGAGCCTCGGCTAGTGTCTTAGGTTTGGCCTGAGCGACCCATCTTCGCAGTTGGCTGTCGGCTAATGCAGAGGTGAACAAGTCTTTGCTCAAGTCGTCCAGTATTTCTTTGTCCGCGGCTGGATAGGCCAGTCGGGCCAGACGTTCAATCTCGTCTGCGATCTGTTGCAGCCCTTCCCCGTCCTTCTGTTTTCTAGCCCGAAGCTCTGTTCGATATAGCGCTATCTGGTCTGCTGGTTGGAACCGATCTTGTAATGCCTGGACGAGCTTAAGAAACGTCCCCTCTTCCTCAAAATCCACCTTCTCGAGCAACCGAAGTGCAGGCCCCGCTAGGCATACACCCAGGTGTAAACCCATTTCGTGGCCCGTCCACTGGTTCAACTCAGCTACCAGCCGAAAGTGGTGAAGGAATTCGGTGAGGGATCCTGTCCCATCGAAGGCTCTCGGAGTGACTTTCATTTTCTTCGGCCCTGTCGTCGCAGCTGTGGTCGGGCTCGTCCCGCGGGGTTCTTCCTTCGGAGTCATGTCGGCTCCCTGTTGGAGAACTCCAGCTCGTTCGTATCCATGGCCCAACCAGCTACTCCACGTTCTCGGATGTGCTCCTATTTCTCCAGACGGCGATAGAGGGTGATATTCATCAGTGAGCATCCCACCGCTGCCACCATTGTTGTCGCCATCGGTATTATCTGAAGAGCGGTTAAATAAACCTGTAGAGAACATGATGTGAGTTAGTTGTTTCGTTCGTCCAGCCTCGTCCAAGGTTCGTCTCGGTTCGTCTTGGTTCGTTCTCTCGTCCAGCTTCGTCCAATTATCAGTTTTAAATGTGAGGAATTAATGATTATTTCTGGGACTGGGGACCTAGCAGAAGTTCTATCCTCCTAGTGTGGGGATCGCACCACCTAGGACTTCTGTAATGTTAATTAATCGAGTTGGATGGGGATCTGTCCAGCAGGGCCGGTTGGCGTCTGTCTCCGAAGAATTGTAGACACAAAGCGAAAGGTTAAGTTTGGCGATCTCGGCTTGTTTATTCTCTTTGTAGTAAAACTGGGGAGGTCTACCTCGTACCCTGCCTGGGCTCCAACTGCCCTTACCCTGAAATCCCACCCCTATTTATACTCCCTCCCCCCATGGACCCGTCCTTGCTCACAATGCAAGACCCTAGCGCCCCAGGCGGTGGACGAACGTACCCCAATACATCGCTCGTCCACCACCTCCCTATCCCCGATTACAACAATATATATAGACTACCAGTCATGCTGCTGTGATCTGGAGCTGACTTAGTACTAGCTAATCACTCCAGAGGGCGTCCCCATACAGCACCCATCATATCCGGTGATGGATGCCATCTAACTTCGGGGCCAGGGATCCATGATGGGTCAGAATGAAGCCTGAGAGGCAAGGTCACAGCCGACCTTGTCTGCATCTGCCAACACTGAGACAAGCAAGTCTGCAGCTGCTACTGGTTTAGGGGCTTGCAGTACAGCTAAGTAGTCCTCATAGCATTTGATTTCTCCTCAGACAAGCGCCCCCCCCCCCCCAATGTCTGTAGGACTCTTGTAATCCCCTCCATAGCCTTTTGTTGATCAATGCTTATGCTATGTGTGAGCACGACCGCTACTAGGGCGCCTTAATTACTTAATAATATTCCAAGGCATGTCTGCTGGTAAAAAGCCTTTTAATTGTTGTGGGAACACTATCAACTGAGTCTAAATTTAATATCTTTTATTTAAAATAAACGATAATATATTGTGGAAAGAGTACTTCCTCACGTCCTGAATTGGGGGTCACTTCACATGTGTATGCTTGTTTAAATTGTGTACAATAATTTTCTAGATTCTTGCCAATGTTGGAGTAGCTAATGCTTAAACTATGTGTTTACATCTTTTTCTCTTATGGAGGGAGCTGGCGAAATAAGCAGATGACACTTATTTATAACCAATGATAAAGCATGTTTTTAAGTCACAATAACTCAGCTGTAGGCCTACCATTCAACTATCAAGAAGAGTGAACAAAATTTCACTTTATTTCTCTGAGCGAAAAACAATCAAAAGGTCTTTGTCTCACGAAAAACACAAATTCTTGTGAGCGTGTATCTGTCATGACTAACCTGAATAAAAATATTTGTAAAACAAAAAATAATTAAACTCTCGGCGATATACTTCTGGATGTGCAGGCGATAGGGGTTGAGCGAGTAATATAAGCTATTTAAAGGTATGTGCCCACCATAGCTCAGGTTCATGAGGGTAGCAAATGTATCTTTCAGCTATCAAGAAGAGCTACAAAGACAAAAAATTCTTTCACTTAGAATGAAATGAATAATACATCCTAGATCAATTCATTCCTTGGAATTCATTTAGTTTAACAAAGATATATTTCCCATTGTTATATCACAGTCATACTGTATATTTCCATTACTGTGGAGGCACGAAGTATACTTTTAAAAATGATGTTTGTATGAAGAAACAAATGTGTCAGCACAACACTCTAGTGAGGACAGATTGTCTCATCCTATAGATCGTGATTTGAATTATAAATTGCTAGCATAGCATAGTTCTTCGGACTGTTAAGAACAGGAAGGTTCTCTCTGGAAGCTATATGGTCAAGAATGGGTAGGACCCCGGGGGTAGGACCACCCTTCTCCACTCCCTGCCCTCTCCCTGCCCTCTTCTTCTCTCTCCCCTCCCCCTCCCTTAGTCTCCCCCTCCCCCTCCTATCTCCTCCACCCTCTCCCTCCCATCTTTTTCTCTCCTCCACCCCCTCTTCTCTGTATATCCCTCATACCCTCTCTTCTCCTTCTTCCTCTCTGATTCCTCCACCCTCTCCCTTCCCACTTCTTCGCTCTCCCCTCTCCTCTCCTCCCTCTGCCCCTCCCTCCCTCCCCCTCTTTCCTCCACTCTCTCTCCCTTCTCCCTCCCATATTCTCTCTCCCCTTCTCTCTGTATCCCTCAGACAGTCTCTACAGGGAGAGGGGCAGGTGGGGAGGGAGAGAGACAGCCGGGTGGGGGGCGGGGCGAAGAAGAGGGAGGGAATTGGAGAGATTTAGATGTTAAAGTTATTTTATTCCGGTCAGAGATACATTTCCCAACTAATATGATTTTCTCAGTATTGCCTGATTGTGAATACAGAGTATATAATATATATATAATATATATATTTAATTTATCCTTACTACAGAAATAGAGAAGAAAAAGTAACACCACCATACCACCAGCCACCATACATAATCAGAGTATGATAGTCCTGACCTTAAGAACTATATATACTTCTCGAAAAGTATGTTTACGCCCTTATCAACACATTTAAGATGGTTATATCAAGGGCGGGAGAGCTGACAGGGAGGCAGTTTATGATCATACCCAGGAAATAGAGATGGAGAAGAAGGGAGAGAGAGACAGAGAAAAAGAGACAGGAAGGCACTTTATGGTCATACCCAGGACCAGAAGATGGGAGGGAGTGTGTGGGGGAGACCTTTAATAGAGAACCTACCGGCGCTTAACTGTTCCAACGAGATTATATTAACACGTGTTAATATAATCTCGTTGCTGTTCGAAGGACGGGTACTGCTAGTATTATATTTGATCTACACCATCTCCAAGTTTCGAGTCAAATTTAAATAATAAATTACTGAAAAAGTGAAACGTTCTCGTCTCAGTCTAGGCTCAGAGAATCCCTTCAAACTGAGGGAAAACCTCTCGCTCCGAACTGCATTAAAACGAGTGCTCTAGGGCTAGGAAAGCCTTAAGCGCAGTAGGCGTCCAATCACTCGCATACCATTCTTATCTATTCTCAGAGCCTGTGAGTCTAGACCGGTATCCCCAAATATATTATCGTTTAATTTAGATAAAAGATATTAAATTTAGACTCAGTTGATAGTGTTCCCACAACAATTAAAAAGATTTTTACCAGCAGACATGCCTTGGAATATTATTAAGTAATTAAGACGTTTTTATTTCATACTAAGCTGTGTTCAGCCATCGTGTCCTGCTTATCTTCCACCTTTGACTTAAAGGATCTGTTTCTATACCTTTTCGAATTTCTTGCGGCAATTATCATTGGGAACATTATCAACCTGAAATCAAGAGATTTTTCGTATTTAGGCCATTTACTGGAAGAAATGTACTCTCACATATATACTTTTATACCCATTGTCATATCATCAGCCAATAACGAATATTTGATTTGATTTGATTGTAAAAGGCTATATGATTCAAACGAAGAAAAATTAATGAAGAAAATCCAATAGTCTTGTATGATATAGTCTTATCTCTAGCTCTAAGCAGCGAGAATGAAGCTTAATTCTGTACTCGTTACTGTATCTTTTTTTCTCCAAATCCAAAACAAGAAAACATCCCCAGACTTTTGAGCCCAAACAGAAGGGGGCGTGTCTGCCACTAATCACCTGTCCGCGTGGTCGTGGGAGCGCGTTTAATGCGCGTCTCTCACCAGCTGTAGTACTAGTAGTAAAGGAATGCGCTCACTGACCTCATTCCAGAACGAGACTGTGACCCCAATCTGACCTCAATAGGCAATGTTTACGTCGCCACCCCCACAGAACGCTCGATCTCCAGTACTTACTACGCGTAGGATCCAAGCTAGATCACCTCTACTTCCAACACACACTCTCGGTGCCTGCGGCTAACCATGCCCGAAGGTGAGGCTTGTTTGGATTGGTGTATACACTTATGGCTACGTTTCTGATAATGCATGGCCTCTGAGAGGGAATCTATCCATTGTAAGGAGAAGGAGGAAGTGGACGAGGGCTGAGTGAAGAGAGGGACTGTGTCATTTTGTTGGTTGGTGTAAAGTGGGAGGGCTTCTGCTGCTTCTTCACGATCCAGGGCCACCACCAGCATGGAACTAAGTACGGTAAGTGAAGAATAGTGAGAGGAAACACAGGGGGGTGATGTACTATGGGAAGAGGACACACACATACACACACCGAAGGAGCTAGGTGATCACTTTCTATCACACATTCCAGGACTGTGTTGTCACATCCTGCTGGACATACATGTCCTGGTCCTGGACCACTTCCAGATACTATTACTAGAAGCGTCTGATCTTTATATAGGTAAGCCTTGCTATATTGTAAAGTACTGCAGTCAAATATTATATTTAATTGCAGCACATACATGATTGATACCACGCGTACGTGATTGACATATTTGCTGCAATTGCAAGTCTATATTTTAATTCCTTGGCCTTGAGGTGGCACTATAGCTGGCTAAATGTGGTGTGGCGACCATGGCTAGTCTATGGATGGGTTGATTCAGAGCATAAAGGTGACAAGGCCACAGTTGAGCGATCTTTTATTGTGCACTCTTCTCTACAAAAAGGAAAGATCTGGTATTATACAGGTACGCTAAATATATCGGTACCACATACTGCAATGCTGTAACTTTTGCTGCCAGTACTCAATTAGTGTATGTAAATCATGATGTAGGAGCTGCAGAACCATGTCATTTCCTCACCCAGGTCGCTGTAAATGACCTTTTTCCCATCATAAATATTATTTCATGGCATTAACAGGCACTAGAAGCATTATAGGGATCTTACTATAGTTCCTGTGGTCTGTATCCACAGGTGTATTATTACTTCTATTTGTATTTGTATTAGGACTTTGCAGAATACTTAGCAATATTTGTGTGTTGTCCTGAGGCCTTTACACAAGAGTTCTTGGCATGAACGTAAGTGGTAGCAAGGGAAGTAATCAAATCTGCCCAGGGTAGGATTTTGCCTCTTGATAGCCCCTCGTGTAGTCCCGCTCTCCATTTAATCTTTAACACGTGTACTAGTAGCCCATGGGGACTATTTATTGATTTCCCTACTCAGTAACTGCAGCCTTTCCTTCCCTCCTGCCTCCCTTTTCCCTCTCCTTAAACCACTCAGCCTCTTATTTGGGTTAAATGAGTTATATGCTCCAGATCCTTGGGCGCGCTGCAAGAGGTTGAGTGGCAAAGGTTCAGTGATAAAATTGTTTATTTTAAAAGAGCTATATATCCAAGTAGGGGGTCCCTTCACTTGTACACATCTGGGATTCTTTCTCTGGTCCAGGTAACAAATCTGCCACACGAGGTGTGTTTATGTTTCACACGCGCTGTTTAATGCGTGTGTGTTTGCCACGAAAATTGTTCTTCTGGTTCCATGTGGGTGCCAACCTCCATCCCCTCTCGAGTACTTAAAAGTTACATTATTTCAAAATTTAAAAGGGAATACTTTGAATAACCTTTAAGAATGTTAATTTGTATTCACATGAGCCCCACATTAAATATTTCATGATCGGAAAAGAATACGAGGGATTGATGGTAGGCATCTTAAACACACATTGTCTATTCTCCTAATTTTTCACTTTTCAAGGATTTAATAACATTCAAATATTAAGCCAAGAAATTACATCTATTATAACAGTAATGGTTGATCGAGGTTGAATATTGAATGCTAATTTTATTTGGGAATAGGAAACCTATGGTATATAACTTTGTGCCCGATGATTTTCACTTTCATCGTCTTTTTTCATCGACTTTGTATTATAGATTGCAAGGACCACTGATGATGAATAAGTGCAATTTATTTCTAAAGTTAACAAGACTTATAAATACATCTGCTTGGATAGAAATTAGTGAACAGAACTGATCCATGTAATGTATTACATGGGCAGCATGCCACCGGTGTTTATAGTACTTTTATTGCAACCGCTTGTGGAATACAAGTATACGATAGGGTACAAGGCTGTTAACTGCCATAGGTGTACAATAGGGTGCGATACAGAAATCATGTCTCGGAACAATTGTGGAAACACCTAACCTTGAAGAGAAATTTGCTCTCCCTGGTATATTGTGGATTCTGAGAACGTGTTCACTTATATCTAATTAATGGAATTAACATAATTCATACTTTTTGTAAAAATCTGATTTGGCGACATCCTGCTGTATACTTGCCTGGGTCCTGACTCAAGAATATTTTGGCATACACTTATAAAGCCTGAGCTACATACATAGTTTGCCTTATTTTACACCTTGTTGTTACCCAATATTTTGTTATGCAAAAGTTCTGGTTGGGCCAGCGGCAATGGATTGAAGTACCATTATATGTTAATGGAATTGACCCGCTAGTCAAAAGAGTAGATTTTATTCATGCAAACTGTGAGGTATTTTTGGTCTGGTGGGAATCGTTTGATAGTAAAGTTTTTTTTGGAGAACCGCGTTATGATAAAAAGTGTCAAACAATGGTATGTTCCAGAACAAACTCTTCTGTCTCTTTGGCTTGACTTGAAACATCCCTTTATGGTTCTAGTACACTCCATTAAATACCATTCTCGTAAATATGTGAATGTACAAAATGGGCACTTCTTTTAAGAAAAACGTACAAACCTTTAGGTGCATTTGATCGAAACTTTCTTTCATTGTGCTTATTATATTGCCGATATAGAGACACCCGTACTCATCATAGTAAGATACTGTACTCATATATTCATAGTATCTTTGGAGACAGTTATTCTAACATGAACGCACCCCATGCATATCCCGTTTTGACCTTGGTACAGGATGCTCCAGGGACGAATGCCTCTATCTATAATATAAGTGCACATGTAATCATATTGACTAAGACATCATTTGTCCATTTATCTCTTGAAGGTCCGCCTAGCTTCCCAACTCCATTTAGTCAGTGTCACTCCCTTATCATCAATCATGTTTTATTTTATCATTCATTTATTAAGTAGCTTTAGACATAGAACTCTTTTAGTCACCCAAACCTTATTCCAAAACACGGTAATTGCCGGAAGAAATGGGTCAATTCGTCAGATTTTTTCCCCATAAGGTAGATCGACCAGTTTGTCTTCCTCATAAGCAAAATATTTTTGTACATCTTTAAAGACAAATAAAAAACCTCTTATCTAATCTTATCTTATTTCCAATGGAGAGCCTCTAATCTTAATGACAGATGCATGTACTATGTCGCATTATTCAAGATAATATTCTGTGTTAATATTTTGCTATATATATATTGATAATTGATAATGTATTAATAATATAAAAGGGAACATAAATAATTGAATTTTGATGTAGTCTCAGCGCCTTTCGCTCATTTTCGCCTAGCGTTGATTCATGGCGTATACCTAAGTTACGGGATACGTCACAGTCATAACCAATGCGTATATAATTACATTATTGGAACAATGCCTCCAAATCTATCGGTTATAAATCATTCATGTTAACTACATTTGGATTGACTACACTTCCTTAATTTTAATTCGTGTAAGCGCCATAACAGTTCAGTGACAGAATAATTGCAATTTAATTATTCATGCTACTCATTGAAGTACTAGTATTTTGCACTGTATATCAGAATAAAATTTGTCCATTCATTTACTATCAGTTAAATTATATTTACTCTATCAGTTATTTTATATACGGACAGAGATATGTGGATTATGTATAATGTATGTGTAAATATTGGTATGGGAACATGCGGTATTACAATACCTACCCACCAGAGAAGGTCTTGATGAAGAAAATCTACTGTAGCTTTGGATCGGCCTTATTCTACAGAACCTTACAGATTCCTGACAAAACCCTTGAACTTGAAGATTCCAGTGAGACGTTAATAGGACTGGAACGGATTTTTGTCCTGCGATCGAACTTATGAGCTTGGGCATGCAAAATGCGTTCTCAAAGTAAATAAGAGTCGAGTTTCTCTGCTCTGTCAAAACCTGTCAAAGGAAGCCGATATTTCCATTGCATATACTTGTCTAATGATACGGTTATACTTGCTATAAATTACAGATGCTATGGTTGATTATGTAGGCTGTGTATATGTAATGTGTAATGAAATACCAGTAACAAACCTGTATACAAAGAGTGCCTGCAGGAAGATCCTGCCCAAGGCATTATCGATTATTGATTACTTCATGTGTCATCTCATTCAGTACCTATGCCTACCTCCTCCAGCACCCGATATGAATGTTATTCGGTAATTATTATGTTAACTTAAGTATGCGAGTCATTCCTGATGTGTCTGGTGTTTTATCCAGCATCCACTTTGTCCATCTCAACTTATTGTGTTTAATTGCTTTCTGAATCCATTGTCAACCGTACTCAGGAATAAGCAAATAATAATGTAATTAACCATAGCGAAACTACTCCGGTTCTTATCTGTGCTTATAGATCTGATTGAATTGCAAGAGCCAAGGTGCTATACTCAGTTACTCATACTGTTAGTTAACCGACCCATTAAATCTTCCACTGGATTATTCATTCTTAATTTTTTTTTACAATAGCTAATAAAACGAAAAATGTTGAGTAAATATCGATTTTATTTTAGGTTGGATTCAATTAATCGCCTGATTCCTTTAATATCTTGCCATACTGATGTCATTAAACTATGGTAAACAATCTAGGACTGTATGTGTATGTCATTGGATGATTTCAAGCAGTATTTTGAGGTGAGGATGTTTCTCACAACTCTGAGAGCTTTAGATAAATTATGTAGTAATTCTGATTAGTTTGCTCCTTTGGCCTGAACCACAGATGGCATAATATGTATTATGAATTTAGAGGAGATAAATCAAAGCTCATGTGAAGGCGCTTGTATAGCGTGAAATGTTGCCAGTGTGTCTATTTTAGTGGAACAAAAGCATCGATCCTGTCCTGTGTTTCGTATATATAATGCAACCCCGTACGCCTGACACGTTTTAATGCCCGCTTTGCCAACCCCCGTGGTTCTTAGTGACTTCTAAATGTTGTATGTTACCAGCACCGCAAACCACATGCTAGATGGATGCGGCAGACCTTGAGGGAAGGAGATGCCATGTAAAGGGAAATATTATTAAGGGTGGGTCACATAGAGGAGGGCGACCTTCGATATAATGATATTTATAAATTATATTCACTTCAAATATTGCCTTATAACCTATGGGGAATATCGAAGTATTTGTATTCAAGAATAATGATGAAACAGTATGTTGATCTACAAATATATTTATGCTATTTTCCGTAAAAAGAATGACTATAATTAAAAGAATGACTATAATTAATGTATAGTGGAAATTAAGACATATATCGAAGGAAATATTTAAAGACATCTCTCTAAATACCTCGAACTGGGAATAATTAGTATGACACATTTATATAGTAACCCATCTAACCTTCGTTATCTCGTATCTCGGTATCGCTTATACCAAGATGGTATTGTACTAAAGGAATTCAGGGGCCGGGTATTATAAGTAACTGCATGAATGATGAAACTACTCGATTGCAAATTTTATGAAAAATCTATTTGATTTTATATTGTCGCCCTTTTTATATAGTCTGCTTTCGCTGGAGCTGAATCCCAAAATGTTTCACATTGAATGTTGCCTCATCTTTTTATTTTCATTTTACCCAAAGCTATTTTTGTTCTTCTGTTATTGCTTTTTCAGTACGAAGCAAAGTGATTAGTGGGAAAAAACAAGTACGGTCTGAGTAGGCTAGTGGTGGTGACTGATATAATTTTCTCTAGTCCAGGGTGTTGATGCAGCGTACCATAGATCTATGGCACCGCATTGATAAAGGTTAGAATGAGACCATTTCTGGCCATGCTCAGATTTCCTGTGTATGGTTCAAGGACAAAATGCAGAAATGGGCAGCCATTTATAGTGATAGACTTCTTATGTATTTTGATCAAAATGATAGTCCTGTAATTGATAGTGATATTTATAAGTGGTTAAAATTAGTTATTTGAACCAATTGAGTACAGAGGATATATATATATAATCACTAGATAAATGTTCTCGTATCATGTTAAAGAAGTGCTGCACTTACGTACGGAACCAATAAGTTTAAGTTTAATTACGCTTCGCGCGCGCGCTCTCTCTCTCTCTCTCTCTCTCTCTCTCTCTCTCTCTCTCTCTCTCTCTCCCTCTCTCTCTCTTTCCCTGATCTCTTCTTTGCCCCCAACTTCCGACCCCCAACCCCAACGGTCTCACTATGTCTTTCCCTGGATCCGTATCGGAGCGTATGTCACACTGATTCATGGTTCTTTCCAAACCGGATTGATTACATCATAGTTAAGAGAACTGAGTTTAGTCTCTATTCTGACAGAAGCACTCTATTTCCAGTGCAGCTCTGAGATAGGAGAGACTGGCACTTTCAGCGCCCCGACGTCTGTTTTTAGCTCTAACTGTCGTCGTTTGAGATATTGGCGTTAATTTATTTTTCCTCTTCCTTTAATTTCTCCCAACCTCCATATCAGGTAAGGTCTCTAGGTTAATTATTCATGTGCAAGCGTGAAAAGATGTTTCTATTATATTCGAGTGCAGTTCCTTTCTATACAATGTGCCTAAATACAATATTTCAGTAATGTTGTCGGGGTATTATCTGTAGAATATACATATATGGTTTCATTTTTATTTCATCTCTTTGATGGCGCCATGTAAAAAGCCCTGAAAGGTGGAACCAGTTTTCCCCTTTGATATCAGATAATGAGACATCAACAACACGGCATGCACCGCCAAATAATTTACGCTCATTATATATAATTGACATTCATTATTTTCACCCTGTCTCATATTCTTCTAACGGTAATATGGTGCGGCGCAGACCTCCATAATATAACCTTGAGGTGCTTTGGATCATTACAGGAGATTCCACGGGATTTAGCTATAAGGAATATTATTAAGGAACTATTTAGATTCCACCACTGAGGAATTTATACTTGCAATATATATACCGCCGCAAAGGTGTTAACATATTAATATAACAATTTGCTAGGGGAACTTTATTGCATTTGATAAAGGCAAGGGCTATATATACTAAATCCGTCCAATAAATTCCCAACATTTTACCTAATGTTGAAACGGATGGTTTAAAATAAGCAAAACTCCCGAGGCTGACAGATCCGTGTTTGAGCATGAGTAACATGGTACTTTGTTTCGAGTCCTGTTTCTGTCAAGTATTTGGACGAGAGCTTTATACCCATACATCCAGCCAGGTTCAACCAAAACACAATTCATCTATGTGTGTCCATATATCCATATGTATACAATATTTGCTCTGTACTCAAGGCGTTTACTTGAGTCTTTAAGATTACATCATCGTGCTATCAATTGATACGAAATCACTTGTGTACATTCACCACAATATGCTAGCTCATCCCCAGCTATGCCCATCTGGTTATTATAATAACATTCCCCACTGTTTTACGCATGTCCCACCCTGTAATGTTACACTTATCAGACCATCGAAGGCATAGTTCACAAATAGATATGGGGGTTCCCGTCGATGTATGTGCTTGAATCTCCAGGACCCTTTAAATATGATCACTGGGTTCTTCCGCCACCTGGGATTGTTTACACCCACCATAAATATATGTAGGGGTTTTATTCTCGAAGCCAATTTGTTAAGATGTCTTCGATCCTTAATATGGTTTCTTTCTCAACACGAAAGGGGTTCTCTCACAAGACTCAGGGATTATCCTTTATAGAACATTTTGTTTTGCCAGTGCATACATGTACATGTTCTTAAATTGTTTGAAGCGCAGATACCACACAGGAGGTGCAGGCATACCAGAAATAGCTACCCATGTAGAATGAGAGAAGTAGGTTTCACACATCACCAGTGCCCTTCTCCTCCTCCATTATTACCCAGCATGGTGCCTCATTGCTTCACAGCTGGGCCAGAATAGCCTAATACCCCCACAACGGGATTCTTTTTAATTAAACCCAAATATTTACGAAATCAAATATAGCCGCAATGAAAATCTATGTGTGTAATCATGTGGTTGGCAAGCCCGCATGCGTTTTTATTTAATTGACTATAAAATTGTATTTAACTTTTATTCTGAAAAGAATTGATAACATATTATTGTAGAAATTGAGCACAAAATAGGAGTTTTTTTCTTGGTTCACTATACATATCACTAACGCGAGAAAGCTTGGAGTTCCTAGAGCTTACTATTCTATTATTTAAATAACTACCTGTGTCTTTTAATACATTTTTGGAATTACAATCATCGGAGGCCTGGACTAAATATACATGTACATACATACAACAATACATACATACATGTATACATACATATATACATACATACATACATACATACATACATACATACATGTACATACATACATACATGTATACATATATTATATATCATTGAGTGAGAGGCTTCGTGATTTTACCCTGCTTTCGGTTGATTACCTGACCTTTTCCCTGACCTCGGGATTGTGCCAAATGCGATCAAGTGCCATCATGGCCCATCACGCCTTGTGTTTGACAAGGTCTAAACATGGGCTGTGGGTAATAAAATACTGACAATATCATCATCCCATCATACTTATGCACACTGTATCTATATTCACTCTGTATCAACGAGGGCTGGTTATACTATACCAATCTGGGACAGGGAAGGAGTACGTGCAAAGGGAAGATTGATTAGGTGTCTTGATTAGTGTATTGTCTTTTACACCATGCTATAAAGTTATCCTCGCTATATGTATTCAAATGTATGGCAAGCCGCATATGAACGGCCCACCAGGATGCTCATATTCAGATGCTGAATTGCATTCAAAATTCCCCACGTATAAAATTCCCAGCAAGTACCGTGAATATTAGATGGCAAGGAATAGTTCTAAAATTATGCAACATATCATACAACTTGTCTCTATACTTATAGCTCCCTATGTCAGAGCCTATACATCTAACAGCAATGGCATAAGGCTGGCAGATGTGCTCAGGATTACACTATTCGTGAACCATTTAGGGCTTAATAATATCGGTATGGACAATACACACATCATACCATACCAAGCATCGATCATGACATTCCAACATATAGAATTGTGCAGCTGAGGCAATTGAATTCCTTCATCTGCTACAAACTGTTCCAGCGTATTATAGCCTGTCCGAATGCAAATTGGTAGGGAGGTGTTGGAATAATTAGTTGTGATAATCTGGTCCTGGCAGTTTGTGTTATTACAGGCAGATCGATGGAATAAGGGATTTGTACGCGCCGCTGCATATGTCCATTACAATGCATGCATTCATGGGATGGTATTGCCTATTCTATGCATGCAAAATGCGCTATGGAGTACGTCCTGGCCGTACGGCATACTACAGCAATAATTTGATATTTCATTAGTTAGCAAAAGCGTAATATAGTTTATATAGACATGATTATATTTGACATTAGAATTAATGTAAAACATCTCGTATGAAAGTCTAATATTAAATGTAGGTTGCGGGTTGCAGGTCTTTGATGAATCCAAACTATACCAGGCGCCGACCATTTCTCCACATTACCGGTAAGACTATTCCTCCAGGTCAAGTTGTGAATCTAGAGTGACAATTCATGAATGTTATTCGAGTACAAGTTTGAATACAGTATTTACAACTCCTCAATGTGCTACCATCTCATCGATCCAATAGAGACCGATTGATTTGTGGCAGACCGGAGCCTATGCTTGCCTTCTCAGATCTCTACCATTATACCCTCAGTGCTAAATGCTCTGCCCTATCATTACCTAAGCAAATAAAAACGTCAGCACAGATGAGAAGTCTATTGTAATGCCATACGGTGCTAATGTTTAGGAGACCAGCTCCGACCTTTGGATCCCATAGCAGCTAAAGCGAGCCCTGCATTTTCTTTCTTTTTCTCTGTTTTGCCATCCTTTTTTTTCTCCCATCTGATATTCATTCATTTTGTGGCTGTCGAACTTGCGATGATGTTTGTTTATGCTGCTGTTTTCATGGCCTAACACTGGTGGCAGGTGCTAGGAGTGGGAGGTTTCGTGCCACGTCTCCTCCTGTGTTTTGATATATTGCAGCCATTTCAGACAAATGGCACAAGTGGTATAAATGCGACAGCTCCGGTACTGGGGTTGAACAGCTTCGGTCTAAGGAAACATGTTTCCCCTCCTCTTCCCCAATTATTCTTTATTCTTTATGAGCTTAGGATTAACTGGTTATCATGTTCTGCATATATGGTGCTTGGTCGAAAAGTTCCAGTTGTTCCAGACTAGCCTCAGAGTTGAGAGTCCCTCCAAACTGAGGAAAAGCCTCTCGCTCCGAACCGTAAATTGCCATTAGAATCCCATTAGGATGCTTAATCCAGGACCGGGGAAGTAATTAGCGCAGTAGGCGTCCAATCACTGACATATCATTCTTATCTGATATCAGAGGCTGTGAGTGAGCTTAGACTGCATGGTTCCAAGTCCTATCATGCAGTTGATAGTAGTATACTTCCTTGAGAAATAGGTCACAGATCCCATGAGCCAATCTAGAAACTACCGGGTAAAACAAAACTCCTTTCCTTGGACTATCATGTATTTGAGTTAGAATGCCACTGCTATGAATGCAACTAAATATGTTTTATTATGGTTGAGTAATATCTGTTTATCTATTGTTTTTTTCCTAAAATTTCTATTGCTTCGTATGACTTAGATGTACAGCTATACCTGAGAACAGTGTGTGGCTACATAATGTTTAGCTGAATAAGAAAATATTTAAATACAAAACAAAACTATTGTAGAAGCTTGGGTAAGAACCATTGTAGGGACTTACAAGAAGAAATTGGTAGTATACTTCCCGCCAACTAGATTAGCCTACATCGTGCACCTCCTTCATGAGTAAAGGATGGTAACATACTTCCCTGAAACTAATATAAGACCAGCCATAAGAGCTGAACGGGGCAAGGCCTGTGGAAACAGAAAAATATATTCTGGATTAGTGGAACCTGGGGCCATTTGTTACAGATTGATTTCAGCTGGCTCCTCTCCATCTTCTGAGGCATTGACAGTAATGTTGAGAGACACAAGTGTAGATCATCTTTTTCCTCTGGACAAGTTCCATATTTCATTTATTCCCCTAGGATTCGCTCCTCCTGCGCAGTTAATTCCTTCTCTGAGCTGAGTGAAAGAATGCACCCCATTGTTCAACTTGCTGTTCACTCCACGTATCTGTTTCTGTGCCCTCATTATTCTTCCATATACTACTCCTTTTCTTTCTATTCCTCTTTCTTCTTTTCTTTCTTCCCCCTCCTCTTCCCTTCTCCTCCTTCCCCTCCCTCCTCTTCCCTTCTCCTCCTTCCCCTCCTTATAATCCACTTTCACCTCTCATATATGGTATGTTGGAGACATAATATGTAGATCGATGTAACTGCAAATACAATTCATCTCTTAGTTTACTGCATCATTAACATCCCCGAAGAGTTGTGATAAAAACAGTTTAGATACTAGAGGTCTATAGATCAAAGATTTCTTTTATTTCTGAACACACTGAACCATTGAATATTGTCATGAAAACAAAGCCTCTATTATATGCATAGATATATGGTAATTAATGTATTTAACAATAACATTCTTGTAACTCATCATAATGCATCTCGTATTATAGCATGGAGTGGAAACAGAGAATCCTTTTATCTCGCAACTCTCTCTGGCATTTGTTTACCTAACACTCCAGCGCCATTCTTATAATCTCCATATCTCATTATTTTACAGGCACGCCGGGCAGGGGAGGAGATAAGGCGAGGATAACGCGCTGATAACCTCTTATACACGCCGGCGATAAACACAACAAACCACAACACAACAAAACCCATCTTGCCTTGCGATGTGACCGGAGATAGTAGGTGTGGATGGCGGAGGTATGAACCATGCATGAGGAAAGAGGTTAGCCAAGACAATTCCTTCTCCAGTTTTCGGCGGACGCTTGGCACACTGGAGGAAATAAGCGCTGGCAGCGTCCCAGGTGCCAAACCATTGGCATTTGTTATACCGGTAAAGTAACCGGAGGAGAACATTCATAGGCACTGGAGTAATAGGCTGAATACGACCAGGCACCACCCTCCTCCTCCAGAGAAAGAGAAAAAAGATAGAGACAGGGAAGGGAGAGGAAGAAGAACTGTTATGACTGCGCCCAATATTTCCAAAATATTAGTTTTTACTGGAGATTGTTCTTGTCTTCTGTCTCCCCCTCCTGATCCTCCTCTATGTCCACCTTTTCGTTCCCTATCTTCTAAAGATACCTTTACTTCTACACACTTCTGTGAATACAAGTGTGCAGACAGTGTGTATTTGCATGCAACCCCATGCGTCTGGATGGATGGGTATAACTATATGCAATGACGGTGGGTCAATACCATGAATATATCTCCAGGAAATATTTATAATTCTAGGACGACCACACCTCCACCTTACACCCACACCCCACCACCCAGCTGAATCTGCATACATAGATAGTTAGATTTGTTTATGCATTCAATGCTTCTGGGACTTGTTACATAGGCTGGCGTGTGCGAATCTTCTGTTGGATGTATGGATTGCGTCCATCAGTATCCATGACTGAACCTAGCATTGAAGGAATTACAGTCACTTGAGGCACAAGGTGTGGATTTGTTGGCAAATTTTCCTGAGCTTCTGAAATTCACCTAGCTAACTCTTAACATTTGGAACACGTTTTATCCAGCCTCAATTGTGATTACAATTACCACTACAACATTGGATTACTTTGGGTGTTATGTTTTATCTTAATGCAATGCCATTTTGCTCTAGCTGTTGATGATGAGTTCACTAATTTGCCAGGGTTGATCGAGGGAATCTAGACCATTAGTTCTTTCGGTAGAGAGTGAGAGAAAGAGAGAGACCTACCTAAAGGAATTAATTGGATACTTTACCCAGCCTTAATGACAAGCCATGCTCTGTTAATGATAAGATTTATGTAATAATTCCTAGACATCCTACTTACTGTACCTGACTTTACTGCGATTATCATTATAGCATTATGCAGACAACATCTATGGATAGTATCGTCACTGGCAACGAGGTAGAGTTAAAAGGGGGAGTCATTCTAAGCAGGGCAATGTTATCTACTTGAGAAGGAATCCTTTTAATAGAGAAGCTTCTTTGAGAAAATAAGATTATTTTCAAACAAAGATAATCCTTAATTCGTGGAGATTTTGTGAAGATCTTTTGGCGCCAAAATGTCGGACACAGCATCAGTGGCGCCATCTATGGCGCCTTCTATCGCTGCGTCAACATCCACTTCGACTTCCAGCTTGCGATCGCCTGCGATTTCCAGGCGATCGTCACGGATCTCTACCGCAGGGGACACAGTGCGACGACAGGAACGCCAATATATTTTGGAACAGTACTGGGCCAACCCAACCCCTCATGAGCTGGATGTAGAGGATAGAGGTGACCATTTGTCAGTGTCCAGTTGTAATGCCGATGTGGCTGGGTGGTGGATCGGGACACTAAGGGCGGCTTATCCCCAGGATCATTACAGTGGGGAGGGCCACAGCCTCAAGATGCATCCTGCCTTGGGAGTAACTCTCAAACTCAATAAAAACGATGGTACCCTCAAGATCAAGGGTAAGAAGCATCTGCAATGGTTCAAGGAAAATTTCGATAAGGTTCTCGAATCCGGAGGCAAAGGATTCGCAGCTATCGCTGAGATGGGGAAGGTCATCGACCGCTACTTAAAACTAGACGATGGCATTGAGGTGAGCGCATGTTAATGATAATTAATTAATTGCTGTCCTGATGAAAGAAGAAAGATTTCTGAAACGACCCCCACTCCCACCCTCCCAATAAGTATCATTGTTATGATAATTATAAACAATATTTGATCATTTTTATTTTCATGATAATGATAATTATAAACAATAATTTTTATTTTTATGATAATTATAAACAATACTATTTGATATAAACATTATACAGTTCTAAGTAATGGTTTATGGTTATAGTGATTTCCGTTAGTAACTATAATTGGTATTATGATTTTTAAGGGGAAAATATTGCCTTCCTGAATGGTGAACCTCTTAACTTAAAAATAGCAAAGAAATATGGTGAGTAGTAAACGAAAGTGGGAGGTAATATGGGGAAGACAAAATGAGTAACATCGGGTAACTGCGGAGCAAAAACGTTTGATTTCCTGAGTTTTTCCAATTCCTCAAAATCGATTGTGGCAGGAAATCAGAGCCACAGTCTTTTATTCATATGCATAAATTCCTCATCGTGGTCGACAAAGCAACATATGGTATCCAGGGCTACTATTAAATGCTGAGAGAGAGAGAGAGAGAGAGAGAGAGATATGGGGTTAAGGTGACCGCTCTACTTAGCTCTGTTTATATGAGCCAACATGACTTATCGTATACATGCCGATTAAATTACAGACCACACCACGCTCCTGGTCATCGAGGGAGATGGATCTTCCCCTTTACATGATGTAAAGCCAAATTTATTGATCTAGAGGTTTTCAAACATTTCTGTTTCATATGCTTCTGTGATCTCAAGTTTGTTTCATTACTCCAATCCTAAACAGAGATACGATATTGTTGCATCATTGGAATGCAATATTGAAAATGCTCCCATATTCTGCAGAGTAGCTATATAACTTCTGGTGATTTTGTCGAATGTGGATCAGGTTAATCTCACAATGCATGTACTTGATTGTGTGAGCAAATCAATGAGATATAATAAACACTTCATCGCATTTAAAACTCATCTAGACCTAACAAATGTAATTTAGAAAATAATTTGACCACAGCATCCTTAAATAGGACCTAAGCAAAATTTGTTATTCATCATAAAGCCTTGGTCAGATAAAAAAATCTCCTACATTGTCCCTAGATTTTAATATTAGTCTATTACATTAAATTGCTGTCTTGGGGAAAGAGAATGTACTCATGTATTGGAGACATCTCCATAGGCAGGTTATAACTTGGATGTTCATATTTGAGTGTCGTACTTATGTTGGTATATCTGGAACAAGCGAGGTTAGCATAAGGAGACGCATATGTCCAAATATATCCATCTAAAAAGGGATGGGTGTTTTAGTTCGTCCCATTTAGAAAACATGGGGTGCACTGAATAACCAAGGAAAACTTTGACATCGTGTTAGTATAGACCTTTCTTCCACAGTTATTGCAAATTTTATTTTAGTCAGAATTGAAAATTATGGTTTATTCTATGTTGAGCAACAAAGTAATACCATGATATTATGTATGTAATGATAATATTAATTATCAAGGTTGTAAAAAAGATACCATAATTGTCATCATTGACATACATGTCATCCATCGTGCCCTCAGCAAATATGAAACCGATATGCATTGAAGCAAGCCTGGGATCAGTGACTCTATCTTATATCATCTTATAGTCTCCGAAATTGAATGATAAAAATTGTCAAATTGGTTGTATAGTTGTACTTTCGTCCAGAGTTAATATGACATACAAAATACAATACAATTTCTTTGAAACTGCAATATTTCACAAGCGTGATGTAAAGAGATCTTTTCAGATCATAATCAGTAATTCCATCAACAATTTCTCCATGTTTCTAGTCCAATGCTACTGCATTACATAAAAAATATCATGAAGCGATATATACACATTAACTCTTTAAGTCTTGAAAATGTGGCCACTCAAGTAGTATATACTAGGTCAAGACACTTAGCATGGTGCGAAGAACGGTCCATTCATGTACATGTATTAGCAAAGACTGTAGGGGGTTCCTGAGATTAAAAGCTGCATTCCTGCTTTAATGTTCATGCTGGGTCATTCATTTACCTTGTTCAGTGTTGGACTCATATATTGTAACCACAATATTGGAATCCTGATAATACAAATCATTAAAAAAAAACCTGAGCAAAAAACAACTGGATTACCCGGCGAAAAATCTCTCCAATATTGTTGCAAATGCCATCACAATAGAGACCGACTCGTGGTAGCGATAAACGCCTAATTTAATTCAATGTCAGAAGGTTTATCCTGTGATAGTTATTGTTCTCTCATCACTTTTATCTTTCGCTAGTTTGTCTACTAGTTGCTTTTACTGGGTTTTTACGCAACAAGTGACTGGGATTTTGCACCAATGTTTATGGCACAATCCCAAAATCGATCCTTTAAAACAGTTTATTTATAGAAGTATTGATGGGTGAGGGACGAGCTGCTAGCATATGGCTATTCGTCTATACTTCATAAGCCAACGGTGAAATTTGTATTCAATGGAGTGTCCTGATTGTTAGTATTATTGATGGGAAACTAAATATTGTTGTTTTAACATTCAAAGCGGAGTAAGGAATGTCTGCCATGTGTGTAAAACCTTACCTGATACTTCAAATCGGGTTAGCAGTAAATGAATTAATAAAACAATAATTTGTACACATATAATGTCGTCAAACCTTAGGCATTAAAGAATATAAAACACATTATTGACACTCTAATGATATGCGCCCTTCTTCCATACTGCCAATTGCAAATTATAGTGAATGACATTGAATGCTTTAAGTATTTTGTATATTCTTCGTATGATTAACATTATCTTACACCAGTTTATGATATGTCTTACATTGAATCCTTAGGACTTTAATCAGTCACAGAATTCCCCTTCAGCCTGTAAAAACAGATTAGGGGGAATACCCAAGGATATGACATCAGGGTTTCCAATCCCACCCCAACCCTATTATTCCATATGTCACCTGTGATAAGGGATTAGGTATGTGGGACCATCCCTACATATATATACAGTTTCCTCTGTGCCCCCGAGAATACGCCCCAAATTCTGTAGTCCATATTCACCTAATTTGTTGGTGAGCCTAACACGTCATAATATTTATTTCATATAAGCCCTGGATTTAATAGAGTCTCTATACACCTGGCTTTCTCCTCTTTTATTTCACCTTTTATTCTTTTTATGTTTCAGGCACCACAAATATTGGATTATTTGCCAGTGTGTGGAGCGATCAAACATGGCCCCACCTATATCTACAGACTGTGGAAAGGTCTCCTGGACCACTGGGCCAAAACCAATGCCGAAATTTATGTAGTGACGCCTTTATTGGATTCAAAAAGACTGGCGGATTTAATGTTAGTGCTGATGAAACACAGACTCACTCACAGCCAGATGACTCTCCTCACCATGCAGCGATGTGATAGCGAAGACAAGTTCCCCAAAGTCTTCAAAAATGCCAAAGATATGATTCGAGAACTTAAAGCCCCCAACAAGAAACGCCTCATCGTCGAGGAGCGCTTGAAACTGGCCTTGGAGCGACTTGATGTGAAATACGGCTCGTTTCACTGCCGTTTCATAGCTGCTGCGAACGGCGATGAGACTGAGATGCTGCTAACTAGCGCTAATTTTCACAACTGGCATTTCTACTATGACCACAGTGATCTGGTGGTGTATATGCGCATGCCTACTGAGGACTTCCGCTGTAATTACCTTGAACCGTTGGGGATGGCCTTGCCGGATATTGGTCCCATGGGTCTACGTACAGAGTCTGACTCTACCTTAGAGAACGTAGTCAATAATGAAGATGCGAGTTGACATGAGTCTCCAGTGTAGTGAATCTTATCATTAAAAGATAGAGCTGCACATGTACACTACACTATATATATAATACACTACACACACTTACTCTGTCCCAGTCTCGAAAAGCTAGATTGATGATTAGATGGCAATTGCTGAGCTAAATTATTGAGGGAAATGTCAGCATTCGTTCTGTATAACGTTTTCTCTGTGAGTTAATTCTATGTAACATCTTACTTAAGCCTTATAAGGGCCTTATTCACCATGGACGATGGGAGATGTCCTAAAGATATAATTATTTGGGTTGACCTGAATATGCCCTTTTGTCAGAGATACTTTGCTAGATGATTTCTGATGCACTCAACGAATTTTTAAACCTAAAATCGTTGAAAAATCTCAATAGATTATTAATTTATCTCTGGGTTTTCACTGAAAGCAATGATTCCCGTAGTAGAACGACCCCTTTATAGCTGAGCTGTGTGCTATGCTATCCTCTAAGAGGTGTTTGTTTATGAGTCATGGACGTTATCTCGTACTGAAAAAGTATACCACTGTCATTTCCCGGGCAGGTTATATTATAGCATTTTGTTTATATGTGCTCTTCTTCTGCCGTACTCTTTGTTATTAAAAATAGGAAACAAAAGGAGATATAGGATGACTCCACTAGATGAGTTCTTGCCCACCACAAGTGCGTACCATACTTTGAACGAGTATTTTACTGAGTATATTGTGGATAAAGTTTGTAAATTAGGTCTTTACAAGTATATTTGACTTAAGGCTGGATGTGGACAGCATGTCATATTGTGGTATTTGATACTAGTTGAATTATGTCCTAAAGGAATAGTATAATATTCAATACTCGCTATATATTCATTATACTTGGAACAAAAAGTACTCTAGGGGTGTTATTACCCTATTATTTTCTGGATTAATCTAGTGCTCAGATATTTCTCTGTGCTCCAATCTTATATCTGTTATAGTTGGTTCGCCGGGAGGCCGTGTGGCCTCTAATATATCATTAAACGAATGGGATTTACTGAGTCCCAGAAGCCAGATAAAGTCTTGTAAGTTATAGTTCCAACATACTGGATGGTCATTTGGTACTGCACATCAGCCACATGCTAATTTGTTCCCAATTGCCATGAGTATAATCTAATTAATTCGATCATTTATTACCCTGCATAATACTTATAGTACTGATTGTACCTGTTTTAGGGATATGATTGTTACCCTTTTATTCCTTTTATCTTTGCATTAGAAATGCATCTTTCTTTTTACCTTTCAAACTACGGTTATTTTTACTGGACGAGTTTTATTGTTGTCAATGGCTTTACATCACTAAATGCGGATTTTTTTTTCTCTTAGCCTCTTAACGTGTAAGCTGCTATTGTTTTCCCTCTCAATCTCCCTAGCCAGAATCTCATGAATAGTAAGGACTTCGGACTCTTTAACTATGGACTGGTTAAATGAGTCTTTCCCTAAAAATGGTCGTCCCACCACCTGGCACTGCGACATGGGGAAACATCATCTGTGGTGTGGCAGATATGCTATATCGAATTGAAACCAAACATTTATTTTACCTCTATGTCATTCTATTAATCAAATTGCCTGGTGGAATTGGTGGCTAAGGGATTTCTCGCGTTTGTGTTCTACTCCATAGATTATATATAATATATATTAGAAGTAATTCCTTGTATATTGAGTATTTCAATTGATATGAATCTTCCTATATTACCATGCATTTTTTAATTTGAAACTATGTTTAAGTCCAAACATCATACTTACAGAGAGCCATATTTTGCATAATGATGAGCCTTCTAAAGAGAGTACTTCATACAAAGGTGCAAATAATTTTGAAATATATATTTGACGCATTTCTAAGTTTCTACTTAATATGTTGGGTTTTACTTATACATTTCCCGGGATATGTACATACATTTATAGAGTCAATGAGTGATAAGTAATATTTTGCTTGATGTATTTTGGACATTTTATGAGACATATATAGTAGTATATATTAAAGTGTACGGTATATTCATATGGATGAAAATACTGACTTAGTTTTTAAAGATCCCATTTTCAGTTGCCTTAATTTCATTATTGATTCGGAGAGTAATGAATCAAAGCCAGGGAAGAGGCCAATATACTTGAAACTAGCCACTTAGATGGATGGAATCTATTTTGCAGCCTATCATTCACAACACATCTCACTGGGACCTAGAGCATAAACAGACGCGTATGCTTTCCTTGGGTGTGAGAGGCAGAAAATTAGGGAAGTGTTGGAGGAATACTATTTTTAGGAAGCCTAAATAATGTTTGTTGAATGTCTGTAACATATCCGGAACCATGACTTTGACATTGAAGTCATAAAACCACCACCTCACTTCCTAGAGTATATAACTAGAAATGAGTTAATTCAAATATATGTATTTTATGCAATTAAATAAGCCCAAATTTTCTCCGTAAGTCAATGATTTGTTGCAAAATAAAGATTCCATGAAAAGGTCCACGTGCTCGGTATGATTACCATGCTTAAGGGCCTAGTCCACTAAGCCGATTCTCATGCGACATTGCACCGCAGAGGGCCCTTTTCCACTAAGTTCCGTGAGAATCGCATGAGAATCAGCTCAGTGGACTAGGGCCTTTATAAATTCTGCCTGTCTGAATAAGGTCGAGGTCCTAAAACATGAACTGAACTCCTGTAGGTATAATTATATTTTTTGTAAGTCTTAACATTTTCTTATATGCCATATCGTATATATGATAGGAGTAAAGAAAATTACTAGGACTAGGACTTAATAGCCTATTATCAATAATAATAATAGACTGAGACAAGTTAGACTAGACAGGACACACTGATATTCTGTATAGATAATTGAAGGTGTATATTTTGATGAGCAATGCTGTAGATTGGAAGTAGGTGGAAGAGGATAACACGTTAAGTAGGTTCCAAGTTGATCCCGATTGTACGTTATGTTATGGGAGCACTAGAATAGAAGTCAACGGCCAAGTCAGTGGTGAATCTAATGGATTGGAGGGGCCTTAGGAGGGGGGCGCCCCCAATCAGGCTTAAAATAATCATGAATTAGTCATCTTTATATGTGTGTGACAAAATTGTGATTTATAAAAAAAATTGTTATATTTTTTCAATTTGATTTTATACATTCTTTGTTAATTATTATGGGATCGTCTTTCTTAATGGATCGGTGCGATGTAACCATTAATATAAACCATAGAAACGGACTGTTTATTGCAAGACACCAATATTCCCTAGGCCTCCTCTCAGACCCCTCCATTGTTTTAGAAATTCCTGGATTTCCCACTGTGTATATGCAGTATTATAATAAGCTGTGCTAAGTAGGAACTTTTTCAAAACTGTTGCCATTATCACTTAATTTAGAATGTATTTGTATCTGAGGAATAAAAAGAAATAAACAAAGTAAGTAAATATTAAAAGGTGGAGTTACTCATTTCCCCAGAATGTTATTAGTGGTTAATGCTAGCCATGCAATGGCCCCAAATGTGTCATGTATTCTACATGTAAAATAAACATTACTGTTGCCAACTAGATTGTATAGTAATGAATAGATATTTGTCAGTGAAGTTGATATTGTTGTGGTGGGTGAATATTTCACTACGATCCCTTACAAGTTGCAATCCTATCCTCAATATGGGGCCTGCCTCTTGCACCTCTCTATTTTAATTTGGAAACAATTCGGAAAGCTAGGAACCCTATCATCCCTATCATAGAAAATACTAAATATATATTAAAGATATGCTATCGAAGATTTTATATAAATATTGAATAGGTAATTAAACTATACGAATGTAGATCATTGGTCTTTTGTTCCATTTTAATCATTTTCTAACTTAAGTCAACAAAGAATATTACAATTTACTCTGACCTGAAATGGGTTATACTTTGGTCGGGGGAAAGGAATTCAAACTAGAATCGCTTTTCGTCCATGATTCAACACTCCGACAGTTAAGACCAGGGAAGTACACAGTATACCTTCCCATTGCGATTAACAAAGTGTAAAACCTGTTATAATACAAAGATCCACTGTGCGATAAATCCTTTTCAATGAGCAGTATGACAATCTCACACCAAACATAACAGTATGTAGAACCACACTCTGTGCAACAATGTAAAAGGGTCAGGAGGTTTTTGTCAATGTTGGATTTTCACAAGGTGGTCTTTCATCGCATTATAGCAGCTTATATAATGAGGCCAATCCGATTCCTCTCTAGATCTGTCTATAGTAGTATGTCCCACTGTTTACAGTTATTCCAGGTCTAGAACGATCTACAGGTGTCTCCCTTTAATGAGAACAAAAGTGTTGAATCTTGAATGGATAAGCGATATATATCTCATGCCATTTTCTATGTTCGAATGTTATAAAGGTTTACTGATATTTATCCTGAAAACTGGGATATATTTTGGCATTACAGAATGTATTTTCTTGATTAAAAAAAGATTAGATCGATTGGGAAAGAATGAATAGACCCTATACTATCCAAAGATTAGTTGTAGTATATATTTGAACAAGAATTGTCAAGGTCATCTGAACTTTGTATATTTGATTATTGCCTAGATCCCATCAATAAACGAGGGTTTTATATTCCGGTTCTATGCTTCATGCAGTTATGGTAGTAAATGCAGGTCCCCTGCTTGTGTTATAATGGCATTGTGTATTCTGATGAGCTGAGCGTGTGGGAGGGAGGTTTACCTTAGGCCCCATGCGTGGATGCCATACTTAGTGGCATAACATGCCTGGTAGTGGATGGAGGAGGGCGAAATTTCCAGGTGGAGTTGGGGACTCGAATCATGTAAACGTAATATTCCGTATTTAAGTGGAATTTGGATTTGACCTGCCAATTACATTTGCTTTCTCCAATCTATACGAATAAAAATAATTACCTGTACGAAGTAAATATAATAATGATATAGAGAAGGAAACAAGGTGCTAGAATTGAATAAATATCCAATTTCTAGCTCTGTGTTCCATTTACTATATTATATGTCTGCCCTTAGTAAAAAGAGTATTGAAGAATACAGTACGCCTTTGTTTTGTATTTTGATTTTCTGTAAAGCATATAAAAGGTTAAAAGAACAACAAATTCGAATTTTTATTGTACGTGCACTTTATTGTACCCCTTTTATTGCATCCCTGATACAGCATGGGCGTACAATGAATCTAGATTTATTACCCTTGAACCAAGTTTAGTCTCCCAACCCCTATTGGAAGCTCTTCCTGAATCCTCCACTGCGTACCTGGATTACTCGCGCCTGGGTATTTAAATGTTATGGGTGTGGCTTTCTAAAACATGTACGATTGGGGATTACACACCCTAAATAGTCGTGACTTGCAAAGATTCAGGTTAGTAAAAATATTTACCTTCATCGCCTAACAAAGATCCTCAAGTTTCATCGGAACGCATATTATTTATCATAAACTAATCGAGGAGGTTCTGTTTTGTTGCACTAATTTCCGAAATGTTATGAAGAAGTATAAATTGTATATGAATGTATCTGGCTTTAAATGTTTGATGTTTGAAGATGTTATATATATATAGTAACAAGAAAAATCTAAATTTGATTTAATCAAGAGAGCGCCTGGTCGTACATATTTTGGTGCCTTTACCCACTTCTAATGATGTTGCCTACCTCCCCCCTTAATATGATTCTTTGTGCCAAGTTTAAAATCTTTGTCACCCAGTCAGCTGGAGTCTTGAGGTCTAGCCATACCTTTTGTATCAAATGATGCTTCCAGGCCTTCAAGGGACACTATCTCTGTTGGTTCATAACGCTCGTGGTCCTTGTGGATGTAACTGTTAAAGAACCATCGAGGTTTCAAGATGAAGCCCTTAATCAGAATGTCACTCTCCGGAAAAATTTCGAGACATGCTACTTGAACTTCAAGTGACAAACAGGAAAAACTACCCAAGATTGTAACTTCTGTGAAAGCCAAGTTTGCCGCGGTTTTCTCGATACCTGCATTCTTGTTTATGTAAATAAATGTCTGAAGAATATCTGTAACGTGAAGATGTAATGTTGCCTTCGAGAAACCTTTTCTCTTGTGTTGCACTGTTAGCAAGTGAAAATTGAATTCAGTGTCAGTCATATATAATTCGTTGGAAACATCAAGTGCCAGACATTACATTGAAAATGAAATAAAAGTCGAAACCTAAGAGGGTGCACCGTTGTTGTTCCGATGTTGTCATCATATATAATTGGTATTGCCTAAGTATAGACAATCTAGAATTGTTAGACATAATATTATTATAATTACGAAGAGTTCTTGTCGAATTCATAGTAGTAAAGAGATTATTATAACCCTGATTTAAATTTCTCAAATAGAATCAAAACATAACCTGACTTGAGCATCTTGCTACATGTCTATTTCAATAGAAGTAAAATCATTAGACTACCACCAAGTCCCTTAGCCTATCAGAATGGGCACATCAGGCCATCAGGTCCATGCATTCTGGGCTAAAGATTCCATTGTTTGAGGTAATGGCGACTCTCAATCAATACTGTAGATTTATCATTTTTAATAATTTCGTTTTTAAAGAATAAAGGTCAAACTTTCACAAGTCTAGCATCATCAGTGCGTACATGAACCGAAATTATACAAAGAAGCCTATGGGCATAGACACCAATCTGTGGTTTGCAAGAACATCTCTAATATTCGATATGGCCTTTCAAGAAATCGTCCTTCCATAATTAAGACATGTAATAAATGCCCCTACAAAAAATAACATCGTTCATTTTGTCCAATAATGAAAAGAACTGCATTGGCAAGATGATGCAAGTGAACTTACTCCATCTTTATCTATCTTATCTCTTTTCGAAAAAAACAATGCTCCAACCGCACCTGCTTCATTGGCCTCTCCCATATATATACGTTATGTACATTACAACTATGAACCAGCTTTACCGCCACCTGGGAATGGAAAAGTACACTACGCCGTCAACCCCACTTAGATTCTGGAGTAGGTTTAGTGCGAATCAATTAAGGTAAGTGAGTGAAATGCCTAAATGAGCCAGGCCTTACAAACTTCGATAATTGGAAATGTATCCCTTGGTCACACAAAATTAATATTAGAAGAAGTGTAACCTAAATGTTAGGGAGTCCATCTGTATGAATGGAACACAATATTTCTTGACAGGAAATACAAATTTGTTTTTATTTTCCCCGTTCGGATTTTCTGGGGGAATGTGAAACTTCCGAGGCGCTCAGTAATGTACCCTGCATGCTCGGTACGGCGCTCCGACCCATTTATATATTACCCTTCAAATGGATAAATGGGTGTCAGTAACCCCACGCCGCCATTACTGTGGGAACCTATACCCCTTGTACTTGTTTTATGATGTACTTGTGTCTTTTAGCTAATGGCTGTTAACTATACTCTCGCTGATATGACGATGCAGTGAATTTGGCAATAGGGAGGTTCGGCAAGCTATCTCAATCGCGTAACCGTGTAGGCTACGTATCGTTTTTGTTAATTAAAGCCGCATTTTTATGTATGAAAAATAAATTGTGAAACGAAACATTTTGCGTGATATTTAACGTTACGTTTTCCCCGCCATGTTTTGATGAACCTCTTTCTTCCTTTTAACGTATGTGTGTATATCAGAGATACAGATACGTTTACGTTTACGTATAGGTTAGGCTTGCTGAACCTCCCTATTGACCCCAGATGGATGTGGGTAGGCCTACTGGGGACCTTTTCAGGGCCGAGATGTTTTGCAAGAGGGTGCAAGAGGTTCCACCTGATGCAAGCTTAATTGGGTTGCATTTGGGTATTTGGCTATATAGCTCAATAATTGTTAATTGCGGACCGTTGCTCCAATGTTCTCTTTAGAATCGCATGATTTCCTACATTTGTTTCAAACATGGCAGCCAGTTCAATCCAGAATTACCCGTAAGTAAGTAAGTGCCTACAGCCCGGAGAGGATCCATAAGGTCCGATGAAAGGAGGGTAACCTTTGCCCTATAGCCACTCGACTGATATTGGCTTCATGTGGCAATGGTCAGGGATCAGCCTGTAGGGACGTCAGTCCAGCAATCGTGGATATGGGGGGAAGATGTAAAGCCAGACTTGAAGGTAAATGGGTTTAAAATTACAGAATTCTGACTTCGTGAATATTGTTTAGCTCGTTGGATCCAAGAAGACATACAGTTGATAAAGAAGAAGATTAAAGAGTAAATCGAGTTGGAGGGGATCAAGCTGGAGAAACTAACTAAAACGCTGGCAGGTTTCAAGTGATATTCTGTTCGGATAGATCTCATCATCACTCTGTTCGAATACCCTATTCAGACAGGGGAGAAAATACAAAGAAAGCATTCTCCCACTGAAGACATGTACCATATATATATTTAAATTATTTCAAAACTGATTAAGTTTCACAACTCTTCAAAAGTAAAATGTGGTTTGTGCATCATCTTTGGAAACACGTGGATCAGCAGAACGTTCCGAAGTCAAATGTGTTTTCGTCAGCACCGGGTAGGTCTATATTCTGTGGGGCAGAGAGAGGAGAGGTCACTTGTCCCCACAGTGTCCTTCTGTGACATCCGCCCTTGGCAGTATAAAAGGTTCGCTTCCACTCCCTGACACTGGCCTGCATTTTGATACTGCATGGAAGGAAACATAGGCCTTAATGATTAAACATCCGTCTTCGAGTGACCAACTAGAATAAATGGACTTCCATTTTATTCTCGTTGGATTGACTGCTTTGATTCTCAGTGACCCAGTTCTATTACTTCTAATACTAGTTCAATGCCAGAATGAGGGTGAATTTAATTCCTGCGTTCTTCGAATCTTATCTATAGGTCCCAGGGTAACTATAATTGGAAGAATGTTCGTTTTAATCAGAACGTAAAAGGAATGTTATAGCTGAAACATGGCCATATAATAAGGTTTTTGGATGGGGATTATTGACACACTTCTAATAGAAAAACTCCCCCTGTTATCAATGCCATTCAACCAAATATTTGTCGCTCCGACATAATTCCCCTCACTAATAATACATATGGACCTTTATAACCTGACCCTCATGTCTCCTTCCTTTCCTCAGACCACCACACCAGTCTCATCTACTGGTGTTGAAGATACATTCTCAGCCATATGCACATGTAAATTAGTACGCATGAGGTGCGTTGTAAGTTGCTATTGTGTACGGTATTGAGAACTAGGCTACCAATGGAAAACAAAGCACTGCATGAAAATAGGCCTGACCCTTTTCTTAAATTGTGATCAATCAAGTCCCGCAGGGTATTATGCGGTGACTGTGATATGTGATCACTGCATGAGGGTTCATTTGGCGGTCTTATTCAGTCCTTTCTATGCATGGCTGTCGTGTTAATATTTGTGGGTGCGTCTATCAGTCTTTTTTATTCCTTCAGCACTTTGGGTCTATGTGTAGACTGAAAAGTCCATTACATGTACGGTGAGAATGGGGAAAAGGTGATTCGTTTTGCTGCTTTTAGATCATTTATTATAATAATAATTTTAATTAAAACCAACCTCCTTGATAAAGGGCCGTTGAAGCCTGAAACGTCGGATCCCCAATAAAACAAACCTACAACGAATACCCCCCTTCTATCCTCATTATTTGGGTTTTTTCACTCCATCTTGATTCTAATTGAAACTATATAATTCTACTTAATAGTGTGTTCTTTATTTGAGAGTAACCAAACCTAAAGATGTTTGTATGTCACGTGAGTTGTCGAACTTCATCACTCCTGTTAATACTAATTATAGGCAAGCCATTTTTTTTACTTTTTATACAAGCAAGCCAAATTTATAGCCCTATAATACAATGCACATGAGAGAGTGGTGAGATCTGCTTCTCTCATTTCTACCTCCCTGCCATATACAACTCCAACACGTAACTTGTGCCTATATATTTATTTACTTTACAGAGATAAGATGGCTGCATATTATACCGACTCATAATGATGAGACAAGCTAATCTACACATCGATCGCAATATACACACTATATAAATGGGTAAGAGTCTGCTCCCCTGAGATGATGAACAAATCCTAAAGCACAACTACATTCTATAATACAGACCACACAAAATAACTTACAATTCTCTTTTTGATCATTACAATCAAACATCATACCGTTTAAAAATAGACATTATCAAACACTTTCTAAAAATACAAATATGCAGTATAAAAATAGTACTAAATGTTCGTGAACCGATACTTCATTGACTAAGATAATATATAAAATCATGTTATATATATATGCACGATATATGTACATTTTTACAATAACGGAGGTAATTTCATGTAAAATACTCTGTTTTGGTTTTTGAGCAATGCACAATGTCAACATATTTTCACATTCTAGGATTTCAGATCAGGGGAAAGGAGCATAAAAACATCGGTCTGTCGGCGGATTTTACCTCTCCTTACGCAAAATCATTTATTTCGTACAATATCAACTATTATAAACAAAGAAAATAACCACTGAGTGAGTGTAATGGAATGTGCAATATGTGGCAGCGACATGCAGAATATAAATCATTCATGAGAAAACATAATAAGACAATCCTATAAAAAAAAATCTACAGGGATGTGTACAGCAAAATAAAAAAAAACGAAGAGGTACAAATGATAATAAATGTGCATGGGACAGTAAAATCTGCTGCGAGTCAGTTAGAACAATATCCAGTCGATTGGAAATTTTCAAACAACGAATGTCCCCAATTTCTAATCACGTTCAAAATCACGTTCCCGACGTGATCTTGCGTGATTGATAAATATACTTTTGCAAACATCGGATATTTAAACTGATCGACCACAATCTTTTGACAAAAGTATTATTCCCAAATGTTCATTTTGGCAAAAGAAACAGTTCATTTAACATGGAATTGTGTTAATTTTCGGGAAATAATTCTGAGACATACTTCATTTTGGTATATATTGATACACAACATTTATGGCAATAAGTATAATAAAAGGATTGAAAATAAAAAGGGGCTTTCATTATAATAGTGTTACTTTTGGTCTGTGGCTAATTTATTGTAATATGTGAAATTAAATACTCATGCAAAGATTTATAAACAAAGGTAAACATCGCGGGATAACTAAGCTAAAGACAATTCTGTCATAAATTATTATTAAATTAAATATCTATAGTCAATGTGATCTGGAATACATAAACTGTATGATAACCATAATGTATAATAGTGATAAAAATGTATAATAAAAATCCCTGATATTATTTACAAAAATAATTACATTCGCAACAGACATAATGACACGAAGTGAAAAACCCGTATGAAATGTGTATATATAATATATAAAACATATATAATATATATATTATTTGCATTATATATAATTTATATAATATAAATAATATATATATGTGTCGGGCCACTGATATTCCCAATAAAAGTTTCTTCACACTTATTATTTTTCAAAATGCCTTTAAGATTATGCTAATATATTTAACCACCTGAAATGTATTACCACACTTGGCCTAGGAAATCTGCATTGAACTGTTTTTTGCTTTGAGTATGTATTAATGGTATATTCGATATATAAATCATACTGCAATAATGTATAAATAATGCACTACACGTTGACTGCACGTTAGCCAAAAGGGATAGAAATGATTTTCAGATTTCTTGTAATAATATAGGCATTTATTATCTCATTGTTTATCAGAGTGACCAAATAATCCTGAAATGATATCAAAAGATGTGATAAATGACACAACTGTGTTGCGCTTCTCATTGCTCATATTCCAATGGCCGGACACATACATTATATATACTTATGTGTTAATGAATGGCAAGTACATCACCCTATGAGAGATTTTAAAAAGGTAGAGTTGTCGCCTCGGCTGGGTAGATGACATAGATGTTGCCTTGACCAGGAGAAGAACTTTCCGGTACCTTTTGTAATGTTGGTGCGAGTTTCGAGGAAATTGTACCCACAGAACTGGCGGGAGAGCTCTCCGATTTCCTACGTGCACAGGGACAGCAGTCTCTCCAGTTTTCACGAAACGTTGGTTCGCGGAATAAAAAGATTACAAAAATGTAAACACCAAAAAGTCCATTGGTGACACTGAAGATTAGTTCTAAGACGTAGGTGTGGTAATATTCCCATGAGAAGTAACAGGTTATCCAGGAAACTCCTACAAGAAAGAAGAAGGAAACCTGAATATAACACATTGTTCTCGTCTAGGAAAATAATCAGGTGTAGAGAAAGTGCAACTACTCAATCTGGGATGGGATGCGTGAGCTGTAAGCGGTGAACCAACTAGATAGAATAAAGAATGAAAAGAACGACGTGAACGCAATGCGAATTTGGGCGATGTAGTTTCCAATGCTGGAGATGATATTAAACAAGCATCTTAAACACTTGTCGACCATCAGCATGTTGATCCTGGACTAGCATTAAGATGGGTCTTGGTACTTCAATAATTCAATATTGGTATTAGCATTATGTCGACCAGAGGGCCAATACCCGACCTTATTAACTATTAGAGATTATGTACATAAATATGTAAATATCTTGAAAGATTCATATAATTCGGTATTGATCGGTACTTTTAATATTATCAATGGGATTCGGTAATCATCCCATTAGAATTTCACAAGACTGCCATAATCATTTTCATGGCAGTTCACTCATTTAACCACATGAACGGAAACATCATCTACTGCACTCAATCTGGCTGATATCGCTATGAGCGATATCGGCTCATTGTGGCGGGAATAAGACACAGTCATTCAGCACTGACGTACGTGACGTATCCATCTGACGTTCACCTTCCTCGTCTGAACTTTCACCGTCCGCCATTAACAGACTCTGAAATTTTCTTCCCACCCACCACCCTAAAACAAGACCCTAGTATTCTCTGAATACTTCGTGGGAATATATAAGTGCTTCTTAACCTAAATCTTACGGACACTGACTCTCATCGATTCAAGCAAATCGTTACCTGAACTGACACTTCTACAACAGAATACCATATAACATATGTTTCCCAAATGATTAATAAAATCATTAAATTAATTACTGTGTTGTTTCTCGTTCCATAATGTGTTTGACATTCCTCGATATCCTCTGGCCTACGGTCCCCCCTCGCCCAAAACATGAACCAATCTAATACCATGCTGGATTACATTAATTACTGATGTCCTTGATCCTTGTTAGTCTTTGCTGTTGTAACGTTTTTATTTATCTTTACGGCTCGATGTTTCCATCATTTTCCGTTTGTATCCGTATCATACCTTACAGATTCAACACAAATGATAACAATAATGATAATAATCATACAGTACTTAATTATTATATAATTTAGACATCTGCGCATTTGATTTCTCTTATTCAATGTCTTTTATAACAAATTCAATATGTTAATTTTGTTAGTATTGGTAAATCCCTCACTTTGCTGCTAGGATCTACATTTTGTATTGCTTCTTCCCCAAAATGTTTTGCTGTGACTATCATTTTAATCATGATCAAATTCTAAGTTGCCGCAGGTCTACCTACCTAGAAGCACTGTAGTAAGAATATTTGTTATGAAGTGTCCAGGAGACAGTGGAGAAGTGACGTCACAAGTTTTGAGTGAGAACTTGGTGTGGCAAGACATGATTTGGCATAGGACTGTTGCGGATAATGTAACTCCTGCCAGTAGTATGAGTCCATAGGGTAGGACGAACCCAAGATGCAGGGATATGCCATTCAACCAACAACTGAAAATAAAAGGTTTGTATGTAATAGGTTTATTTCAAATTTTATCTACCAGTACATTTCTACATTTCTGGAAATTTGATCTTAATTCAACCTTCCGTGAGAAACCCAGGTCTTCCAGATAATTCTGGTAATCTAAATATACTCTTTCTTCAATCGTTAGTTGATATGATTCTGTTTGCAATGGATTTCAGATTAATTATATCGCATTATAGGTATATAGAACATACCGCAAATAAAACGTAAAAAACGCAGTTAACATCTATTTCAAAACCATTATAATACATGATTTAGTCACAATGTTTACATGAACTGTTTAATGCTCATAAACACCTCATGTACATGCGTTTGTCTATGTATAATCTCATTGTAGTGAACTATTCGGTACTTATTATTTTACTGTTTTGAAATGCAAGGATGAATCAACATAGGAAGAGGCCAATTATTGGCAGATATTCATGCATATACTCACAAATCACTGTTAGTTTGATATAATGTGTAATCAGCCCCACATATTATGCCGACAATGATAGCTGGAATTCCTGGAACGAATAAAAGTATTTTTTAAATATTTTATTCACTGAAAATAAAAGGTTTGTATGTAATAGGTTTATTTCCAATTTTATCTACCAGTACATTTCTACATTTCTACATTTTGTATTGCTGTATTGTTTGGAATCCAATTTAACTTAGTATCAACAGCACTTTTTCACCTATTATGCCACTAAGGATTTTCACAGACGTAATCAATGAATGAAAATAAAAAGATTTTCTGAATGTTCTAGATAATTATAAGGACAGCACTTAATTATTGAACGATTGCTTTGGGTGGCATATCTTAAACAATTCTTTGAATAGACGATGTGCTTCTGAATTATTATTCAAAGCTTACTGTAAACGTATAAATCAATGTTCGCACAGTATTTATTTCCGTTATTTTATCGCACTAACCTTTGTGCATAATTATAAATCCTGCTCGAAAGGTATAATCATTGCATAAAGAAGGTCTAAGGCTTCCTTACTGCGCGAATTTAAATCTGCGCGAAAAAGTGTCAAAGTACTTAGTGCGCCGAAATTTACCTGCGCGGAAATAAATGTATACGTTGACAGTAGTTAATAGTGCATCTGGACCTACCCCAGGCTAGAATGGAAGCCTTCAGGATGATATGCTTTTTACCCCCTGCAGCAGCTGCTCCATGGAGAGCCAGGAGGAAGCCCAGGATGGCCTCAGTTAGCACCCAGGTGAAGGCAACCAGCAGGAGGTAGTGGAGCAGGGCTGCTGTGCCTACACATAGGGCTCCCGAGGTGGTGCTGGAGGAGGTACTGGAGGGGAGGCGGTCTATGCCTACCCACATGACTATATCAGCTAGCAGGACTGACAGAGCTATGTGGAACAAGATCTTCTGTCCTCGGTTTCTCCGCAGCTTCCTGAAATATATGTTTGTGTAATGATAGTAAAATACATGGGAATTAGAAATATCGTTATTGTGACAAATATAAAACAAATGACATTCGGGATTTATGAGGTCCTCAAAAACCGATGTACATTGTAAAAGAACTAAACCTTTTGACTCTCAATTAGAATGATATACTATATAGGGATATAAAGAACCAATAAGGCTTTCTTAAACACCATTTTTACTACTGTAAGTATACCCTGGGATTCTCCAATGATAAAACATTAACTGTCATCTCTCATTTATGAAGTCCTCGTTGAGCCCGCATCTTGATTCAATTGGAGATTAACCCTTAAATTTCAGTGCTGAGGCCTTCCATCATGACTGCTACAAAGTCCTCTCTCCCTATACTACTAGCATGTAAGCAGGCGGAGTATGCCAGTCACCGAGTCACACTTGTATATACTACTAACAAACGCCATCCGTGCCCAGGGGCCATAACCTGGATGTGTGAGTAACTGCAGTTCAGTACAGACACATGACTTTATTGCTATACTGCATGTGCCCAGTCCTTACAAATATGGACGTTAGGCCTACTTTAAAGCTGCATTCTCAGCTATTACAACAAATAAAATCTTACTCATATTTTGACTTATAGGACTGTATTCATCAATATTCTGCTGTTGTTATGTGTTTATCCAAAGAATTTAAATCGAATCCACCGAGAGAAAACTGCCGCCGGTTAGCGATAATAAGTGTAACCATCCCAGGAAAGGATTCCGGCGGGTCCACCAAATACAAATAAGGGCGTTTTAGAAGCCCACGAGCATAAACAACTGCACAAAATCCTCTTAACTTTTGGTCAAATGAATGTTAGATGTATAGAAAAAGAATGGAACAAAAAGTAGAAAATCTTTAGTTTTTGACTGACATTAACAGGGATTGCCGTTTTAAGTTTAAAATATATTTATTCAATTACGAATTTTAAGTATCTACCTTGAATGGCCCAGGGGTTATAACCACATTAGGCAGAGACTAAAATGATTAATAACCCCCATTTCTGCCATGCTGGTGCACTTATGGTGCCACGTTACTGCACTGGCAGGCCAGAAATGTCGGTCATCAATCCTTACATAATTATAATCTTACTGTTCGCCGATATTACTGATCAAATCAAGGCTGTACGACAGCCACAACCCACAATGTCAATAATGTCTATTATGTTTTATTATTTAGGGGTATTACGTTTCCTACATGAATCAAACGTATGAAATGCATGTAATGAATTATTATATTTCTTTTTTATATTTTTTTGTAGGTACGTTTTGTAGGTACATGGTAGCAGTTTTGAAGGGAGTAGAGGTTGTTTTTAGTTTCGTCGCATATATGAATTATTATATCTAGGTTTTAATAATTTTAATCACTTTTTAAAGAAAGAAATCTTACTTCGGCCAATCTAGTTATACTTTAACTTTAACTTTAATTAATTTAAATTTAAAATTTTAAAATTTAAATTTACTTGGGCATATTACGTAAGCCATTAACCATTTATTTTCATTCAAAGGGAAATTCTTAATACATCCAATTGATATTACAGTAAGGTAGAGAACTATTCTAAAAAAATAAATACATATTAACTTGTTACAACATGAACCCAGGGAAGATATATTTCCATTTGGCTGAATTGTAAACCTATTTCTCTTCCAGTCATGAGTTAACCTTCATTAAGATATTGCTCCAAGATAAGATATTGTGGTGGCGCTACTCGTTGGTACCTACAGCTACAGGAGTAAATGCAAATAGTGCAGTATTTACCTGAATATAATGAAGGCGATGACGGTGAGTCCAAGGCCGGCAGTAGACACACAAAGCCCGACCAGTAACACTAGACTTATTGTAATGTCACCTTGTCCTTGGGGTGGCAATGTGTGGGCAGGCTTCTGAGAGGAGAAGAGTTAACACTATCAATCTCGCCCTCGTGCTTCTATCTCATTGGGATACATCAATTATATAATAAATAATATTCGTATTATTCCTACCGAGCGGATTATGACTTATGGGGGAGAACGTAGGCAGTAAAATTCAGAGGTTGTGATTAGTTAAACCTAAAAAAATCGTTTCTTTTAAGTACTTATTTTCTAATATTTATAACCGTATCAAGAGAGATCCGATCCCACTTCGGATATGATATATATCATTGCAAATATTTCCATAAGCCTGGCTCTCTCAGTGAACCAATCTAACATTAATTCAAATATTAAATTTGGTTTTACCAAAAAAAAAAGGGTGGCAGCTTGCAAGTTATACACCGAAATTTGAAAAGTGAATGCGGAGAAATTGCGGGGAATGTTAATGGGCGACGTAAAGGGAGTTTTCAGTATGGCAACAGAGGACTTGCATGTATCATCGCGCATATCTATTACAGTGCATCCTGGGATGGATTTCGTTGAAATCTGACATACAAATATTTAGCAACATTTTGGACACATGGATATTGACATTAGAGCACTGATAAATGGTCCACGCAGGACATGACATGTTTTCTATAGATTTTACACTGTACCATTAGTCCCATAATTCCATGCGAATTCACAAGATTCAAAATGGCGACTATGCAAGTCCCCTATTAGAAGATTAAAATCAATTTCTGATTAGAAAAATGAATACGTACTAAGAGCAAGGAAAATGTGGTCAGATGGTTGCACGAGCAGACGACCGTGTTACCCTGTGTGCGGTTGACATGGCAACCAGTTTTTGACCAATCACCACCTCCGCTGTGTGCGGAGTAATTCCAAAACACACACTGAACATCTGATGGGACTATTTCCTGTTAAACAATGAGAGGAAATTGCCATTAACTGAAAGAAAATATCGACAAATATCCGATAGACCTTATTTGTATATCATTTATATCAGAGGGTCAATGGACTTAGGAAAAGCAGGCGATCTGATTTTGTTTGACCTTCCAAATCTGTCTATTCCAACTAAGTCAGTAAGAGTAAATACTTTCGTTTACCATCATTCAAATATCTTTCAAATGTCTTATTGAAAAAGGGTAAAATTATGCAAAAGTGGTTTTGGAATCACATCTTCAAACATGTGTAATGATGCATGATGCAATTCCTATCTACAGTAATTGCCATTCATTGATTGCATGCGTTCGTCCAATTAAATTGCTTTCCAAATCCATTTTGGCATAGAGGCAATGAATATTGGTAATTGACAAACCTCGTGTAATGTAAATATAGTGAGAACAGGTTCCTCCAGCTCTACATAGTGGTTGCCTCTCACACTGGCGGCCACAGCTGTACCACAACTCTTGTGTTTGATGTAGGCAGAGTCGGGGTTCAAGGGTTCAAAAAAGTCCGTCTTTCTATACAGCGTGAATACCACCCTACCCCTTTGTCTTGCATTGCTTCCAGAGGAGCTGAGGTCTAAAAGAAGACACATAATTAGAGATATATCTTTGTTATTGTTTCATTGACTTTTATCAAGGATTAACAAATGAGATGATCTTTGCTGTTCAATAATCATACATAGATAGATTCTGCTCTTCATCTCGGTCCTGGCAAACCCATATTCCCTTTTCTGACTTTGAGATAAACCAAAAGCCAATTTAAACCAATTGAAGTCTAAGGAAAAACAATTTGAAATCTCAATCAGAATGATTACCAAACCATATGATGCAACATATTGTTTAGATTACAACATGAATACCGCCAATGCATTTCAATTCTCATTTCAGCCTTTAAATATAAGGTACACAGGGTCATCAAATATACAGATATACCTCCATATACAGAAACCTCATACCCAAATGTTGACCCTGACTAAATGATAACTCACCTTTCTGATGTCCAATTCGGTCAGTTAATTGCCTGGGCAGTGCTATACCAAGCACTATATCTGCAGGGGCCATATCGTGGCCCGAATCAAACCATCTGACCCCATTCTGCACGAAGGAGCCCGAGTCTCCAGCATAGCCGAATCCCTGCACGACCACAGCTGACTGGTTGTCCACGTCGTGTATAGACATGATCAGGTTACTGTCCACAAACGTAGAGCTGGTCTCCTCAGGTAGACTGGCTCTCTTACCTATCTGCTCCAACCATAGCATGAGCCTGGTGTGATATATATGCCAACAATATTAGATCTTAACGCAGTATAGAGAAACATGCATTTACAAATATTAAAATGTAATAGTTCAATAGCGTTCATAAAAAAGGAATTGACGTTCTATTAACAACAGCTTTCCAAGGTTGCCTTTGCTAAAGCGTAACTTGAAATTCCACCTACTGGTAATTAAAATATATTGATTGATTCAAGATATACGCACCTACTACAGGATGGATCCAGTGTATTGGCCTCGTATATAATCGTTTGGTTTAAGGTAGAGAGATCACTAGAGATCTTGATGAGCGCCCGGAGAGACTATGGGAGTAAAAGAAGTGATAAGGTTATACCCTAACGTAATAAAAGCAAAGGGCCTATGATGGAATGATCCCCAACAGTTCTGAATTTCCGGAAGATTCCTTCTTTTGTTCTATTTCATTTTGAACTTAAAACTATTAGTGTTTTCCTTAAAATGCCTTTGATAAAGCGCCGAATTTAAGAATAAGAATAAGAGATTCCTATGGTTTGTTTTCCTCCAGGCATTTTCCCCAGGCATGTAGGACACTATTATAGGACGCTATTATATGCTTACCTCAGCTTTCACATCCCTCGTCATGGCCAGATTCTCCAGTATGTAAGCGATATAGACGACATCAGTTGAGATTAATGCATGGATGTCGCTCACCAGCGATGTTAATTGTCCCACTATACTGTCTGCATTACCGGGCGTCACCTTCATCTGGAAATATGCCATTGATAGTAAGGTATTATTTTTTTAAAGCGAAACCAATTATAATTGCCTAACTTGAGTCATTGTATTGTCTATGATGTCTTCGAATGTTGTTTCGTAAACATGAAAATTACAGGGACATGGAAGGGAAATGTTACCTCATAAAACATAACCAATACATGCACACTTTTTATAATTATAAATCTAATCCCAAATGTATGTGTCGTAGTTCAGTATTTAGCATAGCTTTGTGACGTTTCATGACGTTATGAGTTTCAAGGATGATCTCAGGCGTTGCCTCTTAAAGATTATGAACAAAATATACATCAAATATCCATCTAAGTGTCTACAACTTATCTTAATCAACAGATAGTATAGATTTTGTCATATATGTCACAGCTAGTACTTTTCATCCATTGTTACATTGTAATTACCCATTTTATTACAATTTACAGCTACTGTTAGCTTTAAGTCTTTTATCTTTTCCTTATTTGTAACAAATCAGTTTATTGTAACGGACCAATGCAAGACTATGAAAGGAGACATTCATAGGTAGACCTGGCTATAAAGTCAGAACTGACCAACCACAGTGTGCCAACATCGATTGCAATAAAGAATTTTTGAATTGAATTGAATTGAATATACTTTCTCAAACAGACTAAAAACTCCTCGTATATGCCCGCTGCTTTATTTAATCCATTATATATTTTCTGGCCGCGTCATATATACTAATGCAAACTAAATCCCATTATAATGCTCTAAACTAGAAAATTACAACGAGCCTCTAATACCATCACGTCCCAGGTGACCCATGGTTAGGATGGGAATAGGATTTTCTTGTTGTTTTAATTTATTTTAAATCATGGACGAAAATAAAATCAGAATCTTCATCAACATGCCTCTGACAATGCACGGAGCTGGAGTGTGACGGGTGAGGTGAGCTCAGAACATGTTGATATGTAGGTTGGCTCTCCAAAGTAGGCTCCAGAGTAGAAATCCCCCAAGCACTGCCGAGTTCCTAGTGGTTTGCTACCTACACATGAAATCAGAAAATGCTTTTAGACAATTTTAAAATCAATAAATTACAATGTGATATATAGTTAATAAACATCGTGCAGGATTGTGTGGCATTGACACTTTTGGAGCAGCGTTAGTGAGATTGGCTTTAAATAGATTGTCATTACCCTTACTTTGATTCTGTTTAGATCATGTCGTTTCAAATCTAATCAACATTTATATGGTAAATATTGATGTTTAGGTGACTTAGTAAAGTCTATTATTGAGTAATATCCAAATTTGGGATGGGAATAGAGACGTAATGGGCTCTCTTCGTGTTGGAGAGTTCTACCCCAACTGCGCTTGAAGTGAACAAGTAGAAATAAATAAAGATACTTCTGAGAATAATTACCTTCTAGATCGAGGCATTTATGTTTGCTGTGACCAGTTTCACCAATGGGAGTACTCGGCCATACAATTCTCCGTCCTTCCCACGTGGTCACCTGTTCAGCGCATGCGCCTTAAAAATGGAATAAAAACAGTTGTTTAAGAATCAATCTAAACTTTCTAGAAGTATTTACCCACTCTGTGATTATCTATTATCTACTTGTGGGTCATTAAAGACGAGTAAACCTACCTCTACCTTTGAATAACATCTAATTTGGTCTTTATGGTTATTTTTACCGCTTGAATATTGCATATGCAAACCGATGGAAATTATCAGCCTATTTTCATAGAGAGACACTAAGTGTACCAACTGGTTCCACGGAGTATGATATCCTCTGGTCCTATATTCAGCGCTGAGTATTGCCTGTTCCAGCTGGTAGAGTTGTCAATCAATCTCTTGTCTATCTCCCTCTCCAACCCCTCCATGAACTTGGCCTCTAAGAAGTGCCCAGATTTCTGATTGATGTCGACACCCAGAATCTGAAGCATGTGCGTGACATCCGATGTCGGCAGCTCATAAAAGACAGTGAAGTCTATCACCAGGCTACCATGCCTGTAAATAGGATGAAAAAGAAAGATGCATAAATCAATTGCTCCAACTAAGCATGTTAAACATGCATTTTCAGTTATTATGACAAATGTACTCATTGTTAGACCCATAATAAGTAAAACCACCGCAGGAAAGGATTTCGAGTCAAATGACTTTTGGATGGGTTGGAAAGGAACGGAACAAAAAGTAGAAAATGTTTGGTTTCTGACCGATGTATGCGCAGCTTTAACCAATGACCCCTTAGAAATGATAATGCACATACTAGATATACTAAGATGATTATTACATGGAAGTATTTATTACATTTGTTGTCATATTCTCAATATCAGAAGTAGGAGGGATGTATTCCAGGAGTACTATTAGGCCCGATACTCGATGATATATTACATGGCCACTGTACAATTTAGTGATTAACCCTGACCTAATCGATTGAATTTTCATAATATATCAGAATATGGATTTCTCGCCTAAATCAAATGCAACAATTCACAAGGCCAAGGCAATTCCGGGTATATACCCTGTTTCTAATTACACTAATATACCAGTATTATTCGAATTTATTACTATATCTTAGCAATACTAAACCACTGCCTAATCAGACAATCCTACTTCCGAACATTGTGGAACATGTTAGGAGACCGCATTGTAGGCGAAATGTATAAATGATACAAGTCCCCAAAAATGTAGGGTCATCAGGAAAAACTGCTTGCAGAGGATGTTTCACTCTGTTTTGATATGATATGTGTATGTATGACATTGTAACACTGATAGCACATGTATGAAAAGTATTGAAATAAAAGTCTTATAATAATAATAATGATAAAAGAAATGGCACTATGCGTATTTAATTCCTATCTAAAAATATCGGCTGCGTAATAATTTAAGAATTATAAAAGCACTCACCTGTATGACTTGATGATGACTTGGTGGTGAAAGTCTACAGATTCGCAGGCAAAAGAGGTGAGGGAGTGGATCATGTGTTGGTAATACTCGAGGCCGATTCTGTTGTTAGGACTAAATAACAAGGTAGCTCTACTGTGTACTGTGGCGTTATATACATGGTTGGGTAATCTGATGGTGCCCTGGAAGGTCTGAACGTCTGAAATGAGATTATTATTTGATTATAGCATTCATATCATAACTAGAAAAGGGAGATAATAATTCAAAACCGGCCATGTACATGCCATGTACGTCCTGTCGGAAACGCAATAGATTCATGAAGTGTATGAGACACGTCGTTGAACGACAAAATGCGTTTTTTTTAACAATTGTATTTGTAATTAATGACTTGGCCTGTGAATGAAATAAAAAAAGATAATGAAAAAAAAGTGGAACAACAAATAAATATTAAAGTTTTGAATATGTTAGTGTGCATATGTTTTGTGTCCTATTTCATATCATTAATGTATGCTTGTTTGTTTGGGTACCGGTATCGGGGATCAATCTGATTTGCTTTAAGGCTTTGTTCATCGAAGTAAAGGAAATACTGTGAACGGCAATGATAATTTAGGTGTAGACAATATTCCGGACATCGCCGGAGTACAGATGCCATTGCTATGACCCCTTTTCCATATACTACTATGCCGATGAAAAGCCACTGAAGGCCCTGTAGGCGGAAACGGATGCATTTATTCATTTCTTTGACGCCCAGTCTTCCACCAAAGAACCAGGAAGTTAACAAATTAGAATAATTGGGACTAAAAGCTGTGCTTTATGATGTCCTAATCTAGCAACTCGCTTTGAAATATCAAAGGGGTAAACAGCAATGTGGCGAAAAGCGATTTACAGGTTTGGAAAACGCGTCGAATTTAAGAGGCCAAGGCGATGTGCCCTATATATATGTATTTTATTACAGAATTTATCGAAATGAATAATTTATTATCATCGCGATCAACTGGGATGAAATAGAAGTAAGATTGTTGAACCTTGAAATAAAGCAATCCCTCAGGTTATCTCCATGTATGTCATGTTATTACCTTCAAACTTGACGGTTGCTGATTTAGACCTGACCCTGCTGCTGCCCCGTGAATCCCACACCTCGCAGTGGTACTCCCCCTGCAGGCCGTGGATGGAACCTCCATGCGCCCCAATATCGCTCAATTTCTCCATGGTTACGTCAAGATAAAACCCTGCTGGAGGAACACCGTTGTCATAGTAACGGCCGTCCTTGACCCAGACGACAGGGAGATCCGGATGGTAATTGATTGCCTCGCAGGACAGGGAAATAGTTCCCCCGTGACCGCTCGTGTCACCAGGGTCGAGTGGCGTTCCGGCTGATCCCACTACGTCATCATCTTTGGGGTAACCGAGGTGAAGGTTAACGTCCTTGGGATGGACCAGAATCTTCACTCCGTTACCATCTGAAATAAAGAAGAATTATCGATCTTATATTTGAGTTATACAAGCTTATAGGCCTTTTTTGTACGAGAGCTTTAGAATAGTGGTCTCCACACCTGAACCTAAAATGGTCGACAACCCAACCCGGATGTACTCAAAATACATTGCAGATGGGAACTGGTATAAAGGCATTTGTTTAAGAATCAATCTAACTTCTAAAAGTATTTACTCACTCCGTGGTTTTCTATTATCTTTGCGAATTTTATAGGTGCAGGGAACGTAGAAATCTGGCCAAAAGACCCCTTCCATTCAAACAACGAGACTATAGAGAGAGTCTCATTGATTTAAAGGATCGGTGAATAGTATATTGATATGATAACATGTCCATATGATTCTGTTGGGAAAGAAGAACATAGCGGCTACTATAATTTCTTTTAAACATTTTACCGACAGAATCCATTGATAAGCACTGGTGCGCTTGTTTTCACTTATGGGAATATCTATATGCTATTAATTCTATATTGGTAGGGTTACCTTGGTTCTGAACCCCGATCTCACACACATATGGGAGGTAGGCCACACAATCGCCAACAAGCCACTCGTTCCCCCAAGGCCTGTCTGCCCACAGCTGCCCACACCCAGTCTCCGGTAGGTAGGGGTACACGCTGCCAAACGAGTTGTTCCAGGTGGACACTTTAGTCACACGCCCGTCCTCCCAGTTGAGTAAGGACGCCTTCTTCTGGAACCCTATCCATGTACGCCGCACTAGCGAGGAGCCTGATTGAATATAGATTTTACCATTTTATTTTTATTATCATTATTATTATTGGCTCTTAAAATGCACTGAAAACTTGGTGAACATTATTATTATTATTTGTTCAAGTATGTTTAAATAATACTGTTCTCACTTAGGTATGTTTAAACGATTACATATGGGCCTGGATGAAATTAATATAGACATTAAACGGTACCTGTAATACGCTAAAACCACCCTCATACACTTCATTAATAAACTAACTCATAAGAATTAGGGAATAAAAAACCTATATGACTGAAAGGAGGGACATCGAGGAGGGCTATATCAATGGGACACTTTATTGGATACATTTGTTATTTTTTAAATCGTTGTTTCTAAAGATAGCTGGTCTACTTAAGAAAGTCCTTCACGTGTGAAAGGACATATCTGATTCTAGACCTTAGAAAGTTGAGGTAGGTTGCCAAACGGTACTCACGGTCTATAGGGTTATCCGGTAGCCACTGGTTGCACCTGTTGCCTTGACAACAGTAGATGCACCTGGGCGAGACGCTGAGTGGCGTGCAGTCCTGGCGCGCCCCCTGGCAATCTACAGCTCTACTACAGTGCTTGGTGATCTTGATCCTGCTGTGTCGTGACTCCTGCCACACTTGTGTCAGGCAAACGGGCGATTTCTATACATTAATGGAATTAGATGCTAATTATTTCCATTGAAATATTGAGATATTGATTATTTCCATTGGGATATTAATTATTACCATTGAAACATTGAGATATTAATTGAAATTGTGATTGTATACGCTGGAAATAGAAAAAAACATGAAACACCCCATTTTTCACTATAGGAAGAAGTTTGAAAAAAGATGCCTCCATGCAGAGAACCATTCCTTTTGCCGATAGTCTTGAGCACCAACATGTGCACACCCCATAGTTAATGAGCTAATGTTTCTCATACATTTTCATTCAAGTACATGATCTATAAAGTAGGTCCAGGGGCATGTTGCATACGAAATCCTTACTTAATGTTCCTCGCTAAGCTATTTTCCTTGCTTAGGTCGGAAATTCCTTTTAAAAATTAGCATTGTTTGAATAGCAAATGCTTTCCTTAAAAGTTTCTTACCAGCTGCGAGCAAGGAAAAGTAGCTAAGGAAGGAAAATATTAAGTAATGATTTGTTATGCAACCGGCCCCTGGTCTTGTATAAAATACTTACCATTGATGGATATTCTCTGTCACACCGCACGACAGATCCCCTAGATATACACTCCTCATCTGAAGTCACTCCCTCACATGTAAAACATTCGAGCTCCGTATTTTCTCCAGGGACATCGGCAGTCCCTTCCGAGGGCATAGGGAATTCCGGAGTACATGTGAAATCTAGAAACAACGGAGAAAGTTGCGATAGCACTCATATCTTATCTGTTTTTCAGTTTTGTTTAGAAATGAATGACATATCCATATTTCATTAGTATCATTTGTAAATAACATCGAACTGATATAATTATGAATCAGGTCGTCAGAAAATATACAATCGGCAACTCTACATATTTAGTAAATTATGCCAAATCAGGCTGGAAAATGAGAAATACTAGGCACATAGTATAATATTTGGTTTTGAATAAAAAAGAACTGTTCGCTGATGTTGAACTGCATTTTGAACCTAATTTTTGTCTTAAATTTAGGTTATTTGAAAATATTTACGAAGGCGAATTGTACATTTTCAGGCGATTCGCCCTTATACTACTGCATTGGTATGAGGATATCTTTTTTTATGAATTCAACGATTACAAAAGTATTGTGTCTGTTTACCTGTCATGGCGGCGGTGTACTGCTGGAGACACCTGCTGGTAGAACAGCAGAGTGTGTAGCTAGCCTCCTCCACACTACACAGGTTGTCCTGTAGTGTTATAGCACTTATCCTGTCTCCAAATATACACTCAGACTGTCGGAAACATCCCCCACTGTATAGTATAGTGCCATTAGACATCTTGGTGATCCTCAGCCCGCACGTCTTCTATCATGAGACAAAATGTTTACGTTAGACATTTGTAATTATGATTGTTATAATTATTGGTGATAGTGGGGAATCAAAGTAAGTTAAGACCTTTTTACAAATTATATTGGTTTCCACATTTATTCCCATAAAGTTCCATGTGCCCCCTTTCGCTTGTTTATACGAATAATCCAAACTAATCATGTATCATAATTGTAAGCATTTTATAAAACTTACGAACTTACATGCAGATTGTCAAGTGGATTTCAATAGTTAACAAGATATTATGTACCATCAGGTACACCATCGTTTGGACCTTCTTTTTTTAATCAAATGATGGAAAAAATAAACATTTATTTCAAACATTTGGCACATTTCTTTTAGGTTTGAGTCCAAAGAAATTTCTCTCCAAGCACTGCAAAGGATTCTTGAAATATATATTAGTTCGAAAATGATAGGAAGAATTATTGTTGCATTGCTTACATCAGGTTGGCAGGAACCGTTGAGTTCAGGTGCAGGGAGACACTTGTCAATGGAGTGGGCATTATTACATATGACACACTGAGACATTGTACCTGGGCTAGACCCTCCTCCACCTCCTCCTCCTGCTACTTCGAACCTCCCTTCCCCAGGGGATTGTTCTGAGTTTAGCTCCTCCGGGTCAGGATCATCCGCATGCAGCAAACCTACATGTTCATTTTCCAGAATTATATATTAATTTACTTCGTGGTAGACGAAAAACAAAGGAAGCAATATAATTTGTGTTGCTAACACGTTAAATCTTAACTATTATCTAGGAACAATGTCACAAAACTCCATTGTTATTATCAGTTGGTCAACCCGACGAATAACTATTCTGAAAACCAAAATTTTTATCTTTGAAAAAAAAATCTATATTTCTGGGTGGACCATTCCTAGTAAGGTAGCTAAATATACGCTATAATTATGATGTCTTTAGAAATACATGCATATATTTAATACACTGTCTTGAAATTTGGTATATGTATTTATGTTACGAACAGCGTTAAGCACCCCAAAAATGAAAACATTCTCATTAAGACATCTTGTGAATAACCCACTTTGAAAAATATCAATTTTGCGATTTGTGACTCATTTTCCTTTAACACATCACATATTGCCACGATGTTATGCGAACAATCAAGTCACAGACGTTCATATAATGATGTGCATGCCCACTGCTTCTAGCATGGCATAATTGGAACGCGTGTGATAGACTATTAAGTGTGCCATGTAAGAATTGTAATCAGTGTAGATGGAGAAACAATTTAAAGGGTTAACTGGTCCTCACCTAGCTCTGCATTAAGTATAACCTTGGTAACATAAGCATTGTAAAAGCTATCCTTTGGCATGGCAAGTTCAGCTCCCTTGTCCTTACAGAGATTGCGGGCTTCTTTGTATGTAGCTAGATGCTTGTTGCTGTGCCAGAGACATTTGTCTATATATGGCGACCCATACCATCCAGGTGGGCACTTACTACCTGGAAATAGAACAAGTATTTTCGCTATCATCGTTGCTATTATGTGAATTGTACAATTTACTTCTTAGTGAAAAGATTCCTTCACTCAGATCATGAGCTGGTCTTCCTCATTGTACAATCAGGCTTATAATAAAATTCCTATTGGCATCCACATAATTGAATTATTTCAATTCAATTAAAAGAAATTCGGAGTAATCCTCAACATTAAAGCCTATGATGCACAGGTAGCTATATCGTTTGGGGTTGATCCAAGAGCTTTTTCATGAAAAGCGCTTGAAAACACGCCCGCATACAAAGAAAATAACTGAAATACAGAGAATATTGAACAAAGAGATAAATTGAAAAAGTCATGCCCTCTAAAGGAATTTTACAGATATTAGTATAATCAAACCTTGAGTTGGAGGGAGTTCAAAGCCATTGTTAATGCAAGCATATGGTAGCTTGGTGGATCCCGGAGCAAGTGACATCCCTAACCGGAAAACGGAAGTTGGGTGAGGTACAAAGATTGATCCATCACTGCCAGGAGGTGTCGCTGCAAGTCAATGAAGGAGACAATGGTTAGAACGGGGACGGATGAAGAATGTCAAAACTTGCTTAAATGTATGGAGGTATACCTTGAGACTTTCCAAAATATCTAGGAAAATAATGTATTATAATTTATTGATAATTCATTTTGGCATATTCAAAATACAAAACAAATATTTTCTGAGCTTCTGGAATATACAACATCTTTGGGTTTTTTCCCTTATTTTTTGGAGGAAATAGCAGTGTGTGTGTTGGGAGGGAGGGGGGGTAAATTTGCTACTGATTAAACAATGCTTTTCCAAATTTTCAGATTTTCAAATGCTCAGATTGTTTCTCTGGCCTGGCTACTGCCATGCCACCTACCAGTATAACACTATATATATGGGAAAATATGTCTTGACTTTGATATTTGATATCATATTAAATTTTGATCGATTATCCCTTTATTTGATCTACATTTTACAGCTCTCACCAGAATAGACTTCTATGCTAATAGATATTTCAGGCGTAATAATCTATAATGATAAGATAAGAAAGCAATGATAAGAAAGCAATGAACGTACCACCCGTACTTGTGCCATTCTTGAGGTCCAGCCTCCCATAGCTTCCTGTTCTCTGAGAAGGTTGGCCTGCCAACCATTCCCACCACGAGTTAGAGTCGGGACTTGAAAACAAGAGCAGAAACTACATAATTGATTTTCACTTCTGATTGAAACATGTGAAGATGAAATCGACTCTATCAAAATAATCGTTATTCACAGAGATAACAAAAATCATGACTCGAGTAACAGTTAAACCTGTGTGGACTGGCTGTCACATATAAATCAAACCAATGAAATTAGCAACAAAATTAATTCTGCCGCAAAGTAAATTTTAAAATGTGTTTTTTGACAAAAGAGTTAAGTGTTTTGGTGAGATCAGATTTGAATAGAAATGAAATACTCACCCATATATTGGTCTCGGTGCTGGGTGGTCCCACCAAAGCTTGTCTGTTTTGATGAACATACCAGTCCAGGAAGTTTTAAGACCTGCAGAGGTTATTGTAATGATATACAAACTCACAAAACCTAACTTTCAGTTCAGGATCAATTTGACCATAATAATAGACACTCCCTAAATGTCTTCAAAATAAATTAAAGATTGACTTTAAAGTGTGCATTATGAGGTAAATGATGGAACTATGGAGTATGGACTATTTTAATTGTAATGATTACAATACCAACATACCCTCCATTGGGGTACACGGCATTCGACATATTTCTGATATCATATTGGGAAACACACATGAAAGAACAGCAAAGTTCTTATAAATCTGGATTTCTGATGATATCAGGGAGGTATCAGACCTGAAGGAAGTATACCTCCCTGATGATACGTCATGCGTATTAAAGTAATATTCGAAACAACCTGCTCATTTGTGGATGGTTATTTCTTTTTTAAGAATTCTTATTTGATTTGAGATCAATTTCAGTTAGGTATACTACATAACACTCTATAATCAGATTTGAAGAGGCCATTATATTTTGTCCCATGCGAATTCCTTAATTACTCAAATCTTACCTTCGCTCCATAGCTCCCTTGCCAGGTTTTGCATCACAGTGACTAGATTCTGAGAGATGAATCCTGGGTAATCCAGGTCTATGAGGGAGGCATGCTGCTGTCTGCACGAATCCCGCGCCTCACTCCAGGTGGCAGCATTGTGGTGCACCTAAAGATTAAGAATGTGTATTTCGAGACATTGTAACAATATATTCAAATTTTGGCTACATACACTTGAGATTCTTTGACGATTCAAGGAAACCCTTAGCCCTAATATGTGTGTACGTAAAGACATCATTTGTCATATTCTTGTCTGTTTCTTTCTGCCCTTTATCATTAGAAAAGTGGTGCTTATATTTATTCCTGTGGGCATTAAGTGAATAATTTAAGTGAATTAATTTAATTTAAGTGAATAATGAGTGAGTGAGGTTGCTTGCTTTACGCCCTTATCAACACTTTGAAGTGTTATATCAAGGGCGGGAGAGCTGAGAGGGAGGCAGTTTATGATCATACCCAGGAAATAGAGATAGAGAAGAAGGGAGAGAGAGACAGAGGAAAGAGACAGAAAGGCACTTTAAGGTCTTACCCAGGACCAATTGCTCCAGTACCTAAAAGCCTTACCATTGGCCAGACTAGAAATATTCGTGCTCGCATAGAAGTTACAATGGGACATCAGATTTGATAGATAGGACTTAGATTTGTTGAAACACACATCTTTTTATGTTACATGATTTAGTGTTGATATTACATTTGTTCAATGAAGGGGTTTATGGGGGTGGGGGTGGGAGTGGGAGACTCCGCTAAAGGGAAATATTACTAGTCCCTGTAATATATCTGATGGAAGGATCTAGGGAAGCAAGAACCCCAAGTCATCCAAGAGATGACGTATCCGTCCTACCATGTGCTCATGCAACCGAGGTGAACGGGAAGGGGGAGGAGGCCCACCTTAGCTTTTACTATATATATGTGTAACACACCATAGCAAACTTAAAATAGCCCCCCCCCCCCCACACACACACACAATACAGTTACAAGTAAAAACAGGTGAATAATTAGGCTATAGGCTATAACAGTTGCAAATGTGAAAACCAGAAGTTGGTCAATCGCAATAGGGAGCTTTCTGTTTTCGGAGAAAAAGGTATCAGAAGATGTCCTATTATGTAACAGTAGGCTTACCTTCAGACAGAGTGTCTGTTGTCCCCAGGAGTGTGAAAGGTTAGGAGAACCCTCTCTTAAAGATCCTGGACTACTCGTATCCACTGACTTCCATCCCTGGGAACACACCTTCTTCACAACTGCAGATGACAGAGAAACATTTTAATTATTAATAATACAGTAGGCAGTAGTACAGATCTGTTCTTATTAAGCTTGTAGAAAAAGCTTATATCCTGATAGATGAATAAAGGGTACATTATCGATGCAATACCTCATCCTTAATTAAATTAATCGACACCAAAGGAAGCGCAATAAATAAAGGGCATGGCAATTACGAGGGGTGTGACCTCACGTATTATTACATTTTGTGATTGTTCGATTGCTATGGTTTCTTCTCTCAATGAATTAAACTTTTATTAATGGATCATTACTCATATTTTGTTCTGTATATATAAACCTGTATGTTTCCATCCTAAATGACTCGTTTCATAACAAAATTCAAATTGCAAAAATATCCCTACGTTGCTATGATCTATAAACAAGCATCTTTTTTCAGATCATATTATAACAATGACAAATTAAATAATGAATCTGAAGCTAAAAACTTTTGGATGTGGAGACAACCAACAAGTGATAAGACATGATTAAGATAAGATGAATTCATATGGAACGAAAAAATACCCTTTTAAAAAATTATTCACAAACAAAATGGCTTGATCAGCACTCTTCATATATATGTAAAATGCTTGCCCTTTCCTCAGTCCAAGATCAGCATTTTCATAATATGTTTTATGTAAAATGCCTGTGCTTTTCTCAGTCCTCCCCTCCCCGCCCCGCCCCCCTCAGCACCAAGATCAGCATTCTTCATATACATGTATTATGTAAAATGCTTGCCCGATGCTCAGTTTCACCCCCTCAGCACCAAGGTTAGCAGCATGAGTAGGAGGAAATGGTTCGAGCGGATAGGACGGAGGCAATGTGCAATAATTATGGGTGCGATATATGCGCCCCTTTGTGTATGTAAACCAATACGGATGAGAAAAAGGATTCTACCACGCTTTGCTGACCCAGTATATGAGCCATGAGACTTGGGTTTTGTGGACAATAGGGCTTCAGTGATGTTTACTACCAGATTTGAAGGTTACTGCATTAAGTTTGCCAGAGAGCCCCGTAGCTTTAGCCTTCTATTAAAACCTCTATTTACAGACATACCACTTGTCATTGGCCTGGCACAGCCACGATCGCAGTTCATGGGGACCTTTCTCCATTATTAAAGATGCAATCCAAGCTATTTTTGTCATTGAATTTTTTTTTACCTCTTTTATGCCATTGTGGATATACCAATTTAACGCCATAAAGTGTGGGAGTTTCTATTGGGATATTAAATCAACAATGTCTCGCATTTTAAAACTTCAATCCGAAAGACCAATGCAAATTTCCCTAGGCTCATATATATACGTTTCCAACTTTACTACAATATCTTTCATCAAAAGTACTGATCGTTTCATTTCAATGTTAATTTTATGAGCGTCAGTCATAATGAACTGAAGATCAGATCATAATGATTTTGAAGGATAGTGAGCATTTGCGGCAAGGTACCTGAAATAGCACCTTTAAAGATCCAACTTTTGTCCTCCCGAGATTAAAGCCACATATCACTCAGCATATGAAATCTTTTCTTGTTGAAAACCGGAAGTCAAATATATCAGATTTTTTTCTATAACACTTGTGGATATATTTTATCCGCAATCATATTCAGATGCCATGAGTGAGTGCTTCTCCAAGAGATAACGAACTGTCAGCTGTGTTTATTTACTCTACTTCCAAGTCTGTCCATATTCCTTTGTCTTTTTATTCCTCAAAATATTGGAATTTCACTCAAGTTGGCATTCCTCTACTTGTGTGCCACTCTTGAGAGTTCCGGTTGGATGACTATTCCATCCAAACGCATCGATCGTCACAGGCGAACAATCACAAAAGGGACACATTACTCTTGTACACATTTCAAGGGTTTACTTTTTCTGTCTATCTCTTTTCTTCTCGTACTTTTTTCTAAGACCAAGGTACTGGATGGAGGATGAATATATATGGATTTTGCTTGGGCTGAGGTATATGCAATGTGGGTTGGCTGCAGTATGGTAGTAGCAGCAATGTGGTACGGCTCAAGTTTGTACAAATACAGGCAGCCAGGTATATAGTAGGCAGGTAGTGAGGTAGCAGCAGGGCCATTGCTTCCTCTGTGTTTGCTTAGACACCCATCCCCTGCTTTTACCCTTAACCATGGTCTGTAAAAGGGATTCCAAGATCCGATTCACTAACAGTCCCTTTTATGCCTTCTCTCTCAGTCTCTCTCTCTCTTTCTCTCTCTCTTTTTCACTCACTCTCTCTCTCTCTCTCTGTCTCGGTCTCTCTCAATTTCTCTCTGACTGTCTGTCCGTCCGTCTCTCTTTCTCCCCCCCCCCCCCCTACTCTTTCTGTCTGTCTCTTTCAAAATATGCATGATATTTCCCTACCTAGATTTTCACATTATAGTATATTATTCTAATTGGGTTCCAATTGTTCCTCCTCTGCTTCCTTCTATTCTACCTTTATACTACGTACTATTGTTGGTCAATATTATAAATTGTGAAGGTTTAATAATAGATGTTTTTCTCTTCCCAAAATATGCTTCTTGCTACTTCATAGGAATGTGATTTTCACACTCTTAGACTAGGAGGTTTTATTGTGGTCCCTAAGTGAAGAATTCTGACCGAGAATATTACGTAAATAAACAAGGGATCGCTTGCTACTTAGGATCATTGGACTCACTTAGAATTCACTCTAAAGGAAAAAAATTAATATTCCTAAAAATACCTCGGTCATTATACGGTATTGTTTTTCATTTAGAAAACAGCCCTTCCCCATAAAGATACAGGTTCATTCCTTTGACCTTCAAAATGATTCCAATATTTCCAGGAGGACAGGATTATGACCCTCACTTGTCACCCAATTTCCCATCTAAATTTTGTTTTAAGAGTGTACCCTAATGAATCCTCCCATGTAGGAATGTGGTCTACCTTACTGAAACAGTTTTTCTAACTTTTCTCAAATAAGAGAGCCATTGACAATATGAACCTTTAGTCGGGTAACCCTTACGAAAGGAGTGGTAGTATACATAGAGGGTGAGAGAAAAAAGGGGCAGCGTTTATGAATTGGTGCCAGTTTGTTTGAGTTATGACATGGGAGTATATCATATGAATGGCAGATATTGCGAAAACACAGCCGAAAAATGGAAGCAGTGGAATGTATATTATATCACGTTTATTTGAATGCGAGTAGAATGTTGGTTTTCCCCATATACATATAATATTGTGCATATTATATGCTCACTCTTAGAAATAAATATTCTAGTGAGGCTCTTAGATATATTATCATCATTAAGTGGAGCTCATACATCTCACAGTTATTGATTTCAACTTTCAAGTCAATAGAAGAAAATACAAAGTTATCGTATGTTGGAATTATGACAAGCTTTTTCGCTGAATAGATATGGGAAACACCTTAATAACAGGGGAACACAATTCTTACCCTCTAACTCTCCCTTAAATGTAAACCATGTGAGCTCATGTTATTATTTTATTATAAAAGAGAAAATGTGAGCTAGAAGTGTATATAAATAAAGGAAAATGGTGTAAGAAATAAGGTAGGAGAGGATTTGAAATGATAAAGAAATCTATTTAATATACGGTATATATATATAGCATCACAAAAAGGAAAATAATCTACCGAAACCATGAACCTGGATTAGTTGGAGAATGCGTAAATCCCTCTATAGCGTCCACATTTAACCATTTGTTCTGATAGTGGGTGGGCTCCCGCTTAAATTGCTTTTTTCACTTCTGGGGCAGTCAAATATAGTATTATCCTCGGGAAGTTCGAAGGAAGTATTCCCAACATTATTGTCACCCTTATTAACAATTGTGATGTTCTGAACCCGATTCAATATCATTTAATACTAGTTCCATTATTCATTAGAATTAGATACTGGTGCTTTTGCAATGACTTGGGTGAAAAAAATACCCCAAGAAATCCAATCTTTGCACCTTTCTACCCAAGAAAAATAACACTCCACCCCATAGTCTTTCACTGCAGACTTTGCACTGTGACAAGTGCAACTGGCCTATAAAAGTAACAGGAGTTCTGGACAGTTGTCCGCATACATTCATATCTATTTGTAATTACCCGCACCTGTTGGACTTAAGAGGCTAATCTAAATCATCCTGGGCAACCGTAAGAACTGGATGATATATAATAACATAGGTAGGGGGGAAATATAGGATGCATGGCTGCATGCATGCAAGAGTGCATGCATTGTGGCTATAGAATAATAAGGAGAGCGACAGTCCATAGGTAACGGGGCCGCTAGCGACCTGCGTGTCTTGGGGAACATCTGAACGACCAAGACACATGTGAAGTTATCATTGCTGCTTTTACTTTAGGGCCCTTGCTCATTATCATGCTCATTTTGTGCCCATTAGTCTCTGTGTGTTAGCGAGTCCTGAGCAACTGTATATACTATACACTCCAAGAATATAGGGTTCTAGCTATATATTGCCTCTCATTTTGAGTGATGTATAATATGTATAGTGTGTACATGTATCTACGTACATACATGTATGTCTGTCTATATCTAACCATCTAATTTATCTATATCTATCTATCCATCCATCGGTACGCATGTATATATGATAGATCTTGCAATCAGGAATATATATTATATTTGACTGAATCATAGCAAAGGTAGTAAAAGATACCCTTTTGACCGTAGTAAGATACAGAGAACCTGTCTAACATTCTACATATATAATTGTATGAATTGTGAGCCTTTTAATTTCAGGTTTATCCATTGAGATACAAGACAGAAACCGGCTCAGAGTGATGTATCCCGTAGGTCCTACATTGTTAGGATGAACCCTGATGTACATAAATGTATGCAAGGAACCTTTAAAGATTCCTTTCTAAGAGTGTAGCTTTGCCAATTAATAAGTGATATTTTCATGTGACAGCAGCCCTACTTAAAAGTATTGCAAGGGACACCGGGGAGCTAGGGGGAAGATAAATTAGTTCCTGTAGTATTTAGTATAATTTCCTCTTATCATTATTTATGATTTATGGTGGTGTATCAGCTGCAAGGGAATACCATTTGTAACTGCTGTGAGAAATGGTCCCTAATAATATAATATCTGACCAAGGAATAACAGGATCTAGTGATATCTAACCTCAGGGATCCTGACTTCATGCGTCTATTTCACAATAAAACCACGTATCTTAATGCTATGTTAACAATTAGAATTATTGGCTACTGATATACATATGCATCCCTACTTAGAATACCTAAATACAATCCGACCATCAGCCTTGCCCACTCCAACAAAGTTTCCCACAAAGTATTAACCTGCAGAATCTGTCTCTAAGAAGGTACGCAGTGAATACGTAAGCATAATGATAAATGTGAGTATTTCATGTGTTCCCCCTGCTCCTCCATTTTTAAAGAAGATAACTCTTAAAATCGAAATTCAGTACCCAGTATTTTTTTCAGTGATCTTTGTACTTTACTATATATAGTCTAAAACAAATTGCGAGGAATGAAAGATTTAATACTATGCAGTGATCGGATGAAGAATTCCCTGTCATAATCCCAGTACTATGCAATTAATTCTTGAAGAACCACATTTTCTATATATAACATGTTTTTTCAAGACTGAAATATCAATTTCACAATGCAGAACATTCTTTACTTCATAATGAATGGAACTCTCTTTTAGATTAATCAAATCTGTTGAAGATGCATTTCATATACCAAGAGAAACACATAGATATACCAAAGTTATATGGAATTATTTTAAGGTTGTAATCAACCCTGTATAGAATACTGGTTTTAAGTTGAAGCTTCTCAACGAGAGACTTGTAAAACAATTTAAATAAGTGTCGTACCCTTGCAGCGGTGTAGGTGTTGTAGGAGGGGAGGAGAGAAGGCCGGGCGAGAAAATGAATGTTAACAAGGATCAGAGAAAGTTGAAAAGGAAAGAAAAGGAATGTCATAGACCGGGGCAAGGAGCGAATAATTCAGCAAGCGGGGAACAGGAAGGAGATGCTGTAGGAAGAGAGGTGGAGTCAAGCTTGAACTTGAAGAGGCAGAGAGAATAATAAGGGATGTATGAAAGATGGGAGTAAAGAGTAAGCACGTATTCCACCATAAACGATGTATTCACCTGTCCGATTGTTGCCCGACAGAAGATCGAATGGAAATCGTGGAGTCAACCGACGACAGAGACCATCCCACCGATTAATAAGACATGTTAAGAGCGTTGAGAACAGGTAAGATAAAGATATAATTCGAAAGTAGCAATTAATAGGGAGGACTCATGATGGGGGAACATGGGAGCGAGGAATAAAATGAGTCAAAAAAGGCAGTGGAGAGGGAAATGCGGAGGCACTATATCACTAGCAGAGAGCCAGCAAAATGAGAAATTATGCATCGTTTTAAAAATACTTTCTACGAACAATGTGATATGGTCTAACTCAATTTTAGAGATAGAACTGATCCTACGACTTCTACTATTATTAGGTATAGAGAGGTATACACCTGCTGAGAGTGAGACTTTGAGGAGAGAGTGAGTGAGTGTGAGAGAGAGGTAAGTGATGGGGACAGACCTTATGAAGGTCATTGGGTTTGGGGTAAGGGTACCTAACAACAATATATACACTGCTGCAGCACACAGCCTATTGTCTCTGTGCAGTGTACTGGGTACAATACAATAAGCAACGGTACACCCACACCCACTCCTAGTTCTTCACGAGACGCTTCAAGACACCCTTCCCCTATTGTCCGCCAACCACTCTATTTGCTAAGGCCACTCTTCTATTGTTTACATGCAAGGGTCAGGTTCAAAGCTTGCTCTTGCTCTCTCTGCCCCTCTTAGAATGCCGTATGCCTATACCTTCCCCTCCTTCTCTCTCAACCCTAGCTTCCAGCATGTCCTGTTTGGTTCCAGAAGGTGAGGAGGTGTTGGAAGTAGCCCCCTCCCCTGCGACCTTCTTATACTATGCATTCTTAGAACCAAGGGGATATATATATGTAAAAGATCTCCGGAGATTGTATATGATTGAATGGATGGATGGCTAGAGTCCTTGTTTAATTAAATTTCCTGGTGATATATTTAATCAAAATCTCTCATGAAAAGCCACTCAATTACTTTGTAATTAAAGTATTGCCACAAGAATATAATTAATATATGATATGTTTCGAACGAAATGTCGTAACTTAAACTTAATTTAGTTTGATACCCTAATGAAAACACAACGAGTGTCTAAACGTTGGTAAACATTACAAATAAAACAAAGAAGTACACCACCAATCCATCTCAACGTTATTTATCAGATTCTGGCTTTAGTTTTTAAATCCCTTCCACTTATGATTAAACCTTAATCAACGTGTCTGTTTAACTGGTTATGGGACTGCTCATGCAAACAAATTCAGAACATGCCTCGCGCTATAAGGTTAGCCGATAGTATTAATTTAATACAAACTAATCCAAGATCAGAGCAATTCTTGAGGTCACCACACACACAAGGGCCACGAGTCTGGAACAGGCTCCCGTCATATGTAAAGATGCTACCATGGCCTAAACTAAAAATGCATCTAAAAACGGCAGAAAATTGGATGGGCTAGTATTATGTTTGTTTCTGCGAACGTGAAAGAAGAGCTAGTTAAATGAATGTAAAATCCTTTAGAAGGCATAAGAAATGTGAGGTCGTAATACGGCCAGAAATTGGCGTTGAATATACTACCTGCTATGTTTTTATCTTTTTTTGCGAAGAGATCTTCTGATATATTGTACATACGTTCTCATGTGGAGCAAAATTCAAAGAAAAATGTTTGTTGAATGTAATCTGTCTAAACTAAGAGTATGCATATGTCTTTTAGGTGATGAACAATTCAATAAATTTGATCTAGAAATATATCTATGCCTAACTGAAGGGTAAAAATGATTTACATTGATGCTGGAGATGAGACATATCACAGTTGTGAAATTCTGCCAATAAAATTGTTTTAAAAAAATGTGACCAATCAAAGGGTTTAAATAAAAACTAGCATTTCGAAGAAAATGTGTTCTCTTATGCGAATTTAACTGTTTCTAGCGAAATCTGTACATTTGTAAATAAAATAGGTTCTTGTCCAAACTTCAAAACCCATTTATTTCAAAGAGTGTGTATGCACCCTGAGGAACCCTTTGTGCCTCTCTGATTCCACTACCATTTTATATGCACATGCTAGATTCACATCCGCACACGCGTACCTATTGTTGTATTTCAACTTCCCATGATACCGGTAAATCAAAGTATTCAAAGATTCAAAGTGTTCTCAAACCCAACCGCGCGGAATATAGAGAAAAAATCGTTGGGAGAACACACACAACAACAACATATGTGATTTTTTTAATACTTCCACAACAATTATACAGAGTGCATATCATGCTAGTATTTTTACACGCATTTTTGCAAGTATATTTTTATTTCAATCAATTTCTCGACATGCGAAAACGTTTTAAAAGAGAGATCTGGAAACGTTCAAGTGATAGCAATCATGATAATAATAGTCACCATCAATGGTAGTAAATTCTAAGGGGAATTTGTGCAATAGCTAATGATTACATTCATGTTAGATGTGAAGATTACTCGGTGTGGTGCTAGTTTCCACACCCCGCTAGGAGATTATTACATTTAATATGCCAGATCCCAAGGACAGCCGGGGACATGCAACACTCCCCTCGCTTTCTTTACTCCAATTATTGTCGACACATAAACCGAGACATAGATGCTACTCCCCTCATACATTCATATTATTACGGGTCAGATTGACAAAACATGTAAATTTGGATTTAATAGATTCTTCAAAAAAAGTTTGTGTAAATTTTACGTGTTGAATGTTTTTGTCACGATGCAGAATAATTGCTATGACTTGGGATTTTGTGACTTTTGTGAAGTTGAATAACTGAACATATCTTGGACGTGTTAAATTTTAAAAGATATATATCTTTGAAGGTTTTCAAACTAACTTCCCATGGAACATACCCCTACTTCAATCCTAGATCATGAAAGGGAGAAGACAAAAAGTACCCAGCTCCCTTCTCTCTCATGGGGAGCCAAAACATCCAGACCTTACCCCTACCGGCCCCATAAAGCTTACCATTTTCAAGTACCAACCTTATCTTTTACAAAAATATGCTTGCCATCGAGAGGATCAATTAGAGAGGGTCATTCAATTATTATCATATCTACTGGTAGGGTTGAGAGCTCGGACCCATAGAATAAGACCACCTAAAGATATCACCGGATCCTATACTACCCTACCCCACATTCTACTTCATGAACGGAGCGAAACCTTAGGGAACAGGTTCTCTATCATGTGGGGTTCATCCTAAATTTGTTTCAAGGCCTACTTTTTTTTAGTTCATGCGTATCGTAGTCTAACATTTTGTCCCAAAGAGAGCTTGTATATTATTAAACTTCATCATTAGTGTGTTGTTCTCGTGTCTGGATCACAGTAGTCATTGGAAATAAAGTACTCCATTGTGGTGGTCACATCAGACTTACAATAAAATAGAAGTGTGATTAATTCACATTATAAACAATAAAATTAGATCCCCCATGGAACAAAATAACCCTAATCCTGTTCTTAAATTAAATAAGGATTGAAATTACTTTTATTTCTACATGTCTCTCTCTCTTGCTTTCTCTCTCCCTCTATATATATGAATATATATGAAAGAGTGCGATCGTTTAAACTGTTCGCCTGCCTATTAGGAGCACCCACACAGTTATTTTATTTGTAAAGAAACAGCGTTGCTTAAGGCCAAAACAAGAAAGAAACTGCAAGAAGGTGGGGCCGAGATTTCAGGGCTTGTCCCCAGATCGGCACTTACTGTCTTCTCCACCGTTGTCTAGGCGACCGTTTGATATCTTTGGTTGCCCCGGGACATGCGCATCTTGGCACGAACAACAATAGGTGTCGCGGCTTTGTTTGCCCCTTAAAATATTCAAACTATTTGGTAAATAGTTTTTGCCAAACCCTACCGCTTCAATTCTTCTGAATTCATCTCAACCCTAGTATGGCAATATTGATAGTTTCTCCTCCAATTCGATCTACACGGATAGATTTAAAGTTTTTATATCCGCTTTTACTTCCACCAAGTTGTGTTATTATAAAAAAAGAGGCATGATTTACATTTGACTGCAAACCGCTATTCAGGCTCAGAATGTGAACATGAAGTTTTGAAGGAAAAAATCACTTCTGTTGATTAGTAGTTTTTGTGTTTGTTTATTTAGGAATAGATTAATTACTTTTGTAAACAGACACTTCCATCTGCGAAATGAGTGAAAAGGTGTTTTGTCCATGAATGATGGAGTGCATTGTAAAGACGGAGGCATAGTTTTATTCAGTAAAAACGATTGCACTTACAATCGAGTGACTGTTTCATAATAAAACATTTGTTTAATTACATTCCACAGATTGGTGGAGTCAGTTATAAAAAAGTTTTAAGTTAAAATGTGTGTTCTTCCTGGTATTTCTGGTATGACCCCCGTGAATATCGCAAATTGCTTGCACACTCTTAGAATAAAAGATTCCATCAAGAAGTAACGAAGGGTGAATCTTAGCCAAGGAAAACCCTATAAAAAACACCCAAATGAGAATTTATATAATATTATAAGAAAAAAATGAACCCAGTCATGTTTGCAGTAAGGTTGACTCTTGAAAGCATATGAAAATATGAGGGGAAACGTTGGAATAAAAAGCAATTCTGTTGATCAGGAACAAACTATTTTTTTATGCAGAAACATCTTAGATAATATGTCACAATGGTTAGGGTTGTTTCGCAAAACAAAGAAAATCCAATACGTTCTGAAGAAGTAGTTGTTACTTTGAATGAAACCATTTAAGTCTGATTCAAAACTATTCAAAAGAAACTTGAAAAATATAATAATTACGACCCATGCTCAGGGTTGAAAGTAAGTACAAACAGGGAATCCCTTCTTTAAAAAAGAGAAGAACCCTTTGTATACATGCATGGGAATATTTAAATTTAACGGCCACCAATTAGTTTAAATGTTTGAATATTTTTTCAATCCTAAGTCACAATAGCCCTATTAGCATTAGGAAGGAAGGACCGTTGTTCCTGGATAATTTACTGGGAATAGTGGAAAAAGTGTCGCTGGCTCTCAGTGCAATTTTACATGCAGGTAAAGCAATACTTGTTATACATAATGTGTCTGGTCATTGGAACATGAAGGATATATAGGCTATTAGCTACAGGACCCAACATATCCAAGAAGAGAGATTAGAATGATTGCCAAAATCCAACCTTATTATTTCCATTTCTTATTATAGGAAAATCACCAATTTTTAATGTTTACTCCCACATGTTTTCGCACACTTTGACCGAACAATAATGCGCCTGATTGCTTTTTAGCTTTTAAAAAAATGAATGAATCCAGTTGATAAACTGATAACAAGATGGATCAGAACTGTAATATCTGATCACCTAAACGACACCAAATTCTTTTTGATATTTCCCATTTTGTCCCTTCTGTATCAATAGTATTGCCCAGTGTTAAAATACAAACTCGTACGTACATATAATATAGAGCTAGCTGCATGGTTTCAATGTTCAACATAAATTCATAATATTTTTATAACGAGAAATTATGTTGGGGTTGGGGCGAGCTGTGTAATTATATACCTTTGATGAGAATACTCATAATGACACGATCAGATTCCACCTGACAAAAAAATTAGGTATTGACCTAAAACTAAAAAAAATCGACCAAAATCTCTACTCTACGACAAAAGCTGCTGATGTCCCTGTTTGATATAAAACTCTAAGACCCTTGAGAAATACCCTTTCAATTTTTATATGCAGGCTATACACACTCTTGAAATAAGGCAAAAGAAAGCACATTGGAGGAGAGGGACATCTCTTGTGGTAAGAGTTCTCAGACTTATCCACAAACACTCCATATGTGTGTCCTTATACAGTGGGGGATTAGGAAAGGGGGGCTAGTAAGGATATTCCCAGTACCCAAGCCCCAAAATAATTTATTATTGCCCATAATTAAATGTGAACATTCCAACAAAATATATTCGAGGTCATACCTGTCACCCGATGAAGATGGGATGACCGGTTTAATGACCTAGGTGAATTTCCAATTAAGTTTGGATGATAGAAAGATTATTGGATCACGATTATGACGACCATTTAGCAATAGGTGTCTATGTATGCATACCTTGCACAATTTATAAAATCGTTTTTAAAAAGATTACAAGTTGTTATCAGTACCCCTTAGCAATGGTAATCGATTGCATTTTACCTTTGTTCATTATCTCTTAAAAGGCCTTTTTTCAGTTTGTTACATGATTATACCCAACTGTCAAAGACTCTATTTATATTCGGCCCTGTTAAATCTCCAACAACCCCCTAAAGGGTTTTTTTCGATCCTCCCCTCTTGCAGCCCTGATAAACCCCCACACCACATCTGCGCAGGGTCCCACACATGCGCAGAACAGGTGGGATGAGAGATCAATCAATGAGGCCATTGTCTCGTATAATGCCATCACAGGTGTGTCTATTACTGTAATACGGTGGTCCGGGAGGAAAAACAGGGAAAATCTCCGCAAAGATTTTCCTTATCCGTGTATTGACTGGAATATTGTTTAGTTGATTGAGGAGGGCAGGGGTTCGGGGCTATAAGGGGGAAAGGTTTATTGTCAAGTAGCCTCAATGTTGCAATTGTTTGTTTTGAATTCCCATAGGGTGAATTGGATCTCTGGTTCTGAGGAGTGTCATTGTTTAATGCCTTCTACACGTACTAACTTGGTCTGGCCATAGCCATAAAGTGTAACTCAATTTATTATCGCATATAATGGGTATTCTCCACTCAAAACAGTTTCTGTCACTTTGCCAGTATTATATCATTGATGGATGGGTTTCAAAATCTGTTATAATGCTTCAGATTTTTATCTTGAGTTTGTTCAGCGTATCATCATTGCCCTTGTGTAAGAGACATGATATGGTAATGGAGATGTATTACTTATACCAACGAGTATAATAGTGTTCTTAATATATTAGTTGCTTATATCTTAATCTCATTCATATAGTTTGAAAATATGTATTCATACATTTTTGTCCACTTCCTTCCATGCACTTTAGTTATAGGCTTTCATATCATTTCTTTTCTCTCCAAAATCTTAAGTTGGTAAGCATTATTTCCAGCATTTTAATGACAAACAGGTAATATGACTGGATTGTAATGTAACTTATACCATTATTATGTATGAGAAGCTACTCCCTGAATAAAAATATTTAAATACAAAAATACGAAACAAAGATGGCACCAACATTATTTCTTTTCACTTTATAATGTATGCATTGTTTTGGCAAAGAGAGGAGCCAGAAAGGCATATAGGTATGTAAAACAATATTTTTGATTACATCGATGCCTGGGGCTGGAGTTGATAAGTGGCAAGGTGATAATCTTAGAAGGTTTCAGCAATTCCATCATTGTTGCTGATCAGTTGTACCGTTGGAACACAATACCCTCTGTTCCCTGCGACGCCACCAATCTCACGTGATTAACTGTGGAGGGACGTGGTTTCAGTAACTATACGTCCCTGTTTTTTTATAATAAACCTTTCTGTTAGTCCTTCCATTCTAGTTCCTACAGTAGCTATTGTTTTGGGCCAATTCAGATTTGATCCCTTCTAGGGTGTCAAAGGACATCCATATAATCTTGAAGCAAATTCGGCCTTTACACCTGGAAACTGATTTGCTACTCATGGTCTTTCCTTATCGGAATAGATTCTTGGAATAATGGAAAACACTAAGGGTGTCTATCTCTATACAAATACAATAAGGTAATAATAATTGTTGTAGGACACAGATGCTTTTTCTATTATGGCCAATGACAAATTGTATTAACTTATTCAAACTATTTCATTGGAAGATGCATTCATGCCTTGATTAAATAGATAGTTTTACTGAGTATTCCAGAGTTGCTACTCTCTCTAGCCATCACACCCCTTTGGTTCTTGACAAGCTTTTACCATGGCTCCTTGGAACTTACACAAGTGGTGAGATTCGTATCATAAGCTATTTCACGCCTAGTTGAAATAGGTTTGATTAAAGAAATAACTGAAATAAAATACTAAATGAAAATCTGCTTTTGTAAAATATGACAGTTGCTAGCTACTGTTATTTTTTAAAAATACAGGATAAGTCACGATAAGCAACGAGTGCGATATTCCATTCATGAAGACCCACGGGTGATAATCTGAGTTATTATATATATATATAATATTTTTTTTAAGATTTTATTTTACCTGGGGTTACATTTCCCGGAAGTCCAGGATGTTCTAATGCGCCCCGCCTATATTACAATGAGTTGTTCGCAAGAACACATGTATAGATTCATAGCAATACAGACAGCACATTTAACAAGGTGGGATAATCATATAATAATATGCTTCATATGATGTAGAAAAATGTCGATTTTGAAGAAATATTATTAATTAGCAACCTTATGAGGCTGGCATATCTGTTTGCTCATGTAGTTATTAGTATCACTACGCATCGCGCAGTAGTTTGATTGGGCCATCACTGCAAAGTAAACCTAAAGTTTTAGGCCTACTGAGAGAGAAATAGTTCATATTTTGAAATCAATTATGAGTCTATTCACAGCTTTAAATCTCTTTAAACCAAAAGCTTTAACAAATGGTAGACTTCGATAAAGATAAAATAATCTTATTAGTTTATTAATTCATTTGATGGATATTTTACTGCAGTTGGCAGTTGACAGTTACAATTTTACCACAGTTGGCAGTTACAACAATCTGCTGACCATTTTGTTGTCAGTTGGCCACTGCGGGAAAGCGCTCACGTTTTCGAATCAATAATAGCTTTTCATTGCTTTAAATATATTTAAAACCACAGTAATGCTTTCACAAAGGAAGAATTTGAATAAATATGAAACTATTTCAGTTTATTTCCTTCATTTGATCTTCATTTTACCGGTCTGCGTTGACAACTAACAACGGCGTGATTCCCTTTAGTTGGGCCTACTTCGATTCCTCTATAAGCATGGTTTGCTTGGAAATATAATTTGGATAATTTGTGTTCCTTTCGGACACTACAAGAAGGCTTACAACAGCACTTCTAAGTGCCGCACCTTTTCTGCATGGGCCTACAGGCCTACAAGTAACTCAGAGTGTGGAGTTGTATACGCACACAACATACAACGCTACGATACATTGTTTCACCGCCAATATGTATATATATATAATAAAGCATTATATTACGTTCTTTCTATACTCAAATGCCAGGATTTTATCAAGCTTTAATTAATATGAAGACTTGCTTATCAATGTGATCACTTTGACATTATCAAAGCCATCATTGTCAATTGTCCATGAGGCCATGAGGTTAACCAAAGCTCTTTTTGCAATGATGAAAGGGACAAAGGCACGATTCACAAAGTGATTCTTCTACAACGCAGCGGTAAAAGGAAAGGAGAGATTGAGCCAATCTATTCTATCCATTTCAATCACTCTTAAGCGCGAAGGGTTTCCCTGGCTTAAGAACGCAACGATCCATAGAAGCCATTCCATATAGCTTGGTCAAAGTCAGATGAAGAACCAACTCAGTAAGAAACAAGGGTATTTGGGTATGCTTTCCGTGGAAATAGCCTCACCCAACCTTATAGATGGTTCCTTGACCTGCATTGGCCGGTCAGATTTTCAGAAACTGTAAATTCACCTTCACCAATCTTCTCAAATAACCCGAACTTCAGACGAAAATAAAATTCAAAATATAGTTCAACATAACCAAACAGATTGCTAGAATCAATGCAATACCAAATATACTCGAATTTACCTAGCATTGACGAAATTGCAGCTTAATTTAGCAGAATTTACTAAATGTGTATAGTTGCCAATTGTACATTTTCTGAAAATCTGACCCTGGTATTGACCTTGGCATTGCAAGTACCAAGTGATATGGAATAAACATTTCTCCCAAAGACACAGAGATCCTTTTTAGGATTTGATTAAACAAGTACAATACAATACACATACACATACAAGCCTATAAGAACTGTGAGGATTCAATTCTCCTTAGAACCCTTTCTTCTGAAGGTGTATGAAATGACAGTTGCATCCTTCATCAGGTGTAACAGTTTTTGTTACTGGAGGGTCTACAGTTACCCCCAACTTTCCTCTAATGCCTATTTTGCCATATAGAGAACGCGCAAGTATGAATACTAAGGAAAAGCCTCAAGCCAAATCCATTATGTTTGCACTGGGGTCAGCCAAGCAACAATGAACATGGATCAGGTCTCCAGGAAATGTACAATTATAATATTTTATAACTCCCCAAAATTAAAATCTAACACAGTATGTCAATATCAAACTAGTTAAATCAAATATATGCAGGTCCCAGGGCCCAAATCAAAAATACTTCAGAATTATCGAAAATTAACAAAGGTTTTGTTCGTGCGCATTACGTTTTTAAAATAGAAGAATTGCATCATTTGCATGATAAAACTTAGTTACCTGGTCCATTCAAGTTAGGACATGCCTTCCTTAGCAACTGATATATTCCATATTTTAGAGATATTTGTTTAATCATTCCCCTCCGGTTATGATAAATTCGTAACTTTTTATCAGTAAAAGCGTGGCAGCGCGGACAGATTTACAGATAAATTCAGCAGCCTCTGGTCATAAGCATAAGCAACACCGGATGATGGAAATACTTTACAGAATTATTTACAGTTTAGCAGAGCGGAAAGAGAAAACACAACGGCAAAATGCGCCGGCTTAAATTATGGTTTCTATTCGTCCAAATATCTGTCATCGTGAAATGAAATGAGAGGTAGTGGATGGTAGTTCAGTTAGTCCCCATGGGGTACAGTCAAGGTTTTGCAACAATAGCTTAGGCCCACCGACCCATAACGTATTGTGGAGGATCGATTCATAAAACGGCACATTGTAACAACTGTCCATCACTGGCCAAATTCCCAAGTGCATCTCCTGCGAGAAGTGATCCATTGAGGAGAATCCTTTGTCAGAGGAAGGAGTACATCTGTGGACACACAGTGCGTATCTCCCATATTCTACACACTGTATATATATATATATATATATATATATATATATATGTATAATGTACTGTATATATGGGTGATGCCCAAAAATTGTCCTATTCCTCACTCACCTCGTTAAAATTGCATGAGTAAGAAAAATATGACTATACTGCAGGAACTTTTAAATATTGTATGTACCTAAGCCCTTTTATCTGCTTGCGATTGCTCAAGTAGGTCCAGGTGTATGGATTGCCTGACATGTATACTACACAAATATGTAGGACATATTAAGCATATACCTACTGATTGAATCAGAAATATAACTATATTTTAGGTCAGGGTATCCATTGAAATAAATTGAAAACTATCTAACACATGGAAATTGCTTAGATAGTTCGAGTAACTTGTTTCAAAATTTTCCTGAAAAAACTTATGTTGAAATATAAGGATAGTGTGGAAACCATGACAGAACTGCAACTTTCATAGAATGCCATATAATTGAAGTTCCTAAAGTGGTCAAGGAAACAGATTTGACAATATTCATTTGGAAATGGACAATATTTGCCCTTAACTTACATAATAAGCAGGAAACTTGGAATATCAAGTCTATTTGTACATAAGTTCATTTGATTTGTCGAAATGAAGCTGGAATAGATTTGAATCCCTGTGCCAATTCAAATCTGAAGAGAAGAAGCTAACTTTACAATAGAGTGTTGTCCTCAAAGTATGGCGGAGGGTTTGGTAATGGGGGGATCAGGGGGTACATATTCAGATACGGTACACCACAGTCCCATCCCACCTGGAAAGGCTGAAACTTGCAGTCATCCGAACTAAAATAGAATAGTTGTGTGCATTTAAGTCCTAACTGCTGCAAATACCCTCAGGTATTACTTAAATGCTCCAGGGTATGGATTACAGATATAATTCCCTAACCCATATTTCAAACTGAAACTAATTTCCTTCATAACAGGAACAAAGTGGTATGAGACACTTTAAGTTGTTGTTTTTAAAAGAAACATAATTTACAGTTCCTGAATTGCTTGCCGTAGTTATCTTGTGAGGTCAAGGACATTGTTAGAACCTAACACTTTCCCTCGTATAAAGAGGCCCATAAATTTGTACATGTATGCATGTCCTTTTCATAATTTTCAGTTTTTTCTCATGATTTATGTAACACTTTCAAACAATTCTCTCAAATTATCTTTTAAAGATGCTGCTCTCTGATGCATGTGACTCTCTACAATAGGAGACTTGCAATGTTTAATAAAGGGAGGAACTGCACGGTCCAATCTAGTCCATTATCAAAGGGGGTGAAGTTACCAAAATTCTCACCACGTTAAATTGTGCAATTCTGGCTGGAGTCTGCCTTTAACAGTATCTATATCCAGATGATAGAGGAACAATTTGGCCAGTTCTTCAGGCCTCACAGGGTATGGGACAGATGAGGATAAGAGGATGGCGGATGATCTACGTCCAAAACTCTTTACAGAAGACATGGTTACAAAAAAGGCATCAAGCTTGATTTAGTCTATTCCTGTAGTTATTAGATTTAGAGGCAGGGTATAGTATCAATACTAAGTAGGTTATTATCAGAAGCACTGAAAGGATTTACCTTATCCTAATAGCCATCGTGGGCAGTTGAATAAGGACAATGTCATTCTGACATTACGATCTTAGCAATGAGCGACCCCTTTATATTTATTCGTTTTACTTCAAAACTCAAAGAGCTGAGATTCTTTCTGCTTGCAACAAAACTTGGAACTCATACTTGGATATAAATAAATTGTTACTTTCATCCCTCCCCTTTGCTGCATTTTGGGTGACCTGATGTTAAGGTAAGTAACATGGACTTATCGCTAAGATAAATACATAACCTTTATCTTTTTTCTCATTTGCATTTAAGAGGATCACTCCCAATGTTTATCTACCATTGTTTTGCATATTGTTACAATTGGGCAGAGATACAGATAGAGGGATAGCACAGGGATGGATGATAATTAAAAGCAGGTGGAGTAGTCTTAACCTGCAAGTTGGGGTTCACGAGTCAGTTGCCAAGTCATTTGTGCGTAGGAGATTGCATCTGAAGCGTCACTAACAACCTGTATCGGGCCCATACATCATGCAATTAATGAAACAGAGGTGATAAAAGATCCTATCTAATGATTGATAGATGCAGTGTGTCACTGTAAATCTAATCACATCTACATAGGCCAAAAAATATACACACTCTTAAAATTGAGTCCCTTTTAGCAAGAGGTCAACATAAGATTGGATCCTTACAGGTGGTTCGCCCTGATTCTCTTAATATTTGAAATGTCTTCTGAAAGTGGCAAGCTTTTCTGAGACGATGTTAGAAAAAGGAGTACAATAGGGAATGAGAGTCTGTTTTATGTGGAAAAAGCTTTAGTGGATAGAGCATTCTATTCTAACAGTTCTCGGATGAATGTCCCATACTGATGCCTCACCTCCTGCATTAGGAAATTATGGGTTTTTAGGAACTTACAGACAGGGTCCAGAAATCGTCTAAAAATCCAAAGAGCCACCAACGATGCTTATAGCTTCCATTGTGGAACCACTTGTTCTACATGTGTCTATTGTAATCCCATCCCAAGACAGGTGCGTTACCCAACCGCACATTGCTAATCGCCAGGTTTAGGCTTTAAATCCTGAGAATACAGAAAAAGGCAACTGTTTTCCTCGGGTGAACAGTTATGCCCTGTTTGAGGAGGCTGAGGAAACCTATTTCACTCATTGTTGATCCACCTTATACCACATACAAAGGCGAAATTAACCTCTTTACGTTCGTTAACTGACTTAGACTAATGAGTAGATTGGGCAACGCGGATAGAGTGTACTCTGTATACTCGTTCAATTGGGGAAAGATTTCTATTTCTTGTTCTTCCTGGAACTATATACTACATGCATACCTGGACTGCCAAATTATTCTATGAGTCATTGCACCTGAGTCTGGGTGAAGCATTATGAGATCGACTAGAAAGCATGTATGGTCGGTATCGTCACCTGAAGTTTATGCAATCTAGGATCAAATTAACTGGACCCTGTCCACACCCTAGTGTACAGTTAGTTAAACCAAAGATTTCTTCTTTAATCTTTCAGGGATTTGACCAGAATATACTCCCAATGGGCTCACGAACTAAGATTTTTATATATGAACAGAGATGTGACCACCATGCATGCTCTGGAAGCATTGAATATTATCAATGTATTAGTGTTTCCCTTACAACCTGTGGGCCCATGATGTAATGTTATGTACATAATCGATAAAGGACCACTCTTTTTATCACATTTTCTTTCGTTACTATTTTTAGGGTGATCACCGGTCTATCATGGAAATTTATATAAGAACTATCAAAATCTCATGAAATACCCTTTATGCCAAGTTTTTAAATGTGTGCGGTGAGGACCATTGAAAAGGTCTAAAGTCAATTCTATATTTTAACTTATTATATCATTTTAGTTCTGTCTATAAATGACAATACTATATAAAAATAACTTCTTTTTAATCTGGCAGAAATAGTTATCTATAGATCTACATATTATCTATGCGTTAGGTAACGAAGTGTATACATGTATATACGTTGATAAATGATGGGTTTTTTCTGGCACAGGTGTAAAATGATGTAAAACCTAGTTGATGTCCTGCAGGTAACTGACTAGAACAATGGCTAGCAATCCCTTATATAGGGATAATTAGCCCTACCTGTGATTGGACAGGTACAGGCTGACCAATGGGAGGCTCGCACCTGGCCATTTGGCATGGGGCAAAGGTAATATGTAAGGTAATAGGAGTAAAAATTGATAAGCTAGTATACATGTATACATATATACAGGTATAACAACATAAATGTTCTCCTATGAGGAGGCTTCTCCAAACTTGCTCTGTTTTGGATTCATGCACAAACATGATTGATAGTTTTAACTTGAAAATGTTTTGCCTTCCATTGCTGACCGCTTATATTAATTAGATTATGCTAAACGGTGCCAACGATCCTCCACCTTCTTCAAGAGCTACCATTCCAATACCGACTAAAAAAAAAAATTAGATTATGCTATAGTGGCAAAATTGATGCACTCTCCTTGAAAAATAATATGCTCAGTGAACTCGCAATTCACATTATATGCGCACTTCTACTTTGCTTTTCAAAATTACGTGTTTTGTGTATGTGTACATACATGCTCTCACATGTTGTTGTGCATGCAGCATCCTTTGTCAATTTGTTAAGCTGAAAACAGAAAAAAAAACACAGAGAAAACAATGGTTTCTTACATGGGGGCAGGTGTGGTGGCATTAAGCATACATGTTTAGAGAGAGAAGAGAGAAGAGAACCACTCATTGACACTGGCAAACACTGGTCTAACCGATTATTCTATTGTTTGAAGACACAGAAAAACCATTGTGAGATCGCTTGACTTAAGACTCCAGCAAATCATGCAGAGCTTAAACTACAGACACACCTTTGTTTGAGAACTCATCTTGATCAAATAAGAGTGCCTCTCAAAACACAATAGAATGACACCACCTCTTGTTCTTTAACAAAGGGAAAACGGAGAAGAAGGTGTTTTGCGAAAATTACGGCGGTGATATATTATATGCCTGCGCGCAAGACAATAGGGTCCATGAAGGGCTCTTTAGTTCCGTGAATCAAATGGGTGTGTTTCTAGGGAAATGTAACGAGGCTGAAGTTGTGAACAACAATGGTAAAATCATAAAGGAGTTTGCCATAAAGGGAAGCATCTTAGAGTCCAATTTGATCAGGCCCAATGTTAAGCCAATAAATAAATAAATAAATAAATAACTTAATTTTATTTTAGAAAATTTATTTGACAATATTTCACACTATGATACATTTCAATTTATAATTAAGCCCTTCCAACAAAGTGAAAATTACTGACAATTTAGAGTACCTCATTCTTATAATACAACAGCCGTTACTTGTGTAACCAGCAAGAGGCAATTATGCCAGAATGTCCTGTTGCTTGTCATGTATTGGTCATTAAAATTTAGATTTCTCGCAGTCCAGGCATATTTTGGGATAGTTATGAAATATCTGAAGTGATTAGGACTTGGACACCAGATCTAAGACATCATTCAATTTCTAGATTAAAAATGGGACTTACGTAGGTGTCCTATTGTTGTTTTGATAAAAACTCATTCCTCATAAATATTTCTGGAATGTAACACCAGCATTAGCCTGAGGCGAACCATTAATTTCTGGTAAGGAGAGAATGCATGGGTAAAGATAATTACCGCAGAGGACGCCGATGACCGTCTCATCCAATTTGTGTCCCTATACCCTCTAAGGAATGATGGTTCCTTCAGTTTCCAAGCTGATGAATGTTGTAGTCATCTCACTACTACAATTATTCTTTAGTAACTTTCTAACTTCCTAAACCATCTATCTTTTAAAATGCGATATTTTCCCTATTAGCAGTTGTCTTAGGAAAATATGGGCACTTTTACATGAGCCGAAGAACGTTGAGGATGATCATACACTGGACACTTTGTTGCAAGAGTGCACTCACGTTTGTTTGACAAACTATGGGATCATGATGGTTGTGAACCCGGATATAATGGATAAAATTATTATCCCACAAAGTGTCCGATTCGGTTAAACAATTTGCTAAGTACATACGGGAGTGTACCTGGTCAAATTTGATGGTGTACCTCTGCCCTCTAGGATGAAACGATGCCTGCAATTTCTTAGGAGCTGCAAATTTCTCGAAAACAAAGAAGAGATGTTGGATGTTTTGGGAATGTTGCTATGAAGGTTGATTATACCGGCGTCCTTCTTAAAAATATTTTATGAAAGTTCTTATAAAAATGTATTCTGCATGGGTATTTTGGCTGTACCGTGAAATAATAGCTACTTGTCATATGGTATGTTGCAATAAAAACTTATCAAATTAATCATCATCATTGGGAGGTTCCAGTTCTTGAGTGGTACAAAGAAATCACTGTAGCAAAGCGTTCTCCTCAAGGAACGCATATTTTTTCTATTGTCTCTTTTCCAGTGTTGTGCAGACATGCAATCTCAGGAAAGCGACACTCCCATGTCAGTAGCCATTCCCACATAAATAAAAATGACTGTATATTATAATCGGGTCTCCCTGTTACAAATTCTGTTCAAAATTCATTTGAAAATTAAGCCACGAAGACAAGAAAAAAACACGAATAGAGAAAGGTTTCGAGGGGTGTATCATGTTTGGTGTGAAACAAGTTTCTATAGTTTACATGAATGGATTCCCATCTAGATTCTAATTATTTGCTCAGGGGTATCCTCTGCGTTTTTTAATAAAAAGTGACTGAGCGTAAAATTGATACGAGGAAGCCACAATTTTAAATTCCCTTTAATAAGGTAAAATCATATTGCAGCAGTTATCAATCAATATCTTTTTTCATTGAATATCGCGACATGAAGTGCAACAAGAAACACCTCGCAACATCTCAAAAGAATATTCAGTAATGTCCCTGTCCTTATTTCTGTCTCTCATTTTGTACTCAGATTTGTATACATTATTGTATATAATATTACAATTTTATTCAGAACAGACAATACCATTCCGAAATGGATATTATATATGTAATACATACTCTCTGCCTAAGCAGGTCTTCCTGAGAGATCCATTCCCTACAAGTATTTCGATCTTACATAAAGTTTTAAGAATATAGGATTATAGTTCTTGCAATTGACTTATTGTCATTGTTCATTTCTAAAATAGTTCTCTGTGATTCAGTTTGTTGTCTTAATTAATTAAATCCGATGTTACACATACAACCAACTGATTGGAAAGGTGGAACCTATTGTAACCATATTCGAGATTGCCCTTTATGAGGAGGCATTGCCATGAGACTTTCGAATAATGAAAATGAAAAAGACTGTATGTTTTGTCATTCGTTTAGGCAACGAGTATGTTGTATACTCGTGGGTTTAAGACAATCCAATTTTCAAACATAATTATAATTTTGGCTATATCGTGATGAACATAAATGATAGGAAAATAAAAATGGGAGCAAGTTTTTCCGTGTGTCAAACCAATGTTCTCAGGTTTGGGGTTCATGCCAGTCCGGTCAGTTGTACAGATCAGATGGTGGATTTGATCAACGAGTATAGATTTCTATACTCGTAGATCTGATAGAACATTCCTAGACTAGCACCAAGTCCCTCGACCTCCCAATGAGATCATCAGGCTATAGGGCCGGTCTGGACTGACATTGATTCTTCCAGTGGAGAAAACAAGGTCTCCAATAATATTATGATTGACTTGAACCTTTTTAAACATCACGTTTTTTAATCAATAAAAATCAAAGACCTGCAAAGGCTTACGTAATAAACTGGACACAATGTGACATACTTGTTAAAGCCAAGTACTAACAATTACTTGGAGAGATGAAATTGTTACAGTTAAATTGATAATAAGAGAGAAAAGTATTTAAAGGTCGAGAATATGGCCCTAAGCTAAGATCATCAAAGGAATGATCCCCTAGAAACTGCTAACCTAAGCCGCATTAGTTCTGTTGGTGCAACCAAAAATGATTAAAGCTTAATTAAAATGATTTGTACGCTCATGCGCCCCGTCACATAGATTTAAATTTTATCGCATAGGGCGCAACATTTACAACAAAGTAACTCCACTAGCGAGGGGAGATGCCACTATCTCTCATTCAAAATGGCGGAATCATGCAGGCATAGGCGAATGCTTAATGATTAATTCGGAACTTTCAACGATTAATAAGTTCTTGACTGACGATGATGACGGGTTCCTCGTCTGGGAGTTATTAAGACAAAATATGTCCATGGCTACTATATAGGTAAGGAATGACTGAATGCAACACCTTTATAAATATTAAATAAATCGTACAACATACGACTTTGTTGAACGAAAAACGGTGCGATGTTCACAGAACGCCTGCCTCAAGACAAGACAAGGTTTGATTTCAATCTTTTTAGACATTATGCATAGACTTGCCCGGGGTCTAGATCTTAGTCGTACAGATTAATTATGTATAGACACATTAACACATGGGTATACATAAATCAGCGATGGGAATGCGATGTTGCGATGAAGTTTTTTGTTTTAAAACATGAACTTTGAACATTGTAAATCTTGCGACGCCTAGTAAATCTCACACTAATCAAACCTAAAAGCTAACACTATGGTATACAGAGTTTATAGTGAGCTGTCAGCTTTGGAATGAAGTGCCATCCTCCATTCATGATTGTGAAGACATCGATGAGTTTGCAATAAGCCAATAAACTCAGTTCATATTTACAATGCATTAATCCTAGACGGACTAATATTTATTTATTTCCATTAGTTCTAGATTTGTATACCTCTACATAACAATACTGTCGATCTGAAGACCTGACACCTATATGACTAGTATAAGAAAGTTGATGATAAAAGATGATGTAATTGTGACAATTGTCTTAATATGGTATTACATGTATAATGATTAAAGAATGTAAGGGATACTTATAAAGTCTTAGGATATAATACATTATTGGCATGTTGCCTACTTGGCGTCTTACCTTGTCGTTACGTGTCTGCGCTTATTTAGGCGGCAATTAATAAATAGCAACTGTTATGAAACCGTCCATAAATGCACCGCAATCCCATTGTAAAAAACAGGCAGATGTGTTGCATAAAATGTCTTGTATTATTACATGACCATTTCCAACAGCAATGACATGCTACATCACATGTTCGACAATCCACAAAAAAGGTATTCATTGCAAGTTGTAATTGTTTCCTTCTTGGAATCATTTTCTTTTGTTACCTTCCCTGCCTCACATTGCCAAGATAGCGTTAGTCTTTTCTTTCTTTTACTTTTCTGCAACCCTTCGACAAGAGACGTTCAAATGGTCTATTGGTGTTATGACCATAGTTTCGACCAAGCGCGCAGGGGACATGCACATACATGTAATATATGTGCCCTCCGGAACGGGCCTGGGAAAGGCTTCTTCTACGGTTAGATATAAGATATTCTGTAAACTCATTTGTTGACAGGGCCCCACATTTCTCATTCACAGGCAGGAGAAGATGCCTCACTTTATTTAATAAAACTACCCCTTTTATCAGTCAATGTTCAGAAATATTGTTGAATGTTGTCCGAAAACTGAGACAAAATTATCTTCTCTAGCTGACCTCGAATTAAAACTATTTCTATCTTTTAACAATTGCCCATGTGTCGGGCACAGTACAGATATTTATTGGTATGTGTGCTGTACTTGACCGTTGAATGTAAAGGGGTATGCTGACGATAGCATCTTCTAACTATCATCTGGACCCTCAGGGATCCATGTGCCCATATATCACAAAGGGCTCATCCCCAGATTGTGGGCCACTTGATCTCTGTAATGGTGGAGGGGGCTGAGTAGGGCACTCTGGTCTAAACAGATCATGTTGGCGTCCAATCTGTTTCTCTTGGCGAGCCTGTTATGTAACCCCATTGTTCCATGACAAATGAATAAGTATTTATTGTTCCAGGTTTATAGGTTTTTAGATGGCCAAGAAATATTCATTTTGGGATGGATCTTGGGACCGGTAACCCCTTTGTCCCACCTCCCCAAACCTGATTGCTATAAGTTGTGCGTCTTAGATGAAGAGTCTGATCAGGTGAAGCTCAAATTACACGTGCGTACAACAAAGGCAATGACAACAGGTGATAATATAGAAGAGAACTGAGCGAGGTCTACTTTACCTCAGTATATGGAGGGAAATGAGTGTATTGTAAAGCACAAACTGGTACTCATGAATATAAATACAGAAATATGTTCTCAGTATTCATTTATACAACTCAATGGCCGTAATATCTGAGATTATTTCCATATTTTGAAAATTGGCTTAAACATTTAACATTACACATGAAGTAACTTTTTTTCATCAAGTTGGGACTAGGTTTTAATGGAACTGGTTTTATTCCGTCTGCTCTGGCAGGTCTTCCAATGAGGCATTTGGCTCTACTACTAAGTAGTTACTACTACAATTACAATGCCCCTGTAATAAGTGTATCTAGGTACCGTATCTTTTTCGGTACAACGTAAACATAAAAAATATGATAGTGGAGAAATCTCCGAACAAATAAATACCCCTGCACATTTTGGTAAGTTTGACGTTTAGATTTAATATTCAACTTAGATATATGTTGCAGTCAGGGATGGTATATTTCTTATGATCGACACCAATGATGGTGCAGGGTATTCGATTTTCTTCAATTGCTCAATTTCAATTTCAGCTTTGCATACACTATTTTCAATGTACCATGGTGTTGGTACAGAGACAAATGGACAGACAGACACAAACTAATTGAAAATGGCAGTGCACATATTGAAATATGCATTCTCAGTAATGTTTGGGTGAATGGCAAGATTAATACAGTAAATAAAAGCTTTAAAAAAAAGAATCAGATGTTATACTTTGCAGTGTGTTCTATTCCTATCCGTATGAATATCAATAATATTCAATTCATACCTGTCTAAATCTTGAATATCTGTAAATTGTCAGTCATTACTTCAACTAAGTGTTGCTCCCAATTGTTGATATGTTTACAGTCATTATTACTCAGTAATAGGATCAAGTATTGAAAGAATTGAGAACAAAACATTTTGGCCGACTCAGGTAAGAATGCATGCAGCTATCAGTGGTGGTAGATTGTGGCCCATTTTGTTCAAGGAGCGGGCGTGGAAGTCGATTGGTGTGCTGGATATTTCAGGCCTAACTACAGTATATATATATCGAGGTAAGCGACAGCTGTGTTGAAATTATTCACAGCAAATTGTACTGTAGTCTTGTTCCAAGGTTTAAATGTCATTTCCTTATCTTATAACCCCACCCGGCATTGTTATTCTGTAGGGGAAGCAAGTGCTGAATATTATGATAAAGCCTGATTATTTATAACAAAACGTATGGGCTATTGTTACAAGAGATGTATGTCGGTCCAGATATAAACTTTCTTAGAATTTAGAAATGTCGGACCCCAATATAAAAAAACTCAAACTTATGGACCAGCTTCTCCCTATTGTGTTCTAGATTGCCTTACTTTTCCATCTGCGTTTTTCTCAGAATTGTTATAATTCAGTAATGTTCTCGTTAAAGAAATAATTTAGCGTACGTAAATATCATTGCAAGGGGAGGCAGAAACACTGTTCGTTCAATATTCAATTTGGTTTTGGACCCCTTACCTATTAAAGTGGTTAAAATATTGAAATCAATTACTGGGATAAACACCAATTGTACAGAAAATATGAGAAATCGCCTCTAATTAAATTGTCTAGCGTATTTCTTCTGAATCCTGATGCCCTGATGTCTTGAGACAGCAATGGACATGTTAGCATCTGTATAGTGTTTGTATCTGATCACAAACCGGAAATAACCGCTCTAAAAGTTCCTTAGAAGTATGATGTACAGTATGATGTACCATCGTTCTAATCCAGCATTTGAAATTCAAACATGTGACAAATAAAACCATCTTGATATAACAGCTTTTCGAAAGAGATTCGGATATATATATTTAGATATTTCTTGTTGATCAGAATAGCTAACAGGTGTAAAATTAGCCTATTGTTTCATTATAGGATTAATGACTGGCATTACGGACAGGGAAAGTGCGCCCTAATTGTTGATGGTGCCCGGGGCGAAGCCGAGAGTATTATACCGATTGCTGTCTATTTGGAGAAGATTTCAAACCTCTCTATCCAGTAAACAATGTATATTGACGAGGAAAGTGTCGTCCCTGGGCAATTATATTTCTCTTAGGGCATTATAGCTGTATATAGTGCCTGGCTTCAGCGGAGAATTACAGCCCAAAATCGTCGCAAAGATGGACTAAAACATACCGTATTATAATAAGATTGAGATCATCATTGATCAATATCTATTTCCGAATACCATTCATTTAGTTGTCTTATATCTGTAAGTCAATATTGTATTTATCGGACTTGAATATCTGGTAAGTGATTATGGAATTCAGAAATCGTTGTAAATAATATCACTCAGGATCAATTGAAAATAGCATCCATGGTGTATGTTTCTTCCTGAATAAAAAATATCTAAATCTAAAAGGAAAATCTATATAGGAGCAGAGCCCTCTGATGCAATGTGATAGTAGCTCTGATGGGATCTTACATATTTCTATTTCATATAAACAATTGCAGAAAGTACACTGATGATTGAATCTCAAGATGGAATACATCGTGGAAAAGATGGAATACATCGTGGAAAAGATGGAATATTATCGTAGAAAGATGTGATATATCATGGGGGGGGGACTCTGATTGGAACCAATTCTTTTTCAGCAATACATTCCTGTGGTAAATCTTTGGCGAAGAGACCACATAGTGTACATATACATATAGCACACACATATACACCATAAAGCGAGGTGGTATAGCAGGGGCTCATAACAACACATCTCATCTCTTGATTTATTATACAACTCAGTGGTTTGATGCATTAGCCCCTTGTGCTCCAGCCCCCAATCTCTCCCCTTACTTACATAGCTCTATAACTAGAGACAACCAAGCGGTGAGACCCCTTGATGGCTCATATGGCATACCAAACAATTACCTGGGTAATTGAAGGGCCAGAAGAGCAGCAAAATGAAAGGCTTAAAATGCACCCAAGCTAGATATCTAAATTGATGAATAATTTCTCGAATTCTGTGATTATTACAATAACAGCTTAAGGAGGGTGCCCCGAGGGATTTTGAACAAAGTAAGTGTTTGGATGATGGCATGGTGTATGTGGAGATATATATATGCCGTTTAGAACAGTTGTTAGAGCTTCACACTCTTAAAACAAAAGATTCTAAATCATATCTGCAGGTTCTCTCCGGTACCTGTGTGTAAGAGAACTCTTAAAGGGTCTTGGGTTGAACTCAGTTTTGAATCCTTCATCAAAGAATAAGTACCCGTTTTCAAACGATGTTCATTCAAGGAGCCAAATATGAAAGGTGTCTGTGCCTATTACAAATAAAAGCTTTAGGCAAAAAAGAAACCACGGGAGCCTTATTTTTAAGAGTGTTAGAAGTACGTAGTTTGTAGTTCTGCACCGACCTGTCCTTTAAAGATGAACAGGTGCAGAGAGTGCCTAGTCCTGAGATCCCACTCTTGATAGCGACATTAAAAAGGGGTGGAAAAATAACAGGGTTTGTTCCCAAATTATTCCATCAATTTCCTATAATTCGCCAGACCTAAATGGTCCCCCATATATTTTAGCAATAAGTGTATTATTTAAATGGGTTTGTGTGGCCTGGTTTGGTATATAGGCTACTATACCCTGATAAACATATTATAAAGGAGAAGATAAACTAGGAAGATGTTCTCAGTATCAGAACCATCACACCTACTTGAGAACTGCGTCACATCACAAGCTGAGATTAGTTTGTAACTTTTTTATGTTGCAATAAATTTTATCTGAAGATATTCTCAGATACTTGACAAGGGTACAAGTAGAGTGCATGCTCGGATTGAAAAAGAAAACAAATTGAATGTCTGTCCTGAACATGCCATGAACTTTTAGTATATAGGTAACTTCAGTTCCAATGGATGGGGTGCAATTTGTAATTTTGGGCATTTCATCAGTAACATGGCATCCATCTTGCCTTCTAGGGTCTGATTCACAGTTGAACGTTTGAGAACCCTATAAGCACTCGACAAGTGGGAATTACATGAATAAAGCGGAACTACAACCTGCTTGTGTCCAACTGCTATATCGTGTTAGACATGTATACATGTAAGGCCCTAAGTCACAAATGCAATGACATATATGCAAGTTCACCAGGGTATTAAAATCCCTTGCCTTTACATAATATTAGTCAAAGTGTCAGAGCATCATGCCTAAAACTATATTAACAGGTATCTCACATTCATAATACATTAATACATTTGGTGTTCTCTAGAATCAGAGATAGTCTATTCAAACCTTTTTACACCCTCCATCATAATTTTCAGAGTATTAGTGTTCTTGTCATCAATCCGATTTTTCAATTTAGGTAGATAGATTTGGTTAACTTGTAAAATGCTCTTGTACATGTCCCACCTTCCCGAATCATGATATCCACTCACAATATACTGTCAGGTATTTGGATTCTTCAGCAAATTACAAGTGTCAGGAATCTGACAGCTATTTCTCATCACCAACCATGAACGTCCGCTGGACAATGATCATACATGATTTCCCTTCGTGCAAGAGCCTCTTACTCTCAATGCATATCTCCCTGCTTATTGAGGGTCTCTTATTGTGTATATCCGTGGGAAGGCTGGCTTCCCCTTTCTTGTGACTACCATTTTTAAAATTGTCGTTTCCGGTCCAACTGGCTTTTCACTTTCTAGCTCAGCTTCTAGAACTGGGATAGCACACGTGCATAAGCAATCCCAGGTTCAGACCAAACATTTATGAATAATCCGCTGGTGCTTGTCAGCCATAGAAATATATTCATCATGTTTAAATTCTTTAAATGTATCAAATTTGTTCAAATTCAAAGAGTCATTCTTAAATTTAGGAAATTTTCCCCGGACCATTTCAGACGAAGGGCAAATTAAAATCCTAGAGGTAAATTGGACATAAGTTACTCTTGCCGACAATAAGCGGCTTTTCAGCGACTAAACCTGGTTTTAGTTATTTTTTTCCAACACCCAGCTAGCTACTAATGAAAATCTCAAATGTAGTTTCTATTCCTAGTGCAATTCCCATATTTCAATTTGAATTCAAAAACAGTTTGTTTTGGTTTTTTTTTACCTTCTGTTTTGATCTCTCAAGGGGATCTCAATTGGACAAACCAAATACTTGAATAGTGCAATGTGTTTATCCAAACCCTGATGGTTGCGATTCAATCCCAGCCCTGATGGCTGCGATAAAAACTAACTGCTATAATGGGAGGTAGAAAGAGTATGCTGAAGGACACTGTAATCTGGCTATGCATACATTCCCCCATTCTGACCAACTACTTAAATTCTGTGATCACCTCCCAAGCAAAAGTTTATTAGGAAATGACACATTACTGGCTTTTTATACTATAGAGCGTGCCAGAAATTTACACCTAGTGTATATATTTCGGAAAGTATAACTTTTAAATTCAATAAGCCCCCAAAGCCAATGCACACTGTCCACTCCCTCAGGTGAGAAGCGGTCCAGTGTGAAGAGGGAGGCAAAACCGTTATTTCCCGAATGGCTTACTCCAAATTCACTACATTAATAACTGGTTACTACCCCAGCAAGGCTTCAACAAGTGGGTGACGTGGCAATTTGCGAGAAGCACAATAGTAATAATACACATGATGTGATTGTCCAAAAGCACCCACAAATACACTCAGTCAACCCTTAAACCCTTCAAAAAGAGCCACTTAAACCTAAATAGTTGCACACAATTTCCCTCTTCCTACTCCTCCTCTTTCTACGTCTCGTGCCCTTCAACAACTCTTGTCTAAATTGCTAGATTTCTCAATGCCCGGCGGGAGGATCAAGTCTGTCAAAATAAAATAATTTTTGGACAGCTTGAATTATGTGGATCTCTCCCAGGCATATCATTCTCAACTGGAGCTCTAGACGCATGGACATATAATTCTATTCTCCTCCATATTCAATATCCTGATACCTATCCAACAGGACAGCCATTTGGAAAAAACTCATTTACATACCAAGTTTGATGCAAGACCGTTAGTAGCAATATGGGATTTGAGAACTGCACCTAATTTTGGATCTAAATTACAATGAAAAAGAGTTATATGCATCGGAAGACCAGCGCAAATCATCGCATCGTCAGCTAAAACACATTGAAAAGGCCATAGAAAAAGCAAAATTTCAGAATAGCCCATTCTGCATCTTGCGTCATTATTGGTTGTTCATATGATAACTCATGACAATGGTTATGGAATACCAGAAATGCTTACGAGAGCCTAATCTTACGTTTTGCTCAATCTTTGGAAAAGACAACTGAATATAGACCACTCTCTTTCTTCAAAAGTGAATGGTTACATCTCATTATAATAATTGTAACAGGCATTCGCTATTGTGTGTATGCAACACCCCTATTGTCTTCATTATGTTAATCAAGGTTGATGAGAAACTAATTATTTCTCTATAGGTAGAGGCAAGATAGTATCACCTCAGTTAATCCTGGAAGGCCGTATGTACTCGGTGCCTTATCATTTCCCTCACTTCCTCTTATTTGTACGAGGGGGTGAATCTGCTTTAATCGTTCATCATAACTAATATCTTCTTGGGATCATACGAACATGTGAACGAACATAGAAGTCTACACGTACACTTTTACCATGGGTTGTAATCAACATATAAAACAAAGCCGAACTTAGATCTATATGTTCGTTGAGTCTTATAATTCATTTATCGCCAGACTACATTGCTATAATGACTAACAGTTTAAATCTTGACAAATTGCAATAAGATTTTTACCTTTAGTTTTATAACATACATGTATATTATTATATATCTTAGGGATAGACTACATAACAACGAAGTTATCTTAATTTTTATAGCATTTATTTTAGCATAAATAGTAGATATTTTCTTCGTTGTTGTAATTCCTTGTATGAAATATATACACATACATCTGTATATATACATGTGTGTGTGTGAGGATAGGTACCTTTTCATTAAGAGAACGACTAATTATCACCTGTACCCTAGGATGCAGCCAATTCAAGCTAATCATGGTGGTTCGTGACTGGGCCATGGGCTACATAGCATGTCCCTTTCTATCTCGTTGAATGGCAGTTGTAATTGGTCTCCCATAAATAAAGTATGCAAGTTCATTATCATAAGGACTATTATAACGTATCATGTCATTTTTGTGTGCAGTGGACATGCCTGCTCTTCTTACAGGCACTCTTTGAGCACACAGTTAATTGCTATATATATAAGGTATATTCTTTAAGGGGTTGCCTTGGTAAAACATCATCAGGTTCTTTGCATTTTTACATTTTAGTGGAGAGAGAACTCTAGTAAATTGTTGCTAGATTCCTGGTAATTGCTGGAATTCCTTGGGGAAGGGGACTTTTAGGAAGTCAAATGGTTTGGTAATAAGCTCTTGGAAGCTGAATTTATATTATGTGCTTTAAATTTGCGCAACTCCTATCAGAGGATTTCATTACCATTATATGACTGTGTTACCTCGATGAAAAGAACAATTAAAAGCTCGTATACACATCCTTAAAGTCCTCAGCTATTTATGTTATATAAGTCAATCGTGTATTCTCAATTCGTCAACATACTAACATAGATCTGTGTTGATATTAAAATAAGGTCATGGGGTTTTTTTCATCGTAACGTCAACTGGTACTCGTAAAGCACAGGCTGTCAAATGTTCATTTGGCGCTTATAGGGGACTTTTTATTAGCTTCCAATCTATTACTTAATAGGACAATAGCTATGGTGCACACAACAATAGTTCCGTTAAGAAGAGGGAAAGAAATGGAACATAGATATGAAAAAAGTACCCATCAGCCAGCACTAGTTCATATCAATTGTCATGAGGGAGAGAGCCATTTTACAGTTGATGTAAGAAGGCGGGGGCTAATGTCCTCCGTGCCGTGTTTGAAGTGTGTCAACTCAATTGTCTCAGGTACAAAAGGAAAGACGCTCTTCCGGCTTGGTAAATGTAATACCGGGGGAGTTTACATGATATAAGGGCTCCAAAGCACCAGCTCGACAGCATCAGTTTTTTAGTTATAGGTGCATCATCTTACCACCAGTCTTTTCCTAAAATAGTATGCAATAATTATTTCGAAGAGAGTTTCTGATGCGCGAGTTCCTTGTAGTATCAAACAAGTAAAGGTATTCTAGTTCCCACCAGTCCCACCAGTCCCTAATTATTAACTGTATAAATCTCCTCCACTCATTAGCAATGCCCCACGTTCCCTGGATTCTGGCAGTAATGAAGTGTTGATAGTGTTTCAGCCGATCTCATATGGCCGATACGCGAGGGAGCTACGTACGTACGTTTTGTGCAATCCTTTTATTGAAATAATTACACCAAAATTTAAGTTTTAAAATCATGATTTTGAAGACTCCGATGTTGCATACATAAACGATGGGGTTGTATGTACAAAAACGTCTTCCCCGAGATATTGCAAACTCTGAACAGTGTACTGACACATTCAGAAGTGAGTTGAGGATATATTGGCAACGGATGTGTATTAGCCCGAAAAGAACCACAAAAAGTTATTAAATTCATGTGAGCGCCAAATAGTGCAGAAGGGTCGGACCATCAAAGATGTACCACGCATGGTCGTAGAGCATTTATCGAAATTTCACTGACTAGAACCAACGAGATTAAAACAAGCGACATTAGTTGATTTTAATCTCGTTGCTAGAACAAAATACCAGTTTAATTGGGCATGGGGAATAGGTGTGTGTATCTGACACTGCAACAAAAATCTAAAACTGAAAAAAACTTTTTTGTCATTAATTAAACCAGTTATTCTTCAAACATTGTCATTCCAAGTTTTTATTCTTGGTAATATGTATAACAGTTGGCGAATGCCGATTGGAATTCGGGAGCAAACTTCTACAACAATAGCTTAAATCTAACACAGTGTATCTAAAGTTTGAATTTAAGGATTCTGAAAAATTACAATTATAGAGAATATAGTTAAATTGAAAAACGAAAGCGGGAAAGTATTCTAAACTGTATTTAAATACCTATAAAACCATGACTTCCCAGAAAAATATTAGACCCATTTAATACAGATTTTAAGGATTTTCCAAAAACACCGGAATATACTTGTTTTGGAGGCATGGCCCACATGCACCCGGCGATGCCTTATATTGAAATAGGGTCCAGCACTTTCATTTCATATATGCTAACGCCCACGAGGATATAATAAGGTTTTTGGACTCTAATGTGTGCAGAAATATTTGCATTGAGTTATATCTAAAAACTAATATGATATGGGTCTGGCTATTTGTGCACCCGGTGTTGACAAAACACAAGTAAGCTTCCTGTAATTCTGAAAAACATGCCTTGAAAAGAGGTCCAAACTATTTTTTACCTATCACTAAATATGGAATATAAATAGGATTCTTGTATGTACGACTGTCGGATTTTATACATATATGTAACGCATGTAAACTGTAAATGTCATCCTCTGCATTCCATTCAACCCTAAAACTTTAGTTTGATTGTGTACGTATTCGAGTTGTGCTGTTCTTAACGAAATATACTATTTATTCAACGAAAGAGGTGCTGGGATAAGAGCACGTACTCTGGTGCTTTTACATTGGAAAACTAACATTATATTGAATCTAGGTGAAATCTATAGAATTCTTTTCATATATCATTTCCTAATTATTGAAGGACAGCATCGGTTGTCGGGAGCAAACAGAGAGTATTTTTTTTACCATATCTCAAATTTCATAACCCAAATATGCGTCCCCGATTATATACAAAAATAAAAATAAATATTTGATATTATTTCCGTTGTACTGCAACAATATCCCGCATGTGATCTGTAGATCTATTGTTGCACCAAAAAAAGGAAACTGGGACAGTCATCTGCAGATGAAGTTTAATCAACGGGATTTTTATCGGCCTCCGAAAATAATCTCACTCATCAATCATTCCAACCATAGTATTTAGGCTTGGAAGAAAGCTAAACGACACTGACGGCTGGATCAACCCACAATAATTTGTCAATGTATTCAGAGGGGAATTTCCACTTTTATGCTCCTCACAGTTACTCATAATAAAAATATCAAAGCCTGTGCTACACACTGAAATAAATTCGAATCCAACGTTTGAATCCAGGTTGGATCGCATATCTTCTTACCCGTCAAATTACTTCTCTTCGCATATTGCATGTATATAACACAAACAAATACGATTATCATATCAATTATATCATTATTATAATATCACTGACAAGTCCAGTGCACCAGCAGAATGTCGGCAATAGTCGTATTATAATGAAGAATGGATTCACCTGGGAAGACCAAGATCGTGTTCTATATGGAAAATGATGGGCTTCAACCGGAGAGTCTCGAGATGCTAATCGCTCCATATCAATTGATAACTGAACAGAATTCGTTTCTCGCTATCACCATCCTTATTTTCAAAGTGATTAGCATTAATGAAATAGTTCTTACCTTTATAAGTACTGCTAGCCTGAGCTTCGTTATCACCACAGCACGTAAATACAGCAGTGATAGCGTTCTGGAGTAAGTACAGAGCTATCGTCACTCCCCACCAGAAACTTCCAGCTCTCATCATGAACAGATTGGTTATATATAAGTTTGAGGGTTTAATTCAGAAAAAGCTCCTCAAAGCCAACAAAGATCTCTTTTCTCTATTTCTTTTCTTTTTCTAGAATCAGTCACACTATTAAATCCCAGGTTACGTCTTACTATTTAAGTTAAGCTCTGTGTCCAGTAATACCTTCAAATTGCATAAGTATAGAAAGGTATTTGTGTAAATTGTTTAACAATGTTTCATATAATTGTATGTTTTCCCTCTCCTATGCACAGATATCTGCTCTGAATTGCCCACCATCACTTATGACTGCGATTTGTTAATCATTGTCTGAAATGAAATCGAAAAGCATTTGATCAGAGAAAGTTTCTGCTGGAAATCCGATCTTGTGGGAAATAAATAAGTTTCTTCATCGAATTGAGACGTTGTAGTAAGTCCATGTGTTCCTTACAAGTTCTTCTCTCAGGATATGATCCAATGATTTCTGCTTCGTATAGCCTTATTATCCTGATCCTAAAACCTACTCCTTTAATGGTTGTCTTTTCATGTAAACCAACCGCTTAGATTCCTTCATTGATGTAAAACGTGTGAAATATATATATACGGGGGTACGTTATAGCAACCTTCTTCCTTAATAGAGTAGAGCAGTGAATGAGGATCATGAGAGTGTGTGCATATAATGCTGCATGTGTATGGAAGTGTGTATGTGTGTCAATTTATCCTACACATGTCTATCTAACGTCCATAGCGTTAAGACCCTTATTACCAACCCTCCTCTCTGATCTTATCAATGAGCGTTGGGGGAGTTGGAGCAACGGTAAAAGCGGTTGTCGTTTTGGGTCTAGTATTAAATTGCAGTTGTCCTTAGCCCCCTTTTGCACTTGCAATTGTTCTTGATCTTGTTCTTGCCCTGCCTCTTACATCTGTTTCTTCTAGCACGAGCTGCTGATGTTCTGATATCTCATTTCAAATGCTTTGCATTTAGGTATAAATCTCTTGCCTCTCTTCTCTTTATCCTCTCTGGTCTTCCTGTGGATTCTGGTCTCTCACAACAGACCCTCTCCTTTCAAGTAACCTCCTCCTTAGCCTGGCCACTAGGGACTAAGCTACTCTCCTCTCTCAGGGTTGGTATATAAGAGTAAGGCCCTCTCTCTCTGTCCCTCCTCTCTCTACTTCTCTCACTCCCTCCTCCTCCTCCACCTCCTCCTCAGAAGCAGTACTAGAAGCAGGAACCCATCCAAGCGCGACGTCAACAAAGGCCTTTCTTACACGACGTCACCGCCGATGCGACACCAGCTGCCCCAGAACCTTTGGATCACAACGGGAGCGAACGAACCAACCAAACGCGATTCGGCCTTGTAGCTCCTTTCAAGAAGACAGCAGCAAAAGGGTTGAATATTTGTGCAAGGTATTCCACAATGCGCGAGGCCGGAGATATTCGTGAATGTATAATGGCCAACAAAACACTATACATGATGTGTCGTGCTGTCCATTCAACTCAAAGCAGAAGTGGAAGACATGATTTCAGTTTCCTTACTATACCATGCTTAATGCTATACATACCTATACCCAGAGGGAAGTACTCATTTAATTTGGGTTTATTATGTTGAGCCTATTTATTACATCCGCCGCTATGGAGTGATATCAATGCTGGTAATTTATTTGTAATAAAAATGCATTACCCCATGCTAAATAATTACTCGCTTTTCCAGCTGTGGCTGCGGCGACGGCGCGGCGTCGTCGGCGGTGGCGGCAGTCAAGAATGGAAAATGATCCACTTTTATAATAATCCTAGTCGTCAGAGCATGACTGACATAGTGGTAGTGGAGGTGGTGGACGACGTAGTAAATCAGGGTTGATGCATCGTCAGGAAGTATAGTATTGATAATGGGGGATAGGTTAAATGAAGACACCAGCATTTTGTTGTTGTTTTAATCACAGTTGTTCAGAACGGTTCGGATGTTTCCCATGTGAGAAATAAGGAAATACATCTTTGGCATAAAACGAATGATTAATTGGCTTAATTAATATTTTGGTTTTTCACTGGTCTTCCCTCGCGTTTATTCCACATTCATTTGCTTCATCTGGATGGTCAACTCCTTATCCCTTATGAAAAAAGGGTTTATAGGGAAGAATTGATGAATATGCATTTATTTAATTGCTGTCACTTGCAGATTTGATATAATTATACCGAGCCCAAATGATAGCTTCCATCATATTTCCACCTTAGTTTGAACATGACTAATTTCAGGAAGTCTTTTTTAAAAGAAAAATATCAAAGCAATTGTACATACAATTGGTATACATCCATGACATAGAAAAGATTCCCAGCTTGTGTGTGATAGCGAACCAATGAATGTGTCGATCTATATATATGAAACCAACTTTTGTTCGATTTTAAAGATTATGTAACAGTCTCAATGGTACAATCTATGCTAGGAGACCCGTATTATATGTGTAGAAAGCAACGTGGGTTGTGCGCAATTATCGCCAAATAGGAACCACTATACCAAACAATATTTGGCTGAGATCCAGGTTACTATTGATTGGACATGATTATCTATTAATAGAGTGATCAAATCGTCCCATTACTATCTCAGATCGTCTTTGATGCATGTTATAATACAATGGGATAATTACAGGATTCTACTCTAGAGAACACCACCTACATGAGACTATACGATTCAGCTAAAATGGAGATTCTGCCAATCAAATTTGATGTGGATTAATGTTAGTCTATTGTCTATAGTTATAGATATCGTGTAAGTATACAGGCATATGGTCATCTTACACCTGATTCGATTCACCTGGATAAAATCTAAACCAAATAATCGAAAAATGAATGTGAAGTGCAACGATTCTCAAAAGAAATACATTTTCATACACAATTCGTATCAATTTTAAGAATGTGTACGATTCATCCTACTGCATGTACATCTTATATGGCAAGCTATACTGTAGAAACATCTAATCACAAATGTTGTTTGAATTCAGAAGAGGCTATGTGATTTATTGCTCTTTACAAATTGTTGAGTCATCTGTCACCGCCCTCACCATCCTCTGCCGCCACTCCTTAACTTCCCATATTGTCCAACGTGTATCTTCATCTAATAGGTTCGCTTACACTATAAGAAAATGTGCCCTTCTTTCATCAATTCCAATGTTCCATTACAATATGTAATGAATTTAACAAGAATAATCTACCAGGAATGATTAAAAGTGTTTATTTCATTCATTTTATTCACAAGGGTCGCCAAATAAACATGCTAACAGAATTCAACGTGAGGGGTCTTTAATTAAGTTCTTTTCCTTCAATTATATGTTATTCATTACTGAATCACCCAAGTGACAAAGTGCAAATGATATCACGTTGAAACACCCAAGCTCTTCGAAGTCAATAGTCATTTTTTACAACAAATCCATCGCATGACATTATCTTACCTTAAGTTTACTATCAAATTTTGTGAATCCTATAGATATCCCACACACTTGTTCAATGCATGTACTACCTCAATAATTCTGCCCATGGAAGGTACTCATATTTGGAACAGTGGAAGAAGACATATTTCAATGTCATTTTGTCATCCATGCAAGCCCGCTATTGTAAGCAATAGGTTTACTGAGGCAACTGTCACCTCGCGGCAACGATCTCTACCTCTAATAGCCCCTCTAAAATCTTGAGGCTACTTTCTCCCCTCTCTCAAGTAGAGCTTGTAAAATCACTGGTCATTCGCCGACATCAATCACCTCACTAGGATATGTTTGCCCTGACGTCCTCCTCCTCTCAACAATGGGCTCACACAGCCATTGGCTGCTTTGTCAGCCTTCAATTAAACCACTACGCGCCCGTATGGGATCTTTATGGAATTATCAGCAGGCCCCTGGTTCTGATATGCCCTCAGCTTTGTCACAAGGCCCTTTTCCACAATAGGGGCATTCAAAGGGTCTTTTTGACCCTTGCTGACCAAGAGCTTGGGTCAAGTGTCAAGTGACCAGTTTACTTTCATGCAAACTGCAGGTCTAACTGGTTTAAAGGCTGAAAGGTAAGTATTAGTATAGCAAATAATCCTTGGTGTTTTTTATCAGACACCTGCGGACGAATACATTCTTGGAGTACCTTGCATGATGGTTTTCATATTATGAGAACAACGGAAATCTTTTTCTGAATTTTTTGTTAGGGCCACCGGATTTTACATCGGGGAAAACAATACTTGTGTAGTCTATGACACATCAATATGTATTAGAGCCCTTTATTTAAGATATATAAAAGTGTTAGGGAAGATTAATCAACCTTATATCGACAGCCCAATCTGGAGACTAAATATTCAGAATTGTTTGAAAATAAGGCTGGATACCTTGACACTGAGCGGAGGACTAATCTATTTATTGTTGTAAACATCACTGAATCTTACCGGAAAATATAAATATCTTCCTATAATAAAAGTTGAGTTCAAAACATGCACCTGGCTCGTATTTGAAATAAAGTCAAATACAGTCTGATCGGTAACGGCCAATTAAGATTGATGGAACTCAAACTTGCATGTATCAGTTGTATCCAATGTTACTTATAGTAAACATCAGGTTAGTTAACATCGTAAAGCTACAACATAAGACCTAAAACAACACTTAATAAGTGATAGAAGTTTAGAGTTGTGGGGATGGATCAACCTTGAAAAGATTTAAGACATAAAAAGAGTCCAAAATAACCCGTCTTGGAAGAGTTAAATGCCTCGAGTGACGTTTCTGCGCACGAACACGATGGAATGTGAGAAAAAGAGGAAAGTATCTCATGTGAAGTAACTCTCAAAAAAATCAGTTGTTTGTATTAAAGAGAAATAATTACAAAAGTATGTTGTGAATGCTAAGGTCCCTGCAGCACCAAGTAACTACACAACTAGTTTTGAGGAAGATTCATCATATTGTATACATGCAGTACACCAAAACACACACGAGGGCCAGGCTGTCAAAACTATCCATACCCCATACCATGCGCAGAAACATCCTTGCTACAAACTAGATTTTTATGTCAAATGAAAACCTGCTTAATGTCAATTTGGACCGCAATGTTTTCATTTTAGTACGTTAATATGTACTAATCTGCTCATAATAGGTCAACATTAATGTCAAGAAATTGCTTATTCGTGCCGGATCCAGTCGCTAACACGTGCGTACAGCAAGGCAGAGGTTACCAATGCACAATGGATAGATGCAAACTTAATGGACCTGAATCATGCGATATGAGATAGAAGATGTTCTAGCTTTACCTATGTAGGAGGACCCCACCAATACTCACTTATTACTGGTATCCTATATTGTCCCCCAATTCGACAGCTCGTAAATATTGAAGCCCAATAGAACACTTGCATTAGAGATTGTGGACATGTCTTTATCAGAGCATGATGGGTTTGCTGCTGGGTATTTTGAACTTGGTGAAGTCCAACAAAGATTTCACTTGGAATCATTTAAAACCCTGATCATCACTGTGGGAGGCCACTTGAAATATAGCTTAAAACGTTTCAAAGACGGAGAATGGGCATACAAAATATGTAAAATACAGCGAGTAACAAATTGTACCACTTAAAAATGAACAAACTCTACTATGTATCATATGATAATAAAGTTTCCCAAATCCGAAACCCACAAACAAAGTACGATGATGTCTTTCCTCTTAGTGTAGTATGCCTAAAACTACCAACTTTCTTAAACAAATACTGAATAATAATACTTTTATATGTAAGACAATACTTGTTATGGGACATTTTGGCATGCATATATGTATAGGACAAATAAATGATGTAGTGATGAGTCTATCATATTTCACTTCAACTACAGATTTGCTAACAAAACAGTTCTCACTCAATGCACCTCGACCCACACTGACTGCCAGCGCAAGGGAGCTATTGCCATTAGTGATACACCCTGGCACATACAAATTACATCTTTCTCCTGTTAAATTCGCGCTATTGTGGTGAGCTGAGAACCCATTCTTCCCCAGTGTGTAATTTGCATATAGGCGTTTTGTCCTGCTTAGATGGGTGGTATCAATCATATGAACTGCGCGTGATTTACCTGATGTATCACACAATCACCTCAATTCTTTTTGCCCGATGATTTATGTAAAAAAGGAAATCGATGACCTTCTTCTCCGGAGAAAAATATACGGTCACTTGAAAAAAGTTTAAGCGTCTGTGATTTTAGTTGGAATTGTCATTTTCAAATCTTAAGACGATGATATATATATGGGAGACAGAAGACTACCACCTCTACAATTAGGTGGATTTGTAAACATTTCGGGCATAGTTGTTAATGAAAACAAAATAAAAAATATAAGAATAAGTTCCAAAAATGTTAAGCATTTATATAATGACAAAATTGCTCGTTTCATCTTTTAACCGGTAGTTAACTAGTTTAAATCAATATTGGAATAAAAGAAAAAGAAATTTATTACAAATCTTGTCTGGTTTTGAATGAGCCGATCTAAATTTCCCCGCAGAATATTGAATAAAGATATAATCCACTACTCATATATATCTATACTATTTAAATTGTTAATTGTAATTCAAATAATGCTATTAACGTTGAAATATAAATGATTGTCGGGCGTTACCAACATGTCCACCGGTTATTATCATGGTGATAGGAAAGAATTATAACATTTGCTCAAGGAATTGTTTCAGTTATGGATAGATCAAATAGTATATCTAATTGTAACGACCCAGTATGATATTATAGTAAAAACAAAATAGCCAACAAAATATAGCATGAATTTTTCAATTCTTTTACATTTTTAATTCCTAGTATATGACACTTGCTTACGTGAATAGGAGGACATGATCAGCAATCTTTCATTGTTACATTGCCATTATAAAATATTCCCTCGGTAACATTCGTCCAGCTTTTTGTAACATAGTATGACTTCTTTAGAGAAATAATTACTAACTTTGCTGTGCAGGAAACTGACTAAACCAACCGCACCCATTATTCATTTTCAGGAAATACCTGAAATATGTACGATATGTTCGTATAGATTTGTTTGTGCCACATATATATATGCCAAATATACCGTGGGATGTAGGGGGTTTAATTACTGGAGCAGGTATGTTCACTACCTAAACCCACCTTCTGAGTTCTCATGTTGACATGAAACAAAATAACCCAGACTAAATAGGGGGTTTTGCATCGAACACTGCTCATGTTGGAACTGGTGAGTATGGGAGTGTATGCATGGAATTACTTGAATCTAAAAGCAACCTCACTCCAAAATGCCCAAATACCTAATGGTTATCTAATTTTAAAATACTTATATATTACGGTTTATACATCTAATGATAAGTTCATTTCAAAGTTGCTAATGCCTAATATTATTATTAAAACCGTTTCAGAGGGGCAAATACTTCACGATTGCTTACCAAGTTTGATGATCTTAAAATTATGTGTTGCTGTGCTGTTTGATTTATCATACTGGACCTGAAAATGTATTAAAATGATCATCCTCTATTATAAGGAAATCCACATGATAGGCATAAAATGCCTTCCGTATACCAGAGTATAAAATCATTACTTGTCAACCAAACGAACAATTATGCCATAATATTTATTATATTTTCAGTTTCCACTAAAGTCGAAATCCTTGCCACAATCTATTGGCAATCTATGTACCAACTGGTGTCAGCGCAACTAGTCTATACGCATTGGCTCTTGCGCTCTTGACTAGAGGGTTGCCTACATACGTGGAAGAGATACGACTGAAACATGTAAAGCAGACCAACACGTGGCAGCCTAGCATATGAACAGTTGAAGTATATGAAATATTCATTTCTTATGCATGCAATCCTTGCCCTTGATTTTTTAACCCTGTCTTTTCTTCCAGTATACATCCTGCAATAATTACAACTCTCTATTCTGGATTGCCGTGTTCACACACTTCTTTTCTTTCAAGCTTTGCCTTAAATAAACCGGGGATTTATATTTTCCCCGCACGCTTCCATGCAGGTGATGTACATAAGACATTTCTGAACCAATGATTTCCGAAATTGTTTTTGTTGGTAAAAACTCAAATGCTATGTTCAATATCTGGAAACCGTAGAACCCACAACATACATAGTACAATAAATAAAGGCCCAGAGCAAACATCTGGCGATGTTATTGTCGCAATAGAGTAAAGTAAGATAAATCATATGTATAGTGATACAGAGGGCCAGAACTAAGACCATGATACAACATGGAAAGGGAAAAGAAGACTTCGAATTCACTTGGTGCCATCACCCCTGGTTTTTTTCTGGATATCCCCAGGAGGGTTGCAGAATATATACCATCAGACCTGAATAAACATAAAAGAACTTATAGAAAGACATCTCAGGGATTTCCCTACACATGCTTCAGAAGTTTTCAATGATATTTTTCTTCTTCTCCCTGCCCATATTGTGTCCACTTTCACAGCGCATGGACCTCTGATGTATATGTACACATATATATATGGCCTTCTGCTCTATCTAATAATCTATTATAGGGTCTATTTTGTGCGAGTATGGCGTGTTGCTGCGGTTATTTTGCTATGGATCCGAACACGCTATGAGAGGGCAGAGGGCAAGACGTGCTACAAGAGCAAGGAAGGCATGATCCAGGCTATACAACAATGGCTATTGTCACACAGCCTTCAAATACCGCAACGTGACATGGATGACGAGTCACTGTGACCCCAGGGCCATCCAGGCAACGGAGGGGGGAAACGCCAAGTTTCTAGCCTTAATGGGATTTTTCTGGTAAATGTTTCTTCTCTGGTGGATGGTAAAAAGTGGGAAAGGAGACTGAAGGGGAACTAGAGGTGTGGGGGGGGGGAGGAAAAGAGAGGAGAAATGGGAAAATAGTAAGGGGAATGGGGAAAGGAGTTAAATGACGTAGAAAGGAAGGAGGAGAAGGGGAATGAAGAAGGACCGGGAAGGAAGAGGGAGAAATGGCTGAAGCTGGAGGAGGGTATGGGAAATATGAAAATGAGAAATTGGGGGAGGAAATGACCAAGGAAAAGAATGAGGTGAACAGATTTGATGGTTTTATTTTTCATGTCCGTTTGGGGAAAACTTGAAAGAGATTTATTTGAAATAAACCATTCAAATTAGATATCAAAATATGATCATAGAAAATAAATGTTAATGAATGGTGATGGAAATGACTACATAAATATGGTTTTAATGAATACCTGTTATCTATCCGCAATATAATTTACAGTAGAAGAGGAATACATCCTGTGAAACATGTGAAGTACGTCTTTGCTTTTTTTAATAAAGAATATTAATAATAACTTCATGCTACACTCTTTATTACATTCATTTATGAGGGTAAACTTTGGACTCTTTCTCAATAAATCTGGAGGTATTATTTTCCAATTTCAGAATGTGAGTCTAATAATAACCTCCCTCAATTGAGGATGATTGGGGAAAATTGTGTTTGTTGATCCTGAGAGAGCAAATAGTGGGAATACCTGCTAACCCTTCCAAACACCGTTTAGCTGGGGACTTATTCTCATATTAACACCATGCGAGCCGGCCAGATTCATCAAATTTCACTCTGGTAATCTCCCACATGAAGAATTATTAAATCCGCCTCCATTTCAGCATACCATAAATATGGAATCAGAATGAGTGTCAACAGACATTTCAATGCTACGCTTTTGGCAACCATTTCGAGCGACCATGATGTAGATGAGATAAGAAATGGATTGTCAAATATGCAATATTTGACCGCTTTCCTTGAATAAAACCTTGAATAATATATTAGTGGTAATTCAACACGCACAACTTGAAGCATTTCCAATAAAACGTCTCTGCCACCTAACATTAGTCCGAATTGTCGTGGTAATACAATAAAGGAAAGGAGGCCCAAACTGGACTCAGTTCACTTGAGTCTTCATAGAGCGGGAGATTTGGTGGCATGGGATGGAAATAAGTTCTTTTAAGGGCAAATACCTAAATAAACAAAGCTTAAACATGGTCAACAGCATGAGGATCTATGTTAGAAACGCAGCGCCCCGGCCTGCGCCCTCGCCCTCGCACCAAGCATGGCCATAACCAGTTGTTGGATTGCTGAAGCAAAGATGAATGGCAATAGGGTACATGCATCAATCCCTGCATATTCTTGAAATAAGGAGTTATGGGATGCAGATAATTTCGCTTTCGTGTAAATCAATACTACAAATCATGATTTCAATTGAGTAAGAGATGTAACCATTCGTATTGTAGAACCAGGAATGTATACCATAATTTATTATATATTCATAAATATAAAGGATATAAGCGTTATGACATTGTCGACTTAATTAGTGATAGGAAACAAGATAGCCTGATATATAAGATGTAAAAAATACTATAGATAATTACTTGTAAGAATTTATTAAACTAATAAGTATTGGGATAATAGTTTATGGTACAGAAAATTTGCAATAATTAATATCTCATAACAGTTTTGTGAAAGATAGTGTAACAAGAGATAGATTAAAATCAGTATGCTTTGATAGATTAACGGAATAGATGACTATTGAACGTCATTATTAAAGATTTATTGTTTGGTATTATCCCCCAATCGTAACGCATGAAAACAATTATCTATATTTTGATTATGCATATATTGTATTAGATCGACTGACATCAAAGGAGATTGGGATTATGTGAGGCAAGCATGAAAACAACGACTGCAGATTATGCGTGTTTGATAACGTATTAAATCATTTAGTGAAAATTGAATTTAAAAAAGGCTACAGCTAATTAAAATATCTCAAACAAATAGTTTACTGTTAAAGGGATGCATATATATCTAGGATAATTTTGTGGATTATTTCAGGACAAACTATGGTACAACTACTATGCATTATATATAGTCGGTTTCCTACTCTAAAAAACAGGTTCTTTTAACAATGATCAGATCGTTTTGTACAAACAATTGTTACACATTGCGAATAGGGACGATGAAACCCCTCTAAATACAAGAATTGTCCCTACACCAATCTACTGTAAAGTGAATGCCGGAATGAACGGTTATCTAATCTAATCATAATTAAATTTTATCTAACTGGACTTTTTTCAACTTTCATAATTAGTTATTGTAAAAACAACTTGTGCCATGAGATAGAACTGAAAATAGTTGTGTATGGTTCATCCAATTGCAACATAACTTTGCATTTACTTTGTTAAGTAAGATCCTACGTAATTGACTTTGCTCCCGGATCCAGATTGCATTCCAGAGTCAAGATTCCATGAATGATCATGCAAATCTTACACTGCGGAGAAAGGCTGTGCATGGGTGCAATAAAATGCAAACTGAGTAATAACACAGAACATGGGGGCGTGGTCTTTAGATAATTCGACAGAATATGGGACATTAATAGTTATTATGTAACTTCAAGTAGATTCATAGTTAGTTGAATTGAAAAACAATTTCATCATACGTATGTATGCATATATATCTTAAAGTGGCTAAGATAGTTAAAACGAGTAGTCACAGAATCACATGAAACTTATTCAGTGTAACCATATAGGATATCTATGACAATATCTAAAGTATGGAGCGCCAAAATTGTTTCTTCATTCAATAATCATTGAATAAGTGTAATGAATAGACCAGATTTCAAATCACAGAACAGTAGCCGTCAAGTGGTGCCCCCACTCTCTTAAGTGACCATTGATGTAACTAGATTTAACATAGGAGTCTATCAGTGACCTTTGGTCAAGGCTGGCATTATGTAACTCCAGATGCCAGAACCCAACTGCCACTCTGACATAGCTTGTCATTTTGGGTTGGTATGCAAAAACGATTTTGCTCACTGTTTTACCAAATATCTGATATAATATGAATGTTAGAGTTTTGATATCCACAGGAGTTAGTTAGGTAGGGTAAGGTGAATCAAATACTAGAAAAGGAAGTAGAAATTCCGTTACTCGATAATCTAGCCAACAACAGTGAGAAGTGTCACTTTAAATTTGTGGAGTAATTATTTCCTTTGTAGCATTATATGGAGTAGTCGCAATCCGATTGCGAAAATAAATTACTTTCTACTTTATTTTCCGTTATTTTTTTCTACTTATTTGAAAGTCATTGACCTAAATTTTGGGGATTTCACCCTGTTGTTTTTACTGCATTCCTCATGCAGAACTTTATAAACGACTGTATAAACATTTTTCAGTGACCCGCCGAAATCCTTCGCTGCGGTACTATTATCGCCCACCAGCGCTCGTTTCTTTCAAGATTTCTTTATATCTCGATCTCTATAATCTATTTAAATATCTTACTCACTTTATGTTAGAAGGATGTCTTATAATTAATTATGTCTTGTTAATACCTGTATTGTTCGATGCGTGTATTGAAATCATGTTCTTTCATTATCACATTCCTCATGCACTTTGTATAGCTGTCCAGAACCTAATTCAGAGGTTAATTCCCATATCAAATTCATTCTTACATAAAAATTCAGTCTTCAATTCAAGAGAGGTAGCATAATTGAAGATTGGACATAGTATGGTACCAGTCTAGGCTCACAGCCTCTCAGATAAGATAAGAATTCACTGTCAGTGATTGGACGTGCTAATGTGCTGATGTGCTAATGGCGTTCCCGGCCATGGAGTAGGTGTCATAATAGGATTATAATGGCACTTTGCGGTTTGGAGCGAGAGGCTTTCCCTCAGTCTAGAGGGACTCCCTTAGCTCTGAGCTTCGACTGGTACGTGCAAAGTTAAAGAAATATATAGGACGCTAATCAAAGGAAAGAAACCCAATAAGTATAAACTTGATAAATGGAAAGATATATTGGAAGATATACAGGGAATCCTGTTATGATCAGGAGAGACTAAATGACTGGTTTACAATGCCCTATAATATGCCTACGCAATGTTACTATTGAATAAGGATCCTGAACTGTTACACCAATATTACAAATATTCTTAACTTTACATTTCAAGCATGATTAGCCTATGATTCATATACTTGTCTTGTACTTTTACACGTGTAAAACGTGTAAAGGTACATGTTCCATTAACAATAATATATATACACGGATGTGTGAGACCTGATTGTGTGAATTGCGCGCACTATGGTTGCTTCTACTACGCGGCTCTGACCGAATGTTTAGTTTACAAAACCATTATAAATATATAATTATGCTTATACGGTATAGACCTATGGGACTAGACTAAAACCAGCAACATATTAGACCCATGTAGGCCTACGGTACCGTGCCAGGCTCCTTAATTATTACATTTTTAAATATTTAACATATATTAAGCGTATTAAATCTCCTACCACTCTTCATCTTGTGGTCTCTCGGTAGCCTAAAGTTATCAACAGTGGCGTCATCTGACCTTTCTTATAGCTAACTATGCTGAAGAGTTTAATATCCTACGGAGTCGGTTTTGCTGTAAAATAGATGAAATAGCACTTGTAGGCCTATAGCTATTATTGCCCCCCAACCCCAAAATAGGTGTTTCCAGTTAACCCCCGCCCCTGTTACATAGGCTCCTACCCCATCTTAAAAATTGAGCTTGCTTAAAATACATGTTTAGGTCTACAAAAACATAACTCTTCTTTGGTGAAAATATTGAGTAAATTCATTTCAGCTGGGAGACAAAATCCAAAGTAGCAGTTGGGTTGGCATTTGAAGTTATGCAGGCCCTAATTAGTAGAATCTACTAACCTCACTATGTTTGGTGCAGTAGATTCCTGATTATTGGAGAAGACAACCACTGGTGGTGGTGCACAAGAGATGGGACAGCTCTTTTTGCGACAGACTTTTAACCGGGGAAGCTAGCCACATTGGAAGGCACTCAAAACCAAACTGGGTTCCCATGCTCGTTCCCAATTTCAAGGAGAAAGGGTTGTTTTTTTCAGGTATAATCGATCAAGGACCTTTAAAATAAAAAAGGGGTACTTCTTCAGGTCTCCATGAAAATGAATACTTATTGTTCATGAGTAAAATATGTTCTTGCGCGATGGGAATCATCAGAAACTGCTGGATGATTTTTTATTTCATACTTCTAAGAAAACTGTCAAAAACTGAACAAAGAAATCAGCAGCTATTTTTGCTGTAGCAGGAGGAGGTGCAATATCTCTGAAATAGTAGGCCTTACCCTGAACACCCTTGGTTTGATACATCACTAAGACATTCAACTTATCAAATAAGGAGAAAAATCTCACTTGAGTTTACATAACTGCTTTACTATTTGAATAATTGAATATTTTTATTGACAATAATATTTAAACTGCTGACAAGAAAAAGATAAGTATTAAAAGTTAATATAAGTTAAAGTTATACAAGAGTTATTTACTGTAGCAAACATTACAAGAACTACTTCAGCTCATTTTTTTACAAGGACTACATCACATCAATGGTGGTCTTTCTCTAGTACCTGGGGGAGCTGAAATTGAAGCTGCACCTGGGTTTGAACCCACAACATGCTACTGATGCCAATTAGCTGACAAGTGCTTTAGACCAGTAGGCCACCCCACATTAACCACCTTTGATTAGTGTTTGCTATAATAAGTGTCACACGCGCATTAATTGATTAAGGCCTAGTCACATAGCTTTTGGGGGGATCTCTTTGCGCATGGGCTATGGAGCTATAGGCTACTGCACCCTGGAGGCACTTTCCGAGAAGTTTGCATATAGGCCTAGCCTACTTCGATTAATATTTATTCAAACTCTCAATCTTGAACAAGGAATGCTATTTGTACACGCTTCAATAGAATTTTAGCCTGAGACAGACTGTAAACCATCAATGAAAATTCACCTTTTGAGGAATCGATTATTGGTTTTCATATATAAAATTCCTGATATAATTATATTCTCCTTGATTTTTTTTTTAAAAAAAGGGGTCCTCCTACTCCTAGCCAGTTAAAATCTCCTCGTTTAATAGAAAAAGGGTACCGGTAGGCCTACTAATTTTAGTGAAAATTCCTTGAAAAGGGGCATTTTTTTAGTTGGGGAACGGCATGGGAATTAACCCACTTTTGATCTGAGACTGAGTGCCCCCCCCCCCCCTTCCCCTATCCCCACCCCACGGGATTGAATTGAAGAAAGCCAGCAGAATAATGATGAAATGTCTGGATGACAATACTTTCTCTATATTTTCATTAGGCTAATTAGGCCCTAATCATTAAAAATCAAACTATAGTCTGGATTATTTGCTATACCTACTGTACAGACTGAAGCGGCGAAGCCTTGAACCTGAGCGAAGCACTAATACTAGAAGCCTTGCTCTTTGATCACACAGGCGTGATCTACCGGACAAGACACGAAGTAATCTATCAAAGTCTGGCGCCATCTATCGTTTATTGCCGCACGGTCCTCAGATGAATATTGAAACAAAACGATGAGCCTGAGGTACATTATTTCCAGACTGACACCGTTTACCCCAGCATCATAAAGCGTACCGCACTTCAAAGTTTACAAGGAGGTCGCCTAGGCCTATAGCATAGCAAAACTAAAATAAATTTAACTGAAGCCACAGTAGACCTAGTTCTCTCACATTCACACGACTCAAGTCTCAACTCAAGAGTGAGTCGAAGTCTGACCTGCCAAGAACGGCACGATTCTGGGTGAGGTATGTGAAACCTCGCCGTCCTCGGGTCTGGATGATGTATTAGTATTAAAAAGTTTACAAACGTCTATATGTATATGTTCTAAAGATATGACTTTGACATATTATCCGTTATCCCAGAGATGTGTAAATGACATGACAAGAGCAGCTAAGCCTAAGAGGGCATTTGTGACTTCCCTTGTAAAGTTGTAAACAAACATTTGGGGGAAGTGGAGATGGTCGTAGGATATCAGATCAGTTTCGTACAAATACTGCGACACAAAGTTCTTTATGACGTCCACCTTTTCGACAAATAATTCATAAATATATGCATTTATATTAATATGTTATTTAAGTTTGTCTTTTTGTGAGTTAGAAATTGTGTATGCGAAACTAAAATAACCCATAACAAAACGTCAAAACACCTGCCGCCCTCGCGAGCGTCAAACTCAGTCTCAACATGGCAGGCTGAAGCCGATCTGGGAATATCTAGGATAATATCCGTGGATTGGGGGATTTACGAGCAGTGATTCTCCTCTATTCGAGGACTGACAGATACCTTATGATACGGACTTTTATCCCAAAACGAAAATGGAGAGCGACAAAGTGATTGAACTTCAGGCACAACGGATACATTCGCTGGAGTCGGAGGTGGAGAAACTACGGAAGGAGAGAGATGCTCTTTCCACGAAGGTGACTTTGTTGACGTACAAGCTTCAACTCAACACTCGCCGCATGCCATCCAAATCACGGTCAGTTTTTAATTGGGAATAAATTTGCATCACCTCCCAGTCATTAATAAGTTCATGTCCCTGTGTTATTAGAGTTAATGTTTATTTAAATCTTATGTTTGTTTCCCGGCAGTTATGGAACTTGGAAGGTTTGTAAAGTGAGACTGAGAGAGGGAGGCGGGTCTGCGCCCGCGGGCTCGCGCGACCCACGGCCCGGGTCCGTGCAGCTCACGGACTGAGATTGAAGGATCAGAGGTGGGATTAGTGCTAATAGAGGGATTGGTTATATGTGGTGTATATCTGGTCATTCGCTCAGTGCTTTGAGGTCCGCCTCGCTCTACATGGCATAGCCATAGGGAGTGGATACTTTTCCTGGCAGTGAGACTCAGACTAGGAATAGCTAGCTAGGAATTTCGTTTAAATGTAAGACATTTCCCACTACTAGGCACTAGGTCTAGGCCTAGCCTACACTACAGTGGCAGTACCATACAGGCATTAATAAGATGGTTAGATTATGCCACGTGGAGGTCACGAATAAAAAATATATCAAAATGGTGAGATCAAAGCTAAAGGCTTCATCAACTCCGTCTTTCCAAACTATGTTTACCTCCCCGGAAGAATGAATGAGATAAATGTATAACTGAGTCCGTCGTGAGGCCTTCGCACATTGTACTAGTACTCAGGACAAGCTGCTAAAGTACGCTATTACTATTAGCTAGAGCACCACTATTCAACTTATTCAAACTAGCCCACATATAGCAGTAAAATCGTTTACAGCACACTGGATTCCGTAAATCGTTGTGATACGGTACCATAAATTAGATGCATCTAGCTAGCTCACAATAGAACTATAATTTAAAAGGATAGCTCTGCTCTCAAACGTTATGACTTGGCCTACGGTAGATGTTGTGAGTAGCCTATTGTGACTTTGTGTGTTAGTATTTATATGAACCGGATTTCTAATACTTATGGGCCTGGCCTTATCATTAATTAACCCAAAATATGTACACAATAAAAAAGAATTGGAAGAATTTTACTATCTGAGTGTAATGAACAAAAAGGTTTTTTCCTTGTATTTGAATTACCAAATATAACTACGTTATACCACAGTTGCGATTTTTTTTACGACCAACTTTTTTATTCCGACCAACTTTTTTTTATGACCTTTTTTATGACCAACTTTTTTTTACAACCAACTTTTTTTTACGACCAACTTTTTTTAACGACAATTTTTTTAACGACCAACTATTTTTTAACGACAATTTTTTTAAAGACCAACTATTTTTTAACAACAATTTTTTTTCGACCAACTTTTATTTACGACTGACTTTTTTGAACGACCAACCTTTTTTTTTAACGACAACTTTTTTAAAAAAAATTTCCCCGACCAACTATATTTTAACGACAATTTTTTTTCAACCAACTTTTTTTAACAGCCCTGGCTATTTGTTTCCCTCTTCAAGAATCAAACTACTGTATAACTATAAGTTGACATCAGGCACAAATGATTGTGGCTGAGAAAATCGTTTCCAGTGGAAACGCCAAGTATATGAATTAAGTTGACACTGATTACAAAGTTAAATATGTTAACAGTTGATCAAATCGGTGCATAACTTGATAATTAGTTAACTTAGTACTTGTTCAATTGTGTGTGAAGTTTGTGAAATTGTGAAACATGACTGGTTGTAATATAGTATAGGCCTATTGTACATTGGTGATTTTGCTCATTCTAATATCTTAAAAAGGTGGAATAGTCACCATTGAGCCAATTTACACTAAATCATAATTAATGATAATGACATTCAATATAAAACAGGCAATTTAGTAAATCGCTTGTTTTATATTGAATGTATCTCATGCTCAATTTTTTTCCATTCAGCAAGACTTTTATGACATTCTGCATTATTTAATTATGATTTATATCCTAATTCAATAAAGGATTCTTCAATTTATTCCTATTTATGTACAAATTTAATTGGATGTTCTTGAATGTATAATCAAACAACGCGCGTTGAAATATTGATACACCGAAATAAAAATCGAAAATCAGAAAATATTGAACTTGAATTTGTAGCCTACACCTCCCTTTTTTTTCTTTTTTTTTTTAAATTTCATTTTAAGGCCAAGACATATAATCAAACGACAAATCAAATGTAAAGACGTATTGTCCTTAATACATCATGTTCCTAATACACGATCAAAACTTATCATATATTACTGAACTCAAACATTTTACCAATATGTCATTCTACAGAAGAACTAGTATCCTAATCCAAAATTGGATTCATAATTCTTTATTTTTTTTATATTTTCATTCGCATTTAAAATGATGTTATATAAACAAAAGTCACCCATTCTTTTCTACCACTTGATAAGATACCAATAACTAATCAACTCACTATAAACTATACATGTACTTCCCTTACTGCTGTACACAATCAAGAAAGGGTCTTACAAGTTACACGTATTCCCATTATGAATGATAGACCCCCCTTAGCTGATATTTAAAATAAATACTTGTGTACACTTCTTATAAACATGCGCCCGAGGGTCATTTGTGTGCCACACTCTTTTAGGTACCGGTATTACGGTATATCTTTGCACTATTGCCGGATGTATCGTCAAAATCTGGCAAGCCCTACCCTCTGTTTACTGTATACTTAATTCTCTCCGTTGGCACTAAGCCTCAGGTTTTAACCTCTGGGATCTCCCTGTGTAGATCTGCCCTTCTCTTCCTGCACATGCTAAGCTTAAAAATAGTATGCCATGAACTCTGTAGTTGAAACTCTCCATGATCCCATGTTAAGTTTTCAGTAGGTATATAATGCAATGACATAATATATTTGTATCAAGGTGCATGGGTCAAATATTCAATAGATCTGTGCTATTAATAAGGTTTAAATAAAATTTCCGAAAATTGGAATAAACAACCTGCATTACGAACACCGAATTGTATGTAAAAATCAGATCTTTATTTTATCTTTTTAATCATGGGGTCTGTTATCACCAATGTTATTCCAATGTCTTGGTGATATGATCCTTATTATCATCTCGTATGATTTCTATCTAAGTAATATCAACCTTGAAAATCTTCATCTATGAAGCCTATCCTTCATTAGAAGGGCTGTCTGGCTGGGTACTTAAGTTGATCATTATGCGTTAGGTAACTACACTATGTTGTGTTCATCCTGGGATTGGGTAGCGGTAAGCGGTTACATAAGAAGTATTCCCCCTGCCAGCGCCGCCCTCATAACCTAGCCGTGCTTGTTCACAAATATATTACATTCTATATCTATATGGTCTCTCTGTGTGCCCTTCAGTTACAGTGGGGTCAGGTTGACGACCGCTCATTGACATCTGACTACTCATCATGTATTATTATTATTTATATTATTATTGTCATCCATAACATTTGGAATGATGCCAATATTTGACTAATAAATTTTTCTCATGTTGGTATTATGTTCCAAGGAAAATGTTGAGGAAGATTGGAACCAGGTGTGATACAAGAACTTCATGTACCGTCTCGACATCTGGAGTGCTGAAAGGAACTTATTTAAAAAACTTTTGACTCATTGTCAGTTGTTTGTTTGTCACTGACGAAGGCTTGCTGGACCGAAGCGTGGGACTGGCGATACATATAATCATACTCGTAATAAAAATTGTAAAATGATTAAAACCACACCAAGGCTTCTTCATTAACGACTAAAATACAAACCCAGACCACGGCCTAATGCACCAATATTTCAAAAACAATTTGCAAAGAGTCAACATTATTTAAAAAATCCGGACAATTGACTTATATTTGATCTTAAGAACATTGAATGTTTGTGCCGTTCGAAATTATTTCTCCCGCCCACCAAAATGTCTCATAACAAATAATCAAGAAGCTATGGATTGATAATTTCATAATTTTGGGGATAGTTTATTTTACTTGCTGAAAGATATCTATTACTATAGCAGATTTGCCTGGCACAGAGGAGACAAACTGCTCATTTTTACAGATGCCCAAAGGCAACGTTTCCACTCGACAGGAGGAGATCAGAATCAATTTGTATTAGCATGTAGCATATAACATATTGAACTCAACAGGCGCCGGGAGGGCCTATATGTCATCATAGGTCACTTCTACAGGCGAAGGCTGAAGCCTGTGTGCAAGGCCTGTCTCTAAATGAATTGCTGGATTCGTTGGGGGGCGGGGGGGGGGGGGGGGATTAGCTGGGAGTGCCAGTTTCTAATCCAAAATCTTCGAAGCTTATATTTTTGTATAATTAAGAATGTGAGCCTTATAAATGTCTTTCCCTCCCACCGATTTTTTTTTACTTTTTAAATCACTAGATATTTGTATTTTTCTTCAAAAATGCATTAACATGAAGCTAGATATTAGGGGAGGGAAATATTTATAGATAAGTTGGCTTGGTAGAGTCTAATTAGTATAATGCAAAAAGGAAGGCAGGGCCCAGCCTGGCCTTGCTCTGTGTCAAGTGAGGTTGATCCATACCCGAATGTTTGAAAAAACAAACCCATTGTTAAAACTATAATTTTCTCACAATCTACATGCCGATCATATTTTCTAAATTAGTACTTAAAACACGTTAGGGCACAAGCTGTTAGGTAAAAAAGTTCAGTCTGCTTTGATAGAAAACAAAAAAGTCAAAATGTTGCGGGGCCATAGCAGAAATTTCCTTAACATGTATCTCCGAGGTATTGCAAAGACATTCATATCAATTATAGAGCTGTCATGTCGATTGCACCACCACCACAATAAGTATTTTCGGGATGACCACCCACCCCCACCCCCATTCGCCCCCCACCCCCACCCTTGGTTCTGTGGGTGTGGTGTGAGGTAGGTATAAGACGGAGAACTAATAAGAAGTGAGATTATTGACACGGTTCCTGCAGGAAATTGAGAACTCTGATCGATGTATGCTGGTGAGGGATTGCAGCAGAATGGCCAGATGAAAGAAAATGGCGGAGAGAAAGTGACGGACGATTATCTCTATCTGCTGGCCAATCTGTGTAGGAACACGGCTGCTGATAAGCATCCTAGTGCAGAACAAGTGGATTTATTACCCATCGATCCTGTAGACATGTGGAGCAGCAAATCCCTCCATGGTGGAGACCAACTCAAGGGGAGGGTGGGGGGATTGGGGATTTTTTGATAGAGGGTTTCATAGTAGGGTTGTGGGCCATCGTTTGTTGTAAAAATGCAGGTGTTTTAGTGCCCCAGGGCTGTAGGACTGTGATTGCGATTTTGTGGTGATCAATATTGTATACATCTCGTATTGGAGAATGTAGGATTCGTTGCTTTGTAGAATATCCTGGAATCTTTTTTCGTATGAACTAGAGAATAAAAGGAGGGACGGGGAAATTGGGTTGTTTTTTGTGGAAAACAATATTTGTGAAAAGTTAATTAAGACCTTTTTACATAATATTGATTTTCACTATCTAGCATTTTACACTTAATGTGGCTGAAATGAAGTGTTTTGAACATTCATACAATAGTGTGCCAGGAATAATTTTCTCCCAAAAGAAAAGAGAACATCAAACTCCCATGGATGGCCTGTATACATTAGTTAGAATGTGGTTCACATATCAACATTTTAACATTTATATTAACAAATGTATAAAATCATTCCAGGTTATAGGGCACAGAGCTGCCCCCTCGCCTCCCTTTCCCAGGCTTGCTACTGATCGACAGCAGGCTGATATTGCCTTTGTCGCTTGTGAGAAGAAAGGCAGTTGTTGCAAATTGTGTAGTTCAGGCAAAACATGTGGAAGGATGTTTAAGGGACAAAAGACAGTTTCCCCAGCTTGAGTTCTTTCAGCAGTCAGTAAATTCTACTTTGTTCTATAGAGCTAAATGTCAATCACTGTAACGAGCTTTTCTAGATTGTTCTTGGCATTCCATTAATATTTAGAGCACAATAAAAATACCTTTAGAAAAAGAAGAGGAACATTTAGAAAGAGCATAGGTTCACTTCTACTAAAGCGGTCAAAGAAAAGTACTTTTCAGTAGTCACTGATATATGGTGTTACCATTGGGGATTTGCATGCCCAACTGTGCCCGTCCGAAGTGTATATAACTATTGGATTCAATGCAATGGAATATTAACAAATTGAGCAAAATGTCATTGTAATAGTATAAAATACCTAGAGATGGATTTCGTCAAAGAATATGAAAGGAATAATTGTATCAGGGGAAGGAAATGACTGAGTTGTGTGTGCATAACAAGCGATGTTTAATATAATACCACTATCGATTCAAATCCTCAGTCAGCACAAGTGCCTGATTAAATTTGACTGCATCTTGTGAGGTAATTCCATGGTTGGAAGTTGATAAATCAATATCATTGTTTGTTTATTTTAGAAATGTTTTCTACAGCTGAGTGGTATATTGGCTGGTGGTTTCCTCTCGAACTGTTCTATTTAAATAATTTGGAGAAAAAGACTAGCTTGTCTGTCTGTCCCGTCAATCACTATAACTCTTGGTGAGTTTGTGGTTTGTTTTTAATGCTTCTGAAAGGAGTATAATATAACAGACTTTTAAATCTATCAAGTGAAGCACATAACATGAGCTCAGGTTGGGTCTAAAGGTCAGGTCACTTAAACATACACAGTATGCATATTACAGTGTCTCTGCGGGGAATTGAAAAGCCTTGAATTAGAAAAAGTCTTCCAGAAAAGAAATTCCAGGCATGGAAAGGCTTTGAAAATTGTCACATTGATATCAGGCGCTTGAAACATGTCAAATGTACCTTGGAACTCTTTCAAGCAGCCGTGATCTTTTTTAAATTCTCAAATTACCTGCCCCTTTTTACCTGCCCATTTTTGTCAAACAGGGCGTAAAGCACCCCACCCCCACTACCTTGGGGTTTATTCGTTTTATGTACATATCTAGGGATATTGGCCTTTAAAATAATATGCTTAAATAGCATTGAGGACCCATTTATTTGTGGACAAACCCCCATTTAATTATTGTTTTTTGTTTCACTTTTATTGTCAAATGAGCAGAGACAAATCAGTGGGTCTATCTCCCTGCAAGTGGGTGGACTTCAAGCTCGACTGGGATTAAATTTTCGATTTACAAAAACAATCATACCAAATAATGCCATAATATGTATTACTACGAGGTAAAATAATCTATGCATGTATATGCAGTAAAAGGCACCCCATTCTTTATTTGGCACCGAAAGATTAATTCTGTTATTTTTGCAAATTTATCATAAAACTGTTTTGCACACTTTCCGTGACCTGACTTCCGACTCCCTCAAAGTCCTGATTGAAAAGGAAAGAAAAACAACTCCATAAACAAATTATGAATGACGACATATAATATCAGATTACAACTAAAACATGAAACTGCAGTTTTCTATGGTGATTCATATGATAGCTTTCATCAGTTGTACATATCATATCCTCTGACAAATATGGCGGATCTCTGAAAAGCAAAACATCTGTAGTGTGGGTAGGGTGTCACAAAGAGGATGAAGATTGATTTATTGGGGTCTCCTATATTGTAGGATTTACTTGCAATCTAATTTGTCAGTCTAAGTGACAGCAGGCTTAAACTCACTTTCATAGAGTGGATGCTGAGAGATAATCCCCAGTAAAGGGATTACCACTTACTTTTACTTGATTAAAATTTTATCTCATAAAAATATCCTCATTCGTGAGTATTGTAAACATATTTTTCGTCGTCTGTTCAAAATGCCTCTGTGTTTTTCACCATTGTCTGAATGTCTCTCTCTCTATATATATATCTTCCTTTCCTCCTTTCTATCCATCCCTGCCTTCTTCGATCCTTTTAGGTCTCCAGTCCATTTTCTTCTCTTCCTCCTTCCTTTTTTTCAATCCTATATCTTTCGTCGTACATCAATCTTACCTCTTTCCAAAGAAAGGATGTTTAAAAACCACCCAGAATAAGAGAAAGAAAGAGGGGAGGGCAGTCCTATATCTGTCCTCCGCTTTTTATTTCTCTCCAATTATATGCTTTATTTTCTATTTTTTAATCATCATTTCTTCCGTCCTCCCCTTATTCGTTCTTTCTTTCTTTCTTTCTTTCTTTCTTTCTTTCTTTCTTTCTTTATATCTACTCCATTTTTTCCCTTAATCTTTTTGCATTTTCTCTTTAATCTTGATCTCATAACCATCCTTTCTTAATTAACATCGTTAGTCTTTCTTTATTTCTTTTTCTTGCTCACACTTTTCACCCGGCCCGTAGATATGGAACTTCTTGCGTTACAAGTCGGCGCCAATATTCTTCAGCATAAAGACTCCACTATATTGAATAACTTGTATTTATTGCGTAGAAATACGCAGCGAAAAGCATAGCCAAGTAACCTCCATACTATACAGTATGCTACTACTGCACACTCCTAGACAAAAGGGGTTTTTCATGCCCCCTTAGCGGCTCACCTAAGGGCTCTGTTACCATCTGTAAGATTTTCCCATATTCATTTATCATTTATTAATATTTTTTCTCTTTTTAAATTCCCTGATATGGATCTTAGAATGAAGATTTTCCTATGATTGTGGCTAGCTGCCACCTGGAAAACCTGCATTAAACCTCTCAAGGTTCCTCATAAATCCATGAGTTCTTATATTGTATATTGTTTATTTCCGAAAACAGTATGGGATAGAAATATAGATAATTTACATCGGAAATGGGCCTGTCCTCCTCTGTGGCAGCCACAGTTCTTCCAGAGGGTCACTTAGAATAGACTTTTAAGTTACATTTTACACTACTGCAATGGGATGCACTAGCTATATCTTTATCAAGTTGGGACCCATGGTATTGGGTTTCTTTGTGTATATGTTTTGTGGACATCGTCCTTTTGTTTAATTTTGGTTAATTTTTATACTAAAATGAGAGAAAATGGGTTGTGTGTTTGTATAGGTAGTCTATCCCATTTTCAGAATCAGCTTGGTCCTGGCATTCTTGCGAACACTGCATTGACTGCTGTTTATACATTTTTACATTGTTTTGATGACTATAGAGGGTGTAGATGCATGTGGGGTAACATTCTCGCGAACACTGGCCGCATCTCGCATCCACATCCTTTTTTATATCATTCAGGAGCATTATATTGGTACTCCATTAGCAAATATATAGAGGTTTGTCAGAAATGTTAGTTATTAGTTTACAGGGGTTTTTCATTGTAAAAACCATTTGCTTTAAGAGTGCAGTATTTGTGATTTGACTGGTGCAGCAGATGGTTTCAGGATGCTCTCTCCCTCCAGCCCTCCTGTTCTTACTGGCTGCTTGTTGCTTGTGCACACACTGTGGTGTACATGCCCCGCCCTTCTATCACTCTCCCGGGACCAGCCCTTGCCAAGTAACATTCACCTTCACTTCAACCCCTTTTCCTCTTCACTTCTCGCTATAAAAATACACTCAGATTGTCCTATATATTTCCCAACATATACACTCGCTTTACCATTAATTTGGAAGCTATGAAATCATTGCTATTTAAATCTCTCTAGACTAGAGTGGATCCAGCGTAGGTTGCGCATTTTGACTCGATCAGGATATGTAAAATGTAAAAACGATCAATTGAAAATGATATCATCCCATTCTGCTTCCATTTCTTTCATCCACGTCACAAACTCTTGACAAACAAACATTCATAACCCATAATATTAATAAAAATAATGAAACTTGATCTACACATCTGAAAGTCAATTGTAACTACATGTGGTTTAAATGATACTGATACAAAGTATTGTAATAATATTCTCTCTTTAAGTCTATATATAATATACATATATTATCCAAGCTAGGTGAACACCACCAAGACTGGTATCTGGAGGTACTCTTGCTGGTATTGTTTGAGCGTTCTCTTACAATTCTCAACCGAGCATTAAGTTGGGCGTGCTTGGACCGTTTAGCCAGCCTCGTGCTCCTCATCTGGGTGCTGGAGAGGGAACTGGGCAGGTGTAGCACAGGTGGCTCATACACCCCAACCCCTCTCCCCGTCTACCTCACATATTCTATGGTGGGGGAGGGGGGAGCAACTCTTTCTTTTCCTCCAGTCCTGCCTAAGTTCCTCTTTTCGTTCTATTCTCTGCTTTTCACTCTGATTTCTATCTATTCTTCCACAGGTGTGCTTCTTTATTACGGCTCTCTCTTCCTTCTTATATCTGCCTCCCCCTTATATCTGCCTCCCCTCTCTCTTTACTTCTTTATTTATTTATTTTCTTTCTCTTTCTTTCTTTCTTTCTCTCTCTCTCTCTCTCTCTCTCTCTCTCTCTCTCTTTCTCTCCCTCTTTCTCCCTCTCTCTCTCTCTCTTTCCCCCCCCTCTCTCTCTCTCTCTCTCTCTCTCTCTCCCTTTCTTAGAGAAAACAGGTTAGTAATAATTATAAGTGCCTAGGGGTATGTGTGTGTGTTGGGCGGGGCTGGGGGTCGGGGTACTAAGCAGCTCACCCACTGCGGCCCCCATGTGATGAGCTCCTACCTGCTCTTATATTATAATGCTGAACGAGCAGGCAATATGGATCTTCATAATGGTGGCGGTGGTACATGCTAGGCAATAATGATACGTTGAGCTTCATAAGAAAACCGCTGAGTTCCTTTTTGGCCCCAAAGTTTAGTACAAATATTTCTGTTCATTTCCAGAAGGAGCTCTCCGTGCTTTTCCAAACCCAAAGTTTTCGCCCTGTATTTTCTTGTGTCTACATTTCGTTGTGTTATTTTCTCATCTTAATGAATATAGATTAACCCCCCCCCCCCCCATGCCTGGTTGCTACCATTCAGGTGAGCTGACAGTTGAGTATCTTTGTATATAGATATTTGTTCTTTATCGTTGTTTGTGGAATGCTATAGAACAGAAGCGCCTAAATACATAGATCTCGAATTCTTGGCAGAAATTTGCGTGCTAGTGGCGGTGGTTGAGTACTGACTGATTCAGCTCAATGTAGTGGATTGATTTATTGATATCATGACAATGATGAGCAACTCCTCCCTCAATATATGTGTCAAGAGAGTATATGCACGAATAGACAGAGTATCTGCACTCGAGGTGAACTACTGTAACGCAAACATTTTTACTTTCCATGACGCTGGTGTATACAAACTTACTTGTCTTCTGGGCCTATTGGACTTGTAGGTGAAAGGGATTTAATATTTAAGCAGTGAAATTAAATCTGCTCTCACTTTCCCTTGCTTTACGTACATACAAGCTTCTGGGAGCTTCTCGTGAGCTGCTCTCTCTGGGTGCCAGATTCCTAGAACTGGTGAAAATTTTATTCAAATTCACAGACATAGATTCTTAGCTTTTCAGAGAAGTGTCATTAGGTGAACATATATATACATGTTTTCAAAAACACTCAGATTCATAGCGGAAACAGTAACACAAAACCATTATGTTCAAAAGTTTCGGAAAACTTATCAACAACAAATATACATAATGTAAGTGCGAATATTGGTATATATAGTCAGTCTCACCGACCGTTCTTTCCACAAGAGAGCATGTAATATTACTACAGTCTCTTTGTTTCCATGCAGAATATTTGGTATGTATGCACTGTCTAGTATATTGCAAACATCTTTTTCTGATTCTATACCCTATACCTTTCGGTTGGGGAATGTTTGTTGTGATACTATCGTTTATACTGTCTGGGAAATGGTTGTATTTTGGGAAACACTTGTTCAAAGTTGCTGCCATTTGGCATACTTAGCATGCCATATACCATGTTTTTACAATTAGTAAGTTTCTTTGATGGCTGAGTATGCCCTCGTTTGTGGTGCCTAGAAGGCATTTGTACTGGGAATAACTTACAACCCTTTTCACGTCCACGGGCTATCTTTGCTCACTCTAGTACGCTACGTTACTTGAAGATATATTTATCTGAGGGTTTAGTATTTTCCTATCTGCTCTCTCACGGATCAATCGTTTCCCCTTTCCATGAATATTTTCTCTTTCCCTGATTGATTAATTGATTCTTTTTTCTTCGTTTTTATCTTGCATATTTATTTATATATTTAGTCATTTATTTATTTAGTCATGTACTTTCTTTTATTCCTAGACTGGCATTAGGCTATTCTCCAAATTCATTTGCGTTCATTCAATCATTTTATTTCACCATTCAATATGGGTAGGATTCATATACTTATATCCTCTTTCTCCCTCCCCTCCTCTCTTCTCTTTCTCTCTCTCTCTCTCTCTCTCTCTCTCTCTCTCTCTCTCTCTCTCTCTCTCTCTCCATCCCCTTCTCTCTCTCTCTCTCTCTTTCCCTCTATCTCTCTCTCTTGCTCTTCTCTCTCTTCTATCCCTCACGTCCAATCCTATTTCATCATATCAGTTTTCGTAGGAATTTATCAACAACAGATGCAATTGACAATCTTTTAGAGACAAAAGAAGTCAATAGAGGTACAAAGTCTGCTATATATTTTGATATAAAAACCGCCTTCAACTCTGTATCGCACGGTATATTATTAAAAAAAAGATTGGAGGGATCGGTATATATACGGTATATGTAAGTCAAAGTTCTGAACTGATAGGAAGCTTTCTGATGCAACGTTCCTAATTTGTCAAATCAAAATGTGGAAAAAGTGACGAATGTATTTTGTATGCAGGTGTTCCACAAGGCAGAATATTAGATTCACGCTCTTTATTAATAATATTGCAACTGATTTAATTGAAATTTAACACTATATGCAGATGATGCTGTGATAGCAGTATCAATTGAGGATTTAAACGAATTGCAACAGGCAGTGCAAATGGATATTGATAGTTATGTAACCTGGTGTTCAATGAATCAGCTGTGTGTTAATGAGAAAAAAAAAAAAAATTTCAACTGTTCTGAATGAGAAAGAAATTGTCCATCATTTAATATGTTATGTATAATGGTACTGCGATCCAAAGAGTCCATGTATTCAAGTATTTAGGCTGTAGTATTGATGACTACGTCTAAAAACTGTGGTTATTGAAAGAATGAAAAGTGGGGTTGAAATTATATAATGTGGGTGAGGTATTCTATCTGATATAATTTGTCGATTTGATTTAGTGTTTGATTTTTCCATCTATAAATATAATCTGGAATTGTACGAGAGAATGATGAGATCTGCTAAGTTTATATAATATATTTGATCTATGATAGCTGATGTCTTGATATCTTATATAATTTGGGTGTTATACTTGTATTTTCAACGATGGCACCACATGAAAACAATCACATTAGCTGGTTATGTGTATTTTCTAATTATCCTTCTTTCTAAAAAAAATATCTAGAGATGCCTCCCATTCACGCACCTACATACATACACACCTTAAGGATTCCCAATACTGTACTAGAGCTGCAGGCTAGGGGCAAATGTGAGGGATCGGTTGTGTGTCAGAGAGTGCGCTCTGTGAATGACAGGTTCCCGACACAGTAGATAATTGGGAATATAAGACAACCCCTAGCTGTAATGATGAAGTATTCAACGCTAGAATAACAATAGTCAGTATAAATTAGTCATGCCAGAAGGGGAAGAGGCGAGCGGGTTAGTGAGGGAAATAATTCATTGAAGGCGCCAATATTATCTCAGTATATAATATTAATCAAATCATACATGGTTATATAATAAATTGAATGATTAAATTTCAGAAAATGATATCTTAAGCCATTAAGTGTGCAGCTGGCATTTATTGAGAGAAGGGATTGGGCAATTGTTTTGATGCCACTTCAAAAGGACTCACAGTAAATCCTTGCCAATGTGAAAAACCTGTTTAAGCTGAAAGGTCTAGGCTCAGAGTTGCGAGTCCCTCCAAACCGAGGGAAAGCCTCTCGCTCCAAACCGCAATATGTCATTATAATCTCATTAAGACGCCTACCCCAGGGTCAGGAAACCATTAGCGCAGTAGGCATACGATCGCTGACATACCCTTCTTATCTGGTCAGAGAGGCTGTGAGCCTAAATTGGTAACACTATTCCACTATAAGCTTGACTAAAATGAAATATGTCCCTGATAGTCTGATATAGGCTATTCAAAAATCATTTATTATCATTGATCTACGCAACACTGTGGATAACCTACGTTATCCTATGAGAAAGTAAACACGTTCATTTCTGTTTTAACTCTTTCTTTGGGTTTCATTCAGTTTAAGCCATTATCTTCCAATATTCGATTGTGTTTAATGCATAGGTATTTATACATTGGCTATAGTTACCCGAATGGGTAGACACTCAAAGCAATTAGCACAAGAGGGTTATATATACCGTGTTGAGTGTATGTCAATATACATACACGATTGCTTAATGGTTAGTGTTTGGGCTTGGCCATCAAGCATGTGCAGATGGATTTTGGATATACTCCATAATTACACAAATAAAGACAGAACAAAGGTTTTTAGGTTCATTAAATATAATGGAACATTCTTTTAGAATTCATGTAATGCCAGATGTATCAAAATGTTCTCATTATGATATTTAACGTTTTTGGGGTCAAACTTTGTGAAAGTGTTGTTATTGTACAAATTTTGCTAGCCTCACCCACCTGAAACTGTTTGCTCATATGTTCTGCTTACTTATTTTTCATAATGCCCTTGATAATATATCAGTCTCAGTGACCCAGAGGTTAATAGTTTTATAACATGATATAAATACATGTGTATTTGTTCACATGTTGAGAGTGCATTCCATACTTTCCATGGGTGTGACGGGTTTGGCTATAGATAATACCCTTAAAATATGTCCCAATAATTGATTTGTTAGAGAAGGAGTGTTCCTTTTCTCCTATTTATATCTCAATGTGAATCTAGCCTCAAATCTGAAATTTAGTGCAATTTTATGCTAAATATAAGGGGGGCATATGAAATGAATCCGAAAAATAGTACTATGAAATAGGAGATTTCTCATAAAACAAAGTTCTTATCGTGTCCATGATTTAGGTGTGTGGTGTATAGTGTGTTAGTTTCAGCTGCTGCATATTTTCAGCTCACCTGCCGCAAGCTTTCTATTTCATTTTTTATTCTGGCATTTTTTCCTTAATAATTACTAAACTCTTGACTCATGAATTATCATTGTTTTATACTGCTTCATTTCTTGATTAAGAAAAATATTAGCTATTGAAGGACAATGGATAGAACTGTAAGGTACTCAAGCTGAGATTATGTTTTTCATATTTGGAAAGGATGTTGCATTTCTTTAATACCAATCTGCCTTGGACTTTCATATGTATTGGCATAGGGAATATATTTATGTATAGCTTTATATAGTATTCATTACCCGTCAATGGCAATTGAGACTACAATAAGGGTACAGCTCATTAAATGTGGGATACAAGAAGTGAGCTAATTATTGCATGGACAGCACATAGAGAGTATGATTAGTTTGCTGGAAACTTAAGAAATATCAATTAATGAGGTGAAGCCAATCTGCTATGAAATACATTCTTATTTTTGCTCTCTCTTTTTGGTCCTGTTCTTTTTTCTCCTTCTCCTGCTCCTGCTCCTCTCCCCTTCCTTTTCCATTTCCACATCTTCCTCTGTCCCTTGCCTCACCCCTTCCTCCTATATCGTCCCTCGACGACATGTACCCAAGTCCTCATTACTACCTCTTCCCATTTTTCTGCACCAAAAATCCACCTCCTCCCTCTCTCTCCCCTAATGCACCCAAAACCCTACATCCTCCCTTCCTCCTCGCAAACTTTTACCCTCAGTTTGTACTGGTTTCAGGAGCGTTACTCGGTCATCCAAGCTCACAATACCAATCTAGGTGGTAAAACCGTATCATTTGTGAACTAGATCACATAGTCGATCTTTACCCCTCTTTTAACAATGGATGAAAAAATCGATTTTTCTCTATTCATGGGCACCTCTGAAATATAAGATTGACTGTTGCCATTCGAATTGATGGGATAAGATATTTTGTTTCAATAACTTGTTGCTCTTTAAGCCTTTAATTCGCTACCGTTGGCAGTGCCTTCCTAAATAGCTCAGGGCTATCATTTCCTTATATTATAGTATTTCTGATATTCAACCTAAATGCTTTGATATATAATTCATTCTACCTCTGTATGTGATGCACATCAGTAAACAGTCTTAGATTAGCATGGAAATTTAAAAATGGAGGAATGGCGTGCTAAGAGTTTGAGTCTGGCCCAAAGATAATAGTTTAAATGCTTTGGCTAAACGCCATTACCTTTCAGCTCTTTAAACAAGAGTTCGAGCTACAATTGAGCTGTACCAAGCAGTCACCTTAACTGATTTAAGGTCACTAATTGAAGGAAACACATGTGACTTCTGACTTGGAGTAATTTTATAAAGATTTTAGACATTGACACATCCAAGCTATTCAAGAATTCTTGACTGTAATGATATTAATAATTAAGTGAATTGCAATTTGCTACTTTTGAGTCATTTCATTATATATTGACTAGATTAAGTTACCGAAATATGCTTTCACTTTATACATTTTGACATTGCCATGAATATGACCCTGACTGTCCACCCTCTATTGCACATTAGTAAATTGCTGATCTAATTATTGAATGAATGAAATGCGAATGAATTACAATCTGGAGGCTGCTAATTAATTGGCGGGGGAAAATCAAATTGAATCGCCTCATTTCATTATTGGGAACAATTTAAGTTCCTTGACAAACTTATATTTTCCTGGGGGCAAGAATGGCGGTGATTATTTTGATCTGCCATCTGCCAATGGGTCATGCTTAACACTATGCAGACAGACAAGGATGCCTTACCTCTCTCACCTTTTCTCTTTCTCTCGGCTCTCTCCTGAGGAGGGTCTCTCTATCTGAAGGTCCTTTCGATCTGAATAATCATCTCCCCCTCTCCCTCTCCCTCTCCCTCTCCCTCTCTGTCCCTCTTTCTCATTCTCTCTCCTTATCCCTCTTGCTGCCTCTTTCTTTCTTTCTTTCTTTTTTTCTTTCTTTATCACCCTGTCCCGTTCTCTCCTTCCTTACCTTCGTCTCTCATTCCCTTGCGAAATACCTCAATGAATCAGTCAACGCCTGCAAGTATGCAGAAAGGGGGAAGAAGTGGAAAGAAATATTCTCATTATTGCTCAACTGACAAGGCATGCCACTCGTCGTCTGATTCGGGGCGTGCTTGTATTTGCTACAAACATATTGTAGCGGCCTTTGTGTTTATGTTAGCGCTTTCACATAATAAACATGGATAAGAGGTGCAGGAGGAGGCTGGGTCTGGAGTGGTAGAGAGGTATGTTCCTCCTGTACCTTGTGACCTGATGATGAGTTTAGGAGGAGGATGAAGCCCTCCAGGGTGTGTGGAGAGGTGGGCGGGGTGCGGGGGGGGGGGGCGGGACTGGTAGCAGTAGTGGTTATATATTATTGTGTATTGAGAGAGTGTTGTGGCTGCCAGTGATGGTTTGATGATGGGTGCATGGAGGGCACGATGCTAGTACAATATGTGGTTATCAATTTGATGCTAAATAACAGCAAAGATACGGTACGTGTGAAGGGAGCTTTAATAATTTCATGGTGTCTTACCTCCTAACATTTATTTGATGGAAATAAAACTTCTCTCTTTCTTTCCCTATTTTTCCTACCAGTCCATGATAAAGTCATCTGGATCATGGTACAATATTGATGAAGGCATTTCATACACATCTTGTTTGTACATGGAATAGCAATATATTATATTGCAGATTTTCCATATTCACATGGGCCAATTTCCACTGGTTTCCCTTTTACCCCTTTAATCTAGGAAACCAATATTATATACAACATGTGGACTTCCCGTGGAGTCCTAACGAGGGAAACAGTCATATTAACAGGCTTAGATGGAACTTGGAATGGCTGAATTAATTAGCTGTTAAAAAAGCGTCTTTAAAAGATAAACCATTCCATTTTCGGTCAGGACTTAACAGATTGCACAATATTGTCACAGGATGAGCAGACGAGTTGTCCTATGCCCCTATTTGGTGGAGCTGTGACCCTGGTTCTTGGAGGTCACTCAGTCCACATGTCCCATTCCTATAGATCACTCCACATTTTCTCTAGCTCATCTGGAGACAGGTGGGGACGTACGGGACGAGTGGGGGACGGACTAACCTGTCAACACCTCCTCACTATTTTATGTCTATTTTATTGCTTGTTATGTGTTGTATATAAGGCCCAGAGTTGGCCGGGTAAGATTGTCACTCCCTGTTGACCATTCCTTGGATGATGATGTGAACCTATATGTAGAAATAAAGCCTTGCTGAAACCATATTCCTCTTCTCTGATTTCTGACTAGATTGAGCACAGGCCGAACCGTCTGAACCCAAGGTCATGAGCACCTTTACCATTTCAGTTACCTAGATCACTATATCCCTCTTCTGCATTATCTGCCGCGCTACCCCTGATAGCTGACCATTGGAATGGACTATGTAATTGAACCTAACTTAGAGCAACTTTGGGACAAAACGGCCCCAAGTAACCAATCATCTCTTCTTCTTCCTCCTAGCGGTCAAATAACGAATAACAAAAATACCCACTCCAACAATATAATATATGGTGGCCAGAGCTATATGTTCTTCCAAAATATATTGGTCTATATTAGTGTGGTTACAACTCTTGCTATAGAACCTAAACATTTGGATTTTGCTGCGATTACTGGTAACTGGAATTGCTGCATTCACCGTAACACGGGATGTGGGGTGGCCGAGCAGTGCTATGGTCTAGCTGTTCAGTGGCCTGCGTGGCACGTTGTAGGTTCGAAACCGGCCTCGGCTGCAATTTCACCTGTTCCCACAGGTAGCCTACTGGGGTAAGACCACCGGTGAGGTGAACTAGTCATGGTAAAAAGCAAGCATTCTTCCTATTGGCGGATGTGTTAGGCTTTTAATTAATCGTTTTAGTTGTTGCAAAGTGACAAAATGCTCAATTGGTTGGCCCCTCCTCATATCATCAGTCACAATACAATTTACGATTACAGATATGCTGCATTTCACTCCACTACTCCCCACCCAACTAACTCTCCACTCTAATTCTCCCATAGTGAATGACCAGCGCAATTTTTCCACTGACCAGTCCCTCCCCTTTCCTTCGACTAACTCTGCCCCGAGGCCTTTGTTTAAGTGAGTAATCAGTCAAAGATCAAAGAGAGGAATTGTTCGGGAAATGGAATGAATCATGGAGAGCGATTGGCGCCTGGAGAAAGGCCATGTTAGCCGGCATGTTAGGTACATGGTATGGAGAAAACAGGTTCAATGAAGAAAGAACCCATTCCACCCCTAGCCCTACCCCCACCCCACCCCACCCCGGCACCATTTGCGACGATTCTGGTCGGCTGCTGTTCTAATCAACTCAAAAAGATCGCAGTCCAGGTCCAAACCCTCAGATCAGAATTGTTTGTCAGTGATTGGCCGCTTACTTCGCTAATCGGTTTCCTGACCTATGTCTACGCGTTCTATTGGGATTATAATGACATTTTGCGGTCTTGATGGAATTATAATGGCACTTTGCGGTTTGAGGCCAGACAGCTATCCTTCAGTTTGAAGGGACTCTCTCATCTTTGGGCCTAGACTGCATTCAATGAATGGAATTGAAACTTTCATATCAACATTTACTTAGCATGAATACAGTCGTCTTGTCGCATTTTCATTGATAAAAACCTTAGTTCACCTGTATCAGCAAATTGTTCATTATTGCTTCTGTACCTCCAACCAATCACCTGTAGGCAGATCATCAGTAACATTTTAACCAGGCCAGGCTACGTGGTCAATATAGGACCAAACATATTCTAAGCTTGATAGAGCCTTTGTTATACACAGGGCTACTACCGCATTGGTGATCCCTAGCTTACAGTCTAGGTCCAAACCCTCAGATCAGATAAGAGAATGTCATGTCAGTGATTAGACGCCTACTTCGCTAATCGCTTTCCTGGCATAGGACTCGGTGTTCTGCTGGGAATATAATGACATTTTGCGGTCTTAATGGAATTATAATGGCACTTTGCGGTTTGAGACGAGAGGCTTTCCCTCCGTTTGAAGGGACTCTCTCAACTTTGGGCCTAGACTGTTAAGACAATCTGGAGCGAGGCAAGGAACGGCACCCTTAGATCATCATCTGAGGACAAATAATTGCCATATGAGTATTAGAATAATTAGTAATGATAGGAAAGCCCAGAAAAAAGAAGAGGTTGAATAGTATATCTTAGAAATAATTGAACGACTGCTCACTTTGCATGTTATTGCAAATGTAGGGGTTCCTGTTAAACAGATATCATGTCTTATGCCTAACTGAAGACACCGTGTATTGAAAGCCTGGTCAATACATCTAGATATTACCGTGCTATAATTGCATGGTAATAAAGACATTTTACCTGCATATAAAGCTTAAAAAGAGGAGACGACGTGTCATGTCCGTCCCCCTTCCCTGCTACCTTACTAAATAAATTGTTGTTCCACTGCAAGAATTAAATATCAAAGGTTCTTGATATTATATTCTGCTTCAAAGATGTTTCTCTTGTTTTCATTGTGTATCCAATTCCGTAAAATTAGCTTTTTATCATCAGTGATATATTCTTAATTTGAAGTCATCTTCTCATATCATGTAAAACCTCGTGATACTTTATTCCCCCTGAAAGACTATTTTTCTTTAGAAGATTTAATGAGTTTCTCTAGAAGTCATCATTCTCTCTAGACCTCCATTATTTCAACTACAGTCTTGGAAATAAATGGTTCTATTTGCCAGGATAGAGGGTTTTTTTTGGCTCATTTACCACATCAGATAAGAATGATATATGTCACTGACGCCTACTGTGTTAATGGCTTTCCCGGCCCTGAAGCAGGCGTGCTAATGGGAATATAGTGACATATTGCAGTTTGGAGAGAGAGGCTTTCCCTCAGATTGGAGGTACTCTCTCAACTCTGAGCCTCTAGACTAAATAATTTGAAGGAAAGGTATTGAAGTGAACCGAGTAACATCTATTTAAATTGATTATAGATATATTTCGTATCACAATCAAATTGAATGGATATGAGGTTCTTTGTGTTTTTGACGCGAACAATTAAATAAAAACCAGTTAGAACCGCTATATACCAGAGTGACTTGTGTAGGTAAACCTTGGTTGGGTTAGATCTAAGCGAACCTGGAAACCCTGATGCTGGTAGTGATAGGAGGAGATGGGGGCACCCTGAAGTGTATTGTGTTTGATGATTAAACAGGAGGCCAGCGAGGGCCTCGTGAATCACCCCAGGACCGTATTATCGTGTACACAATAGATAGATGCTAGAGTTCTCTAATATTTTCTCGCCAACTCTCTAGGGGTTGGCTGAGAATACATGAGAACCGACGCGGACGCGTCACGTGACATCAGTAGACGCTTCGCTCATCGTGACCATCACACGTGCTTCGTACCGAGTGTAAGTATTTTAGTACACTTTAGTCACTTCTTTGAATTTTTTCAAATTTTTAACACGGCTATTTCGTTGGTGGAATAGCAGTGCATATCTAGACTTAAGGAAAACTTGTTTTTCTGAAGTTTAGATGCTTTTGGAACGGTGGTTGTTAGCTGGGTTCGTCCCCGACCACTTGTTGAATGTACTGGAGGATGCATGGGCCTGTGTACCACGCTTCCTCTCCGTCTTTGACTAAACGCTCCTATTAAAGCTGTTTTTCTTGTTCTTTCCTTTTTAGGGGAATGAGTTCAACCAAAGAAACCGATTGCCTAGACATGGATACTGGAACTATTACTTCAGCATCCCCGAAGGATTCAGGCCCCTTGAAAGGCTCAAACTCTTCGAAAGGCTCCAGCTCGGACGGCCATATGGCTACCGGCCTCCTTGGTATAGGTCATTGCTTTGACGATCTAGAGAGGAACGACAGGTATAGCTACCAGTCGCCCCAAAACCAAGGTTTCGCCCCAAACCATCATCATCAGAGTGGTTTCCAAGGGTTTCAAAGTAACCAAGGATCGATGGGCAATTTCAACGGCCAGCATGGAGGAAATTACGGTTTCTCGAGCCAGAATCAAAATGGCTACTCAGGCGGTTATAACCAGTTCCAGCCTAATTACGGACAAGGAGGAGGCTTTAACCCTCCCCCTCATCCTCCTGCTCACCAGCAGTACCCGGGGTGGTCATGGCAACCAAACCCCCCTCCCCCACCTCCGCCGCCACACCAGTACCCACAGGTGCAGGGTCAGGCGGCTCAGGCAGCGGCTGCTGCGTCCACTTCTACCCATAAAACTCCGGTCAAAGCTCAAGCAGCTCAAGGAAAACCCCCTACCACCCCCCCACAGCTAGTGGAGGAAGGGTTTGAGGAGGGTGAGGAGGAGTTGGAGGAAGAAGAGGAAGAGGAGGAGGAAGTGTTTTCTGGCGCCCTAGCAGACGCCATAAAAGCGCAGTTGGAGGAGAAAGAGGCAGAGCAGGCACTAGGACCTAAAGCTCACTCTTATATCAAGAGACTGTATGGCCTTAAATTAGCCCAGAAGTTCAAAATACAGGATATGGATGACGCTTACAAAAAGTACCCGCCTCCGGAAAATGTGCCTGTTTCTTGCGCCCCAGCCCTAGAGTCCGATATAAGTGGACTGGAAGTGTTTCAGAGAGATAACTTCTGCAAACACATGGAAGTGGGTTTGGCCGCGATCCACAAAGGGGTTGCGGCAGCAATGAATGCGCTTGCTCCCATCTGTGAGGTAATCATGCGCCAAGGCGATCAGAACAAAGAGATGAATGATGTCAGTGGTCGAATGATCGATGTTATCTCTTACCTAGGCTCAGTGCACCAGGGCCTAACCAGGAAACGAAGGGAGTCCATCAAACCCAAGATCGAGACTACCTGTGCCACTGCGCTCCTCAATATGGAGGATGGTGATCCCCAATTTCTGTACGGGGGAAAATTGGATGAAGCTGTTAAAAAAGCGGAAGCCACATCTAAGCTCATGAAGAAGTTAGAGAAACCCCCACCTAAACGTCCCGCTGAAGGGAACGCCAAGGGTCAACCCAACTCGAAGCGAGGAGGGAGAGGAAAACCCAGAGGCGGTGGTGCTGGTAGAGGTGGAGGAAGAGGAGGCAGGAATGCCAACTCCAACTCTAAGTGGCAGTCACAGAACAATCAAAAGACTGACGATAAAAAAGCGGATACGCCATCTTCTGGGTCGGATTTTCAGAAGAAGGGCTCCCAGAAAAAGTAGTAACTCGACAGGTGAGCCCCACAAACTTTGTCTCAACCTTTCAGGAAGAGAAGTTTACTGCGGGTAACATAGCAAATTGTTTACATAATTGGCGACTGATTACCTCGGACCGATGGGTCCTGGGTATGGTCAAGGGTATTACAATAGATTTTGAAATACAGCCAGAACAAAAACGGGTCCCACATCCTTTCAGAATGTTACCTCATGAACATGTAGCTATGTCCCAGGCAGTAATAAAGTTTTTGGATAAGGGTATCGTTAGGGAAGTACACCCTGAACGAGGGAACTATATTTCTAATGTATTTCTCAGACCAAAACAAAATGGAACATTTAGGGTAATCCTAGACCTTACACTACTCAATAAATGTGTAAAATATGTCCATTTTAAGATGAGCCACTTAGGCACCGCCCTTTCTATGATGCGTAAAGACTGTTACATGGGGTCTATTGATCTGAAGGATGCTTACTTCTCAGTAGGCATCCATCCTGACTTTGGTAAATTCTTTAGATTTTACTGGGAAGGCAGATTATATCAATTCCAGGGTATGCCCAACGGGCTTACCTGTGCCCCTCTAATTTTTACGAAAATTATGACAGTGGTGTTTGCCTCCTTGAGGCAACAAGGACACCAATGTTTTGCGTACCTAGACGATTCGTTTGCTATGTCAGATTCTTTTGAGGAGTGTGAGAACACTCTCATTGCTTTGGAAAATCTGTTAGGCCAACTAGGTTTTGTAATAAACCAAACGAAGTCAGTAAAAGTCCCAACCAAAAAATTGCTATTTTTAGGTTTCCTCTTGGACTCAGAGCAAATGACTGTGGAGCCGACTCAGGGAAAAATTGATAAATTCCTAAGAGCGACTTCCGATGTTCTGAACAAGTCCAGACCTTCTATAAGGGAAGTAGCGGGGATAGTAGGACTTATGATAGCCTATACTCCAGCCATTCAATACGGGCAAGCCCATATCAAATGGTTAGAATGTGATAAAAATTATGCACTAGCTGAGAACAAAGGTAACTTTGACAAGTCGATGACTATTTCTTCGAAGGGAGTTCAAGACATCTTGTACTGGAGGAATAATTTCCCCCTAGCGAGGAAAGTTATTAACACTCCTCCTCCCTCAATAGAAATTGAGACTGATGCTTCACTAGCAGGTTGGGGAGCGTATAGAGACCCAAATTCAGCGGGAGGGAGATGGCTACCCGACGAATGGGATGACCATATAAATGTCCTGGAACTTAAAGCGATTTTTCATGGCCTTAGGAGTCTAGTCCCTGAGACAGACTGCCACGTAAGAGTGTTAACTGATAACACTACTGCACTGGCTTATGTAAAAAATATGGGTGGAGTAAGATCCAACAGATGTAACGCTTTAGCATATGACATTTGGAACTGGTGCGAGTTTAGAAACATTTGGATCTCCATAGCACACATCCCTGGTGTAGATAATGTCAGGGCGGACACAGCCTCTAGACATTTCTCGGATGATATAGAGTGGGAATTGAGCGATAAACATTTTGCAAAGATTTGCAAAAAATGGGGCGTTCCGGAAATTGACCTGTTTGCATCTAGGATTAATAACAAATGTGAGACCTTTGTTTCCTGGAGACCCGAACCAGAGGCCTGGCGGGTAGATGCATTCTCAATGGATTGGAATTTCAACGCTAACCTGATTTATTGTTTCCCTCCTTTCAGCCTGACGGGGAAAGTCCTGAGACGGTTATTGGACGAGCACATACCATCAGTGCTAATAATGCCGGCTTGGGTGACACAACCCTGGACAACCCTAGCAAGGAAACATGCTCGGGACAGGTTACAATTCAGAAGAGCGCCAAACAACCTAATAGCGCATGGAAGCCCCCGCAACGCGGAAGACTTCTCAAAAAGCCCCCTGGAGGCATTCCTTTTGTAATGGAGGTGCTCAAAAGGCAAGGCTACGACCCAAAGACCATCTTATTAATTATGGACGCATGGCGCCCTTCCACCAAGAGGCTATACACTACTTATATCCGAAAGTGGGCCCTTTTTTGTGTAGAACACAAAGTTCGCCTTTTAAATCCCTCTGTCCCAGAGGTGTGTAAATTTCTTCGTATACTGACTGAACAAGGCTGTGGCCATGGAGCAATAAACTCGGCCCGGTCGGCATTAGGACATATTTTGCCTGAGTTCAAGGATAAGCCTGTAGGGCAACAGAGAGTAGTTTGTTTAATAGTGAAAGCGGCTTATGAGAGGAACCCTCCTCAGCCGCGCTATTCCTCGTTTTGGGATGTGAACAAGGTTTTTGACTTGTTCCTCTCATGGCCCTATAATGATAGACTGTCTATGAAACTGCTGTCCTTTAAGGTAGCGGTATTGTTGCTTCTGGTAACGTCGCAACGGGGTCAGACTATAATAAATCTCCAATTGGAAGGTTTGGACTCAAACAAACATTTTATTACCTTTAAAATGAAGAAACTTCTCAAACACAACAGGGTCGGCGACCCTTTGGACTCGGTGATTTTGAGAGACTATTCAAAAGAGCCAAAGTTGTGTATTGTGAGAGCTGTTAAAGCCTATCTCATCCGGACAGGCCCGGAAAGGAAAGGCAAAGGTCAATTACTAGTGAGTTATATAAGACCTTATGGACCTATTTCAAGGGACACGTTAGCACGTTGGACCTTGGAAGTCTTAAGGATGTCAGGGATTAACATATCTAAGTATAAATCTCATTCTACGCGTGGCGCTTCTGCGTCAGCGGCATCAAGATGTGGAGTCCAACTCAATCTTATCATGAAGAACGCCGGTTGGCGTTGCGAAGACTCTTTCGCAAAGCATTACCACAAGAGCATTGAGGAGAAACAAACCCACAGAGTGGCAGAGGCTCTCCTAGATGATGCGACCAGGCGCTAAGCCTGCTCCATATGTAAGTATATTACACTCGCTTAATGGTTTTTATGTGTGGTCTCTCTGAGCGCTGGAAAATTTCTGGTGCTCTGAAGTTCTCATGTATTCTCAGCCAACCCCTAGAGAGTTGGCGAGAAAATATTTTAGAATTTTGAGAGACTTACCCGTTAGGCAGTAAGTTGAATTAAAATTATGATATTTTCGAGGCAACTCGAGGGGTTGCAGGGAATACATGCCCTCCCTGATCCCAGCCCAGTATTCATAATCAACTTATTATTCTGCCTTACGGTTATGGGTAAGTACTCAAAATTCTATCTGGATACCCCCAAAAAATTTTTCCAGCTAAATCGAAAGCCTGATGTCACGTGACGCGTCCGCGTCGGTTCTCATGTATTCCCTGCAACCCCTCGAGTTGCCTCGAAAATATCATAATTTTAATTCAACTTACTGCCTAACGGGTAAGTCTCTCAAAATTCTAAAATATAATAAAGCTACCCCTGGGCAGAGGGGTATAATTGTGTGGGGGCATACTATATGGTGCTTATCAGTATACCCTCTGTACCTCTCCCTCTCTCTAGGTACTGTTTGTATTCATGTGAGGTCTGTGGAGCGAGTCACTCGATAGAGCTAGGGTGAGAAGGAGAAATAGCATCAGAGAAAGAGAAGAAGAGTGTTATACCCTTACGTCTAGATCGTTTTTTTGTAATATGCGAGGGGGAAAACTGGGATAAAATGGGCAAAGGGATGCAATGAACTGTCCTGTCCCCCAAGTCCCAATGTATCCTTTTTGACATATTAAAAGACCGATCGTAAAAAAACGTTTGGTGAGGGTGAGGGGGTGGGGTGGGGGTGGGGGTGGGCGGCATAAGAAAAGGAGAGAAACAAGGAAAACTGTAGGCATAGGCAGAAAGATCAAGATTGACGAGTGACAGGGAGAGTGATAAGGATGGGGGATGGATGGAGTACACTCCCTTCCATTTTCACACTCTACCATTAATTATTAGAATCGCAACATCTTTTGCATGGTGCTCTTTGAAGTTTTAGTATATTATTGACCGGACAAGAAACCCTCTTGATAACAAGGCCTGTTAATGTTATCAACATATATACAGGTAAAGATATACTTGCTTGATTTCTAATTATATATTTCAAGAGGTCTCTTTGGGTTGCCAGTCCCTCGACCCCCCCATCTTCACCTCCTAGGATCCAGCACAGTAGGGGATAAGGCAAGGACTTGCAATAAGAAATATTTGCTCTGGGTGTTTCCAGTGGTGCTGTCTAGCGGGCGGTCTGACTCGTGTTTGTAGTAGATGCCCTACTGCAGAAACCTATCCAGAAGCCTCTAGAAATTTCTCATGTTGGAGAAAATCTATTGCCCGGAAACCAGGTGAATGGATCATTTACATTTTCAAGATATTAGGAGTGGGTTTTGGGGTGTTTTTTTAAAATTTTTATTCGTCAGCGCATGTGGTGTTTTGCGAAACCATGAGAACTGGCGCGGACTGGTATGTGCATACCCTCAGCCTCACGTGTTGCATCACATGAATTAAGATTTGAACTTAAGTTACTGGAATTGGTAATTCTCCCCAAATTGAAAAGTTTGGAATAACAACGTCAAATCATATCAATCGTAGAATCCTCCACCTTCCAACGATAGCACCCACATTCATGCATATTAACTTGTTGTAATTGAACAGCTTCAGGCTTGTTAAATCCAGATCTTCTTTCATCTTCTTTCTGAAATAGTCCTCTTGCCTGAAAGGGTAAATCATTATTCACGCAATGCTTCATATCAATGACAACTCTCTGCCTATATACATAGTCTACAGTGCTCATATGCGGATGCCCAAGTATAACATATGAAAATAGTTGCAGCAAAAAGTGTCTCTCTATCTAGTCTTAATGAGGAGAGGGTTAAAAGATCAGGACGGCCTTCCTAATCTGCGCCTTGGGAGGTGGTGGATAAGTGGGATAAGAAGTGGGGAGATGGAGCGAGAAGGTGGAGGAGAGGGAGAAAAATGATGAGGATGTCTTACAGTGGAAAGGGGACGAGGTGATCCAGAGGGAAAGTGAAGAGGAGTAGAGAAGGAGAAGCGGGATTGGGAACAAGTGGATACTAAGTGAGGAATGAAACGAGAGGAAGAAGCCAGGTTGTAGAAACTGAAGAAGTGCAAGAAAGAATATAACCCAAAATAAGAATATGAATGAATAAAGGAGAGCAAAAGAAAAGGAAAAAATAACGAATAAAGGGAACCAAAGATGGAATGGTTGGTGAAAGACGGTGGAAGGGTAGAAGAGAACAATAAGAAGAACAGCAGAAAGCTGGGAGAAGCGAGAGGAATAGGAGTAGACAGTAGGTGAAGGAGAGCCCCCATCTGTTAACCCCAGCTGAGCTATCTCTCCATGTACCAGTATAGTACTTCCACCCTACTATTTGCCCCACCGAGTTACCACGGGTGGCACGCGCCTCGCCAGTTATTCGCTTGCCTAATGAATCGCCACTGGGATCAATATTAACTAACAAAGCAAATTTCTCCCTTCTGCCTTTTTCTTCTTTGTGTGAGGAGTGTGAGAGAGTATAGAGAGTCAGCGGTGTGGTGATGTGTGTGAGAGAAGCTCGCAGCTAGAGTTGTACTGCTCATTTGGGTGGCTGTGTTGTTGGCTGTGTGCTGAGCCCATTCTCTACTTATTTACTTAAATGTATGAAATGTAATGTGGTGTATGCTCAGGTATTCAGTTCATATCATCCATATTTGTAATGTTGAGTTGATGAACTATTTGAATGCTTGGGCCTTCTGTCCATGCAACTTCTGAAAATTGAATTGCTTGTTCATAATGGAAGTACACAGATAAATCACTGCTGTCATATTTTGTAATTATTTCATAACAAATAACCATGTTTGGAAGTGTATATTTTGTAAAAAAAAAAAAAAAAAAAAAAAAAAATTATGTGGATTTGCCAATGTCAAATGAATTATTGAACCTTGCCTTGGCTAGGAATTCTATGGTGTTTGTGTTCTGATACAACCCAGTCCATCGAACAACTTATTTATTCATGTAGTTCTTGGGGCATATAAGTTGTACTGCTGAAGTGTAGAATTAATGTTTTTAACAATTGTAACTCTGAGCTGATGAAATATGTTGATGTTTTTCATTTGATACCATCAATCTTTCAAACGCATAAAACCGGCTTGCATCGCTTCACTGAAATATTCTGAGAAGTATTTATTTATGTCAGTCGTCTGCCTGTGTTTAACATCTGAAATGCAGAAATTGTATTTTTAAACCGTATGGAGATCGGTCGATTATGAACCATTTGATTTCAGCGTTTCTCTAATATAAAATTCAATTTAATATCATTATTACGTATCTTTCTTTCTCTCTTTCTTTCTTTCTCTCTTTCTTTCTCTCTCTCTCTCTTTCTCCCTCCCCCCCCCCCCTCTCTCTCTCTCTCTCTCTCTCTCTCTCTCTTTCTCTCTCTCTCTCATTCTCACTCTCTCTCACTCTCACTCTCTCTCTCTCTTGGCCCTGCTTATACAATGCTAGCTTGTACCAATATAAAAACAATAACTCCTGTATAATTTTATGTGTATTATGATACATACAGTTTATGCTTAACTATCAGAACCTGTTTGTACGGCTTGTCATTGTCTCTTTACATATTTATATATGGAATAAACTGACCATTTGTGTGCCTACGCTCCAGTGGTACTTGTTTATCTTCTTGCTACACTCTTAGCAATAGTATACTCCCGTTTGAAAAGCATCATTGGCGCTGGGTATTTTTGTGATATTAGGAAAATAACTTTCAAAGTCTATTTCCATGATAATATGTTTAACAATGTGGTTTGCTTTGTTTCAGGTGAGTATATTGTTCATGGGGGTTAAAACAGATACAAGCAGCAAGAGGTAAGTGGATTCCACTAGGGCCAACTTCTCACTTGGATATACACTTCCAGCAATAAAGTTGCTTTTATTCCTAGATGGACGCTGGAAACAACACAAAATTTCTCCTTCCGCCTTTTACAATAGCAAAAGGTCGTTACACTAGAATCAGAATTGAATTGTAAAAACATGAACATGTGTTTTTGTCTTCTTGGGGTCTTTGTTGCATGGTTCCAGGGATACAGACAGCCCACGGTCCTCAGATAATTTCTTTATTATTGAACTATTCTGTGCTTGAAATGATGGTGTTTGGTAGAGACTGTAAGCTTTTTAGAATAAATATTCTAGCATCTTAGCAAGATTATATACTTGAAATTGATAGTTCTGATGAAGGTTTCTTTTAGGGAACCCTTTGTTCTTAAGGTGTGCCCTTTGCTTTATATTATGTCTAGGTAGTGGATCAAGTTATTTTCGGTTTCTAGAATCCCCTCCCTTGATATATTTGTATTGTCACTCATTTACATCGGACGGAAGGCCCGGTCTCGTGGGGAAATAATCGGAGTAAAAAGATTGGATAACTCCCACAAAAATATTGTTCAGACGTCGCAGCCTTTACATATTTCACTCTGAGGGTTTTTTAGTTTGGTTTCAGACTTCTGATAACATTGTTTTAGGTACGTAATAAATCTTGATGTTTTGGTCTATTGAGATCTTGATGTTTGGTGACATTTCCTCCAAGTAATTTCCTTTGACTTCAGTCGGGCTTTCAATCATATGTTGCCCTAAATAATCAACTCTTTTATTCAACAAAGCCAGTATGTTTTGGCCATTAAAAAATATCTACATGGGAAAATTGCATACGTTGTATTTTGCTGACTTAGATGTTGTTGATACACTTGCCAAAGCTGCTTTTTAGTTCTCATTTTCTGTTATTGCTATTTATTATTATTGGTGTTTAGTATCAACATTAGAATTATTGTTATCATTATTACTGTCCTCATCATTATTTCTCATTAAAATCTATCCATTACTTTTATCGTAATGAGTTGGGCCTATGGTTAGTTCATTAGGTACAGCATACCACTGGTGACTTTGATCGAGTTGGTGTGATAAATTATTAGCTCTGTTTTACTCTATAAATTAGAACTCGTGTAGTTCGTACAGTTGATATACCTACGCCACCAACAAATAAGAACATTGGGAGAAAAAACATAAGTGCAAACGAAAACATTATTTTTGAATTGGGTGTCCTAGCATTTCAGGCGATGATAAGTTTGTGTCCATCAGTCCATCTTTTGTTTTTATTATTTTTTTAAAAAACAATTTAAGATATTTATAAAGCTAATTGAACATGTCTGGGCGATGAGGCACATGAATAAAGAGTTACATATTTGCATCAGGTCAGCGTCCTGTGTAATTCTTAAGGCGAGGGAGAGGTATAGATTATAAGATGGATTGATGCATGGGCAGGGAGTGATAGTGGCTATTGTTGACAGATATATCTGCTAATTCTTGTATGATAGATTGGAGGCTTAATCAATTTACTGAGGCCGACCCATGATGGCCTGGCACACACTTGGGTAAATAGATGGAAGAGGGAGAAAACGACTGAGTATGTATACATACACAAAGTGGATGGACAGTTTGTCTTTGAGCTGAGAGAGAAAGAAAGCACTGAGGTTTATTTGTATGTGTATGTGTATTTATTTTATATTAGTTATTGTATTTATACATGCATGTATACTCTTTGTATGCCGTATATACATATATATATAATTTGTTTTTTTATTTATACATGTATGCATGCACATGTAGCTTGATCATGTGTAAAGTGATTTTCTTAATATTTTTGTATGGATGTTTCTGTTCACAAAATGCATCATTCCCTCAAAGTCGTTGTCACTCTCTTTTCTCGTTTGGTCTGTTTCTGTACTATCTCTTCATGTCTGATGCCCCTATTCCCACCTCTTACAGTAAGTTACACTAAACCTCTATAGCTCATAAACGAGCTACAAATCCAGAGGATAAAAGGAAGATGGTCAGGGATAAAAGGAGGAGGCGGAGATGGTGACTGTTTCTTGGCATATCCCCACCACTCTACCACCCAGCATTTCACAAATCACAAGGTCGCCACAGGCCGCCAACACAGGTCTAGGTGGAGGTGGAGGAGTAGGAGCCAACAAAACCAGCAGCTCAAGCCTATAATACTATAGGGCCTAATCCCCCTACATACCTGCTGCCCTATACTATAGTGGCCCCTCCTCCTCCTCTTCCTCCTTCAGCCTCACCTTGCTCTGATCCTTGCTGCCAGCTCTGACACTGTTTTTGGCTGATCTTGTGGCGGGGTAGAGGAGGAGTTCTCGGTCCTTAAACCCCTCCCATAAATATGAATATTTATTTAGCTTATTTATGGACAATTATTCGTGCATCTCATTGAGTTAAATCAGTTATGTTCGTATGTTAGAACATCGCTTCTGGAATAATCAGCTGGTCAGCTTCAACTAACCCTTCAAGATTTCCTATTCGTTGCATGAATGTAAATTGCGAGAAATTACGAGGACTGCCAATGTGTAACCTTCTATAGACTAGTTATTAGATGATAACTCGATCCCTATCGCCCCCGCCCACACACATACGTCAACTTTTCTGCAATTTAAATTCTTTAATTCAAAAAGGAAAACAATGTATTAGTCTCAAATAGATTCATACTTGAAAGCAACCTTGTCTTGTTTAAGGAAGAAACTCTATGCCTCTGACCGTAGCACCATAACCAGCTTTACCACCACCGCCTCCACCACCACCACTATACCTCTCTGGTGTTTAGCAGAGATTACTTCACCTCCTGTAGCCATTACATGCCCTCTACCACAAGCAGTCCCTCTAGATGTAATTCGCTATGGGAAATCTAGAGGGGAGGTGCTTGAGCGTCCTCCTACCCCCCCCCCCCCATCCTTATATATAGATAACATATAGATAAGTTATTTGTTTCAATCAAATGTTAGAGTTACATTTAGGGCTTGGCTATATGTTCCTATGAATCATAAGTGAATTAATTATCTGTCCCCACTTGGCAACTCCTCCCTAAGAAAATTGATCTAATAGTACCTGACTTTACTTACATGTGCTTACATGTATACATGGTTATATATTCAGTATCTCCCCCTATATGAAGGAATGGATGGTTGTTTCATGCAGTGTGAATATTCTCTTATACAGCCTGACGAGGTTTACTATTTCATCTGTCATTGCCACTTCGAAGGGGATGGATTGTCACAATAGAGCAATTACTTATGGAAATCCTCCTTTCATGGAGTATTATTGTGTGTTTTTTTTCTGCTAGAAGTTAAACATTTCCAGACTGTCAATGTGTAAACTTGCTATAGAGTATTCGCCAGATAATATGAAATTAGATCCCCATCGCCCCCTCCCACACACCTACGTCAGCTTTTGTGTCATGTAAATTCTACCTCGTAAACTAATGTACTGTCTGCGGTTGAAACAATGTATATGAGAAGTAAGTGTATTTGAATCTCATTTTTCTAGCATCATAATATGTATTAAATTATGCAAAACTGTTCTTTTTAAATCATAATTTTGATTATTCGATTTCGGGAGCACTATTATATCCGAGTCCCGTTCATTTCAGAAGTACGTATATAAAAAATACAAAGCGGACATTTCCATTACTAACAATATGTACCAATGTAGATTATGCTAGTTCTGTGGTTGAACTAAGTTAGTTGTGGTTATTACACGTTATAACAAATGTTGATTAAGAAATACCTTGCTCAGGTGCTCCAGGTTTTTTATATGTAATGAATGAAGAAATATAATACCGTGGGGCCAAATTGTGTAGCAGGCACACCTAGTGATGTCCCCAAACCCCCTATTGGGACTAATGTATCGTTACAATTACATTCACACCCTGCCTATACATTGTGTTGCTCAGGTTTTATTGATATACTGTGGAGAGAGAAAATAATGGCTCAGCCCACATACCACCGATCCATATTAGATAAATAAAAGAGGGAGAGAAGAGACCTGAATCTGGTGTACATTCAACACTTACTGTAAGTGATAGCACTGAGAGCTCTTGAGATTCTTTTTTGATCAGATAGAAAAAATATTGTCTTGAATAGTCGAGCTTTGTCCGTTGAAGATTACACTCTGGAAACGATTGGTTCTTAATGATCGTAAAATGCGCGTATAGAGCCTTCACTGATTTACGATATGAAACCACACGTCTGTTTCTTAAAGGAAAGAGAGAATGGAGATCGAGACAGGGAGGGATACTCCTCATCTCTCTTCATTTTCCCGGGGAGAGAGGAGCGATATGGTGGGCGGGGAGGGGAGTGTGTGTGGCGGGGGGAGGGGGTAATACTAAGACGGGAAAATACTGTTGGTAAAGATCCACCGAGCTTGTTAACAATCCCCAAGGACCTCTTATTTCTATTAGTGTAGATCAACACATGTAAAAATCTTCTATGTTTACATATAGAATCTAGGACATAGACTGAACCTTTTGGCACAAACCAAAACGTCCTTGCCTGCATAAAAACGCAAACCAATAATTCAGAACTATCATAGGGATAAACACACTTTACTGGCATTGCAAAACATGATCTGTCAACTTAATGATGTCTAATATGCTTTAAATTTCCATTTTATTGGCAATACCTGTTCCTGTGTTATTGATCTATGGGTTCTCTGCTGGCATAAACCAAGTCTTATTGTCACCATTAATTCTTCCTGATTTCCTCCGTGTAATTCTAGATCCCTCCGCCATATTTCCGACCCCTCCGCCCACCTCGGTTCAATACTGTTGATATTTCCTCCTTCATGTTTTTGTTCATTGATGGCCTTTGATCGACCTGTCTCTGTTTTGTTATAGGGATCTGAGACAGGCGCTCCCCTGCTATGTACTGATGAGTCCTGAATGTATGTTATACAAATCGACTCCCTGGAGTTCTGTGATTAAATGTAGTGTGTGTAAGAACAAGGATCGTTGTTCCAAGATATGTATAGATTTTGCCTCCAAATAAATCACTAGAATTCAATCAAATTAATAAGATATAAGTGTGGAATTCCTGTTCGTATGTCATGCAAACCGGCCTTAATGTCTTATTGTTTATTATTTTGTCTAATTAAATTTTTCAAAAAAACAGCCCTATATTGTACATAGTTCTGTGGTTTCACCCACTTGCACGTAGGCGGATTGTGCGTGGGCGACATGTTTTACATTAGTTCATTAGAGATGGAGTTATAGTTACTGCTGCGATTATGTTGTGAAGTAAAGAGATAACTCCTGTGTATAATCGTATTCTGCTGGTAGCGTTACAACCGTTCTGCAACAAAAACTTCCGAATTTAATGAGTCTCAGTGAATACAAAAAAGATAATGTTTTCAATTGAATTCATGGTAGAAGGGGAGAGTATCGCTGTACATCGGATTGAATTATCAATTGAATTTAGTTTTTTTGTCCAAAAAAAATGCCTCCGCTTCTCACACTCGCAAGTATCAAATCCGCAGAGTTACTAATGTAAAAATTGTTTTTCAATAATATTACAGGAAAGGAAACGATAAGATTATACTTCCAATGGAAATTGCACATGTACAAGCATGGGAACATTTATATGAATATTCAATAGGAAATTCTCTACAATTCTCATATTTATTTCTACTTCATTGAGAAAGGTTTATTAACCAATTCATTCATTCACATTAATTCATTCATTCATTTATAATCCCATTGGGACGAGCGAGGCTTTGTCTTTTCAACGTCAATTGATCTGAAAGATGATCGGTATGAGTCTTTAGAGAGAGAAAAAACCATAGAGATATTCCTCTAAACCTCTCCACTTTCATGTGCACCCGGTGCCACCAACATGGCAGTAGATATAGCCTATATGTCTGCCTCACCTCACGTGTTGGCTTAGTAATTCTGCCCCGTTCTAAGCCCCAGACTGATATCCACTTTGTCTGAATATTATCTTGCCATCAATCCTCCTCAGCATAGTCTTCTCTAAAGTATCCTTACAGATATAAAAAAAAAGGTCAAAGAGGGATAGGGTCCAGTTTGGGGATCAATATACATTCTAAAAACTAGAGGTTCCTCGATTTCCTCCACATGTTTCCTTCAGAAAGAACCCACTTCCACCCAAACAGATTTGTCGGAAACCTCGCAAACCATAAATGGTTTACACGGTGTTAACTTGTATGCGCTCGAGAGGGTCCCACCATTGCAGAAGTATTTCTCCAATTTAATTAGAAGAAAATACCACCATTTTAAAGGGTTTTTTTCTATAATACAACTCCGTCCTACAATCTTATAGTTCAAACTAACACCTTTTGCTATTCTCTTTATACCGACCAAGGACCCCAAAAAGATTCTACCATTTCTACCTGAACATATTTCTTTTGGGATAAAATATGTTTTCTTATGTATAAATCATTAAATGACAATTCTACCTATTTTAATCCTTTTAGTTTGCATTTAAAATCCAAGATCTTAAGTTTCTGTTAGTTGGCCTAACATAGGTACATGGACTAGACCCATAGCAACTGGAGGAGTAACATGAATTATGATATAGACGAAAGAGAAGCAACAAATGCTGCTAGTGCGCCTATTCCATATATCATAAATATACAGTGAACCACCCCACTCTGACTTGCATTATTTTCTAGATAACTGGAGTATGGGATAACAGCGGTCTACTGTCGTTGTCTGTGGAGGAATTTATGTGAGGGCCGATTCCTAAACAGGAGGATCATAGAAAATCTTCATGGGATAATCTTGTCATCATTAATCATCTGCCTTAATTTCAAGCTGCAGCAGAAGGAGGGGCTGGAGGAATAGGAAGATATTCCTCCTATTCTAGGCCAGGCATATAAAACTTTTGTGTCTTGTGCTCGACTGGTCTTAACTTCCTTGTCTGCCTCTTTGTCTGTCTTTTATCTGCGTCTCTATTCTTTATACTTTCATTGTCAGTACCCTCTCCTCGCACCCTACTCTCTCTGTCACTTTCTCTGTCTCTCTGTCCTCCCATTTCCCAATGCTACCCACTCTGTTCCCGCCGGCCTTTTCCCCTCTTTTCTTCTAGAAATAGATTAGTGGTCTGTTAGCCTCTGTCTCTACCTCTGTCTGCCTCTGTCCCTGCCTCTCTCTCTTCCTGCTGGACCAACATAATATGTTTATCCCATTACTGTCTCCCCTTACTCGGCTGCTATCTCTGACAACTATACTAGCTTGGCTGTTGGTTCAGTCTGCAATAACAATGCTAGTTTTTAGTATATTTACTGCCAGGGTGATAGTAGATATTGTTCAGTAGTTATCTTATACCATTAGATTCAAGTATCTTCTGAAACAACTAATTAACTTGTTCATCACAGCTCAGAGTAAACAGCATTACCTATTACTCCCTTAAAAATCTAACTCAATATCAAGCATTAAAGTCCTCGATGGATATGTAAATAAATCACAGTCAAACAATATACTTAATACTGCTCTGAATTCAGCCACTGAATCTTTATAAAAATGTCCTCATTAATTTACAACCGGACCCAACTGCCTGTCTCTAGAGCTAGATAATACCTTGCAGCATTTTCCCGCCTCATGGATTAATGGCAATCGATCTAGGCATATTCATTTAAGCATTGATTGCTAATTTTGGCCTAATCCTGTTCTATCTTGGGGCCCTCTAGCTGTCTAAATGATTGCTGCACTGCCCTGATCAGTCAATCTCTACTCATATTTCAGCTTGACAGTGGCCATCATTTAGCTTTAGAGCTCCAGTGCCTACTAAAAGTTGCCTCTGCTACTGCGTCTGATGAGCATGCATCTGATCTGGAAAGTGCAGGTTTGGGCAGTTTGTGGCTTGACCTTGCAACCAGGTCTTTTGTGTTTCCCTCACAAATACTCAGGCATTGGGTGAATGCTCTGATGAAAACTTAAGGTCACAAACTTATATCATAGGCTATCCAGTCAATGACCTCTTATAAGGGCATTTCCTGTAAATATAAGGCAGTTGAATTGCCATACGTTGAATCTAGGTAATTAGTTCCATCATTGTATTGTTAAATGTTTGGCCTTTAACCGAAAAAAACAAAACAAAAAAACCTTGTTCGTTCTTTCTTGGTGAGCTACTACCGTACTATAGAGTATGTTGAATGGAGCGCAAGGGGTCCGTAAGGACCAGAGGGATCGGGAGTCCTAATTATATTCAAAGGATCGACTACGGTTTAAAAGATAAAAATGTTTGTTCATTGCTATGGCCTCATGGTGAAAATAAGGAAATTATATTGTTGTTTTCTTTCTGTTTTAGAACATCTACATTTACCATATTATTACCTTTCTGTTGAGTTTTGGGTGCCTTGTGCAAATATAAAAGAATAGATGATGATTTTTTAAATTATAGAGGAATTGCTTTGCTATTTCGCCTAGATGCTCCTTGGATAGTTCTGTTACTATAGCAAGAACAGCACAGTATTTTCATCAAACTGTGTTGTCCTCATAGTCACGAACGGTCGTGACGTCACTGTACAATACACAGAATTTATATTGTCCACCTTGTGAGCGGCAAGTATATCGATTATACTGTCCACTCACGGCCAAATCATGGAATAAACAACCAGAATTAGTTGATATTTCATCTTTAAGCCACTTCCTGCTCCACTCCTTGCTTTGTAGTCAAAACCCCATTCATCACCGCCAAACTTTCCTTTCTCCTGCCTCTGGAACAATTTACTTATGTATCAGGATATAACAGGAGCCACACTGGAGGCAGGGGTGCTCTAGTGGGGGGGGGGGGCAACCCCACCCCAATCAACTAAATAAATCTCATTTAAACTATTACCATTATTTATAAATTTAACTTCTTGAATAGTTGTAGAAGTAGTGACAATTACCCCCCTTTCATGTATGAATTACAATTATTTCTATTAACTGCTACTCTCCCTATTTGGGGCTAACCTAATGTCTACCACATTCACCCTACACTAAAAAAAAATCCTCGTGCGTGCCTGCTTACATATCAGGATCTAAGCCTTCATTCATTGTCATAGGAGGGCATAGATAAGCCCCTAATGAGCGAACTTCATAATCAATAGATATGCCATAACTGCCCTTCCTTCTGGTAATTGGTAATCCATATGAATGACCAATTACTGCCTACCCTCCCCACTCTCATCATTTCTATAATGGTTGGATTAAGCCTATATATAGATCTATCTCTTGAAATGTGATCATTAAGATCTGATTTGCGAACATATTTCAGATTTTGTTTATGTAATGTTTTTGAAAATTCATCGTTTTAAGGTGGTAATTAATTAATGCTTTATTATGTTGTAATGTTTTATTTAGAAGTAACATAATTTACAGACACATAAGTAGGGGAAGAAAGATTATTAATCAGCTAGAGAAAAGACGCAAAGCGAATATGTTACAAGTTACAAGCGGATTTCTAATAAATAGGGTGATGATACCATTGTATTCGCACCATCGTATCATCATTACTTCAGACATAAGGCTGAAAACTAAAACGATATTGCTAGATGTAGAGCAATTTTGAAGATTTTCTATTCCTATTCTGATTTAAAAATCAAGCTGTTGGTTAATTGCCACAGTGCATGACCTATAGCCTGGTCTCTGTAATCTCCTGTAAGCTATCAAAAGTACGGGAAGTATAGGCCCAATGATACTTGATCATTATAGGAAAGTAAGTTGGCTTACACTCATAATATGATTGATTGCCTTTAACTAGTAGCCCCTCCTATAGAAAGCAATCATGGAATTTAATGAGAAAAATATCTGGGATTCATAATGCGAACCCATGCCTCATATTATATGGAATCCTTTACTGATACATTTGCGCGAAAATCACATTTTTTCCGGCCTGAAAACACGAATTCTGGAATTTATAAGTAAAGGATTCCATAGTATCCATCTGAAACAAGCGAATATTTGTCATCAATGTTATTTAAATTTCCAAATGAATCGAGGGGAAGGGAGGTCTGAAAACCCGACTGGATCCAAGAACTCATACCCCATGCAAGTCTCTGGCCGAGCATAAAGATATTCACATCTATCTCTATGCACAAAAGATATATGAGAAAGCCCTTACGGCCATTAGCTCTCATTACCTGTCCTGTTGAGGGGGTTTGCTGTCCCCCTGGTAGTCTTTATCTGTCCCTCTGTGGACCCGTTCTATCCTGGGTCTAGTCTTAGAAGGCAGTGCCCAGCGGTGGACGAGGAATAGCTTAGGATTGGAGCAGGGACTGTACAGTCCAGCCTAACATAATAGAGAGTCTTATTCCATTTTGATTTGAAATATCTAACAAAATTACCGCCCGATTCTTTAAGTGTGTGCTATGTAATCTTGATTATACATAATGTGGATAAGTTGATACTGTGCTGAATGTCTCTTATCAGGATTTGGATTCTTCAATAGATGGATTCCTTTTTGAGAGTCCAAAGGTATTGCTACGATTTATATCTAAATTTATCTCTCAAGGTATGGGTGTTATACCCTTGGGGGGGGGGGTATAATCTTCCTAAATGTACAAACAAGGGCAAAGTATTAATGATAAATCTTCTCACAAATATTCTTACCTATATTCCAATAGTTATCGGGGGCGTATATACATCCTACATTGTGGCCTGAGTGAAGCAAGAAGCCGTTTGGAGAATGTTTTCCCCACATGGTCATTGTATTCTACCGGTTTAGGATAGGTAGTATTGCTGTACAGAAAAACAGTGTGGAATAGCAATTCTTTCTTCCGGATAATTCTTGTTTGTCGTGTGTTAGAACATCAGTATTTGTGTCATAAGGAATATGTTTATCAAATATAATATAACACCCAGGGAAATTTTCATATTTATAATTGTGTAGATCTTTAATTAAAACTATTCACAATTGTGAAAATCTTGCGAAATAAAATCTTGTTAAAACGAATCTAACCGCGATTTAGCCCTTGAAAACCTCCAATTATTGTTGTTATTGTAAAGTTATTTGTCATTAAATACAATAACGTCCTGAAGAAGGTACAATATAAGTATTGAAACGTTGTTCCCAAACACCAATAAACACCCAAGCAACAACTTATCCCCCTTGGTTATTTTTAGGTTTTTCCTTCTCATCTCTTGAAATAAAATAATTGTTCTTGAATAAATTATTAATTGAATAATCATCAGATGATCTTACATGTTTGAAAACAAATTTTCATCAGTTCAAGTGAATCTGGTCTAGTGCAAGGTCCTTCAAATGAAACATTGATGTGAATATAATTGATTAAATCCAAGGCTGTTATCAAATGTAGGAAAGGGTGACTTGGGGTAATTCACCTGTCAATGTATGAACATGGGTTGTGTCACTACCTCTCTCCGTTCATATTTTTTAATCAATAATGTGTATGTAATGTATCATCTCTGGATATCCCCCACTCTTTAGTATAGGCTGTTTTGTTATACAAAATATTGACGTTAAATATACTCTTATTAATTCTATTGAATAAAGTCCTCTAACTTTAAACCATATATTTTTTATATGATCAACATCAATGTTCTTTAGTTATACTTTATGAATAATTCTCCCTAGATATAGCATATAGGAAATCATATATCTAATGATTTAGGAAAGTCAATGATGTTTGGGAAAAATATTCATACATTATACCTGTGTATATGATATATTTTGAAATCAATGTCATTATAATAAGAATAAACATATATGGTGACATGAATATAGGATATTATTTAGAACTATTTCTACCTAATATAGGGCTATATGGTCTCCAAATGTTGTTCATGTCGCATGTAGGCTCTATAATTCAATCGCATAGCAGTAAGTCGATTATTGACCCGTGTCACCAGTCTAAGCTCACTGATCATGGCCTCGTCTAGTCTCTCTAGTCTCTATACCACGGGGGGGGGGATCAATTTAAGGGGGTGTATGGGCGGCCACATCCCCCTCCCACCCATAAACCCCCCAGATACCCCCAACCCACCCTGGTCAAGCAATCAGTGTATCATCCAAAATAAACATTGCTTCATTTGAGCATAGGGAACTTAAAAAAAATATAAATATATAAAGATATAGTGTTGTATTCCTGGCCAGGGCGAGCCTGTCTATGGATGGTCGTGTAGCGGGTCAGAAGCTGGGAGACGTATCAACGAGACTATATACTTCAATGTAATGGAATGGCTTTCCTGACCCTGGAGTAGCTGTTTTAATGAGATTATAATGGCATTTTGCTGTTTGGAGCGAGAGGCTTTTCCCTCAGTTTCGAGGAACTCCCTCAACTCTGAGCCTAGACTTTATCCAGTCTAGGTCCAGATCAGATAAGAATGGTATGTCAGTGATTAGACGCCTACTTCGCTAATCGGTTTCCTGGCCTAGGACTAGGCGTTCTAATGGGATTATAATGACATTTTGTGGTCTTAGTGGAATTATAATGACACTTTGCGGTTTGAGGCGAGAGGCTTTCCCTCCGTTTGAAGGGACTCCCTCAACTCTGAGCCTAGACTGTATCCTCCATACCACGCCATAGCACCGCCCAGTATTTACCTATGGTGGTTAATACAAATTTAAGAATACCACTTGAATTGGATGTAAACAGGTTCTGTCATTAGCTTTTGGTAGGTAGATATTGATTGATTGCCTGACTGATAGTTGGTAACAGAGCACTTGAATTTGCTCTTGAATGGGAAACTCACTAATCAATGAGCTACATTATTTCGTCTCACTCAACTGTGATATTGGCCAAATTGTATCAACTCCAAGACTTTCCTATTAATTACAAGGCAGTAGCCACATCTGGCTCAACCTACCGAATATATACACATATATAATAGGGAGGTTCAGCAAGCCTACCCTATACGTAAACGTAAACGTATCCGTATCTCTGATGTACAAACGTACGTTAAAAGGAAGAAAGGGGTTCAGCAAAACATTGCGGGAAAAACGTAACGTAACATATGGAGCAAAATTTGTTATCTCAAACTTTCTTTTTCATACATATAATTGCGACGTAATTCACAAAAAAGATACGGATACGAGATACGTTTGCTTGCGGAACCTCCCTATTCTATCCCCTTTCCTCCGCCCCCCTCCACTTTTCATAGTAACCATCCCCTGCTCCACCCCGTACCCACCCACCCCCACCCTCTCTCTCTCTCACCCCCACCCTCTCTCTCTCTCTGTAACTATAAGTCCTACAGGTTTAGCCCCAGCCCTGTCTAAGTTGTCATCTATGCTAGATGTGCTGGATTCACAGGCGACTAATTCAGCAGAAATGGGCTGCTAGAATGGAAGGCGTTCCTATGAAATGACTCTTTTATGCATGCATGAGGTCCCTGATTCATTCCACTCTACACCAGTTTGAAAGGACAGTTTTGTATTTTAGATCTCTTATAGTGGGACCAGTAGCTCCCCTCCCCATTTTGTTCCCAGTCTACCATTGCACAGAAGAATTAATATTGTCGCCATTGTGAATGTCTATTAGTTCCGTATCTTTATCTTGCGTGCCTGTGAATATCCAACTGTAACTTGCCATGGATCTATGCACTAATTGGAAGATGATTGTAGTCATAAATCGAACATTATCTGTGAGTTTTTTGTTCCTAGATTCTGAGATGGATTCTAAGGCATAGTTCATTACTTATTATTCCATAGACCACAATTATTCATTGCTATATTTAATACCTCGATGTACTTCTAAACATTGCTTTATCAGTTTTCTAAGCCACAATTATAATAAAAACTCTATTTCTTTAATAACAAAAGTTGAGTTTCACACGTATCCATTCTACATTAAATCATCTTATGTACACTAACGTGGGCTGTGATTCTTGCCACTCTGCTTTTGAAGAGAGAAAAACAGTTTCATTTTGTTAAATTTTAATCTTTACATGGCCCTTTAAACCATGTCTGATCTTTCCTTTACGTCTCCCTTAACCATATTTTTTACTGCGGGCCAAATATCCCCCACTCTTGGTGGCCCCTACAGGAGAAGTGAGTCTGAAGTCAAGGATTAGGCTTAAATAGTCTCTCGCTCTCTCGCTTTCTCTCCTAATCCCCTACTTGATCAAACGTGTATCACTACTCTATATCCTCGCTTCACAAATTGAATATTAATCTGTATAGTTCATGCTCTTCAAACGTGTCCACCTAACAACTTTTTTATTATTATTAATTGTTAATTGCGTTATTTTATGCTAGCGTACATTTGTTGTAATAGCAGACACTTGTCTTTATTTTTTAAGGAATTATATGACAATTATGTCCATTATTAATACATTTCCAAACTGTATTCAGGTTGTCGGCTTTACAGAACTTTACATCAAGATAATGACACAAGATGACCGGGTTATGCTCCTATTTTGGCGCATGAGCTTTTCTTTAATTCTTTAATAACATTAAGCATACATTTTATATTAATAGTATTAATATTAAATATTGTTAATAGCATTGGTTTTATTTATGAATGATTAAAATATATCTGCCCCTCCCCTCCCTACCCCTCCCCTCCCCTCCCCGTCTCTCTATCTCTCCTCTCGCCTTTAATTCGGTATTTTTCATTTATGCTGATGACATAACATTAAGCATACATTTGATATTAATAGTATCAATATTAACTATTGGTAATAGCATTGGTTTTATTCATGAATGATTAGAATATATCTACCCCCTCCTCGTTTCTCTAGCCCACCTTTCGCATTGTTCCTCCAATGACATGTATGTATGCCTACACACACGGATCCTCATACAGAGGCTAGTGTACGACATTATGTTACTTTTTAATCCATTCAATTCGAGTGTTTAAAACTTGGCAAGACATCATATCGGGAGTGTGGCCAAAGATAGGTGTTATGATCGTGCAGGCATAACTACTTGGCACTGACGACTACAGCCGACCTGAAGGTTCTGTTGGGCGCAGGGCGGGGGGGGGGGGGGGGGGGGGGGGGCAGGGGCGCTAAAAGGTAATCCAGTTTCCTAGTCCTAATCAAACTAACATTATTTCGTAATTGATTTCCATATTACTTTTTAAAACTTAAAAAAGCATTAGATATATAATTATTTCTGCTTTCATCTAGATGTGATCTTGATCAGTCACATTGGAGACCTGTATCAGAGAAGGGAGCGGACGTACCATACCCCCTCTCTATTTGATTAATTGTGCGCATGTGTTGATGATATAAAATAAAAAATTACTATACTAAGTACTGGATATTCTTTTTAAAACGTAGACACCATTCATGTCCATCCTAAGTAAAAGTAATTTCTAAATATCTATATTAATCATAAGACGTTCCTTCTCGCGCAAGTGTACTAATCCGCGGTCCACCAACCCCGAGATTATCCGAGATAAATATATATAATAAATACATATAACTTTCTATGAGGCGCAGTAGCTGAGAGGTTAACTTCTGTGTAGAAGGTCACTGGTTCGAGCCAGTGACTGAAAAACCTTCTCTGTCCACTCAGCGGTGAATGAATCCCTGACTCATTTGAGGGAAGGTTAAGAGGCAGCAAATGGAGATCATTGTATAATGCTTTCCATATTGTCCAGAAGAAATAATGTATCAGTAATCATACCAATATTATAATTAAACACAAAAAAATAACTGCAACACACATGCGTCAAACTCAAGCGGAATCTTCCTGCTGGCCACGACATACCACCCACACGATACACACACTGCAAATATACCAGTCGTATTATCTATCGTTTATTAGATTGTGTAGACTAGTCTTACTCATTTTTCGATTCCTTAAGTAGCCACAGCAGTGGGCAGAACCCATGGTCGATCATCACTGATTCACATACCGATGGTGAGCCCATATCCCATTATGTTAATTGTATTATTTGTCATTTGTTTACTATCTTAATATAGTATTGAGGTAAGGATTATCCCTTGTATATCGATGGTTCCCGGTGGTCGATTGTAGTTGATGTGATAGGTAGGAAATAAACCCTTTAGCTATGGTTGCGATATTTATTTCACTAGCTTTCGGGCTGAATATTCCCCTTCATCAGGTTAATATAGTATTGTTTGATGTTTTTTTGGTGTTTTTTTTTATTTCAGCTAGACATTAATCATTATCAGTGATTCAGTACTGGCTCATCATCAAATATATTAAAGGAGAAAGTAATATAAGAAACATAAAAAAAATGCACACCGGTACTGGTAGTTAACCCTTACATATCGAATTTAGCATACACAAAATGAATCATAGAGTGTCATAGAAGCATTGAAACTAAAACCTATCACCCGGGACTGTGTCCGACTCATGACAGACTGATTTAGAAGCTAATTCATGTCACTTGTCTGCGGATGATACACTGTATAAAAATTCTAGATAAAAAAATTATCAGAATAATTCATATCAGAATACTAACTAGTGCACAACATAGTATTATGTATGGGTCTGTCTGGGTGGCTCAGCTTCACCCTGTACAGGCTAGGCCCAAAGTTAATATAGTCCCTTCAAACGGAGGGAAAACCTGTCGCCTCCAACCGCAAAGTGCCATTATAAATCCATTAAGACCACAAAATGTCATTATATTACCATTAGAACGAGTCCTAGGCTCGAAAACCAATTAGCGAAGTAGGCGTCTAATCACTGACATGCGATTCTTTTATGATCTGAGGGTTTGGACCTAGCTAGACTGTGTATACCCCCCATTTTAAGAAAATCCTTGGGTGCTTTCCTGAGCTATTGGTCTGTGTAAGCTCCTTGGCTTCTTCTAATTGTCCTTGGCGCTAAAGTGAACAGCAGCAGTAGCAGGGATGTGTATGTAATTACTGGCAATGTGTGCTCATGCATCAACTGTTTAAAACTGAGTTTTGGCTCAAGCAACAATCATTAGTATTTTTGTCTATTTGTTTACAGGAGTGTTAAACTGTCCCCATCATGAGTCCATATCCACCACCTTGAATTGTGTTGTGTACCGGTAGAACTTTTTTCTAAGTACATATTGTAAGCATTGTATGCCCATCCCAAACCCAGTATGATGTAACTGTAGTGTAGACATAGTCCCCCAAAACACTGTAAGCAGTGCATTATGTAGAATTAGTTCGTTTTAAAATAATGATTATATACATAAGTGGTATAATTATTTTTTTAAAAAAAACTTGTCTGATTATTATACTAGAGGATAATAAATCGATCTTAATTATCTCTATCTCAGTGACCAGATGACTTTCCCCATGGCCAATATAGATATTATCCTTGCATATATAGTGGGACTAATGTAGCCGTGTGTTGTACACAAACTTAGAAATCATAGACTGTTGCTAATAAAACTGGGGTCATATATACTCTAAGGTAAAATTAAAAAATAGAAAGAATGTTGTCTGATATACAGCTCCCAAAACTCTCGTCACATTTTAATCTGAACAACAGATCCTCCCCCTCACAAGTCCTATTATCTCAAAGCTAATATTTATAGCCTTAATCTCAGGTTTGCTACTTTCACGTCCTGTTTCCATTATAATTTTCTTCTCCATAGCTTGTTTTTTCATGGGTGTAAGATTGTATAGAAGCCCCTATAAATCAGACATAATACTGGAGCACTGGTGGTTACTCAATGGTATAATTGCAATAGTGAAGGATAATGTGCCTGCATTAGTGGCTGTGTTATTGGTAGTGTTTACCTACCACAGAGTAGCTGAACATGTATTTAGTTAGTACACAGCGAAAGAAATTTAGAGAGAAAGTAGGGAAGGACAGAAAAGAAATGTAGTGTGTGTGAGTGTCAAGGGTGGACATGGGACAGACAGGGAAATTGAGACAGGTAGTCAGATGTATGGGCAGACAGACTTGGGGAGATGCGAATAGTACGTGTGGAAGTGGGGAAAGGAAAGAAAGCTTTGAGAGAGTGAGAGATGGAGAGAGACAGACAGAGGGACATGGAGAGAGAGACAGTGGGACATGGAGAGAAATGGAGAAAGAGAGAGGGGGGTAGAAAGAGATATGGAGACATGGAGAGAGAGAGAGAGAGAGAGAGAGAGAGAGGGTGGGAGAGAGACATGGGAAGAACGACAGATACAGAGTGTGGTGGGGGGATAGATAAAAGCAATAACATTACTGGAGGGAAAAAATAAAATTAGATCACTGGAAAAAGACAAAAGCAGGGGTACAGACAAAGGCTATTGTACAAATTAAGCCCCTACATGAAGCCACAAAATCAGCCACTGTACTAAATAGATCTGTGTAAAGGACTGGCTCAATTCCCCGTAGTAGTGATCCTATTTAACGTGATAAGTATTGAACCTATCTGGGGAGGCAGGAACCAACAACTACTCTTGCTCACTCCTGTACATTATGCTGAGAGCTCGCCTAACTGGCCCCCCTTGGCAGTGGCACATCTAACAATTCCTATAAGAGGTGGGAGGGAAGCGGACCTGAGGGGCTGGCCATTGTCCACTTTGTCTGTCTGGTGGTCTGGTTTTTTGTCGATCTGTCTCACTTTGTTTCACTCTTTCGCGTCCATTTTACCCTCTCCCCTTCCTTTCCCCTTTCCTCACCCTCTTCTCTGCCTCCCTCTTGGCAACGATTCCTCTCTTTGTAATAACTCTACTTGTATTTTTCTCTCTGTATCCGGATTCCCCCCGCTTCCTTCATTCTCTATCTACTACTACTCTCTGTCTCCCTCTTCTCTATCTATCTCTCTCTCTGTCCAGGAAGCGTGCAGACCTAGAAGTCCTGCATTGGCATATATAGATAGCAGATGCAAGCTATACTTTTATGATCAATTTTAATTTTTAATCACATGTGGCTAACACAGAAGACCTTCAACGATAATGTATGTCCCCATTCTCCTCAATCACCATGAAGAGAATGGGGATTAAAGTAAACTTAAAATGTGATGAATCAATGCAAGTGTTTATATGCATGTGCCCTATAGCTCTGATAGTCAAGTGGTTAAAGTATTAGACTTCCTAATGGGATGTTGTGAGATCAAGCCCCAGTGCAGACAGCCTTTTATATTTGTCTCATTTTCGAGTATTTAAAAAAAATAAAAAATCACTAATATCTCAGCATATGGGGCTCGGTTTTCTTTTAAAATCACACATCTAGTTGTTTCAATTGTGAAAGAACTAGAGAGGCTAAGATCGAATTAAGCGAGAAAAGGGAGTTAAATGGGGTTTGGGGATACTATGGTTCTCCAGACCTGAGTGTTGGGTGGCAGAACTAAGATTGTGTTTATTTTCGGTGAAAATGGTATTCGCACGGGGCCACGACTCGTCTAGCTCCCTCTTTGTCTCTCGCCACAGATTTCAGTATACAGAGTGTGTAGAGAATAACCTAGGAGCTTTAAATGTAATAACTGGAACAGCCTGCTTCGTCACATAGCAACAGATTGTGCTGTACTTTTTTTTGTTCAAATATTCTTATTCAAGGAAGATTTAACAGTTGCACTCTCACAAATACATGTGGTTTTCGTTGTGTCCTGAAAAAAAATCTATGTAATTATAAGGTGGAGATACAGACATTTCAGGAAAAGATTATTACTCCTTATAAAAAGCGATCAAGTGAAAGAAAAACTTACTTTTTAAAATCAAATCTCATCTCATTAAATAATTCAAATTTAAAAGTCCTATAGGTTATGTTAACGATCCTTATTCCGATTTTTAATCAATTGTTTAAGATTAATTTTAAGGAGGGTCTGCAGTCCCTCTTATTCCCACTTCTCCTCATTCCACCACCCCTGGAGTCTCTCTCTGCTCCTTCCTGTAGTTATGGATGATGGCACCAACACTTACCATCTGTTATAGCGCAGAAAGAGGCAGCAGCTAGGTATAATAATACTGGTAGCCAGGCAGTCATCCTTCAGGCCATTTGCACCTTTTACTTCTTTATTTCCAGTATTTCTCTAGATTTTTATACGCCTACTGTGAGTTAATTTGGCTATGATATTGAATGTAGCAGTTCTTTTTCTGGTTCGTGGGAAGTCTGTTTCAATTAATTTGCCCAAGGAAGGTGTTGCCTATAGAAACAACTTTTTAAACAACTTCTATACTAAGATACATCTATCTACCTTATCGTGGTGCAGAATTTACATAGTTAACGTCATGTGGGACAGGAGATTTACTTAAACCACTCTGCACCCATCGTTGTACATTATGGGAAACAACATCTCATTTTACTTACCGACTTAGCCAAACTTTGCACTCTTCTATATATGTTTAAGTTAATATCATCTGAACTTCCAACAAATGCATTGTGGCAAAGATGAAGACCTATGAGATCCTTTTACTCTTGCTTACTTCCGTGTTCCCCCAAAACGATTTCGTTTCTATATTCTATCATGAAATGGATATTGTGTGTCTGGCTTGCGACGTCCATAATGACATACAGGTCCAAAGCCAAAATCGTTCTTCTGATTAAATATCTCCACATCTAATGTGCCCCTTTTAAATATGGTTCTGAGTGTTGATGTGGGACAGCGTCTATCCCCTATACATATTGATATTACATCCACTCTGGTATGTATTTATGAAATACTATGCATTTGTGATAGATTTATCTATTCCATATTCGCAAGATGACTAGCCGGACAGCTACCCTGTCTGAAGATTTGATCAAATAAACTTTTAGACATATTGTCGAATGTAAATCACACAAAGAAATATTCATAATGTGTCAATCAAATTCTATTTCGAATTCCCTCCACACTGTGTTCCTTTTGGTGCTGAATGAATAAATATGTTGGAAGAAAAGTTTGAATTACACAGGGTCAGTTATTCCCCATATAGATTCCCATGGCTCCATGTTTTCTTCGTCAGGAGACTATTATGACACATCTCTGCACGTGGATACATCAGTTTATGTTAATATCATTATTTTCCCTCGCGCTCTGATAGCTTCTTTTTATACAAAGTCTTAAATCACAAGACTGGTAAGTTATGATACAGATCCTGGGGCTAAAACCTCTGGTTGTACTGAATTTCGGGCCTTATCTTGATCTAAAAAAAACATGATTGAAGATGTTCACCATGGGTCTTCCCTGTGACTTACTGTAGTAAACACTGGTGACTTTTATGGTTTGATAAGCTATCTTCATGCCTGATTTAACTTTATCATCATGTAGTAGCAGTTCGAGGTTGTGTCTTTATGCTGAAAATTACAATGATCTTCCTCTGCCATCTGGTTCTCATAACTAACCTGTGCTGTTTTGTAATACTTGGGTAGGATCTATATTTTGAGGGAATATTATTACTCTGACTTCTTTGTGGAGAAAAGTTGAGCCGTGATCTCCTAATAGTTTAATATGCGAAGCAGCAGGAATCTCTAGCTGTCAGTTGCATTTTTAATATCTCAGTGGAAATTGTTTTGTATTGATAATAACTTAGAAGTGATGTATATTATATGTATTAAAAATTATATCCCTGACCCAATTTTAGAGAAAAAATTAAGAAATTCACCTATAGATGATCATCAATGATCAGAACCTTTTGAAAGATTTAATAGATTGATTTTTTACCATGGGAAGTTATGGTTTTGGGCGTGGTTGGCCGGTATTTTCCTTGATCGACTCGACTTTTCCACGTATTAATATGTCGGGGCATAGCAAAGACATGTGGACTCACATGTGTAGGATATAGAGATCAACCCCTTAAAAAGTCTACATCTATACAGGATATTGGTAATATTTCAAAATAATTAGGAATTGTGATATCACGTTTACCATACATTGAAAATTGAAAAATAAGCTCATTTTGATATATCATTTCCTATCATTTGGAGGTTGTATAAAATAATATACTCAAGTTAATAATTATATTATTTTTTATCGTTTGTGGGTTGTATAATCCAACTACATTGGTGGCCTGACATATGTGCAACTTCTGTTTTCTCCTGTAAATCATCATGCTTCTACATTATAAAGCAAAACATCCATGTTGCCAATGTTTATTTGATTATTTCGGCATATACTTATAACTTATAACCATTGCATGACTATAAGCCTTTCCCTAGATTCAAGTGGTCTGGTGACTTAGGACCTGGTTGATTAGTGTCTGCTTATCTTTGTGGGTGGCTTACTGAGTGGTTGTATGTTAAGCTTTTTTCCTATTTTCTTTTTGCCTAGCATGTATGTAGTACATGGTAATAGAGCTATCATTGCTTGTATGAGATAACACATACTCATTCTTATCTTAGCTGTGGTGATCTTCCTAGCCACCAGAGAGCGTGATAACTCTCGTCTCGAGTGCGTGTGGACTTAACACCACTTCTCCTGGTCTATATATTTTGTTTTTTATTCCGCCAGATCTCCATTCGACCGAATACATTCAATAAAATCATCCTATAACATTCGCTAGGCTTTCAACCTCACACAGTGCAGCTGAACCACGCAATAGCTGGGTCTCCCTCGGTGGTCTAGCTGGGTCTTGACAAATGTATTTACAATCCTTGGATTTATTTAAAGCAAATTCAGGGTCATGCCTGTCATGGGATATTTCTTGGTACAACTCCCACATGTATAGATTTGCCCATGTGATCAATCTACATGATATTGTACACATTGAGTCCAGTCAGTATCATTCATATGGGCAACCACGACATATATAATCCAGTGTAGGCCCAAAGTTGAGAGTCCCTTCAAACGGAGGGAAAGCCTCTCGCCTCAAACTGTAAAGTACCATTATAATTCCATTAAGAACACAAGATGTCATTATATTCCCGTTAGAAGTCCTAGGTCAGGAAACCGATTAGTGAAGTAGGCGTCTAATCACTGACATACCATTCTTATCTGATCTGAGGGTTTGGACCTAGACTGAATCTATAGTCTATGGCAATATTCTAATATTTGGTGTGGAATAAAAGCTAGTTTATTATGTTAACATACATTATACCTTGATGCCTATTTCTATTTTTTTTAAATTTCTATTAATCATCAGCATACTCTATTTAGACAATAATGCAGTAGTATCCAGTATGCAGTAGAAATGCAATGAACCTGGTAAAGGCTTAGGAACGGTGATGAATATAGATGTCAGAAGGGTAATGGCCATCTAACAGCTGTTCTCTTTCTTTCTTGTTCTTCATTTCATTTTGATGCATACCATTAGCTAAATTATCAGTCCTAACAACTTTTATAATTCATCAAAAACTATCTAGCAGTTAGAAGTCCAAATGTGAGACAACAAATGAATAAATGGTTAAATGGACAAAGGTTAGAACAATTTTCCGCGTGATTTAGGGTTTAGGGTAACCCAATATTCTACTTGGACCATGCACCGCTCCCTCTCTTCCTAGCTTACTCAATTAAGAGTATCTCAAGTAGATAAATAAACAAGTAAATATAATTACGTGGATGCGGGTGAAGAGAGAGACCAGGCTCTCATTACCATGGCCCGTGTGTTGTTTCTAAGAGTCGTCCATGCATGGGACATTGGGTAAGAAGAGCTTAGTATGCATGGGTCAAGCTTAGAGAAGTGTACCAATGGGGTTTTATTACCCAAATAATTCAAATTAGCAATAGATAATCAAAATGATGGGAGAAAAGCGCTACTAAAGTGCTAAATACTCAATTTCCCACTGTGCAGTTTAATTTCAGATTATGGAATACCGTACAAGAGCAAGATATGAACATGAATGAAAAAAGCTTATACTCTAGTGGTTTTAGTATAAAGGCACACATTTGAAACAAAAAGATGATGGTATATATCGCTCCATGATGAAAATGGAAGGTTTTTCATAATAGTCACCTGCAATACTGTTGCACTGTAATTCCCTATCAAGCCAGAACCAAGATAACGTCTATTGAAATCGTGCCTTGCGCATATCTTGGCCTGACGTAATGGGTATACGGCTGAGATGGATTCTCGGTCACGGTAATTGCAGGAAAACATAACTGTAATTTAGACTCAAATCATTTATCCCTTCTACAGAGCTGTGTCTTCCAACATCTCCGTGAACATAAATTCTTTATTAGCTAGCGTTGGTGACGTCCTTTTGGAAGTACAGTGCTCAACACTCGCCGAAATTGGTTACCCGATTTATACTGCTTCCTTTCTAAAACACTTAAATTGTTTTTGTTAAAGAAAAAGCACGATTATAAAGATAATATTTTGTAAAGAGTCATGTAAACTTGGCTGTATAGGCAATACAATTATGAATTTGGATCTTTACAGGGTCTCCGCCAGGCCTGGAATAGCCTTGAATTTGGAAAAAAAATAATTCAATGCCTGGAAAATGGGCATTTTGGTTGAAGGGCCTGGAAAATCATTTTATGGGCCTTGAATTCAGTTGAAATTTAGTAAATGGCCTTGAAATCTTCGAAGATACTCTGTTTCTTGCTGTACACTTTCCCCTATATAACTGCATATATGGCCTCTATCACAAATGACTCAACGTTGAAAAACGGTTATTTATATAAATTCTGGATACAAAACTTGTTAAATCATTAGTCTCTGAACAATAACTACAACCCCCAGGTCCCGCCATTAGGGCCCTGGAAAATCACTGAAGTTAGCCTGTTATAAATCTTAATATGTGGGGCTGTATAGAACCTGCCAACGATGTAGTTTATATAAGCAGTCAGTAAATTATCATTATTTGTGCTTCACTGGTATTTGTTACCAATGTATGTAACCCACGTTGTTCCACGAATCAAGATACAGATCCATAGATTGTTATAGCTTAGCACGATATATATTTATATACATAGGTACTTAGTGTAAAAGTCTCCGAATTAGAAATGGCTTCAATTCCAGCCCCCATGTTGGTGAAGTAATCTATAGTTAAAATATTCCCTTTGGAGTCTGACATAGCAAGAAGACATTATGGAGTGTTCATCGGGGAATCCACGCCATACAGAAACTAGAAGTCACATAATGACAGCAGTCTCATTATAGGAATGTAAATGTCCTTATCTGTAAATGTTCCTCACGTTCTCTTTATCCTTCTCAATGGCGTGAGCGATTAAAAACTGGTGGAAGGATGCTGGATTTTACACTCGTAGAAATACAAGTTCTTGCATGATAGTTTAGATCTCTAAAGCTCCTTGTTCACTAGGCCTGATTGCAAATTATAACTTCTAATAAATAGCAGAGCTATCATTTATTATTAAAATTTCGATTTTTAAAAATTTTTGAATTTAACCATTTTAAGTGAATTCGATACACCCAATCTCCCCATTCAGTCAGTGACGATTGGATTTTTCTAATGATCGGCGACTGAGTCTTCGATATGTCGCTAATACACGAGGCTTTAACCTCACCCCTCACATTTCACATTCTAAACTATAACCTACAAACTGATTGTGGCCTTCTTTTAATCTCTTAGGGCTACAATTGGTAGATCTGAAGGTACACTCACAGATATCCCTCAGATTCCCAAATAGGTTTTCCACCACTTGGCTTCTTGCAAGAACATGCTTTCCAGGGGATTGTAATAGGAGTTCCGCTTGTAACATTTAGAGTTTTTCCCAAAGAGTCTAAAAGAACCTGACTCAGGGTGGTGTATGGTCTGAGAGAATTTTTCAAATTTGAGTAATAACTTCTCGGTCTAGACTCAAAGTTAAGAGAGTCCCTTCAAACTGAGGGAAAGCCTCCCGCTCCAAACCGCAAAATGCCATTATAATCCCATTAGGTCCGCAAAATACCATATAATCCCAATCCTTGCCATACCATTCTTATCTGATCTGAGAGGCTTCTTTTCTTCCAAAAATAACATTATGGTTACAAAGCAGGAAATCAATAAATTCTTAGCTATTAATATCAATATATAAATGAAAGTTGTTGAGAAAACAAACTGTTGGACAGTCCCACTAGGGTATTTAAAACAAGCCCTGGCTTCATCATGATCATCCTCCAGAAGCCCAACAGAAACCTTTATATCCAATAGTGTACCTAGTGATATTCAGACTTTCAGAGAGGCGTTCCATCAGATGATACGGCCAGCCAGTATGCTGAGATATGACTTATCATGATGGTATTCATACCCCTCAGCTCTACTCAACATCCTACTTGACATATCTACATGTGAAGTGTGTAAGAGGTGGAGGGCGGGGACGGGGGCGGGGGATGGGGGGGGGGCGGGGGGCGGTGAGGAGAGAGATGTGGGGGGTTTCCATGGATGGATTACACCAGCAGCTGTTCTCATTATAATTGATTGTGTGGAAATGAAAAAAAAAGAGGGAACATTTGAGAATGATACACCTGCGAATGTATTAAGACGTACGCGCCAGCCAAATATGTTTCTATTTGGTCTTGGTAGGACCAACGAGAGTGGAACTTCCACTCTCGTTGGTAGGACCACTCGGATTCGTACCTCGTCGAATCTCATTTCAATCTCCGAGCAAAACTCGGAGTGTAGATAGAATGTGGCTGGGGTGGGGTTATATCTCTCAAATCCTCTTACTTTACTGTTTTTACTCAGTCATTATGATTTTATTATGTATTTTATTATGAAATATTTATTTTTAAATCTGTATTCAAACTAATTTATACAAAATAATGTGTTCCCCAGTTTCTTTCCAGTTATTCATCTTGGGGGGAAACTTAGTTCTCTGAGAGACAATATTTGGTCGAATATTGGAAAGAGGCAATGGTGGTTTCTTGGAAGTATGTAGAAGCACGAGGGGGGGGGGGGGGTATGAGTAGGAGGAGTTGGAGGTGGAAGGGGGAATGAGAGAGGGAGGAGCAGGGGGCGGGAAGAGGGAGGGAATTCCCCACACTACAGCCAACACGAGCCAACAAGACCGTTTCCATTACATTTGGCTATTAGAGAAAATAGCGATTAATGTCAGTCCCATGTGTACTGCCCATCTGTACATTTCAGGGCTCTTTAGTATGGGCAAGTATGGGGCCCACTGTTGAATGACTATAGCGGGTTTGTGCGGGGATTGCCTACACGAATTTGTACAATTAATCATTTATAGCCCTAGTCACTCTATGTTTCTGACAATTATAACTAAAACTATTACATTTATGAATGAAAATCAGAAAAGCCCATCAAACATACATAATTATAATGTTGGTGTTTTCTGAATTTTTGATAATCATTACTAGTATATTTGGCTATGAAATGAAATTCCAATCTATGGATTTAGCGTTTTTTGCTCGTTCAATAATCCAGGGTATGTACTTATCCAATAATCTCCTGCATAGGCACCATTCTGTATCTTGGGTCTTATGGAATTCTGGAAGTTATGCAAGCCAAACACTAAGAAAGATGTCGTGTCCTCTACACTTCTTGCGCTTCCACTTCCATAGAAAATATATTAGTCAGCCTATATTCTGGCCTTAATTTTTGCCTATAGAATTCTGCCAAATAATTTAATGTCAGCTATGGATAAGATTTATCCCATCATGCAATGTTCTAAGATGCGCAGTGGTGCATGCGATCCCCCTATTACTCCGCCAGTTCCAATAATCTGTCTACCGCCAGGTCAAGGCAATGGCCCCGCGATCAGGATATTCTGCTGCTTCTATGCATTCTGCCTTCTAGATACTTTCTCTTTTTATTTTGCGGTTGATAAATATCTGTGGGTTGTATTGTTTATGTGGGAAGTGCTGGTTGGCGTGCCACGCGAGCTTGGTGAAAATAAAAATAAATGTGATGGATGGTTTGCTCATATTCATTGACATGGATTCTCCTGGAATTTCCTGCTCATGCCCATGCTTACAGACCAGGCAGCAAAACATTTATTATTAGAGGTGACTGACAGATAAATATCCACATTGCATTTCTAGTCTTGGACTGTATTTTTCATCGTATTTCTTTCTCTCCAACATTTCCCTTGCTAGAACACCCTATATGATATATATGTTCGTATTAGTGGGTAAGGAATTAGAGTACTTAGACTTATCCTGATCGTCGGAGGGGGCATATTTAATCCTGGGGAGATAACACTTACATGAATATTGACCTTTAAATGGAATATATACAAAAATTGATATACATTAATAAAAGTAACATTACAGTCATGATTATCAATGGAGTCAGATGGAGAACAAATATACCACCAAAACCCAACATAAATTTCATTTTCCTGAGCTTCTGAAATAATGATTCTTGAAGTATTTTCCTCCTTTTGGCAGCAAACATAGGGGAAATGGAGATCTTCGTTCCTTTTAAATATTATATACGCCATGGGGTGTCAATAGTCTCATGTACACTAAAACGAACTGTATCAAATAATCAAGGATTTCACACCAGGATTTCTGACTACTTTTTCCTATACAATAGATGGTAGTATACTACACCTTGCACTAGTGGAGCTGGAACCAGCTGAATCAGAAACAGTTGGGCGAAATATGTTGATAAAATATCTTAGACATAACACGCGACAGAACACAAGGCGCATGGACCATGTTCACATTGTATTTACTTTAATTGTCATGTGAAATGTTGCCTGCTCTAGACAAACCGAATAAAAGGTTTTGCTTCTTGCACTTAGATTCTATTCTAGATTCTTTTTTAGTTTGTCTCACAACTTATCTCTGCTTACAAATATATACATTTATATCATATAGAATTCTTGTCGGAAAGTCTTTATTTCGTGAGATTCAATGTCAGAGCGTACAAATGTTTTTTAGAATGTTAAAATGTTTATCATAAGACATTTGACATACATATATGTGTAATTGGTATGTGCTTTCCCTTTGTATGAAAAATACACGTTCAACTGGTATTTTTAAATATATAAAAAATAATAATTTAAAGGGTTCGCCACTGTATTTCCAACAATTTAAGTGATAACTATATAAAAGCATTTTCATGAATTTGCATTTTGCGAGATATCAGATGTTGTGCTTGTCTTGCTGGGCTGTCTGGTATAGACCAGGATATGAGGGTATCTTCTGCATCTCTATCTCTCTGTGCCTGGTTGTGGAGGTGGAGGAAGAGGCTAGAGTTTTCTGGTGCCAAGCCCAATCAAACCACCGTACTTTGTATATGGGATAACAGTTGGTATTCCCTTTCAGAAAGGCACACTTATGGGTCTGGTTTCCAGCCTATGTACAATGGCATACTGTACAAAACTTTCTGCATTCCTTGAAGTTTCTAGGAAAAAACAAAAACTGGAAATCTTTGTACAAATGTATACCAGATTTATTTCTTCTGATGATATAACTAAAACTCATAATTTGAACACAGTTAAGAGGAATTAATCGTCATTTAATCCGAATTTCTTAAATGTTTTTGGGTTTGGCAAATTCCATTTTGAGATGTGTGTAGAGCCTGATCCACTTGCATGCGCATACCTTGCTATGCTCAATGAATGGACACGGGTCCAAAGGTTAGCCCATAACATGAAACAGATGCACCCTATTATATTATACATAGTAGATCTTAACATTTATTATTGCAGTGCCACACATATTCTGCAATGGTTAAATTATTTAGTTCGCTGAGTCCTTATGATCAATCACAATCGCTAAAAAGCTCCATCAAGCTGTACAAATGGCCACTTTCTGTCGTCCATCAAATCTTGTAGGGTTGTATGCTATAGGAGTGGGAGGAGTAGGTGGTGGATGGTGATGTAGAAAAAGAAGAAGGAAATGGGGAAAAGGGGCCCCCATTAGAAAAGTTGGCAGGGCGGGTGTCAGTAAACTTTGGCAAGAGGTAGGCTAGCAAAGGTCAAAGTATCCTCTATAGCGTTCACTTGATTTCTAAAAGGTTATATTATGAGTGGAATGTGCGAAACAGGAACTTACTAATTTATGTTTTATTTATTTACCTGGGCTTTTTTTTCTCTATGAATATATTTCCAGAAAAGTTGCTAGAACATTTTTGCTCAAAATGGTGTATACATTACAGTGACAATGTTATGAGAATATGTCAGACAGCAACAAGTTCGTATTTATTTCTTTGCGTTTTAGAAACATGGAGCGAATTATACTGGAAAATCCTTGATCTTGACATTTGAGACCTGAGAGTTACTTTCAAAAAGGTTGTAAGCTAAGTTGATTTTTTAAGCAGAAAATGACCAATTTATATTTCTTTCAGAAAAATCCGATCAAAAATGTATTATTCGCATCTTTTCTTACGCCCTAAAAGGTAATGTTATGTGTAGAATGAATGGAGTTCTTCCCTTAGCTCCATTGGAAAGAACAACTTTATTAAGTGTGAAATCCACCTATTTCAAGAAGGAATAATAAGAGACTGTTAGGAAAGTTTTATATTGTGAGGTACATAGTATACGCTGAATATAGAAGAAAACCGAGAAGAATATCTAGGTGTTATCAGAATTTAAATCTTTATTCATGGAAGCGCATAGCCTAATCTATTATACTCACTGCTTAGGGTTCTAATATAAAGGCTATCTTCATCAAAGTTGAAAAACTTGAGCTTACATTCACTTGACTGGAGTTAATCCCTTACACTTCCATTGGCATGGTCTCCTTGTGTAGACCCATAGACCCCGCTTTGTCTGCCTTCATGAATATAGAAAAGGCGCGGTGAAATCGATGTGAAGACAACCTAATGGTTTTTCATGACCTCTCTTTTTTCCGATCCTGTGTTTTCAAGTCTTTCAATAGGGGAGTTCCATAGGCCGCTTAAGCTTTAATGGCCTGGATTTGAATTCTTTGATTACGGTTTCTGATTAATCTGAGTATTAATCGTGTAATTGTAATTTCATTATGGAAGTTATTAGTCAAGATTTTTTTTTCTATAATTCAAAGTAATTTTTTTCCCGGCTTAAACTGAGTAGGACAGAATAAGTTCTACCTGGAAAAAATAACTCCGCTCAGTAACAATACGGAAATCATTGGGAAAATGTTTTCGCTCCAGATACATGTTACAGATTCCATGTAAATTGTGAATAACCATGTGTTACATACATCACGGCACCAGTCTCCCTTCTTCCCACCATTACCATACGTTTGGTTATCAGATTAAATTGGCATTATGGTGATGGAAAACAAATTGTCTGCTCATTTCTTGTCTATAAACATGCAGCCTCCATTTTACTGATAACTTTGGACTAATTTTAATGGAAAAATCCACCCTAAGTAGTTTATACTTTGTTTATGTTCTTCTATATAACTATTACTATTAAAGAGTCGCTATTAATGTATTACATATTACTTATCGCATTGTGCGGCGTGCGGCGTGCACAAGGTATATGCTGTTACATCTTTTATTTAGAATTTGTATACAGCGTATCCTCAGACAAGTGACACCATACAGTACTATAGTAAGGCACATGTAGAAAACAAATGACACATAATGAAGTGAGGCCATTGACATAATGGTGATATGGGCTCACGGTATGTGAATCAATTGTGATCGACCACTGCTGTGGCTAGCTAAGTTTAACAATGAATAGATCTAAATTGAGTAATATTAGACTACAAAATAATAATAAGTGAGTGGTTATACAGTGATGCCACGCGTATATACATTTGACTCTCGCTGAGTGATGTAGTGTGAGATGTCATGGTTAGTTAGATACCCCTTCACTTTTGTGGTTTACTATATATGTGATGTGTTCCAGGAAAATGAGTCACAAGTCGCAAAAGTGATGTTTTTCGAAGTGCTTTATTCACAAGATCTCTTCATTGGAATGTTCTGATTTTTGGGAAGCCTAGCGCCTTTAGTCATATAAATCTATGTACCAAATTCTAAGACAGTATATTAAATATATCCTTGCGTTTGAAGGTCATCCTATGGAGTGTATTTAGTTATTGTACTGGTAATTGCCCACCCAGAAATATTTGCAAACTTGTTCTCAAATATAAATATATCAAACAAAAAAATGTATATAAAAACTTCGTACATGTGCTTAATATTTACCACCATTGGAATCAGCTTGATCTCAAATCGCCAAAATCTTTCAAATTTCAAAAAATTTCAAATCCTGTTTGCGACTTGTGACTCATTTTCTTGAAATACATCACATATTATATCCATGTATACAAGTCCCCTATTGTGGAGCGTTAAGTATTCAGAGCTGAAGAGGTGGGTCCCTCTCTTCGTGTTCCTCACCGCCGACAATGTGATCTCTATCACTTGATCATCAATTTGAAAGCAGAGCCTGGGTATCTTGGTGGAATAGAGCACCACCTCGCGGGAGAAAGCTCCTCTACACTACTCGAAATGAGGGCTTTTTAATCAAGAAACCATCTGAAATTTAAGACATGTTTTTCTTGTCGAAATGGTTATAAAACATATATGAGAAATAGGATTGGAGGAAGTTGTTGCAGCAGAGTCTTTAAAATGGTGTGTGATATTCTGATGTATGATCGATGATCAATGATACATTATAAACTATAGGCGTCATATATAGCATCTTTGGTATATGGTGATTTATGGTAGGATATGTTGCTGTTGAGGTCCTTTTTTTATTAGGACTCAATTAATTATTTTTACATTACAAAAGAAAAAACATTACTTTACAAAAACTATATAGGAAGAACGCATATTTGTCATGGCAAATATTTTCCTACGTAGCTTGCGGTATGATTTCGGTATGATATTTGATTGCAAGGCCTTTAATTGGTGCTGGTAGATTTAATATTCTGGAGAAGAAACCATTCAGGGCGAGTACCATACATGGATTTGGAATTTTGAAATGTGTCCCCACGAATCAATTAGGACGAGAAAGAGCTGGTCAGTATTAAAGAAACAATAAATGAAAACGATCCAAATTTTGAGGAACATCAGACTCTAGAATCTAGAATTTTAAAAAACCCTTTTGCTTCTGTAGACAACTCCGTGAGTCTGTATTTCTAATAGTGTATATAATATATATGCGGAGGCTGAGGTACTTGATGAGATAAAATCAAGGAGCTTAGGGTCAGGTCCCTTAGGCTCTTTCCTTGACTAATTAAAGTACCAATCTATTTATTTTAGCTTAATTGACTAGTCGGATTCTTTGAAACAAAATGCTGGGTGGATGTGAACTTGCTAATCCAAATAGAACCTCTAAATCTCGCCCATGTGTAAACATTGGCTACTTGCCAACAGAAAAGTGTCTATCAAAGCTGTATACCAGTCAGCGTTAACCCACATAAAACTGTGATTCCGTGATGCATCTATAGACATGTTAGAAAAAGAGGAGGTTTAATGGGGAGCGGGGAGAAAGCAGTGCGATATTAGGTAGAGTGAGAGGGTGGGGGAGCGGATAGAGAGATAAGAATGAAAGTGAGGGAGAGAAGGTGGATAGATAGATAATAAAGTAATATAATAGACAGAGATAGGGGGGAGAGTAGATAGATAAGAAGGAAAGGGAGAGTGGATTGATAGATAGATAGATAGATAGATAAGAAAGTAATAATATAATAGACACAGAGATACGGGAGATTAGATAGAGAGATAAAACGAAAAGTGATGGGGAAAGAAAGAGAGAGAGGGGGGGGGGAGTGGATTGAGAGATAAGAAAGTAATATAATAGACACAGAGATCGGGGGAGAGTAGATGGATAAGAAGGAAAGGGAGACAGGATAGATAGATAGAATATAGATAGATAGATAGATAAGAAAGTGATAACATAATAGACACAGAGAGTAGATAGTGAATAGAGATATATAAGAAGGCAAGTAATAGAGAGAGAGGGTTATTATAGAGATTTGGAAGGGGGAACCTGCAGCGTTATAAAGACATTTGCCATGTCAGTCACTTGACAGTGAGCTTCCACAAAAACATGAATAATTCCAATTGGAAAACTGAAATTAGGTTTTACGCTAATTATCTTTGTTTTAAGCACTGGGCACTGTACTTAGGTATAGTAAAAGCTGTTGAAGAGTTATGGATCATTAAGAGATGTCTAATTAAAGCACATGGTTTGTTCCCTCGAAAGGTCTTGATTCGAGCCCCAGACCTTCCGAGTTCCACCTTTCTTGACAGTGAACATCAATTAACTTATTTAGATGAGCGATTTACTGAAGACCAATATATTTTTTAACTTAAGGCGTTAACCATTGGTGTTCTTGCAGCTACTTCTATCCATTTTATTAGGCCAGCATGAACAAACCATCATACAGTGTGATGCGTTGTACCAGTCGGTCTCAATACAAATTTCACACGTCTCACCTCCAATATAAATCCAGCAAGATGAAAGGACTGATGGACCTCAATCCCCTTTTATTGGGCATAAATTTATCAGGGTTTTTTCCGCCCCTCAACCACTCCCTCACTCACTCTCTCAGTCTCTCTCTTTCTTTACCTGAGCTTTACATTTCATGGTTGAAGGCAAATTAGCCTTGCCTGGAGGATTTTGGGTGGTGGTGCACTATAGGGTGGGTACGGAAATCTCAAGAAAAAGAGGTGGGGCAACTGGAGCTCACATGCCCTAATCAAATTGACCACTATGCAGTATTTTTAACAGTCAAATAATTGATGTAAATGGCACAGATTTAAGTAAAGTAAAAGTTTGTTTACAGATTCGGGTAAAAAGCATGCTAAGTGAAATAAGCAAAACCCATTGATAGATTTGTTTGTGAATAATGATCTAGATTTCTCTTAAATCCAAATGATTCTTTATTACAAATTAAGTTTCACATAGATATACCCCTTTGATTGAAACCGTTGTCAAATTAATTCAAAATCAAATAAGATAATTATATAGTTATGTGATAATAAATACTTGAGTGCATGTGATGGATCTTTGGAGGGTAAGGCCCTTAGCTCTCCCCAACCCTTTACTCTTTACCGGCCAATGGTAAATACTAACAGATGCTTTTGTTTTTATGAACATTTATTCAGCCTTGTGGATACATGTTCACCTCCGTGTTTGTAGCTTAGATACTGCGTGTTACCTAGTTATCGTATCTGTTGTTGATTAACCGGTAAACCCTTACATGCGTACTGCTCTAACTGTTCTATCCATCACATGAACATTATGTTATCAGTTGACCGATTGACCACTGCCCATATATATATGACAGGAGGTATTATATCATTCTAGAATGCTGGTATTCTCAGCATTTCTGTCAATTAAATGTCATTAATTAAGGAGATTTAATGTCTGTAAAATAAGAAAAAGAATGTAATTGCTTGATGAAATCTATGAAGAATGAACATTATTTCTATTTCTATCATGTGAAAGGATGGATTGTGTTCTCAATGAAACATTGCCATGCCAATCTCCTCATATCATACATTTATGATTGATTTGGTTCATAATTAGTATTTGAATTATATCAAATATAACTGTACATTTTGTACTCTTAATATTTCATTCATGAGATAACAGATTGTTTATAATACCGTGTATATTATTATTATGTTTTAAATATTTCATTCAAGAAGGTAAAACACATGAGTGGCGTTTGGCATCTCAGATCGACGAGGGATTCTACATTGGCTCCATAATGAAATACCAAATCATTGAAGCGGGATTAATTTCCAATTTGGTTTCGTGATCTTAATATGATATCGAGTTAATTAGAAAGAAATAATGGCATAACTAATTAATAAAGTGATAATATTACATCAATCTCCCCCCCCCCCCCTTTCTCCTCGCCCCTTTTGCGAAGTTTCAATATAAAAGCATTTACCTGGTATAAATATTTCAGAAACTCGAAGAATATATTGTTTATCATAGAATGTATTATCATCAATAACGTCGTTATCAACAATACCTATAATATAAAATTCGTATTCGATGTATCACGTCATTCATTCACACAGTCCGATGAGGAGAATGGTAACACAGCTGAACGAGGCTTTTTACTCCAACCCTCGCTCACCACCTACTCTCTTCTCCATACTTCCCCAACCCTTGAGTACATTTCACCTTTGGAATGCTGGCCTCTCTGACTAGGGAATGCCAGCCTACTAGTGCTTATCTACCTCTCCAGAGAAAAACTACTAAGTATTCAATTCCCTTTCTGAATGGCAAAGAGGAGGTTATTGTTTTTACATTTTTCTCTGATTTTTGCCATAGTTTTTGCTATAAAATAGGATAAATCGGTTAGCAGCTTTCCATTAGGTCGTTGGTTCTACAATGTAGCTCCCAATGTCTACTCATGCCTTGTTGCGCCCTACACAAGTGGCTTCTTTTTGTATTGTGCTACGGCTTTTATACTCCTGACTTGTTCTATTTCTCAATGAATGAGAGAAAACATTTGATGCCTCGCATAATAAATATACTGTAGATCTATGTAGATGTATTTCCCCCTCCCGCTCTCTCTCTCTCTCTCTCCCCTCTCTCTCTCTCTCTCTCTCTCTCTCGCTCTCTCTCACTCTCTCTCTCTCTCTCTGTCCCTCGCCTCTTGCTCTCTCTGTCCCTCCCCTCTCTCTCTTTCTTTCTCACTCGGACACACCCACAAACCCTCACTCCCTTTCTCTCTCTCTCTCTCTCTCTCTCTCTCTCTCTCTCTCTGTCCTGCTGTCTCTCTCTCTCTGTCTTTCAGTACGTGCATATTTGTGTAATTGTGCTTGCTTACCTCATCTTATAATGTCTCCCAATTTACTATTATAGCTGTAAATTCAATCTTTTTAGTTAATTCATTCCAATAAAAAAAAAAGAATGATAACGCCTGCATTATCTATTTCTTTTCATTATTTCAACAAATTATTACCCATTATCTATACAAGTTTACGCAGGCTACAAGCTATGTATACCTCGATGATGTCATCCTATGAAATCACTCAACTACACCAACCCTATAGCGCGCACCAGCAAAACATTTCTTATTGGCTACGCGATTTCCACTTCTGTTTTTTGCATCAAAATAGAATTTAAACCATCAGTCAAAGGTTACCCATTACCTGTGAGCACCTACAACCCCCCCCCCCCCCGCCCCTCCCCCCATTACTCCCGGGCAGATGAGCTGCTCTCCCCGGGTACTACTCTCCACCTCTGGTATCGGCAGGCCGAGTACTGGGTCAGTGATAAAGTGGTATATTTCGGTTTGTTTCTGCTCACCTTGTCGCCATGGCAACGGCTTGTTTCACTGACAGGTGGTAAACAAGTAGAGCAGCGTAACCTTAGTGACGATACATCACCATGGCCCTCTACACTCTTAGTACGAGTGACTCTCTTGATCAGTTGACCTTTTCCATATAAGGAGAACCCTTAAATATATGCTTACAGGTGGTACTATCCAGAAATAAACAACGAACTTTAAAATACTCTGATCAAGTGGGAACTTCCAAGTAGTGTTATTTCTTAAGATAAGATAAGAACTACTTTGTTTATCGGTTTAGACAGTACATAATTGATAAACAGGTCTACAGCGTTATTTCTTATTGGAGCAATTCATGAAAATATGTGTTTTTCTATATAATTAAGATTCCACCGTCGCCTGGCCTTCATTGGAAGACCTGAGCAATCAGAAATGGACAACCAATTTCGAGAAGAAATTTAGATAAAGAATACATTCAATTAAATTAAATTCACCAATATCATGTTTTTCCCTGGAAAGGTCTATGTATCATTTAATTATGAACATAACTCAATTTAATCATTTTCTATATCATTACGATAATTCATCTCTGCAAATCGAGCATATTGAAATGGAGTGGCCAGTGGGTGTATTTTCTAATTTTCCTTATCTCAAAATAGAGCAATTCTTGTTATTGATTTCTCATTTTAGGCAGAAGAGTCAGGGATTCCTAGAAAGTGGCAGGGATCTAATTTCTTAGAAGAATCAGCAGTAAGCCTCTGAGATGGAATAAGAGGTTCCTTTAATTTTTCATTTTTAGGTCAATAGAATATACTTATAGAAACCTCCTAGAAACTCGCTGTTTACTATTGTGGGACATTTTGAGAACCTCTGGAATGGTTAGGCAATGCAGATGACCTGTGATACATCACTAAGAACCTTCATTTCTAACAGTGTAGTAGCATGAACAGGTTCCACGTGAGCCAACCTTTAACTAACATATGGTCACCTATGAGGGGCAGAGGGGAAAAAACAGCTCATGTTTAACGCTCTCATAGTTCATGGCGTTAATAATACGATATCTGAGTGTATGAGCATCTCAGGTTAACACCAGAAACACGCCTGCAACTTTGGGCTCTCAAGACACACTAATCTAGTGGGGTTTTTTTATTGGTAAATATGTGTTTTTGTATTATTTTCATGTCGAATAGTCGTATTTGGTTGTCTACAGGTGGGAATGTAGTTAGAACCTACTGCGTTCTACCTCTCCCGGCCGCTGGCTCGGGGCAGGGCAGGGGGAGATACAGGAATTTCTTAGTGGGGGGTTGGTTGTTGAGGGACCTGCAGCTGATGACCGTATTTATTGAAATATAATATATTGTATCATCCTTTGTAATTGACAGAAAAATACTATAAATATAAATACTTGTGTCAAACTCTTCTGGCAAAATATAAATGTAATTTCAGATTGGTTATAAGAGTTACAAACATGTCATAATAAAAGCATCGGAAAAGTATATAATACGGTATATAATATATACTTTGATATGATTGGTGTGGTTTACAAAAATAGATATCAGTTCATCACAAATGTTGGATAGGAAACAGAAGTTTACTAAGTATACCTGTAAAAGTAGGGAGCCATATAAGGACACACGACCCACAGGTATACACTATTGATCATGTAAAACGCTGTCCTCTAAGGACAAATATTAGCTTTTGAATTAATAAGGGGGTGATGTTCTAGCCTGCGCCTTGACCTGTAAATCCTAATGTTATTCATTTAAGTTGTATTAATGTATCCCATTTATTCTGTTAAGTATTCACATTTTATATTTCGGAGAAAAACTAATAACCTTGAGGTTTGCAAATTGATATATTATATGGCCAATTCCACCAATTTGACAACATTTGGCCCCCAACCGTGGAAAGGGGTAAAATGGGCTTAAATCAAGTTAATTATCATTAATCTGATTTTTTTTTTGATTGGATGGTTCTACCAACCTGTGGAACAACATTTTTGGCATTTTTAGCCCAATATTTTATTTTTTTTTATTTCAAAATCCCATTTTGGAGGCTAAAATCGTTTTTTTAACAGCCATTAGTCCGTGGAATTGCTAAATTTCTAAATAATCTTCAAAATTGAACATTTTTCTTTATATGTTGTGATAGGAGGTTACGTGAATATGATCTGTGTAAAAAAAAAATGCAAAAAAAATATTTTTTGGCCAAAAGTCATCAAAAATCAAAAAAAAAATTGTGGGTACCCCCCCCCCCCATGTCGTCTTCGTCACGCTGTGTGCCTAAGGTGGAATAAATAAATAAAAAAAATAAAAAAATGTCAAATTTTGATGAATAATGATAGAGCTCATTGGATTATATAGGTATAGAACATCAAATGTATTGATTTGAGTTTTTCTTGAATCATAACAGAGAAATAACATGGCAGCAAAAGGGGGTGGGTACTGTAGGTCATGTCGTCTTCGTCACACCTATTTTAGGGTTTTTTAGAGCCTCATAAGGTATAAATTTGATAACAAACTTTAAATTTGACATTTATTATTATCTTTGCTTAATAGCAATCTATGTAGACCAAAATTAATAATTTCCGAGTAGTTTTAACATGATTTTTACTGCAAATTGCTTTTGTCGTCTTCGTCACGCTGTTGTCGTCTTCGTCACGTCGTCTACGTCACGTCTGCCGTCACAAAATGTCACAAATTATATCCCAAACACATATATAATATTAGAACCTTTATCCTTAAAAATTTTGTATCTAAATACTTGTACAGAACAGGAACACTCAATACAAGTATTCAAGTCAACTTCAAAAGGTAAACCAGGGTATGTGAATGAGTGTTATATATATTCTAAATATAATGAATTATATAATGTGTGTACATTATATATGGGCAGAGGGTCAATGACCTGTCACCCTTACCGCTGCCATTATGATTACCATTACTGAATGGTTATTTGGCTCTAACTTTTCTTCTAGTTAGAATATTTTCACAAACTAAAAAGTGTTATCACCCTTATGTCGAAACCTATCAAGTGCACAATAGTTCAATACATTATGTGCATATTTGTTTTATTTATTTCTATGTAAATTCTAATTCATGTAGAAATATGAACCATTATTCGACATGCTATTTTTGGCATTTTTTTCATATTTGGGATCTATTTTTCGACCCCCCTATAAAAAAATTACTAATAATCAGAATGGTTCCATACTTGGTAGTTCAATGCACATATATATAAGGTTGATAAAAAATAACAAATCAACTGATTAATGTAAAAATTATTTTTGGGTACCCAGGGGGGGGGTCTGGGGGGCCAAATGTTGTCAAATTGGTGGAATTGGCCATATATTTATCTTTGCAAGAAGAAAACGGAAAACTTACATCTAGGATAAATTTATAAGTAATAAAAATACAGCCACGACATTACTGTTTTCTCACAATCACCAGCAGTTGTCAACAGAAGTAATCTTACATACCTTCCCAAATCCCTTCCTCAAATTTAGACTTGTATTGCTATTTTTGGCCACATAAACATTTAAAGCAAGAAGACATTATGTTCGTACTGCAGAAATTTTAAAAAACAACATTCATGTGCACAGGTAAACGCACCCCTTGAATATCTTGTAAACATATCAATTTTTCGCTATGATTCAACAGTTCTGGTCCTTGATATGGGAACTTATACCGGGATGGATCCACATGCCCTAGGCCACTCCCTTCCTTTTGTAGATCTGCGACGCAATTGTTTTTAACCAGGGCTGGGCTGGGAGAAGGAGAGTAGATGAAGTGAGTTGTTAATCGAGATTCTTTATGAACCTGTCGGTGGTGGCGGTGGCGATACTGACGGTGTGGGGTATTATAGTGCTATGTTTCTCCTTTCACTTGCCTCTGATTCTTTTCATTCCCCCCAAAAAATAAGCTTTTACCTTCTGTATCCTTACACCGAGAATGATCAAATTCCGATGAGGAATATTGCGAAGAAAATGGTTGGGGGAAATATTACACCAGAAATCTGCCTGGTGTGATGTTGGTGGTTGGGGCGGTGGTGGTGGTAGGTGGGCAGAGGGAGGGTGGAGGCGACTGGTTGCACCGAATGATGGCTTCTTATGCCCGCTCAATCCGTCCCAGCTCTGCGCCTAATATCTCAGGAATTTGTGGCTTCCAGCGCTAACTCGGTCCGTTCCCCTGTCTACTCTTTCCTCACGTGCTATACCTTCACTGGGGACGGGGAAGAATTCATTTTATTTTGCATCATTTTTGTATAGCTACACACCAATACTCTGAGGGGGAATTTCTCTTTTTAATGGGAAAATTCCTCCAAAATGTTTTAGCATCCCTTAGTTGCAAAACAGTCCTAAGAAGCGGAGAAGTAACACCTGGATATGAGGAATTTGACTAGAGAAACTCCAACCCTAAAATATATGATGATATATCAATTTTCTGGGTAAAATATTTGCTCGGATACCAGCTGCGCATTTGATAATGATGAAGGTAAATTCTTCCCATCGAACCTGAAACCCATTATGTGTTAATATAAGAAAGATGATATGGCTTATCGTGATAAATAAATGATAGCTTGTCCAGATACGCCTATCTTGTTATACCTGGGAGGTTTATGTCAAGGAAGTAGACAGCGATTTTAGACCAGGTGGATTTTGTTTTGCGTACTTGCATCCATCATTTCATATCTAAAATAATTCTTGTTTCGTCACGATCCTTAAAAGAAATGCACTGAATTAAATAAAAATGAGCTTAACATCACTGCCATTATAATCAGGGCATGGCAATCTGGTGCTATACTTTCCTGCCTATTTAGCGAGGCGCAGGTAATGGTTTTGAGTTTATGGCTGATACCACTGCTTCTAATCTACCTGTCTGATTATACCTTCTTACTGCTGCGGTCGTAAAAACGCCTGCAGGTGTTATTTGTCTTCGCCTAAAGTCACGACTGCCATGTTAGTGTCTATGGTATTATGGTATTAGCATATATGCTACTCTCTTATTAATACTATACTAACTTTAGTTTCTTTATTTCTAGTTCTCTCAAGCTCGTCCCTCTCTTTCTCTCTCTCCCCAATTCTCTTTCTATAATCTCTTTTCACCCCCATCTCAATCTCTTTTGATATCCCTTCTTCCTCCCCTTTTCCTTCTCCCTTTCTCCCCTCATGATCCCTTTTCTCTCCCCCCCCCCCCCTTCCCACCACCACCACTCTTCCCATCACCATACACACCTACTTAGCATGTCACCGCCTACGGTGGCCCTATCTTAATGAAGTTGGGAAGCCAATCCCGCCGTCCATCTTATGGGAGTTGAGGTAAACACTCTTAGAAGAGAAGTGCCTCTTCGAAAGATCCTCAAACAAGTGCTTCTGTGATGGAATTTCATATACATAACATAACCACGGCTTTACGCCTCAATGAAGAATAAAAGTTACTTTTTAAAGGAAATGTTTTCCTTTTGTCCTTCCTTGGTCTCCGATAAATTGGTCCCTGCCTTAATTTCACCTTATGTGATGTGACTGAAAGTGAGTGGTCTGGTCAATCTTTCATATTTTTTTTCTATGTGGATGGGGGGATTTTGCACACCTGTAATTGTTCGAATATCCTGAATTGGGAATTTGTAATCCCTGACAAAACAAACACTGAGGTCCTGTTAGAGCCCCCTACCCTACACCCACCCACACACACAAGATAATGATATCGTGAAGAATGATTAGATTTTCTTTGTGTTGAACCATGAAGTTGCTTAGGAACACGTTTGCCGGAGGTCGTGGTTTAGAACATTTTTTCACCTGTATACTTCATGGACGGTGAGAGCCATTTAGTAAATCTATAATCTGTCTGGAGCGTCTATTTCCAAGAGTGCAATTTGTTTTCCCACATCCGCGTTAGTAGATCAGCATGAATGAGATGTATAGTGTATAAAGCACCTTGACTCTAAAGTCCAGCAGCAGACTTATCGTGGCCCCTGGGTAAACCATATTATACATCATGCCACAATATTGCCTACTTGTTCCCTCCATTAAACTTCTTACGCTCTCTATATGTCCTACTCGTAATCTTAGCTCCGCAGTTCCGCTGGTCTTTCTTGCTCGTGTTTGTAATGGTAGACAGATTCTAATTACTCTGAGGGGCTCTGTTGTCCTTTCCTTCCTCCCTCCTGTCACATGTATTGTCTCTGCTTATTATTGTAAGCTACCTCCCACTATACTTCTCTGATTTCCTGTCTCCGGGAAATAGATATATATAAAGTGCCATTCATGCCTTTCTCCTTACTTCTTACACTGTTCCTTTGTACTTATTTTTCATCTCTCCCTACCTATACTTTCTTCTTTTATCCTTTCCTTTTTCGTCTCCTTCTTTTCTCGTCTGCTTCTTCATTCCATGCTGCCCGCCTTACTTCCTTTCTTCTTTCCTTCCTTCTTCCAACATTCCTTTTCCTTTATTTCACCCTTTCTTAGTTTAATATCCCCCTTTGCACTTTCTCTTCTTTCTCCTTTTCACCCTATCTAATTCCAGCAGGTCATAGAGTTTTATGTATAAATATTGTATTTACACCTTCATACTCAGTTCTCTTCCTGTCATTGTACCACCTGAAGAAATGTATACCTACCCCCACCCACCCACCTCCCCCCAAACCTCCTCACTACCCATCTACAACTCCACTACCTGCTGCAGCTCATGAGGCCAGCAGCAGTTTGTGCTGTTTGTGTTTGTAAATTACCATAAACCTAAAACTGGTTCCTGCCAATTCTCCATAACACACACTCAGCCCAGTCATTCCTGATATCTTCACTCCCAACTACAACACTTTTTCTCACCTCACCCATCACGTCCTCCTCTTCCCAGGCCCAGAGAAAAAGCCCTGCTCGAGTTGTTTCCTGGAATTGGCTGATTCCCAGAAAAATAACCAACTCGGGCCCAATCCTCACCAGGTTTTGGCTCTCTTTCAATTAACCTTACTCCACCTTAATGAGCATTAATGATATGATGATTGCTGGACCTCTTTGGGGGTTTGCTTTTGGAATTGGCTAGCTGTCAGACGGTGAATGGATTTAATTTATTGATGAAATTCTGTTAAATAACGGGGGTCTTAATAAAGGGGGTGGCTTTGGGAGTCTTTGTCATAAAAACTATACACCATACAAATTATGTTAAAAATACATTATGTGAAGCAAGACTGTGATACACCCGCATTACATCGGTGCTATTCGAGATATTTAATGAATATTTTGTCAACCAAAATACTGTATAGGCTGCATATAGCTTCAAACAAACACATGACAATATATATGTATATAATGACCGTTTTACATGCTTTGGCCCTATAATATATGACCTCAACCAATACCGTGATAGTGTATACATATGCATGAAGGTGGACGCACCTTACCACAACATTCTCGGTCTAAGATCAAAAATTGAGAAAGTGGTCACATGCGCTTCCTATAGCTTAACATCTATATTATATACTATATATATATATATCAGGCACATATGTCTGAAGATTATTCATGTTTCTCGTGTAGACTTGATCTAATCATTTCTATTTACATCTAGGTTTCTTCTTCTTGTCTCTGTGTGAAAATAATATATGTTGCCCAAGAAAACACTTATAATGTAACTGATCAAAGGTCATATGTCCTTAAAGATCAGCAGTCCGACACTGTGTGATGCGAGTTGACCTCGCTATGTTAAATGTAAATGAAAGTTATTTTTAACTAATAAAGTTAGGAAAGAATAACTATAGCACTCTCCGGTCATCAGAGGACAGGGGGAGGGTGTATTATTGGTCTTAAGCAAATGGTCAGTACTTTCTCCCACCCCCACCCCACAAACGTATTCTACTTGATCCACTAACGCCCACTTCATGGCCAGACCACCTTCTCCTCCTACACCACCACCGATCTCCACACAGCCCTTTTACTTGAGTTGGCAAAGAGGTGAGCCTCCATGGACAGGCCTCTCCACAACGCACTTGCTAGGCCTTCCTGGTGAAGACAGGTTTATCTGTTTCAGTTCACTAATTCATTCTCTTACCTCTGTCACTACTCACTCTCTCATGACTCACACCATGATGGGGGAATCTATTGTGAAATTCTTTCACATTTTGTGAAGTTGATAAATTAGCCACATTGCTGTTATATCCTCACTGTAGGCAAAATTGAGGTAACATTGTGTGTGTGGGGTTGGGTGGGGTGCCCAGGGAGGAGGAGGGGTCCACATTAAGTAAATCCAAAGTTGAAATAAAATAAATTGTCATCTCAGTCCTGTATTTCCCAATGCTACTGACAAGAATAATGTTAGAGATTCACCTTCTTTTATATGATTGATTTATGAAACCGATTGTATACATTTATCTTTCTTTCACACCTCGGCATTGCTCGACATTTCTTCTCTTAAGTTAATTCTTTCCCTCTGCTTTGTTCCTCCTTAACTTCCCTTCATTTACCCATGTCTGTTTCTTTTAACTCTTTCACTATCTCTTTTCCCTTTTCTTTCGCCGCTTACGTTAAGGACCTCTCTATCTCTCCGGTGTCCTTCCCTCTCTGTCTCTATCCTCCCTTTCCTTCATTTTCTCCCCCCCTCTCTCTCTCTCTCTTTCTCTCTCTCTCTCTCTCTCTCTCTCTCTCTCTCTCTCTCTCTCCTCCCTATCCTCCCTGAATGTATCTCTCTCTCCCTCTCTTTCTCGCAACAATGAAAAAGACGCATAATGGTAGGGGAAACAATTGATACACCTGCCTCTTTTATCACCGTTTCCTCAGGAATTAATGGAAGAATAAAAACTCTGGCAGTGAGTGTATCGTAAAAACTTTTTGGGCCATTCATAGCCACCCTAGTCATGCCATGTTCTCCGATCTCCCATTGATTAGAGACAAGGCAGTCTGTGGGCGAAAATATTGATCTCATATTACTCTGTCACATGTTACCGAGAACCCCAATCTGGAAATAGAACTCTATCACATATAACCTATGAGAGCCTGGGTGGATATAGCATAGAAATGAGATCGTGAAATCTAGATTTGTTTGATTGTTACGTTTACCCTCAGTAGTCAGTTCAATATATGAATATTGATTGATAAATGGTTTATCCCAATTTTGGCTGGTCAGTACAACTCCTCAAAGTTGGTTTGCTTTTGTGTTTTGGGTAACACATATATACTGCCCTCCTTTATCAAGATATATTAGTTAAACCTTCCTTGTACCATTATGTTTGCATCATTCCTAGTGCTCTACATATTGACTTACCCATAGGACCGTATATGAAATATAAAATATGAATATGAAATATGAAAAGTACGATTCTGAATCTGAAATCGGGAATTGGGACCAGTTTGGAAGTAATAGATATACAATATATGGACGTAATTTCAAATTTAGAGTGTTTGTACTATACATTGTATAGATTTACGTGCGTATGATTACCGCTAACAACTGTATCTCATGATAAGAACTAGACACATTGCATCATATTTCGGAGGGAAGAATTCAATAAGCCAGTTTAGGGTATAGAGCTATTAGCGGCAGATGAGTGATGTATAAAAGGTGTTGATTAACTCACCACCCACTCGGACGCCCACCTACGTCACTATTCGCCTTATTTGGTAACAAGCACGCAACATGAGCGATACACTTTACAGCAGTCCTGTCAAATCATGAAACAACATTTATCTTTCCTTCCTTCTTTCCTTCCTCTTCATCGTTAATTCTGCCTCACATCAAACCTTGGTGCTCACTCCCAATGTGGCTTTTATCGGGATTCTTTTGGTATTCTTTAGATAACAGTAATTTTCTTTGCTTGTCAAAGACCTGGCTATCAAAACTGAATGTCCCAAAGGCTTCCCGTTGTCTGAGATTTTTATGGAAGAATGAAATCTAAAGACTAAATCTATTTTGTCTTGTCCATTTTCAGGGGTCTGGCGTAAACATAATGTGCAGTGTTACAGAATTGTATTAGGGCACCTTGATTCTCCCTATGCTACCATTACCAAAATTGGCTCTCTTTGTAGCCTGAGATATTATCCTTTAGCTTTGAATAATTAGACACCATTAGAATGTAATGTTATAAAAATGATAACAGACCCAACGCCTTCTCTCTCTCCCGAGTGAATAATTCATAGCGGCTTCCATTCGCCCTTGTGAAATATTGGTCTGTTCTCTCTCTTCTGAGAGTTGTAAAATTAATGTATGCTTTCCCACAAAATTCAGCATTGTATGTTAAGAGGGCGGTGGGGGGGGGGTGCTTCGTCGTACCCCCCCCCCCCCCCCGATTAGTAAAAAAATTATTAGCATGATAGGGGGAATGTAAAAGAGAATACACCACAAAAAGACGTTTTAAAACAGAGACAAATAAGGGAAATTGCATTTGCCACCGAGCCTTTGCATTGACTGGGCTGAGGGAAAACTAGACTGAAGACTTTCTGTCCCCCCCCCCCCACCCATACACACAACACACTTTCTACTTTCTACACTTTATAGATGGCTTCTTCTATATGCAGGCATTAGGGACCCATCCATTTCAGCCATGTCTCGAGGAAATGTCAAGATAGACGCCACTGAAATTTAAAACTGGTATAACAATGTATCGTGTTTAATGGCCCAGTAGACTCTGAAGTATATATCTTTCACTAAGCCCCTTATTAGTGTGATGGTTATTCTAACAGTTTATACATGAGTTTATACGTCAGTTATATATGTGGTAAATTCATTGTAAGCCGCCATAATTCTATCTTTGAGAAGGGCACACTGGTGCTTCGGAAGCTGAGACACATTTTCATGACCAAATTAATGTATTCGAATGTCTAAGACATTTGTTATCAACTCCAGGCCAGTATAATATTTCTATCGTCTATAGATATCATGCTTTGGTTCCAAAGTATGTAGATTACTCGAAGGAGCGATAAATCACATTATTCCCATGAGTAAAATCCCCTTCTCTGAATACTTAAGATTCTGACCCACACCCTGAATTGGGATAAATTTCAAAATATGTGGAAGGCATAAATCCCCCATGCTGATCTACACTATACGTGCTGAAAATGTATCTCATACATTTATTATCATTGGTTTAAACTTATTTCAAACTTGTTATATTTATTAATATATATATGATCCCTACAAATATTGCTCTTTGTTTTGCTATGTATGCTCATTGCATGCCAATAACGATAGTTTACACTCATTGCTATTTGAAGAGTTAACACACAAAATAAATAATTGATGCTATTGTCTACCATACTGGCTCCTGTTTGACTTAAGTGGTGCCATGGAAATCCTAACATGCAGTTGTTTTTTTTGTTTCTTTTAAAAAAGGTTTTATTCGGGTTAGCCTGCCATCTTGGCGCGTACAGCAAGAAAAGTCGGTGTACCTTTATTTTTTTGTCTTTTCTTTTTTTCTTTCAACTTCTATACCTCTGGCATAACAAACAAATGGGAAACAATGTTCTATGAAGACAGAAAGAGCAAATAAACAGAAACTTGGAACAGTTGTTCTTTCTTGTGGCTATTTCTGCTTATAAATAGATCTGTCTGTGTTAATCCTAAATAATCCTTACTCCCACACCCCCACACCCGCCACCCCGCGAACCCCAAATGTTCTCGCTTATACAGCTTTCCATTTAACTATATATTCAGGTAGATTTTGCATGCGTTTTAGTGAATGTATTATGTGATTGCCCAGAATTTGAAACAGGAAGTGTTGAGAGTAAGTATGCTGAGGTCCTGCCAAACACCTATTATAGCCCTAGTGTGTAGTTGATCCGGTGCACAGCTGAATGTATACAGTACATATACAACAGTCAGTAGTACATTTATATGGGTTCACCTCACAAGAATACCGCACCATTCATTCAGCACTGATTATGCAAACTTCCCATATCTCACAGTTTAATGGGAGTTTTATGCTGCCGTCCAATGCTAGGCTGGTAGGCTCGTGTGGGCTGGAGTTAACCAACAACTCGCTACCCATGGTCCTGCAATGGGGTCCCTAGGGCTTCCATGTCAACTGTTTTTATCGATCTCTGCTTGTGCGCAATTCAGACATTGCGCTTGTGGTTGTTCCTCCCGTCATAAAGGACAAGAGGGGATAAGATAGTAGAAAGCAACATTTCCATCATTGGAAGGGGCTGGTGGCAAGGCGTTCTGGGTGGGAGGTGGGGGCTGTGGTTGAAGAGTTCTGACTCAATTATTATTGTGACGAGTATATAATTTATTTGTCCTTGCACGCTCAACAAACTTTTATTTGACTGTATCTCCTGATTTGGAAAACCAGAAATAAGATAGTAGGAAACGAACATTTTCATCGCGGGGGAGGTGTGTGTGGGGGGTGTTGGGTGCCGGGGGGGGGGGGGGCTGACGAAGAGTTAATAAGTAATATTGTCCGATATCAGGCAGTAGACGAATGCGGACGCGATTATAGAATTTTAATTTCCCTCATATTTGGGAGCTAAGGCATTTGTTTCTACGCTCTTCATAGTGTTTGTGAATATCCGAAATACCTTAATGTATGACAAATATAGTTCTATATTATCGCTTTAATGCTTAAAACAAGTCCGAACAAACCCATTTAGGACAGAAATTTCCTATTGCTTATGTACAGAAATCACCAAGATACAATGTCAACACTTAAGGTAAAAGGCTGTCTCTCCCATAATTCCCTGATAAAAATAATGACGATAACAACAGCACCAAAGACAGTGGTGTGACAACCTTATTTTGGTGTCCAAAATTACCAAGTCAAGAAAATCTGTCTTATCCTTCAGAAGCCTTGGGTCTGGCCGGGCTGAGATTGAAAAACTGGATGTGACACCTTTGCTCGGTTTAATTTTGTTAAGTAGGGACACTGAATTCCACTCCGCTTCAGTGGTCCTGCAGGGGAAAACATTGCATTATTTCCAGCCAGCCAGGCTTTCTTTTGAAGCATCTCCAGCCCAAGTCATTGTGACAGTGGCGATAATGATATCAATACCATCAGGAATATCACATTCTCTCTGGTTTAGTACAATAGGGGGATTACATAGATGCCTCTTTGCTTCTCAGAAGTGAAGGTTATTGATTGAACGAAGTGCATATTCGGAGTGATTAATGTTATTCTATTTTCTCCACTTTAGCTTCAATTGAATTATTATTAATTCATCTATAGAATATTTCAATGATATTTGAGGGGATTTATATATAACACCAGGAATTTACTTTGTTTTGTTGTCCCATGCACCATGCATTAAAATTGTAATTTAGATGATATTGTCTAGTGTGTGCCGCTGATGTATTAATCTATATTAACAACGTCTAATAATAATATTCCAAGTTCATATTGTTCATTGAGAATTCCTCTGCAAAAGGATGTCTTCCGGTATCCAAACTCTATATTCCACCAGGCCACAAACCACCTCTACTGACACCAGCTGGTAGGAGACTGGACAGTTGAGAGAACTCCGTGCGAAAATCAAACCTGACTTGAAGCTTTTTTATTGACTTTTCCCTATGCGAGGAAAACACCAGACACACTGAGTGAATCTGGGATATTACTCCTGAGTCTGATTAGAAGTGACGCAGAGGGAATGTATAATGCTAATCTTATCCAACCCTCCTCCTGAATCTCTTCCTCAGTCGACCGTCCCTTTCTGCTTTTCTTCTTTCCATAATTATTGCCCTTTCTCTTTCTTCTCCTATTCCACTGTCCATCCTTCTTCCTAGCTTCTCACCTTTTCTATCTTTCATTTCCCCCATTTAACTCCCTCTCTCTCCAGTCTGTTCCTCCCCCTCTGCCTACTTTTCCCGCCCTCCTCCTCGTCCTCTTCTTCCTCCCACACCCCGGCTTTGCATACCGTACTCTTCCTGCCTCCTGTCCCTCCTCCCCTTTGCCTCCCCTTCCTCCTCCAGCTCTTCCTCCTCCTCCTCCCCTGCTTCCTACTCTTCCTCCCCCCTTCCTCCTCCCCCTCCCCCTCTGCCTACTCTTCCTCCTCCCCCTCATCCGCCGCCCCCTCTGCCTACCCTTCCTGCCCCCTCCTCCTCCTTCCCATCCCCCTCTGTGTAATTTCTCCAGCAGTCCATTCCCCATGACTTCCAATATACAGATCTGCATATGTACATACTCAACTGATCAATATATCATTAGAGGAACTGAATATTGATCCTCCACCTCCAACCTCAATGATTGGAATTCCTATTTGCCGTTGCCATGGTAATTGATCTGTTGCTATGCTTGATGTCAAAGAAGAGCACAGCCAATCAGTTATTTTGGTGGGCTCATTATATCAGTACGGCATACCTGTTGTTAAATAACGGATAATAGCTGGCAATACGATTGATGTACCTTTTCCCATTGTAGGGGTCTTGTACAACGGACATATTAAGATATGGTGTTCTCGGTATGCCATAATAGAAAAAAAACCCTATACGTACACTAAACCAGACATTAAGAAACGGCAGAAAATTTTAAGTCGTGTGGTTGTATACACAGTCGTGCTTGTAATACACTTCCCACCGGCCTTTATCTGCTTTGAATAGTGACTAGTTCTATATATTAGTTCTATTTGGTAGACTGTAATATGTGTGTTTGTTAAAAAAAAACATGAGTCAATTTCATCGACTATTCCATGCATGCACAGTGGCAGATACACATCATCTGGTTTTAACACATATTTTGTATTTAAGTGATTTACTATAGATCAGAAATTCTTTTTAAGCTTCAAAGTACTTCTTGTCTGAATTCTTGACTTAGGCGCTTAATGTCTGTTCATATATAGGGGAGAAAATGGAATATGTTAAGCTTTTCCCCTGTAATACTCAACATTGCCTTTCTAAATTTAAAATAAATCAAATGATGTTTTGGGAAACAAGGACGATGACTAGTCACCTTCAAATGAATGTTACAGTATCATCTCTTTTGTTGTTGCATGTGATTCATTCCAGGTATTCTTACTATTTTGAATATTACCCATTTCCATACAGAAGACCATACTTCACGGGAATGTTTATGTAATAAATGATCTCAAATCAATTATATAATCCTTTAATTCATATATGCTTTGCAATTAATACATCCCTCCCATTGATTCCGCATATATTTATATCCATACTTTGACGTCATAGCAATATGGTAGGCCTAATCTGTACCACATGAAATTGGATCCAGCGTAGAATCGCCTCTGAGGTGGCAGACAAGTTATTAATGGCTATATGCTGGGAGGATGGAAAGGGGAGAATTAAGTAATGATTTTAGGCTTATGTTTAGAATGTTTATCATTCAATATAAATGTGTACTCACCGCCTAGATAGTATTGATTTCAATATGAGGGTGGAATCCTATCTCTTACTCGGGTGTGCGTGTCTGTGGGGATGATTCCAATAGATGAGGGAGACAGTGAAATGTCTGAAAAGTTGTGTTAGTTTATCTGAGTAATTTTGAAGACATTAAATACACAGACCTATGAAAAATCTGAAGTCCAATGCTGATTTTATATATTCAAACTTTCAATTGATCCCCACCCTTCATTCAATTATAAAAAAATCTTTTCTGTAAGAATTATCATTATTATACCTCGGGGCCTTTCGAATTCTGGATATGTCCAAATTATATATTTAGGTTGTCTTGATCTCTTTTTGTGTGTAAGCAAGACCAAGTCGAACAGATACCCACTCCTTTAAATATACCATCTTGGTTTTTCAATTAAATTGATTTTCCACTACATTTTCATCATAATATTATCTGTATTATAATGAAACACACATTATGCTACTAATATTTCATCTATGAACATGTAACAAAATCGATGGAGGTTCATCATAAGTAACTGTAAATAGGCGTTTATATCTACTGTGAAAATGAGTTGATAATTGCGAGACGAAAGCTATATTGTAGCTGGCCATTCCAGTCCCCTTCACCTTCCCCTCTCCACCACTCTTACTTAAGTTATTCCAGAGTTTGCTCTGATATCTGTGCTGGGTATTGATTTAAATTTGCTATTCTTATCTGGCAGTTCTATCTGTTCATTTCATTGAGCCTCCTTTATTACCTCTGATGTTGATGGAGCGATTATTACCATTCATTAGTTGTGCACTTCCTACTGGTACTTCCCCATCCATTGTTTATCCCATACAGCAATACACTTGTTATTAATTCATAATATTCATTATAGGGATGTGGGTCTTTGTTGGTGGGAATGGCGGGGGGAGGGAATGACATTTCACTAGGGGACACTTCAATATTGTATTGAAAATGGGCAACAGAAATAGAAATTGTAATTCCCCAATATTAATATATCCAAGTGGCAGAATTTAATTAAGTAAAATGTTAGAGTGGATTGCTTTCCCTACCCTTCTCCATGCCCCTCCTTTGGGGATCGGGGATTGGTTCCTTCGGGGATTTAGGAGAAGGGTTTGATGCCGGGAAAATGCAAGGTTTATTGGAGATATTTTGATTATCATACTCTTTATTAGTATGTTTCTCTTCTCTGTTATCTTTATCCTGATTGCAATAATAAAATAGTATCAGTGCAGACAGAAAATGATTGGATAAAAAAAAATTCTAAAGTGTGTATAGCAGCCTCAAGAAATCCGCCAGTCCACCCTCTTCCCTATTTCCCCCTTTCCCCTCTCTCCGCATCTGTTGTGTATTGATATTGTGAAAAGGGCTTTCAGTAATACAACTTGGTCCTCCTCCAATTAACTGAGCCTATTGCCATGAATTCATCATGTCTATCAAGTGTGGGTGTGTGTTCTGTATAAACATGTTATACACATACATGTATGCATACATTGTACTTGTCATGTTAATGCTCTCTTCTCTCCCTTCCCATACACACAACTATACTTCACACACCCAGAACTATGGGTTCCTTCGTGCGATTTTCTGTGACATGACTTTTAGTTTTAGTACATTTCAAACAAATTTATTTGATGGGAAAATCATAATTGAATTTATTATATTGCAAGGTTAAACTTTGTATTATGATTAGAGAAAGTTCAAAACAATCAGAACATGGATTAGTAGTCCTGTCTCTCTGAGATCTTTTCCTCTGATAATTTCTTAAGGTTTTGTGTATTTAGGATTGTCCGTCGAGACATTAGATTTCTAATTTCAATTTCTAATTTCAATGGGCGAAAGCAGTATTTCTTAAGAAAAGTTTTTTGTTCCCACTACAAGAGGGTCTTATTAGTTTGCATGCCTAAACAAGTGTGTATTATTGAATACAAAGGAAAGTCCAAGTTCATTCCACTGCCCTTACAACTAGGTATTTTGGACCGTGTGGTTGATCTTTCTGAGTCACAGAAATGTTGAGCTATGTTGGGAATAATTCCTGAGATAATTAGAACTGGAAACCGAGAGTTCATAGAGGACAGCGAGCAGCGCTCATTTCTGAGAGTGATGCCCAACATCCTCCTTCTTTAGCCATGACCAACCACTAGAGAGAACCGCAATGGCATGATAACAAATGATAAGTGGATCGAGAAATACAAACAATTGATCAAGTTTCAACTTAGGTTAAAGTAGGGACTTCCCCAACTGGTTTTCTTTCCTCGACCGAAACTGCTGGGATTTTTTAAAAAGTAAGACAGTGGAAGGAGTAGATTGTGACAATTATTGCTGGCATATGTCGATTAACATGGGGTTTGACCTCGCGACTGAAAAATCGCTATTATATATACATATTGAATTGTAATTCCATCTTGCATACAGTTACATGGAATAGGACATATATTCTACAGAGTAGGTCTCCCATTTTGTCCTAGCATTTTGTTCTAACATTGTGTGTAATATTGTGTTAGATAGTAGTAGCTAGATTTATAATGCATAAATTACAAGAATATACAGTATAGCCTGAGCTAATCTGGTCAGCCCAGGATTTATTAGCATTACATGTATAATATAAGTTCTCCTCCTTTTTTCATTCTTATTTCTCTTTCATATAAAATCTCTCTCTCAAAAAGAAAACGTTGGTGTCGAATTGAGATACTGTTGAAATAGAGTACATAAGTATATGTTAGCCTAGTTGTATCTTGGATATCATTCGGTTAATAAAGAAATAAAGGCAGTGCATCGACTCCACTGACAACGAACGAATGTGTGACTAAATATATCCTGATACCCTGATTCGATTTAATATCCTCTACATCCTGAATTATACTAACCGTCCATGTAGTGATTTATTTAACGTTTCATTTCCCCAAGTGGGAACCTTTGATTGATAATACTCAACCTCGGCGGTGATAGATGGAGCAAGGGAAGAGAACTGGCAAGTGAAATCATTGATGTATATGGTAGAAAGATGCGAATTTGTCCAAGTCTCCGACTACTGAGGCTTACTGGAAGGTGGAGTGATGGTTCCTACGCTTATCTCCAGATGGCAGCGGTAGTTTATGGTGTGAAGGGTTCCCGCCGCGTGCAGCCGCCCAGCAACTGAGCCTGCAATCCTGGAGCTATTTGGGAGGGTTCCTGTAGTATAGGCGGCCTGGACAGTAATATTCAGCCTTTTCATTAAGAAGGCAATCTTAATGATAGAGCAATATCATAGGAATATAGCAATATCATAGGAATGATAGAGCAATATCATAAGCAATCTTATCTCCAAATGCCAATTCCTAAGAAAGGAATTCTTGGAGTTATTTATCGCGGTTACTGTGAATGGGGAATAAACTGTAATATCCAATGCCATTTTAATAAAATACAGCCCTCTAATATATCAACGTTCTTGTAATTTGTTTTTCTGGAACAAATGAATACGTTTTCCCTTAAGTTTGTCAAAGAATTCCGACATATTTAGATGTCAAAAATTAATTATCTAGGACGGTTTGGGGGATTTGAATAACGTAGTCCTCCCTATATCTTGCATGGATCGGGTAGTCAGAATGGATCTCGTCAAATATTAGATGGGTTTGTGGGATCCAAAAATATTGCCAACATTGAACCTTTGCTCGTTCATCATACTGATGTACGAGGCATCATCGCCACTAAGTGATCAATGATTATGCCACATTCAGATGTCTAGAAATTGAAATACAGCGTTACTTCATGAAGTCTTTCTATATGATTGTGTTTCTTTTTTTATTACAGCTAACACCTGGTATCCTTTCCCTGAATACAGTTTTATTGGCCTCTGCATAAAAAAAACTTCTAATTGGAAGACATTTGAATATATATTAATGAATAAAATAAACTAATTAAAATTGATGTATAAATCGACAACTACATTGACTGTGACATGATAAAGATATATGTATGAAAATGTTATGGTTGTATAGTTCATAAGGCAGGTGGTGGGAACACCGTCTGACGGCGACACCATGAGATGTATAATACTGTCATATAAATAAATAAATAAATAATAAAAAAAAATGAATACTTGAAAATGAATAAAAACAATTTAAACCTAGGTAGACTTGACATGGGATAGCATGCAGGGGAAATGTCCCTATCGTCCTGAAACTATTTCCTGTTGATTAGAGGCTTTAGGGAAGTTCCCCAGTGCTAACGTTTTATCACATTTTCCTGTATTGCCTGGTTTCCTGGCTGTAATGGTATTCGTCTGTGGTTGTCTCCATCCTATTCACCTCAACAGTACCTAACAGATTGTTCCTTTTGCCGTGACATTTATAGACATTTTATAGAGGATTGTCTCACTGCTCTGTATTGGCTATGTATCCCATCTTGGATACATCTAAGTCTGGTGACATATATACAGATATGTAGCCGAGGTTTCCCGTCAATCTTCTCGGACTGAATCACCTCTAAAACATTGACTTCTTGCACTTTAAGGATCATATTTCACAGTTGGGAACGCCTGCCTAATGTATAGGGGAGGGGAGAAGTGCGTTGGGGTTTCACACGGGAACGGAAGTACATATTCCGCGCATCCACATGAACTAGTTAGAAAATTGGATTTGAATTTAACCCATCTTAAATATCATATCAATATTGTACATTGGAAATAGGGCTTCACACACCACTACTCACGAATGCGAATTGCTATACGCCAAGGATAGCCCACAAATTATTCTAACCAAATTTTGCCCAAATTCTACAGAGACCTGACTTATATCCCATGCATTGTGAAAATAAAAATAGGTACCGCTAACGCTCAAAACCAATGGAATTACAGTACAAAATGACGTCAATTCAAGCTGTCAATTAGGAGCCTCTCCCAGCAATAGATGGGTTCAGTATCCAAGTACCAAATACCCCTTCATACCAGGTAGCAGTAGCACTATTAGGGTTAATACTGGTGGGGTAAATAGGACAGGGTGCAGTGGGTGCAATTGGTGCCCAGTTAGGTGCGCTCTTGGTGTGAGTAGTATAGGGAGTTTGGCCTTGAGCCCTGGCACCTCCTACATACCTCCCAGCTACCGGAACAATTACTGTGCTGGTTAGGCCTCTACAGTGATAGTTTAGCAACCCCATATGATAGCAGATATCTCATAATGTAGTGGGCTTAGGAGTTTGTGTAAATAAAATGGGATATAGATATTGCACCTCCATGGCAGTGCTACCAAATATGTCACCTACTGGTTGACCTGTTTATTCGGGCTACCGGTACCTCATTCTGTAATAAGGTGTGGTTAATATTAGAGTTATTTACGATTATAATGATAAATAATAATAAAATATACTCGTTTATAACATAACAATGGTAACCAATATAAAATATTGAGATAATATTCTCATATGGCCATCTAGGCGTTATTATAAAGAAAATATATACGTATAATAATATTTTATTGCTATCAGCACAGCATCAACAGTCGGCACTAAAATCCCTGTACACCTAGGAATACAGAAGCAAACATACTTGGTTATTGGGAAAGCCTTGTACGGTTCAAGGAATTGTGCCATGTGTCATGATAGCTTTGTTGAGGTACCTCCCGGCTAAATGAACCAGTGTACGGAGTTCAGGGTCTCTGCAACCCAAGGCATTGTCCAGGATTCACCATCAGTAGAAACTAAAGTTACCCATGAGACATGGAAGTTTGATCTCCACTCAGACCTTATTTACTGGCCAGATTAATTTACCTCTATGCTATTGAAATGATGCATTACCGCCTGCTATTTTATTACAAGTGGCATGCCATCAAACCTTTATACATGCCAGTTGTTTTTTCGGGCAATCAATAACAAAACCATTACATTTTGCGTACTTTATAGTATGTTCGCTGTAAAATTTGTTTCATCATTATTAGAATAAAATAAAACTTCACATTGCTAGTTCTAATCATTGTAATTCCATATGGCGTTAATTTATGTCGCCTATTGATAGAAATTGAGTCTGAGGCAAATTTAATCTCTATGACCCTATTAACTGAGCATATTAATTGACCGTAATGAAATTGGGGGTTGAGACTCGCGCTGCCAATTTGAAATTGCCCATATGGATAATGACGGTTGGTTGGCGACCGGCCTAGTTGAAGTCTCAGTGGTACAATAATAAATTCCCCCTCTTCCTTCCCATCAACAAGATTTCCTTTCTAATGGGATTAAATACCATTGAACCACATTTGGTCGGCAATTGTGATGCTTCTGGTGGCCAATTGTGATGTTTCTGGTAGTTAATCTTTAGAATCATTATTAATTTTAGGGTAGATGCGAACGGGATAATTCACATCGCTCACTTGCAAAAATGTATCTGCGTTAGGAACATGTCATTCAGTTTGTATGAATCGTTGTCCCAATAATTAGAAAGTTTGATCCCAAAACACATGTGCGCAACATTCTGTATTTGGATCTGAGAATTCCTTTTTTTAATATGAGTATTTGCTCGGATATTATTAGCAAATAAGTTTCCCATTCAACGCGTACAATGAATAATTTCTTCCTGGATTCACATAATAATGTTATCATGTTAACATGTAATTTTGTCTATTTCAGGTGAGTGTCATATAGTACTTGATACAGCTTTGTCAATTAGCATCATCTGGAGGTAAGTGGAATCAGAGATACAGAGGTATTTGCTTCTGGGAGGCACCAAGCAATACCACTGCATCACCATGGCTCTTCCTTGACTTATTATTTAACTCTTGATTAAACACGATCTAACCTGTCAAAATCACGCGGTATTACCCCAGAGCATTTTATAAATAGTTGTCCCTATCAGAATAAAAATGCCCCCATCCCCGCGTCCGCCCAGTGTCCGCGAATATGCCCTTAAGTCAGATTGCAGCTCAGTCTTTCGTTCAAGGGATTTTCATTCACTTCAATTCCATTCCGACATCCAGATTTGAGGAAAACCTAAATATTTGTGAATAGTTCATTAAAATGTAATGGGGGAGGGGGAATAAAATCTCTCACATGAACAGATATGAACGTAAATTGATTGACAGCCAGATTACCATATAATAAGATACAATTATATGTACATTCCATGTACTTTCTGTAAGACTGACTCACATTGAGTAGCTCCTATCGAATAGTTCTCTTGTGCTGACATCGAGCAGCCCCAGGTGGCTCTTCCCATTGAACCCATCCTTCAAGTAGTTTATGAGCAAGTCACCTGGTTGGTATGACCTTGTTTGGTGCGTGTGTGCTGGACAGGATTACGCTTATGTGTGAACCTGGACTTAAAGTTCAACACTATTTGTTGGTAAATTTTCTTTCTTTATCCCTCCAACGCATTCATTGTCATACACAGGCAATCGTGTTGCCAGTCTTGCTGGGGTCTCCCATTAACTTCCCCCTCCTGTTCTTTCGTATTCATGATTCGTCATGGATTTAGTTACTTCTCGATTCATCTGTGTGTCAATCTTGTTTCAAAAAATGTTTTGATAAATATATTCGCTGGATTTTTACTCGCAACCCGATAGGGTGCGTGACTAAATAGAGATTCCGCGCCGTGGTATCACGTGACCTCAGTTCGCGCGGTTTTCACGCGGTGACCAGACTCAAAAAACTTGGAGCTCCGTACTAAAGGTGAGTTTTCGAGTTATTATCGTCACTTTGTATTTTTTATTTATGAAAAATGTACCATTCGGTTGCGCTTCGGACGTAGTTTCCTTAGGCAACTGGTGGTTTTGATAGTTTTAGTAATTTTAATGTTGTGTCGAGTAACGATCGTCGAACCGCGGTTCGACTCGCCCTCGTGGTGATCGTTTGGAACATGACGGTGCGCCGTCTGTAAGTTTTCAGTGATTCTCGATGATTGTTTTATATATTTTGGTAATTGGTTTTTGGATCATAGTTCCCTTACCGCGGTTTGGGTTTCTTATGATGTAATTTAGTTTTTTGAGTAAGTTGTAAAGGCCCGGTGCGCCGGTTTGCCTTGTCGCTTAGCTCGTGGTAATATTTCATGTTTTTAAATGGATCTATTTTTATTTAATTTTAGATGCCTAGAAGGAAAGAGCATGAGCTTTCTGATTCGGATAGTTCGAAAAGTCCGAAAGGTGACAGCCAGACTAACAAAAATGGCGGCCAGAATAGTAAAAATGGCGCCGGTGGCGGGAAAGCGCCTCGGATTGAAGATGACGTCGGGGACGGCGCAGGCGCGAAAGCCAGCACGTCAACTTCCGGCCAGTTGGGCGATCCCAACGATGGATCAGGATTCCAAGGTGTGGACTGGAATCAAGTTATGATGGGGGCGTTTTTTCAAAATTACGCCAACCAACAATTTGCCGGACAAGCTGATGAAGAAGAGAAATCGGAAGAGTTAGAAGCGGAGTCCTACCCGGAGGGTGAGCTCTGGACGAAATTACAAGAAGCAACGTCAAAGCAGGAAAAGATTAAGAAGAGAGGTCCGGCGGTGGGCCCTCATTTGGCGCTCTATATTAATAATTCTTTTGAGCGAGGGTTCAGCCAGCAAGATTTGGAAGGGTCGATGGAAGATTATCCCCGCCCGGAGAATATCGACCGGTTGATGGCGCAAAAATGCGACCAAGATATCTTTAACTCTAAGTCTGTGAACGTCGATAATGTGAGATCCAACGATATTTCGTTAAGGGCAATGCAAAAAGGAGTTTCAGCGGCTATGATAGCCCTAGCCCCGATTGGTGATGTTATTCTGAAACAGGGAAAAAAGAATAAAGAGATGGACGTAGTGGGGAAGAATCTGCTCGATGTCTACTCTTTTCTGGTGAATGTCCACTGTGGCCTCTCTAGTAAGAGGCGTGATTTACTGAAGCCCAAAATCAATCAAGCTTACGCCAAATCAGTTGCAAATGTAAAAGAGGAGAACCCAGAATGGTTGTTCGGCGGAAATCTCTCAGCTTCGCTCAAGGCTGCAAAGGCAGCGAATGAAGTCCAGTCGGCGCTAACTCCCCAAGCGCCTAAGCCAAAAGGTCAAGTGAGACAACAACGCCCTCGTTTCCCCTTCAGGGGAAACAACATGCCGCAGTTCATGCAAGGATTCGGCGGGTTCAGGCCGAATTTCAATTTCCAAAATCGGTTCCCAGCTCCGCGGTTCCCCAACCAGGGGGGAGGCTACAAGCAGAGATATCGAGCTCCTAATCCTAGCAACCAGCAGAAGGATTTTCAGAACAAGGGGTCGACCAAGTAGAACATGGTCATGGAAATGAGGTGAGATTTGTTCACACAAAAGATAATTTTTGTGCAGGAAATATTGGTAACTTTGTTCATGAATGGTCTCACATTACGTCGGACCCCTGGATTCTTAACATGATCCAAGGTATTGCGTTAGAGTTTGATTCGTATCCAGTTCAGGATAGAATCCCTTTTCCCTTCCGATTTTCGGAGGAAGAAACTGTTCAAGTGGATTTGGAAGTAAATGCTATGTTAGAAAAAGGTGTTATCGAGGAAACTTGTAGTGAACCTGGGGAATTCATTTCAAATATTTTTCTTCGTCCTAAACCAGATGGTAGGTTCAGAGTTATCCTCGATTTAACTTTGTTAAATCTTTGTATTTCTTATGAACATTTTAACTCAACCAGATTTAACCATTCAAATGGTTAAAACTGAGGCTCCTTTCCTACCAATTATACACATGTCATTGTACTCTGCAAGAATAGATTGTGTATTGTCATATTATTTTGTGTATCGATTAATAAACGTTTCTAAAAAAAAAAAAAAAAAAAAGATGTCAAATTTGCAAACAGCACTCGACATGTTACAACCTGATCGTTGGATGGGATCAGTGGATCTCAAAGACGCTTATTACTCGGTACCAATTTTACCCGAATTTCGGAAATTTTTTAGATTCTTTTGGAAAGGCTCCCTTTTCCAATATGTGGGGATGCCCATGGGCCTCACGTCAGGTCCCAGAATTTTTACAAAAATTATGGTGCCAGTTTTTGCCTCGTTGAGAGAAAAAGGTTTTGAATGTTTCCAATATATTGATGATTCGTTTGTAATAGCGAACTCGTTTGAAGATTGCCAAAGAGCCATTGTGGAGTTGTCTATGTTGCTAGATAAATTAGGGTTCACGGTTCATGTTGAGAAATCAGTATTAGAACCAACGAAAGAACTGAAATTTTAGGGATTTGTAATAAATTCAAATTCAATGACTATTTACCCAACTCAAGATAAGATCGAAAAATTTGTGAGAGCAGCTCAAGAGTTGTTGGGCAAGAGGAAGCCTTCTATTAGAGAAGTTTCTGGTTTAGTAGGTCTAATGATTGCATATGCGATTTCCATTAAATATGGAGGGGCTCATATTAAAAATCTAGAATCAGATAAGGTAAAAGCATTGGCTTTTAACAAAGGGAATTTTGATGCCAAAATGAGGATTTCACAAGAGGGCTTGGCAGATGTGAATTGGTGGTTAGAACATTTTGTAGAAGCGGAGAGAGAAATTCATTTCTCTCCCCAAGTGTGGGACCTTTACACTGATGCATCCTTGGCTGGATGGGGTGCAGCCCTGAATTTAACTACAGCAGGGGGCAGATGGAGAATTGAGGAGAAAGATGATCACATTAATGTGTTAGAGCTTAGAGCTATTTTGTACGGCTTAAAAAGCCTGATTAAGGAAGAAAACATTCATGTAAGGGTTCTAACGGACAACACTACAGCTAAAGCCTATGTACGTAAAATGGGTGGAGTACGCTCAGCCCAATGCAATTTGGTAGCCCAACAAATTTGGGCTTGGTGTGAAGAAAGAAATATTTGGTTAACACCTGTTTATATTCCGGGTGTGTTGAATGTAAGCGCCGATAGAGAGTCCAGAGTTTTCAATGACGACATTGAGTGGGAGCTAGGCTCCAAGCTTTTTCAAAGAGTATGTAGAGAATTTGGTGACCCTTGGGTAGATATGTTTGCGTCTAGAATTAATTGCAAATGTCAAAAATTTGTCTCTTGGAGACCAGAACCAGAGGCGTGGAATATTGACGCTTTTTCTCTGGACTGGAAATTATGTGAAGGGTTAATTTATTGTTTCCCTCCTTTCAGTTTGACGGGAAAAGCCTTGACGAAAATCATTCAAACAAAGAAACCTTGCATTCTGATTCTACCGGCTTGGGTTGCAACAGCAGCGAACGAAGCAACAAGAGTACTTCGGTTCCGTCGGAACAACAAGAACTTAATCCCCCACGGCAGCCCGAACAAACTTCAAATGTTCGAAAAGTTACCCCTATTCGCATACCTTTTCTATCCAGAGTTCTAGAAAAACAGGGTATTGACAGTAAGACTATCGAATTAATCATGCACGCTTGGCGTCCAGGAACTAAGAAATTGTATTCCACTTATTTGAGGAAATGGGCGCTGTACTGCGTCGAATTTGACGTCAGATTGTTAAAACCAACTTTGGGTGAAGTCTGTAGATTCTTTAGAAGATTGATGGAGGCAGGTATGGGCCATGGGGCGATAAACTCAGCCCGGTGTGCCCTAAGTCTCATTTTACCTCGGGTTAATAACGATACGATAGGAAAAAACCACATCGTGTGTAACTTAATCAAAGGGGTGTGGGAGTTAAACCCACCTAAGCCGAAGTATTCTCAGTTTTGGAATGTAAAAGAAGTTTTGAATGAATTAAATGCGTGGGGACGAAATGACAGGTTATCTTTGAAGTTATTGTCATACAAGCTTGTTATGCTTTTACTTCTTGTAACGTCCCAGAGAGGACAGACTATTATCCATCTAAGGATAGACTCGATGAAGATGTATGGTAAAGAGGTTGTATTTTTTCTGCAAAATCTCTTAAAACATAACCGTATGGGAGACCCCCTGGACACCATGGTATTGCGTCCTTATATATTCAATGAAAATTTGTGTGTGGTGGCTTTACTTAAGGAGTATTTGTCAAGAACCAAAAAGTTGAGGAGAGATTGTAAATTTTTGGTTGTGTCGTACATAAGACCTCACGGATCCATTTCGCGTGACACCCTAGCCAGGTGGACGCTTGCAACGTTGAGACTGTCAGGAATAGACACATCTAAATATGGGTCGCACTCGACAAGAGGCGCGTCGGCCTCAGCGGCGGCTAAGTTGGGCATTCGCCTCAATGACATCATGAGGCATGCAGGATGGAAGTGTGCGACATCCTTTGCGAGACATTATTTTAAATCTGTGGAGGAAGAGCCTCAGGTCGCAAACAATATTTTGAATCTCGCTGATTGAAGTTGAAATTTTGAATTCATCTTTGCATTCTGTTGGAAATGATGATTTGTGGTCAGTTGTTGAATAAACACTGTTGAGACTGTATAATTGGCTTTTTATTGAGTCTTGTGGAGAAAACCTCCAAAACATTAATACAGCTCTAAAGATCTCTATTTAGTCACGCACCCTATCGGGTTGCGAGTAAAAATTTTGGAATTTTTAGAGACTTACCATGGAAGTTGAATTAAAATTTAGATTTTTATGAGCAACACATAGGGTTGCGGGAGTAAATAGCCCACCGCAGTTAACCCTCCCTGATCTCGTAAATATTAAGTTTTCCATGGTTAAGTAATTTTATAAATTTTGTGGCGATATGTTGTTGCATTAATGTATCATTGCAGCTTTTCTCCAATCTGAAGTCTGAAGTCACGTGATACCACGGCGCGGAATCTCTATTTACTCCCGCAACCCTATGTGTTGCTCATAAAAATCTAAATTTTAATTCAACTTCCATGGTAAGTCTCTAAAAATTCCAAAATCTAATCCAACTGTTATTGACTTTAGGGAAAATCTAGCAAATTATTTCCACTATCAAATGTACCTATTCGTTAAGTTGATTCGCTCGAGTGTTGGTTATGATGAAAAACAATTTCCATTACAAAATAAACAGCTAAACAATCGTCAGCCTGGCCTTAAAGAACTATATTCAGTTGTCTTACTTCAGACTTGCGAAGGGATCCCTGAAAGTGATCAAATTGTTGTCATGTCCCATGCGGGGATGCCTCTATACAAAAACAGCTTACCCAGGCGTGAGGGAATTATGTAAAACAAAAAAGAGAAAAGAAAAAAAAGAATGTGACTGTTACAGCAAGTCTAGCATAAGGAGTGGGAGAAGGTGAAGGCCCCCAGCAGCACATAGTTTGCCTGTTGGCGTGTCATCACTCGATGATTCAGTTTGTTGGAACATGAGCCTGGCTGATGTGAAAGGACGGGCTAATCCTGCACAACAAAAGGCTGATTGCTTGATCCTTGTCTACTGAATAGACAACAAACTGGTGTCTGTGTGAGATTGGAGGGCTACTGGTGGTGTGGGGGAGGAGCTGTGAGTAAAACATGTCCCTTCTCACGCCTCTGTATTGAGCTATGGATTAGCTTGTCCTTAACTTTGGGTGTCATCTCTTGTTGTATTAATACCTTCACCTCTTATGCACTAACCTCATCATGGTGTCTCATCTTGTGTAGCCCAAGTGAGGGTGTTCGGCTTTAATGTATTTTGTATTTCTATATCAGGGCTTGTTTACCGGGGCAACTAAAAAATGTCTCTGGGCAAGTAAAACTTAATGTTAGTTGCCTGATTGAGCAAGTGAAAATATCTACAGCACCGATTTCAAACCCCTGTTGTGATGTCTAATTACAATGAAACAAGATACATACAGATAGCGTGATTTCGTTTATAATCCTGCAAATAAATTTGGGCAAGTGAAAAATGATGTTGGGAAAGTACATCTTGGCTGCCACTTGCCCAATTAATGGACAGGTGAAGTTGGTAGGTTTTTTTCTAGTCCTGCTATTTGTAAATGATTAATTAGGCCTAACTATGGTGATAATGCTCTTGGGAATGTGTTAACAAGTATATAATTATAGATAAACACTTTAGATGTGTCTATGGTTACATTTAGGACATTAGTCTGAAGGTCAACATTCATAGATCTCGAGATCTTCTTCTGAAAAAGGACTTTGTATTGATATATTTGGTATTTCTAATGGTGAAATACTGTTTCTATAGAAATGATGTGCCTATCGTTAATTATTGTAAACCTTCAAATTTATATATATGAGATCGTTGCTTATAGGGTTAACTTTCCTTTTGAGTTTTTCCGCTGGAAGAAAATTCCCAATTCCTATACTTCTTATACCTCTTAGTAGATGTAGTTGTCGCCCTTTTGTTTAAATATAGTCAGGGTTGGCCTCACTTCATCGATAGAAAGATTATGTGGCTAATCTGATAGAACAGTTTCGTGTTTAAAGCAGATTTTTTTTATTTTTCTCTTGTATTCTGCACATTAGTACTTAAGGTATTTCAAATAATTGATGTAGCGATTCAAATTGCTTCTTTGAATTGAAAAATAATGCCCAAGACTAAATCCTTGTCGCGAGTATTTTCGGATTGTTAGGTCAATGAACTGAGATATATTTGTATTATCAGACAATGGGTGAAGGGATACCACTACACCTGATACGTCATCCCCGCTTCCATGGTGGATGGAAGACCAGACAGCGGTGTTATCCCCTATCCTACCCTTAGTCCATTCATCTCTGTCATACTTTGTCCTTTTTATATTCTCAGTCATATTGGTGAGCTTGGTAATACAAGGAGATGACAAGGTGGTTTGACCTTCCTTCCGTGGTAGGGTTTCGTGAACATGTTTTCAAGGTACTAGCCCATTCAGAACATGAGATTCTATATGGAGAAAACACACAGGTTTTTTGTCGTGACACTCGAAGAACCCTTATCCAGTCAATCTCTTAATAAGAGGGAGATCTAATTTTAGAACAGGAGAATATAAATCTTCTTTTTTATGCATAGGGGAGGACAGCAAATACATGCATGTACGGTATCTGAAATATTTTATAAACAAAATCTAGGAAACCCTTGCGCTGACAACAGTAGTGCCTTAATCTTTTTTAGAAATGAACTGAAACTTTCTAAGGGTAATATCAAATTACTTGTTCAAATAATGCAAGAAGAACCACTGCGTTCAGGTGCGATTCCTGAAGATGTTCCATCAATCTCAGGAACCTGTATTTCTCAACATCTATTGTGGATGAGTATTGTCCTACACCTCTATAGAGATTCAGAATGTAACTCGAGCAAGGAATGGAAGTAAAACAGTGCCCTGCCTTCAAGTAGTTTCTTGAATAGCCTATAGATATATCGAAAGGATCTTAACATGTGATAAGGAGAAATTATGCAAACAGGACAATTCGAGTATTTAGAAAAAGAAATAAGTAGAACATTCAATGAACACTGAAGGGGCAACAAATACGAATTTCAGCGCAATGTAGAGGCTCAAATGGCAGGATGTCATGAATAAACGCTTAACAAGGGGGAGACTATAATTGACCTTATGAACTTTGTAAAAAAATCACTATGGAATATTATTTTGTATGACGTGCCATACACACAGACAACGCTCGTTTAGAGCCAGAGCGATGTGAATACGTGTAGGCCTACGTGATGTTGTGTATTTAAATAATTAAATAAAAAAACGTCCATCGTCCATCTGTGTTATCTTCCAGACAACAAAGAATAACCAACCTCGTGAAAAGAAACTACCATGTAAACGTAATACTAAACAAGGCTATTACATGTAACTCACTAAAGCGTAATGGTTGGCAGTATAAAGATCGCTTTACTGTGTGAAGGAGGTAGGGTGAGGGTGATGGGTTGAGGAAGGTGGAGATGGATGGGTCTATGCAGGAGACCAGAGGGACGGGTGTTAGCGGTCAATATAGTGGGTGTGATTAGAAGTAGGGACTTAAACATGTTATACACGAACACACCAGACAGAACATGCCAGGTACTCTCTCTTGAGGAGGAAGATGGAGAAGGGATCGTCATGGCAGCCTCCTAAAGCATCTTTATAGCGTTTATGAAGCGTTTTTCCCCATTCTACTTAAAGGGCAGGTGCCAAATAGAATGACTTTAGTTTGTTTCAGTTCTTTCTATGTCGATGGGATGATTTATAAAGGTTTTAAAGCTGCGTTCTCAGGTATTCATCAGCTATAATGCATGTATTACGACAATAAGATCTTACTAACTTTACTCATATTATGACTAATAGAAATGAATTCATCTATCTCCTGCTATTGTTATATGTACACAAGAATTTGAAGTCGAATCGGCCGCATGTGAGCGATAATAAGTGAAGCCACCGCAGGAGAGGATTTCAAGGAGTCTCCGAAATATAAATGTGGACTCTATGAAGCCCTGTAACAAATCTACTGGACTAAGTCCTTCAAAGTTCTGGTCAATGACCTTTAGATGGCTTGGATAAGAACAGAACAAAAAGTATAAAAGACTAGGTAATTGAGAAAAGAATCAGTATTGCCTGATGTCCTATCAATGAAGGACATGACATTGTTCCCGTTCGTGAGGAACCCCATGTTGCTTTGCTTTTTGCTCAGGTTTATTAGATTTCTCCGGTGTAGGTAGGTGTATCCTATATTTTGATTCAGGTTCGATGGGATTCAGGCATTTTATAGGGCGATTTCAGAAGCTCATGTCTCGGAATTGATAATTGCTTAATTGAGACAGTACCCTACATTATTTTTGTTGTAATAAATGATCATCTTCCTCTTGCCCTGTGATGTAAAAGTAGGCAGAAGTTGTATATAATATTCGAGTAGACAAGAAAAAGGAGATTCACTACGTTGACTATAGAGAAACTGGGAGCCATTTCCCTGTGCCAAGTGCCCGTTATGCGGCCACATCATGGGTGTCAGATCTATATAGGCCAAGGTTGTGAACTCTTGAGATCTATCCGTTCTCTGACGTGTCATCCATCAATATTGTTTATGGTATTCCGTTATAGGATCTCCCACCTCTCCCCGCTCCCCACCTCCCGCCCATTCCCACTATTCTCTTTCCTTCTCTTGCATTTGGCATTCATGGGTGCACGCTGATTGGGAAGGGGGCGCGCTAAAGGCTATCAGTATTACCTCCCATTCTGCAAATGTTTATAGTTTCTGTCTTCTAAAAAGGAGAAATCCTAGTGCTTTAGTTGCATCTCTATGAATTATCAAATAGATACAATTGAATATTGCTAATCTATGAGGATTTCCCTATGAATTTAAGACATAAAACATTCCCATATTGACCTTATGACCAACTCCAAGCCAACCCCGAAATGAAATGAATGTTTGGGTCTTCCCTTGCTTCCCTCAACCTTCCCCGCAATAACCCCCATTCTGTTCCCCGGTTGTTCCCCATTTCCTGGGACATTTACATCTATTTACGGACCTAATGCTTAACCCCTGATGCAAATCACCCCCTGTCACCGGTTGATTTTCCTCCCAGCCCAAGCTATTATAATACGTAGGAGGACGTTTACATAAATTCTGATTATAATTCTGATTCGGTGTGATCATTTTGCGGTTAAATTGGCAGGTTCTGCTGCAAATTATAGTAATCGGGTTAAATACTCAATACAGCGAGCGCCTCCTCCTCTTCCTCCTATCAGTCACTCTTAGAGATAAAGGGTTTATTTCTGATTCTCATATCGCCCTTCATAGTTATGGTCGCAGCCTCCATAAAGATAGAAAAAAAACACTTTGTAAAATGTGCCAATGTGTCAAGTTAATTGGATAAAAAAGGGGTTCCTGTTAAGCTTTCCTCATAACAGAAAATAACCAAGCTATTATAAGGGTTAATTGTAAAGAATATATGCCGATGTACTTCCCTGGGGGACAGCCCTTGAAGTTTCATGTTCAGTTGGGACCTACCCAGGAATCTCTCTGAAGGTTCTCAGAACCTTTTGTTACACGAGTGTTTTAATGCGCATGCCACATGACTCAGTGTTCCAACCCCCACCCCTGCTCTAATTGATCCTCGCCATAATTTATTGCCCTCCATGTAATCCTGTATTGTTTACGTTTGACCACCTGTTTGTGAGAATCCAAACCCTCCAACCCAGCCAACCCTCCCTAAATTAATATTGCTAGACGCCCTCCACTGCATTTGATCAATTCAAGTCTTCCTTTTCTGACATGTTTGATTTTATGATTGTGGCGAGGGATTCAGCTAGAGTGAAGGGAGAGGGAAGAGAGCGGGGGAGAAGAGGGGAGGGAGGAAAAGAGTTGGGGAGTTAGGTACATTGGGAGGTTGAGTAGTACATTTAAATTTGAAGGCTTTATTGTTGGGCACCTTGACCATTATCTGATTATTATATCCTATCAGAAAAATCATGTTTTTAATAGAAAGCCGATGTAGATATTGTGAAAAAAAAGTGGCGGGAGGGAAAAGGTCATTGAATTATGAGTTAAAATTGTTTCCTTCAAACAACTGCTTTCATTTAAGTAACCTCTAATCCTGTCAACCCCTTGCACTTTGGTTCCTCAAACCCCGCAACGAGCCCCTTCATTTCTACAAGTGTCATAGCGTCTCTAGAGAGCGTTTTGTCCTGTCAATTTGACAAGTTCATGAAGCGATGCCTGAAACTGCCGCATGGGGCCCTCCCAGGAGCACCTCCAGCTGGTGCTAGGTGCACTTTACTTGTTGTGTGCTCAATACTGGTCCAAGTGGATGTTGGTCAGCAATCCAGAAAGCTTTGAACAGAAACTTGCGATTGGAATTGCGCGTGATTATATCAAGATGTTTATAGTTTCGTTGCAACCCTATTGACATGTGTACTTATAAATGTACGTGTATGTTCCTTTATAAAATTTACAATCATTTCCGTATGTTCACCCATAGTTTGTTCCTCCTTCCTTGGTTTCCTGCATCCTTCCTCCCTCCTTGATTTCTTGCATCCTTCTCAATTAATTAAATTACATTTCCTACACAATTATATGGATTTCTTTCTTATTTTAAATCGTTTTATACATATTCTGGCAGTCGGACCCATGCCTATCTACCTCTATTCACCTATAATTCCCCAAGTTCCAGTATAAGCACAGATACTACAAGAGTATAATACCTTTGGTATAAGTATGAATGGAGCGAATCTTTCACCGAGCTGTGGGTCTATTTCTATTGGGGAACACTAACCCATCGTTGACCCAGATCCTCAGACTATACCGGTATCTTAAGCCAGGATTGAATGAAGGGATAAATCCAGGATCTAATTTGTTTGGATTGCTAGTTCAACTAGTATCATTAGGATCGAGTCTAAAGGTTGTTAACGTAAAAATCAATACTCTAAATTAAATTAAATGAGATCGCTCTCGCTAATTGTATAATATCGGTTAAAACCTATTTATTCGCATCAATATTCGTCTCCAACGAGATTGCATTTTGTTTCGCATACAACAAAACAATTACTGTACATTATGGCTGCTTATTATGGATATGCTTCTAGCTACTTCAAATCGTTAATAGGCATTTGAAAGTGTAAATAATCATATCACATAATAGCCTGATTAAGCAAACACTGTCAGTTGTGACGATGCAAACTAACAATACGTGACTGAGTAGTGGGTTGAGTACATGCTTATAATGGCAATTATAATCTTGAATTAATTCATATTCAGATTGAGGAAGAATGTTTATTTAAATCCGTCGCTATTGCCTTTAATTTAGGATCCTATACAACGCATAAGAATATGTATTCGTCTAATTTATGGTATATTTATTAGAATATGTGCTGAGGGTTCCGTATTTTATCTGAATCTGTCTAGTCTTATCACCTGTTTCTAGTTTGAATACAATACCATGGCAAAGCATGAAGCTGTATAAAACCAATAATATGCTGTTATAAAGTCATTCTTTATTCAAACAATTCATCTATGTTTTTAGGCAGGAGCCATAGGCTCACGTTGTATTTTCCAACTCCTTGGTGTTTCCCCAAAAGAACACGCGCGTAGCGTTGCGTGAGAAGCGCCTGTATACATTAGGCAAATAAAGTGAAATCGTTGTGTTGTTTATCGACTGAAGGCTCTTAAAACAAAACAGGGTGAACAGCCACTGACCATGCAGAAACGGGTCTCCGGGATGCAGCCGGGATGCTCACGCTAGCCGAAATTAATAGGGGGCTTCGCATAAACACCGCTTATGGAATAAGAATGGAATTAATGAATATGCCAGTGAACCATGTAGGGAGGAGCTTGCCAACTGATATAATTTCAATAACAATGTCTTTATGCATTTTCTTTTACTTTATTCTCTGTCTTACACGGTCTTGGGGCCCCTAACCACCATATATAGCGGAAACTAAATGGATTAATAACCTCCTCGATTTCGGGCTGCTCAGCCCCTCAGTATCTGTCATTAATTCTTTAATAGTGAATCACAATCCTCTATTGAAAAGCTGAGGGTCAGAGAGACAGAGAGAGAAAGAAAAGCAGACTGGCAAAACGTTTGAGTGGAAAGGGAAAAACAGAGGACGGAGAATTGAGAGACCTATGGAGAGACAGACAAGAGACAGCGAGCAACGGGTTAGCGTAGAAAGGAGTGGATTACTAGCCATTTTGCTTAATTCGTTAAGTGCATTAGTGAATGTCCGGAGTCAAGTGGCCGTGTGCTTATTAAACACTCATTGGGGATTATCAAACATAATGTCTGTAACCCTCAGATAATCCAGCATCCCAGGGTATCGGGGATTTGGGGCTTACGTGGGTTTAAACCAATCGATTTCTGTACAACTATGCACGCTTGCATGCAATTGTTAGTATTAGACATCCAATTGTCCACATTTCTAGATTAATTGTCAGATTAGGTAGTATCAATAATGAATGAGCTCGAGTATTTGGGAGAATTGACTTGTAAAAACGAAATATTTACCCCCTCCATAAAGTATGCACGATTATGAATTATAATGACACTAGATAAATAGACAGATAGTCTCACAGGAAATTAGAGTGATAATTTTAATTAGACTTAGACACAGTCTATTGCTGAGATGAATATTTTGTAACAGATTTTATTCAGGTAATGGTATGACAGCACTGAAACTGTTGAGAAATTGTACCCAATGCTATGGTATTTGCATTGTCATTGGACACCCAATTGAAATGCTCAGTTATCCTCCACCGGAAAGGCTTTCTCGTTTTATTACTCTTGATTGCTGAATGAAAAAAAAACACTCAAAAATCCATTCGTTGGTGCTTTTTGTTCTTGAACAAAAAATCAGATTGTTGCTCGTCGAAAGCATTGTGTGTGTGAAAATGTGTTGGAGTTGGGCAAGTGGTTAAAAAGTGCGTGCCACAAGAGAGTCGATTATTGACGCCACCCACATGCCAATCGCTGGCACTTATTAATGCCAAACGTCCTATTTTTCTCCCTTTCATAATAGGAACAGTTTTTATTTCTATTTTCCATGCGCTGTGGTTGCATTCATTGTCTTGATGGTATCTGGATAGTGCGTGGGTATGGGGAATGAGGAAGGATGAGGATGGTATCTGGTGCGTATCCGAAATTGTTTTTTGGGTAGTTGGGTTTTTTTTGGTGGGGGACGAAAGGGTTTTAGCTTTGGTCAAAAACATTAGAATCCTATTATCAATAGACTTATCCGTAATTAATCAACCTCCTTAGTTCGATATTTATAGCGGAGATGCTTTAGACTAGTTTTGTTTAACATTTTAGTTTGATCTTCTGATCTTTGAAAACGCGTTTCTTGAATTCCCTGTCTCTTCTTATTACCCCCTTCGCTTAATACGGACGCTTGTCAGAAAACTTTCATTAATTGTTATCTCTTCATTTCAAATTCGGATGGAAAAAAACAATTCATTGATTTTGTTGGGGCCCTGGAAACCTCCCAACCTTTGAAATGGATCCACCAGTGATAAGGTTAAGGCAAGGAAAAGAGAAGAGAATAGAGGGGTTTCGATAATAAAGACCTGTCACTATTGCCAGTCTGGGGAAATTGTAATAGAAAAATTATGGTCCCTGACCACCAATGCCTGGTCTCTGGGGAAGCTTGGCCCTGTCATTGTGACACCCCGCCTAACCGCAATCAAGTTAGCAGTCCAATCCTCCCTCCCTCCCTCCATTATAGATTTGCAATTGGTCCCTCAACGTATGTTTTTATCTTGGTTGCCTTAATTTGGGCAGATGGTGCAGGTTGCCTAAATTTATAGCCTTTGTTTCTTTTTCATATTCTGATGAATAAATCTGTTGCGGGTGTGAGTTCAGAAATGAAATAAAATCAAGATTTACGCAAGTTATGGAATTTATGGTCCTTGAGAGGATTGTGATTGAATATATTTACATAAACTTTTAATTTTGCATCCATCTTTGAAAATGGGCCTCTGTATCTGAACCCCAATAGAATCAATCAACGTTCATAAAATTCGGTGATCAATATTTTGTAGTAACTGTGCATTGATTGGTATAGATTATAAATTTCCCTGGGAAGAATATTGGAATATGTATAAAACAAATAATGTGCCCGAACTGAAGATATTCACCCATAAGCAATCAGGGCAACCTGCCAATGCATTATTGACCCTACAAGAAGAGAAAATCAATTGAGAGTCCTTTGTCTTTCCTATGCAACACTTCCATCTAGGCTAATGAATCAAAAGAAATGCAGTGACGGAATAGGAACACGATTCTCTCTTCCTCTTCCTCTCTCTCTCCCTCTCTCTCTCCATCACTTTACTCACTCTCGTCCCTACAATGTTTAGCCCTCTTTCTACCCCTTCCTGTCCCTGATGAATTAATTACCTTAAAAGGCTCTAAATGAATAAATGTGTTCTATGCGCCCCTGTATAAAAATACCATCAAAGTCTTGCACAAATCTATGCCATACTGAATCTCCCTTGTCTTCCCCCTGTGTCTCTATTACCCCCAACCCACCCCTCCATCTCTTGTCACCTTAGTGGGGAGAGCAGATATGGAGAAAATCCAGAGTTTTGTTCAGGGGGCTGAGCCTTGGTGGGGGGGGGGGGGGCTGACCACCATCGATCTACCCAGATACCTAATGCCAAGTTATTAATCGGACAGTTATAGCATTAATATAAATGCATTGATTGCCTCTGGTAACGATTTCCATATTTAGATGACAAATGCGAACAGTTAGAGAAAGGTTTAGGGGCTAGAACCCCCTTATGCCCCCTGTAAATCCGTCACTGTGCAGGAGGGAGGGGGGGGGGGAGAGGAGGGAGAATTGTGTAATGTCGGAAAACGCCTGTGCCTCCATGTGCACATGTTGCGCTAATCCGTTGTATGGTGCGGCGGGATCTAGCATGATGTGGCTGGCCAGGCATCTGCGTGTAATAATAGCATCCATGTAAATTATGGATTGCTCCACCGAGACATGGCCGTTCGGGACTTTCTCTACTAGAAATAGTAGCAAAAAGAATTCGGATCAAGAAGCCTTTACAATATCGGGTATAGGCTAGGGCGTTTCTAATTGTTTGGCTAGATTTGTTTTGTTAAAGCTTTCAAATTTGAGTAGTGTCTGTTCGAGTACCATCGACTTACAACTTCAACATAGGTCATGGTCAAAAATAGTAGAATCCATGAAACTATATTGCTTCTTTTTTTCTTTTTTTTTTAACAAAAGTTGTCCTTGGCCACATCTCATTTAAACAATAGTTACAAAAGTACGCATAATCAACAATAGGATTTGTTCATGCGTTGACGCACATTTATATAATACACGATATAATAAACGTCGCTGAAACCTTAGCATTTTGAACCAGTCTTATAACATGTAAAGGGCCTAGTCCACTAAGCGGATTCTCATGCGATTCTCACAGAATTTAGTGCAAAAGGGTCCTCTGCGGCGCAAAATCGTAGGAGAATCGGCTTAGTAGACTATAGTCTATAGACCCTTACATACTTAAGACAATATGTGATTTGCGTGATGGTACACACCTTGATGACAAGATCCATAGCATGCTTATTGGCTGTACGCCTAACTCGACTGACTCAAATACAAGCGTGTAACGAGAAGCAGCATTTTTGTATGATTATCTCGTTATGAGCGTGCAACAGATGTAACCTTTAGCCTCCTGCTGTTGAGCTAATTTTGTCATTTCCCCCATAAGTAAGAAACTAATTGCTTATTATAATTGAAGTTACAACTCCTGGATTTTCTTGTTTTCCCAAAATAAGGCTAATAGTTAATTATGATTTAAACTTTCATTTCTTAATTTTGATGTTTCCAGAAGATAAAGACGACGACGACTTCTTCTTCTTCTTCTTCTTCTTCTTCTTTTTCTTCTTCTTCTTCTTCTTCTGTTTCTTCTAGATTCTAACTCTTCAACAACTCTTTGTTCTGTTGTATTCTTGACATCTGCGTCACTGTCTTCTTGTCCTGGCTATCACATCTCTGGCAGCCCTCTTCTAATTTGAGAAGTCTACATCATTTATTTAGTCTTCATTTTACCCGATTATCCCTAGGCAATCACAATAGACAATCCATAAACATCCAACCTCCCATAACAAAACAATCTCCATCTGTCCAGCCGACAAATGCATTAAGAGGAAGAATCACTGAATAAAAAATAATATCACAATCACATTTGCACCAAATCTACAATATTTATAATTCTCTCGGGTCACCGATTTTTAATTTCCGAGTGGTCTATTTTGCATTGCAGATCCATGATGATGAATCTGATGTATTTGTGAATTCGATATAAGCTATCGTGTTGATATTGAGCCTGGGATATTAATTGACCTGATCGTATAACCGTCGATACGGTGGTGCTGGGCGAGTGACCAGAACAAAGACACTCGTGTTGAGATGGCAGTGCAAATATTTCCCTATGATACGCTCTGCTAGAAGGGGACGGGCAAGGGGGAGGGAGGGGGTGGGGGAGGATGTGGGAAGGGAATGCGTGCGCCTTGGGAAGGAATGCATCCTCGTGCTGTGTATGCATTCGAGTCAAGCTACGTACTATCAATTCTCCCTCCTTTTCCCCCCCAAAAAATATTAAATTTCCATTACTTGATTGAAATTGATATTAACTCTTAGAGTACATGTCCTCGTTACCTAAGATTCGGTAGTTAAAGTATAAAAGTACCTCTTTAAAATTACATCTATATCATATCTATACTTTTTGGCGTACACACTTTTCGTGTTTTTTTATATTTTTTTTTAAAAATAAGAATTCTTTGATACGTTGATAATTTTCGAAGTAGCTTAAAACCGTTTACATTATATTTTAGAGGTAACCATTTTAACCATTTCTGTCGTTTTGATATTTTGTTTCGTGAAGTTCTATTTTTAGGAGGAATGGGTGGTACACTCAAATTGTAGATGAGTTGTTGGACCGACTCATGGAGGGTAGGGGGATAGTGTGTGTGAAAGGATGGGAGTGGGTTATGAGGGAGGGAAGATGGGGGTGGGTGGAGGAAGTGTTTTAGGGCAGGAGGTGTGGGAGGGGGTTGCTTGGATCCAGTATTAATGGATCCTGGATCATCAAGTACGTCTCTCTTTTAGACTAAGTGAGAAATGACTCTTAATTCTGGACTTGATTTAGTGGAGGCACTTCAAACCGTTAAGTGGACATGCATGCGATATACAAGAAAGGCTGCTTCAATGGTAACAGATAACATTAATCACCATTACTTTAATTAATTTAGCCTTTTTCTACGTTTAGATTAATTATCCCATCACCGCCAAATCATTATAACTTACACGCTGTAATTTACTAAGAAGAATGTATTTGTTGGTGGCAATAAAGACTTCATATGTGGAAGATATAATTATTTACCATCCATAAAACAATGTAATAGTTAGGTCCACTTCGGGTCATCATTCACCCCTCCATGTCCCCCTTTTCCTTCCTTCCCGGGGGATCCAAATGGGGCGGGGGAGGAGAGGGGAGTGCGAATGACGTCAGATCCATGGGATCCGTTCAGAGGGGTTGATTTGGGTGTGGGGAGGGTGGGGGGTGGGGGGTGGAAGCTGGAGGAGAGAGAGGGGGGAATGAGGGAGGGGGTGCCAGGTGGGGAGGCACGAGAGCGCGCATTAGGCCCTTGCACGTCACAAGACGCTAGCCCTCTGAACAGGTCGCGGGACTTCTCGCCAGGCGCGTGGAAACGCGTGAGTAGTTTATAGGATAAGGCGCGGGGCCCAGGTGTTAGGCGAGGGACGACCACTCCCACTCGACATACACTTATACCAAACCACAATTTGTTTAATGGCAAGCGGTGACTTACCCCAAGTGTTGTTATTCTATGTTTAAAAGGATTAATCCAAGCCGGTCTGCTATCGGACGCTGGTGGTCATTGATTATTTGTTGTTACATCACTAAATCCAAAGTAACCACCGCCCTAGGATTTGATATTAGCAGACGACATTTTTCCAGCGCAACTTGCATCATTGTGCACATGCTTTGTGTATATGTAGGATCATTCACGGAGGATTTACCACATGGTCAAAATCAGAGCCTGAGTGAAGAGGGACGGATAGAAGTCCATTGATACGGCGCCCATGAGGCATTTTAGGAGGCGCCAGTTGGAGTTGGAAGTGGCAAGATATTCATCTAGGATACGCCGGATTTAGAGCATCTGGGGAATATCATCTATCTCTGCATGGCTGGTGACTGAGAGGAGGATAGAAAAGGGTGCACTACATGAAGATTGCTAAAGCCACTAGAACTGACATTGGAAGTGTAGGAAAATAATAACCGAGACGTTTGTTATGATAGATAACAATAAACCGAGTCAGTTTTATTGAAAAAGGGACAGAGACAGAAGACTTCGGAGCTGCAGTTGTAATTGCCCAAAATCTGCCGGAATTCTTAAGAGGAGAGAATAGAGGGAGAGAAAGAATGTTATGCATGCATGGGGTGCGTCTCTGCCTGAATCCAATCACTCTTAAAAATACTGCTTTTGAGAATTTCCTAGATCGTTATCAGGCATTTCCTGACCCCAGAAGGAACCTTCCAGATATTTTCCTCACAGCTTAAGCATCCCTTTCTCCTATAATTGCTATAATCAGGCAATCTCAATCAGGTTAGGTTTTTCTCGCGGCGCATACAAAACAATTGCATTCTCCTGGATGGATAGCTGCCATTTAACTTTCAGTTTTAAGAGTGGAACCCTGATTATTATGGATGAGAATGAGTGAATGGGGCGTTGCGCTGCACCAGGAACTATTATTGCGCATCAGAAATCAGTTAAGATTGATGAATCTCAAATCATTCTTCCAATACTGAAGGGCAGGCAGGGGCTAGTGTGTCGCGCGCCCACATCTCGTTAGGCATTCTAGTGGGGGACTTAGGACTGGCCTTAATACCCGCTGGATGTCTATACAAGTCTGCATCGCTCTTCTCTCCCCCTCACAGCTACCCATACCAAGTATCTGATAGTACTGAAACAAACAACCCAATGTGTCCACTTATACATATTGGCTGGGTCTAGATAAGAGTAAAAGTACAACCAAGCGCTGCCCACTTACAGTTACAGTTTACCTATAAACATGTGAAAAACCTAAATATCTAGGGAGTAAGGCAATAAAAAAAGGCATTGGATAAAGCCTGTAGCTTGTCCTGTCAGAATCCAATGTTTTATATACTCTATTTTCTACGTAACGGATGAGGTAGTAAAACTGTACTGGACACTTACGATACTGTATTCACACATATAGATATTCATCTACAGCAGGTGCGTCTATGGTCACCTTTTTAAACACATATTGACTGATACCAAAGCTACAGGTGTGGAACAATTGATCTGACCGATATATCACCGAGCGTGAAAAAACAACAACGATGTATTGGATGCTTTGAAACTATGTGCTAAAAACCTGTCTATTTCTACACTCACACAAAAAATATAAAACACTATGGGGGATCATAGTAACACGTGGAAAAAATGTGTGTGTAGCAAATGCCTGCGGGAATGACAACATTCCAGTGAGAACATATATATCGTGTCTGTATGCTCATCCCGCACACTCAATCGTATACATCCGTGCTACACTCTTGGAAGAAATGGTCCCTTATACGTTTGTAAGGTAAACCGAGGGTCCGAGGGTTTCTTATACTATTTTAGAACAAGCGGCCTTATAACTTCTAAGAAAGCGTGTGTGTTTTAGAACCTAGGCAAGAGTACTTCTTCGCTGAACCATTTGTTCTAAAATGAAGTTTTGATTGCATTGTCCATACATCAGATTGGTTCCACCCGAACCCCCACTACCACCACCACTGCCACTAACTCGATGCACCAAGACCACGGATATAGATAAAGATATTGGAACCAGTGTGTGTATGTGGGTTGCATCATTAACTATATGTTGCCAGCTCCTCTCTCGTTCTCTCTCTGCCGCTTCGAGTCGCGTATGAATGCACTGGGATAGTTTCATCCACCCACACACAACTCCAAACTTGCACTCCACATATTGTATTATTTCCATCGCTTATAAAATGAATACCACATTAAATAGATCTTGACCAAAGAGGAAATAACAATTGTCTCCTACTTCCATTATTCCTGGTCGTGTTTTGTGGGCTTCTTCTGGAATTTCCTTCCCTTGTACGCGATGGAAATGACATTATGTTGTCTGCAAGATGTTAACGGGACAGATATCAACCAATCGATCCATGTTCCTTAATACCATGTGAAGGATGTGGTTAATATGACTCCATCCATTACTCCATGCAAGCCTCCATAGCTCTAAGTGCTCCAAACTTTAGACTTGATTGACGAAATCATATTGTTAGTGTAATTCATACTCCTAAGTAATTCCTGAAGTATCGGGAACCTATATCCCCTGAAGGATTACTTACAACTTCTAATTAGGCCCGGTTGAACATTCTTCCTTCCTTATAAAACATCTCACCAGGTTTCTTCATCCCAGCAAATTAGACTAGATGTGTGGTATATGAACAATACCGAGCTCTTACATATATGTATACTAAGAGCGATAGCCTGAGAACGGGTCTCCTCGTCCGTTCACCCACTCAATCAAGTCCTATCACGTTATAACGAGAGAGAGATTACATACTTTTGCATCACTATTAGTGCTAGAAATAATGGCATAACCGAAGCACTCCCTGCATCAACCTTCCAAAGCTAATCGATCATAGAGAGCAATTATTATCAAATTTCCGAAGTGCTAAGCATTAATAATAGCTTCTATGAAAGAAAAACTAGTTTCTCCTTGGTAAGAACATATTTCACAAGTCAACAGACAGAGTAGTTCCTATGGATTATGAACTCAGGTGCAATGTATATGTGTGTATGTTCCATGTAATGGAGTTAATCTGTAATCTTCCATTGTGTTCCATGGAGCACATTGCATGGAAGCCACGGAGGATTTAGGAAGTAGGACTGAGCAATTTACAAGGACGATTGAAGACTATAAACCAAGAAATAGATTGGCCGAGACGTCTGTCTACATCATTTTGGAATTGTTATTACAGTTGTTTCTCTGTAAATGAATATTCCACTTCATCTTAGGATGTAGTAATTTCTCATACATATACAGACCAATCAACCAATGCATGAGTGTTCCTCGGAGAACCTCATTATTTTGAAAGTGACCATAGAGGGGACATGCCATGGTTAGGGGTACTTATTGTACCACTCCAGGCCCCTGACCTCTGAGAGTTATACTGTGTGTTCTGCAGTGATAAGGTAAAAAGCAGTCTGAGGAGGCGGAAAATTGGTCAGGTGGGAGATTCTGCTGAGTTTTACACTCTTGGAAACAGATTTTCTGGGGAAGAAGTTCCTTCAACTTTCCAAAGACCTTTCCTTCCCTTTTCATCGCCATAAAAAAACCCGTGTCTTTGGAATTACAGGTGTCCTTTCCGAACCTGCAATTCCAGGGTAATCTCCTCGAAAAACTTTAATCTTTTCATGTGCGGCTAAGTCGTAGAACCTTGAAGGATTCAACCTATAACCCTTAGTTCTATGAGTGTATTTAACCATACATAAAGAGGGAAATGAAGGGTAAATCCTGTCTTAGATCAGCCAGCCCTCCGGAGAGGCCTTTCAGGAGGGGGTTGTACCACTCTATCAGCTTTACTGACCATATGAATCTAGCCTCAACGTCCTCGGACATTAGTATAGAGAGAGGAGATGGCCATCTATCTAGTGGTGACCATCAGTCCAGTAGGAAAAGAGCAACATTGACCACACGCCCATCTAACAACTCGCTCCAAGTAAATGAACATACATATTCTTCTACTGCAGCATCTCCTACATCTCCGTCTCCGTCTCCGGTAATTGGTCATGCCAGCACAAAAGTAAAATCTTCCCCTACTTCTCCCTTTGCAAAAAGAGATGTTTTTTCATCACCCACCTATTGCCTATGTTCATGCCACTACACCTTTCAGAAGAGAGATGTTGATGGTACATATGGGTGCTTGAACAATGGGCATCAACAACAATTAGCACCCATCTCAGCTTTGCCAGAAGGTCCTGCAGCAACTGCAGTTGACGCAATTGTTGCAGAAGAGGCCCCATCCCCATCCTCCTTTGCCACCTCCCCATCCACGAGAGCAAGGCTCCGGACATGTGCATCTGCTAGACTGTCAGCAGCAGCAGCTGGTGGTGGCGCTGCATCTGCCCCTGGAGGAACAGCAGATGTTGAAGCAGCAGCAGCAGCAGCGGCAGCAGACACAGGAGGAGGTAGAGGTGGAATAAGAGGAGGTAGTAGAGGCAGTGATTCTAGAGGCGAGGAGCTAGGAGGAGAACTAGCAGACCCGGCTCTTACCGCCACCACTCCAGTAGGGGTGGAGGAATACAACCCTGATACCACAACCTACCATCATCCACCCTGGAGGACCAAGACACCAGACGCTGGGATTAATACCAAAAATACCAGTAGATCTAATAATCCACATCTACAGGCCTACCACCATCCCACACAGCCACACTTCCATTCAGACTCTCCTGTTTTGGCCTCACCCAGGAGTAGTAACTTACAGCAACCTTCTCCAGGGTTTTCATTCAGATCGCCTACGACGACTAAGACTGGGAGGAGTAGACAGAGGACTCCTCAGTGTTGTAGTCAATGTAGGAGCAGTAACTGTGGAAGCAATAGTACTAAGGAATCACCTGGAGGAATTGGGGGAGGAGGTGTCAATCCTCCAGTGAATCCTCCCCTTCCATCTGGGGTATTGGCCAATGACACAGGCAGGAGGACACACCTCCAGCAATGCCACCACACCCCTCAACAACAAACCCAACAGGAAGGTGTAGGTAGTAATGGTACTAGTAATCCCTGTGTAAATGATAGACTCGGTGGTAAAAACCTTACCACCAGAACCCATAGGATTATCGCTACATTAACACCTAAAGGATTACCTCTGGATTACTTTGGCAGCCCCCTACTATTCAATGTCAACCACCAAAGGGTGTGTAACCATGGAAACAGGACTTCTGGCGAGGTATTCAATACATCTTCCTCCCCCACCACCCCCGCCTTCACCCCTTCTTCTTCCAATCAGTGTTTTGGTAAGGGAGGTGACTCAGTCATCAGAGCCAGAAACCGGAGTCCATCCCCAGGTAGTAGTACAAGACAAAGAGGACTTCGTAGAAGCAGGAGCTCCTGTGGCCAGGGTGAAGAAGGGTCTAGGGCTAGAAGTAGTAGCTCCGACAGTATTAGATCAAATGGTACATCGCAGGAAGTATTAATAAAGGCCCAAGACAACAAATTGCCGGTCTGGACTAAAGCCTGTGATAATCCCTCTAATTCCTCCAGTAACTATATAGCTACCAGGAGCCCTGGCTGCAATACTCTTCAGTCACATAGTCGCCATAGGAATTTCTTCCTGAACGGTGGGAGGGAACAGGAAAAGGACACATTACCTGGATCTCCTCCTTCACCATTGTCCCTTAACTCTCTCGTCAGGTCACGCTCTCTGACTGACGGTGAGAATTATGTTTATAAAAGTAATATAAATAATAGTAATATCCTCAATCAACACAGGGTAGAGGCACGTGTTGGGAACAGTAGCAGTGGCGGAGGTAATGTTGGTGTAGAGGAGGGGGTGGTGGTTCATCCGGATATTTGGATCCCTCGATCCCAGGAACTACTCCAGCACCCTGCTATCTACTCTCAGACCACACATACTAGTTGTCGGAGTGCCCAGAACCAGTCTCTACCACACACATACCGGAGGCCTGGCTCTGCCTTCTCCTCGCCCTCCTGCTCATCCCCTTATACTAATGCTACTTCTCCGGGGGCTACTCCAGGTGAACTTTGTGGATCCGGGGTCAGCAAAAGGCCGGAGTTGAGCTGCTCAGGTCGGTGCAACTGCAGGAGGAGCTGCGAAAGACAAACATTAGTTAATTGCTCTTCTTCTCCTTCAACTTCCCATTCCTCTCATTCTTGCTCTGCATCTACTACATTTCCTGCCAATTCTAATTCGAATGGCAGTAGTAGAAATAGTAGATCTCTGCCTACCTCCCCACTGAAACATGTTCCTCTCTCTTACTCATTCTCATCAACTTCCTCCACCTCTCCAACCTCCTCGCCCTCCAATATCTCCACATGCTGGGGGTCACCTTCGTCTTGCCGAGGTACCACCTCCTTCTCCTCTTTCTCCTCCACCAAAGGCACTTCAGCAACAACAGTAGAAGTTGCAGGAGAGGGAGAAGAAGCTAGACCTAGAAGTATTGGAGAGGATCGTAGAAGGACCCACTCTTACTCCTCCAGGCCAAAGGTTAAGATGATGGAGGCCAAAGCGACTGGAGGAGTGGACGATCCACCCCATATAACACCTGATGCACCCAATGGAGGAGTAACCCTGCCATATGATGGCCAGCATTCCTCCTCATCCTCCCCACCAAATGACCACTACAACCACCTTCATCCAAACATGACAGGAGGGGATGAGGAGGTACTGGAGGAGGTGCAGGAGGAGGTGCAAGAATTTAACTCCTCCGCTAACTCCTGTGGAGGAGGACTTCAACAGCAGGAGAACCCCATAATCGTATACCACAACTCAGGACGAGGAAGTACTGGAGGAGGGGACAAGAAAGGATGCCTGGTTATTGATAAAAATTTAAGCCTTACTGTCTACCTCAGACGATGGAGTGCCTTCCATGACCAAAGGTCAGTAGTTTTTTAGTGCTTGGCTATCAACTTTTTATCTTCTCTTTAAAGATTTATTCCTGGTAAAAACGACCAAATGTTTTAATTTTCTTTTAATTTGATGCAAAACACTTTTCTCCGGAAATTCGCTTAGTCGTGATTATGAAAGGACAATCGTTTAATTATTCAGCGATATCTTTAATAGATTCAATTTTACCTGTTGCCTTTACACTCACTTTTAAAATTTTATATCGTGAAATACTTCTGGGTAAGGATTCCCTTACAACATTGTATATTTTACTGCAGTGTAATAGATAGTAGTATAACCCAAAAATATATTTGTAATGTGGATCTGTATCCCTAAATAATACATAAAGCCCCAGTCTATATGAGACTGCAGGTGTCTTGCCATATGCTGATATCATAATCCAATCGTATCATACATTTTCTCATTTTCCCTCCCAGACAGCAAGCACTTAACCCATTATTTCTTCAAGCAGAGTAATTCCTAGCTGATGGCAAACATTATTTTCTACTGCAAAAAACTGAATGTTGAAGGCTGCTTTAAGTGCAGGGAGCACCTTGGAGCAAGGGCTGGGCTGTCGTCATTAACCCTTTCCTTTCCCTCCAGGAGGGCAGGGGTGATGGGGGTGGGGACATTAACCCTTATCCTACAGGCACCAAGGGAGGGTGGTGGGCGGTTGGCGGAGGTGTAGGGTAGGGTAGAATGCTTTTAACCCTCCCCTTTCTGTACCAACCTATTTTCTCATTCTCACCCTTCGGAGATGCACCTGTCATATCGTGGTATAGCACCACCAGGGAAGTTTTTATGATCTTTTATGTTGTCCGCAACCCCTCTAATCTCTACCCAGGGTAAAATATATATGAGTCTGGCTAGGCACTATCTCGAACGTAACATGAAAAGCCACTAACATAAAAAAAATTAACTAGAAAATGTTGAACCTGAAGCAAATATTTGCAGCAATTGATATTCCATCCGGAACAATGAGATGCAAAGGCTACAAAACGTTCTATGAAACTGGGTTATGATTTCTTACAAGTTTGGTTATGAAATGTAGCGACTCTTTCACCGTCAGAATAACATACTCTCTTATTTTCTTGATTTTTGTTTGTTCTCCAACCGTTCCTCAATTTGGTTGCTCTAATTTAGAGATAATCAGATATTATGAAATATATATTATATATATTCATGCGTAGTACAGCGATTCTTAAACCTTCGCATGAAACTTCACCTGTGTGTCATACATTAAATTCCTCTGAGCATACATATATATGTATGTATTCAGCATTGCATCAATATTGCATCTGTTTTTACCTGAGACACATGTTATCCATGTATATCCCTTTTTATTCTATTTTTTACTAATATCTTTGTTTTCGTTTTCATTTCTTTTATGGTGGTTATGCTCCAATAGTACATGTCCGGGTGACTCCACCGTACGATTAATGGCTGTTTGGCCTAGCTCAAGTGCCGTTTTATGTACCCAGTCCGAAAATAATGTATTTCCCTGATTTAGCCTGCTGCATACTCTTGTAACTTTGTTGGTAATTTCTACCTGTCAGACAGGATGCTATTGCGTGTATAATAGACTGCATATTGGCATGATAGAATCCCAGTTCATACAACAAGTAGAGATTAAATATGATATTTATTGATAAATGGTGGATGTCATCACTTCTACACCCAATAGCAGCAATATTGGCATTGATAAAGCATGCACATGGAAACTCTTAATTCCCTGCCATTACTCCTTTGGCATTGTTCAGTTCTATTACACTTTCATTAGTCCCTTGTTGCTCAAACTGAAGAACATGGTGTGGGGGTGTACAGGGACCGAGGCTTCACATCTTGTGATCCAGATCTTAATGATTCTTTCCTTCAAAGAGATTAAAATTATCGGAGTTCTTACTAGAATTATATTAAAATGTGCCGAGGCATTTTGAAGTATATACGTTAACAAATGTTAAATGAGACAGGTGAATTTTGAAAGCGGTTTGGGCTGTCTATTTTATATTTATAAGCGTCATAATCAATCATAGGACTGTCCCATATATTACTCTATGTGTGTTTGGGATCGCTTTTCCTAGCTGAATATGTAGCTATATGTACCCCACACTATTGGCCAGCCTACATTATGCCACCTTCTGCCAGGTTGCCTCCTATGTCCATTCATATTACATGGAAGGCAGGTGGTAGCGTTCGTCAGTGCAGTATAATTAACACTCTTTATGGCAGAATAACTGTCTCTGAATAATCCAACTCAGATTGAAGGCGGGAGAATGGTGGACTCATAATTTAATCAAGTTTTAATCCAGTGGTTTGGATATTCTCTGCTGCGAAGCAAGATTGAGCCACAGTAGTGTTAATTTGCCCAGTCGTTTATATCTAGGCTTTACTGATTATGGATGACAGTTCTTTCATTCGGAGTATTAATATCTACTGCCTGAACTATATATATCAATTAATTACCAACAGAACTGAATATGATATTGCATCAATGGTATCCAAAATATGTGACCACCAACACTGAAACCAGAAATGGCTTTCAGTTGAAAATCAATTTCATTGTTTGAGATTTGATTGTGACCCATGTGGTGTCAGGCAAATAGCCACTTAATAATAATCTAATAATTCCAACGTGCCAAATACTGCCATCATGAATGGTTAGAACGTCTATATATTGAAACATGATAGCTGAAATATAGAATATATCTAAATATGATTTATTTGTCCTTCTGGTATTGGGAGCATCCCACCTGTCTCAGGGCGTATGGTTGTATGTCAGGTATTGCACTGAGAGATATGGTTCCTAGATAGACATTGCATTACATAATAACCATTACCCAAGCTCACCCCTTACGCCGTGCGGGATATTCATGTACAGAGGGATGCTCTCCCTTTGGAGGCTGATAAAATCCATTCTCCCCAAGCTACATACCACACTGGAGCATCAGACAGCTATCAAAAGCATCCAAGCAGTAAATTAGAAGCGCAGACACGTTGGCAACTGTACTGTTAGTTCTTTACCGACAATCTATAATACATATATTGGCTATATACATTATACATATATCATGTGCACTTATGCTTATACATGGATTCATACGGTCGAATAAATGAATTACACACATACATAGGTACATGCAGACATAAAGACAGACATACAGACATACGCTTATATAACACGAATGTATTTTTGCATGCACACATTCATAGAAATATTATGTTTATACACAACGACCACTGCATTAAGTAGTTATAACGTATGGTGTGATATTTAAATTAATTAACATGCAGATTTATTAATACGTGTTCAATATTAAGTGCACACCTACATTCTAATTCGTGCATGTACATACATGTATGAATACAAGTTGTAGACATACATATACAATACCATGACATGAATTATATGCACAATTGCATGCATAATAACAGATACGCTTTATATATTTGTCTGTATATTATACATCAATGTATACATGTATGTATGTATTAAATATACACATAAATACGTGTATATACACCCATGCACATATAACACATCCACATGTACGCTATTTACGTACATTATGGGCAAACAAACAATTACACAGACACACAATTGGTCAGCAATAATTGTTCCATGTAACAACCCTTTCTCCCCCTCATCCACTCTCAGTCCTGTATTGTCCAATCGATCCCCCCTTTGTCCCGGATTTTGTAAGAGTAAAGTACATGTTATTATTCATGCATGTATTGGTATGGCAATGACGAGTGTCTATTCTGTACGAGTGACCCTCCAATGACAGTATCCCTAGCATGGTTTTAACAATAACAACTCCAGCCTCCCCTCTCTATACAGCCAGTGACAGGCCTTACTTAATGCCCTGCTCATAATTCATGAACATCCATTACATGCTCTGGATCCAATATGGTCGATGAAATCCTTCGTTAGAGGCCAGAGTATAGAATATTTATCCACATAATCATCCCGTGCTCAGAGAAAAACCAACCACTGCCCCATCTTCCCCTGCCATCGACTCATCTCTCCCATTTATCTATGTAGAACAATGAACTATTCATCTTCTGATACTGTTTTTATACCAGTTATCACACATACATTGAATATTGGTTCTTATAAGCATTCTTTAACGTATTTTCTTTACATGATTCACTAGCATGTATACATACACTTCAGTAAATTGCCTCTTCCTATTCATGTATGTAAATATATTCTTAAAAGCTCAGTTCCTTTTATCATGTTTATAGATCATTAGGATGCATTCCTGAAGGAAATCTAATTATGGACGAAGAAAACTGTAAACTTTCTCTGATGAACCTAATCGATATTCAGTTCCACATATTTCTAAATTGGGCATAATTGTCTCCATGGCAACTGGATATTCTAGATATTCTCGCCTTTCGCTATTTCAACATGGCAATAGAATAGGGGTAACCTTGGTGAGATGTGTAATCAAAGACGTAAGTCCATTCTCACCCTCTAATAACTGGCTCCAGAGATTTCCAACATGGGCGTTGTTGACCCAGGAGGTTAACCATTAGCCCACACAAAAGTACTTACACTATCCTATGATTAACATGATCAACTGCAGTTTATATAATCAATGAATATGTATACGGCTTTGACACTTCTTTAGGGCGAATAAATCATTTTCATTCAGTTGTAACAGGCTTTCCTATATAAATACGAAGTAATTCCTTTTGTGAATTTAGGGCCCCTGGCCACCTTAGCCCCCAGCTCCCTTCTCCCCGAGTCTGCTACATAATGAGTATGTCCATCTTCATCTGTCATCTGGTTTGTCTGGCTGGGGTTCAAAGAGCCAATGGCGAGAGAGAAAATTCAATAAAGCTATGGAGCCTTAGTACTATTTATAGATGCAGCAACTTTCAGCCTCATAGGCTTGACTAACACACCATCCCCACTCCTCAACCCCTCACACCCTTTCCCTACTCTCCAGCCTAGTCATAAATTCATGAATTCATTCTTTACCTTGGCTACTACCGATTCCGACTTTCCATTGATGATGTCGAGAGGGAAAGAGGAGGAAAATCGGAATTTATCATTACTTTTGATGAGATGAAAGACACAAGAGTGAGGGGAGTATTAAAGGTTGGATGCTCCCATCACCATATATAGCAAGAGCTGGTGATGAAGCGCAAACTCCATCCTCTCATCCCATCTCGCCTATAGGGGATTTGTACTGGCTCCATTTAGACTTTTGCTTCGGAAAAAAGACAATGAAAAAAGGAAAGAAATTTACTTAGTGTAGTTGTGAATGAAAGTCTGATTTCTCTTTCAGTCTTTCAGCATAGGGATCACACATTAATAGTTATACATGATTGTATGACTATTAATACACAAAGTATATTAATAACATTCTATATGGCTACAAAGCCCATTTAATTGCTATTCCTATACATGACATGTACTTTTTTCATTTTTTTCAAATTGTGTCAAGAACTATTAATGACCAATTAGATATACTTTTAATTTTGAAATATTTTGTTATGAAGGCAAGAAAATGAGAAGAAGAAAAAAGACAGCATATAGATTGTTGGAACTGAGTCTGACCTTTGCTATTGCTATTGTTTATCTGAACGCACAACTTCTATGTATAGATTAGTTAGAGAAACGATATCATTAGCGATCGGTTTAATTAAATTTGATTGGTATTTGGTAAATTAGTATACAGTAGACATAAATAAATTAGAACTGTAAAGGATGTTTGTATATATATATATTGTATTCCCATCATTGTCCACTTTGTGCTTCATGAAAATATCGGGGTACCCCGAAATTGTACGCAAATAAAATTTCGTTAAAAAAAGTACTTTAACTATCTTGGAAGCCATATGATGAACATAACCATTGGCTAAACTGGCCTAAAACAAACCCCCACTCCCCCAATTCAGACTTGTATTGTGTCCCCTGCAACTGGTCTATATTCTGGTTGTCAGGGCCTCAGCGCAATTTCTTTACTTTGGCTCATATTTCAAGCCTTTTGTCGCCACTCAGACAAAAGTGATTGACCCCTCTCAGCACTCGGTACAGTTTCCTATTGACAGCTTTCTCTGTCATATGAGTTATGTACCCCTTTCTCTTTATGAGTGATTAATCCTGTTTTTGTACTTAGGCTTCAGCAATAAGCCTTTCTCATAGAAAGTTCATGATTATTAAAGTTAATATTGCTCTACTTCTCATTGATTCAAGCCTTCCAGGGCATGTCTCACTTTCTATGCTTAATATCCCAGCACAATATGGTGGAAATAGGTCTTAAATTCGTTGTACTCTTTTAGAAATTGAGGTTCTCTGAAGCCAATAATTTCTCATTGAGAACCTTTTGGTTGTCTCCAGCAAGTCAACTTTTTCAATGAAGAATCATTTCCTCCAGAATTACCGCTTTAATTTAGGAGAAGTTGACTGGCAGGCAACATCAAGGGTTCTTCCACCTTTAGAAACTATGTAAAGTACCCCAGTGCAATATGATGAAAATAGGTTTTAAATTCTTTGTACACCTTTAGGATTTGAAGTTCTTTGAAACCAATATGTGAACCTAAATTCTCCATAGTGAACCCTTTGGTTGTCTCCAACTAGTCAACTTCCTGATTGAGGAATCATTTCCTCTAGATTTACCACTTTGATTTAGGGAATTTTGGCTGGGTGATCACCAGGCAACATCAAGGGTTCTTCCACCTTAGGAACTATGTAAAGTACCCCCTTGGAACCATTTCTTCCTAGTGTGTACCTCAGTGCAACTGAGGCAAGTAAAGGTGTTCAGTGAAATATCTACATTTGATTGAAATGATGAGAAAGAAAGCTAAGAACGCGACTTCATTCGATGACAGTGTGTTTAGGGGTGTGAATGTGTATAGTGGAAGGGAGATTGCATATCACTCAGTAGGTGTATTGCTGCAGTGCTGTACAGTATGCTGCACCGAGAAGGCAGTCTCTCTCAGAGTAGCCTACTTCATAAATCAGCCTGCCACCCAGCTGTCCACCTGCCATTCAAACCAATATCACTTATGCAACATGATCAGTATCAGCACACTCGCATGTCTGGTTTAGCAACGTACGTGAATTTCATGTATATGGGTATGCGTATATGATGCAGTTTGTTGGTATGGGATGTATGGTAGAGGGAGCGAGTTGGGAACATTATTTCACATTGGTATTATCGGAAAGGAAGAGATGTACTCCCTGAAAAAGCAATGGGATGTTTACTGTATTTTCAAAGCACTGCATTCATTAATAACAGAAAATATTCTTATACATAATTTTAATCCATGCAAATGTCTAATCTGGCAAGAAATCTTCGTGCTTTTAATTAATTGCCCCAAGTGAAGGCAGTATTACTATTTGCGTTTAAATTTAGCAACCACACTAACTAATAAATCTATATTACAGTGTCTCGTTGTACATCGTGTGACATTTAGATTAGTTTCCTGCTATGTATCCAATATCATGAACGTTTTATAGGACCTATCTTAAGATTTTTTTCTTTCCCCTCCCTGATCATATCCTAGCTATTTGTCATGCCATGAATCTGATACGCCTGAATTGCCTCATTAATCTTAATAGAATGTCAAAACTGCTCTTTGCTACCGCTGCAATCAAGTGCAATGAAACATTTGATATTTGAGAGATATCGAGTAAAAATATATCTTCACATCGTGTCTGTTATCAGGCTCTACCACCGGGTTCGCTACTCTAACCTTGCAACATTGATTGAGTGCTCTCTCCATCCCGACGTATTGATGTATCGAGTTGAGTCTGTAGAAAGAAATCAAGAATGGGATAACTTTGTGGGGTAATATTTTAAACACTATTCAATGACAAACATGGCAGATATTCATCTTATATATATCCCTGTTGATATATATGATACCATACCTTATATTTATAGGTATTAGGCATAACTACTTGTGGCAGGTGTTCTTCATCTGTTGTCTTCCATCGACGATTTAATATACTATCAATAGACCCCTGTGCTTTATCGGAGCTTTGCTAGCAAGTGGAACAGAGGCAGAATAAGAAGAGGATGAAAGTACAATACATGCTCATTGCCGTATCAATGCTTGCAACAAAAACGAGTATCTACTTGTTGTATGGATTGACCTCTTTGTGTGCATTAAAGATGCAAAAGCTTTTGATGATTTGATGCTGCACGGCCATAATCAATGTGTTCATCTATTTCCGACAGGTAATATCTATGTTAGGACATTAGTGCCACCTTATTCAATAGTAGCAATCAATTACACAAAGACCAGTCCACCTGTCCACTACGACGAAACAATAGAAGCATTCCTACACTTACTCCAATAGGCGGTGCAGTCTACCAACTTGTGACTAGCTGTGAATACAACTCTGAAGGGGAAACTATGTGCATGGGATGACACTCCTTTACGTGCCTTTATTGCCAATACCTGAAATGGAATACAGGAAAAAAAACCTATTATCTCCAATAATTCCTCTATTCGTCTTTTTTGTTTATTTTCTTAACAATCTGGAATCAAAATAATTGATTTTCCCTGTAGATATAATTAGTCAGTGATATGTTCTAATAACCCCGATTCCAGTAACTGTATGTTAAACTGGAATAAAAATTCAATAATAACAGGACAATAATCTACTTCAGCCTATGGAGGCCCTTTAGCTATTATATCCTGAATGTCTAGATCTACCCTTCTTCACACTTTGCCCTATGGCTCTGACCCTGTGCATTTAGTCTGACCTTCCTGCTCTCCATCAACGCATCTGTTGTCTAAAGGTTATGTGTATTTACCCAACTATCCACCTACCCACCTGCGTCCTAGGTGAACCTATATGCTGTCTCTAATGTATGTATGCCTTGTCCCCATATAGACTTGTAAGTATCATTGTGGTCCATGTTCCTTGGCCGCTGCGTACACTCTTAGAAGTAAGCGTTATCGCAGATAATGGTCCAGAATTTGCTTTTGATATTTTGGGCAATCTTAAAGACATTTAAGTAAGTTATTGTTTCAGCCTCGTGTCACAAATAAGCACATGTGTAATTCACCGGGATTGTAATTCCATCTGGAAGTTTCACAGGCAAGTAGCATGCAGAATCGCATGAGAATCGTCTTAGTGGACTAGGGCCTTTAAAGTTACTGTGTCCATATCACATATAATAGCTAGGCTTTTAGATTCCGGTTTGACCTAGCTATGGTAAGGAAGTACGCACCATGCCAGGAATTGATTTTTTTCATGCAAACCTCCTCTCTAAATTAATGTCGCCATGACAAAATAATATGAGTCACAATTTGTACCTGGGTACTTTGGTGTCTGGTAGGAAAGTACCTGTTAGACCAACATAAAGGGGTTCTTTTTCACCAGACACCAGACTAACCAGGAATCACTTTAAGGGTTCTACCTAGAACCTGTATTTATAAGAGTGGGGGAGACTGTGGAGGTTGCCAGAACGCCTGTTGGTATAGAGGCTTTGAAGTGGCGCATACTGCCTGCCTAGATATTCTCTCCGATCAACAGCCTAGGCAATGCACCCAATGCCCTCTATGGCAATGTAAAGCATGATACAGTGAGGGAGGAGGAGGAGAGATGGAGGGAGTGTAAGGGACCTTGTTACCACTTGTATTGATTCCAGGCAAGCGAAACTAGGGGCCATTCACAGGCCTAATTCAGTCCTTCCACCATCTCCTTATTGTCGCCTATATTATTTCTGTCTCACCACCGACCCACCCCTCGTTATCACTTCGTACCTTTCTGTTATTGCTTCCTTCTATAGAGTTTTCCCACCTTTAATATCAGTTATTTCCATGTATTTTCTTTTATTTATCTCCTTATAATAATATGTCTTCATGAATTCGGTCCTACTAATAGGTTTTAGTTACCAGGAGTGTGTGAAGCCCGCGTAGCTGTAGCTACGCTGCTTTTCTCTCCCTTTCTTGTTACTTGTATATATGTATAATATGGATTCCCCTGCGTTTAAGTGTTTTCCATCTGTTATCTCTCCTAATGCCTTCGCTCCATCCCATCATTATTATTTCTATGTCACCACCAGTCACTTCTGTGCAATTAGCCTCTCTCTGTAATTGCGGCATTTTCAGGAGCAGATCTTAAAATATGTTATGGTAAGGGTGGGTGGGTGTATTGGTTGGGGGGGGGGCTGGGACAGCCAGCACTGCTTAATATCCAAGAATTAGAAAGTCCTTTTTACATGGTACTTTGCATCATCTAATAGTCGATTAGGTATCTGTTATGATAGTCATGTCAACGGCTCTCATTTGAATAACAAAAACCAATAGCCTTTTGTTATCAAGGGGTGAGGGGCGACAAGAAACCTAAACACCCCATCTACATCTACCGCTCCTTTTACATACCATTTCCTCCTTGAATTTCTTGCATTAAATATCTCCCTCCACCTCCTCCCTTATCTTCCCTCCTTATCCCCTCAGCCTCTCATTTCCCTTCCCGTTCACTATAATCATATTATCACTTTTTCTCCATCTCAAACTTCACAGCCCCAGTCTGAGTCCCTTATTCCCTTACCATACATGGCATTCTCTTCCCTTAATATCTCAACTATCGTCCCTCTGTCCATATTCTCCCTCACAATAACAATATTTCCATTTTCATGATACAGAGTGTTATCCTCCAAGACATGATTCATTCAGATGACCTCCAGTCTCAAATATTCCCTCTCATTCTTAAAACTGCAAGTTCAGTGTAGGATCCCATGACTTACTACTTTGTTTCAAGTTTTTGAAAGAGATCTAAGGATTCTATTAGATTAATACGTTCATTATATCTCCTCATATCACATTTAGAGGATTATAAAAAGAACCACACACTATGTTGTTTTAGGGTTATGAGTATCATTATGTTTCAGGATAAATATCTCAAGTTTTTCTCTCAGAATCTCAAAATAAATAGAGGAACCCTCACTCAACACCTTCAATTTCTAAGAGTGCCTTAGAATGTCTTAGCACTGCGTGCGCACGGCAGTTATCCGCACCCTTCCCCCACGCTTATATTTCCCACCACTTACAAACATAATGATGCAAAGCTCGTATTCCGGAGCTCGTAATATAGCCTTTTATTAGGGCAAGCCAAGAGGTTGCACGCCATCTGCACATTTGCACATCATCGTAAAATATTCTTCTTAAATCTGCCTCGCAGGGTTCAATAAGACACTGCGGTATAATAAAACTTCCTTGCCAATACATAGTCTTCTCTCAGAATATTTAGTGTAACCAGTCATTCAGAACTGCTGTGGATGGCTGTGATCATACTGACAATCAGGCTTGTTACGAAATACATAAAATTCAAATTTCACCATTACTGTTTTTCACATTTCAACAGACTCACTGATTTTATTTTTGTGTCGCCACACCCTAATGGGCGGGGCTTTCGCAGTTTTGTATTTTTGACTTTTCCCCTTTGGCAACTGATATTACATAAATAAAAGCTAGTGATTTATTTGTTTATATTCCAAATTCAGATGTGCTTTGTCCACTTGATGAAGGTTTAACCCAGTATATTGATCGGCAGATGATTATAGCTGATCTATATCTCTATAGCATTCCTCACCTATCTACACTTGTGATAGATCTAGGTGCTTAATATTAATAAGAATGTATTGATTTATTGGTATTGAGAGAATGAAGCTCTGGCTTCAACTTCCATAGTCACGACCTGCCTGCTCCTGAATATTTGGTAATACGTCTAAGGGTCCGGGCATGAAAATAACTTCTTTTTAAATTATACAAACTATATATATAGTTTGTATAATTCAAAAAGAAGTTATTTTCATGCAAGACGTAGTGTTAATTCCATTTTCTTAAAAGGGCATAGTATATATGTTATTCTGTGATAGCATTTTCCATTGCTTCAGAATATATAATACTGGTGCGACTACATGAATGTGTTCGAAAATACGTGTCATGCAATCCAGTTTAGTTTAACTCATATTGTGCTGCCTTGTGGCTGGAGATTTTCTTGATATATAATTGTATATTTTACCATCCTCAGATTTCATATATATGTAAACATTTTGCCCTTATCCATTTATGCAATGCTTGTATTCGAATATTGACTATCATATACTTCATTGGTAAGCGATCCAATAGGGGGTTTTCCTGTATTCCGTTTCAGGTATTGGCAATAAAGGCACATACAGGATGCCATCTCATGCACATAGTTTCCCTTTCAGAGTCGTATTAACAGTTAGTTCCTGTGGGTTAATGACACAAGTTAGTACTTTTCAACTACACGATTAACCTTGGATTTAATCTTTGAGGTTTTATAGTTGTTTGACGCACATCTTATCACATGTGTTGCTCAGAGCAACTAGGCCCCCTGCATTTCCCCCGTCATTCATGATAAGGAGCTAACGCAAGCCCCCAATTGCCTTGTTAGTAGTTCTAGCACCGTTATATTGCTCAAACTGAAGGTATAAAGCACCTTTCCTCCAGCCTGCATGACCCGAACAGCCCTCTTTATTATCTGCCTACAATGGCCTTAGCATGCGCAATACTCGGCCTAAAAGTGTGCCTTGTCCAATCACCTCTTACCAGCCATAGCATGCGGACATGGATCCTGGATTTCGAGGGAGGGTGGGGGATATTGGACCGGCTGGCAATTCTGCTGAGAGACACCTATTGTCTAGTAATTTAATTAATAAAGAAATCCTTTCATTATTATATTAACTTAACTAATATTGTACAACAGATCTTATTTTTATTTCTGTATGGGATCTGTTGTAGAATATTTGTGGAATAATATCTTCTTCTTTTTTTAAAACCTCTCTGAATACAGCCATTGTTAAAGTCCTTTTAAACATAGCCTATGATAGAAATCGGTTAGAGATTAGCAAAGGCTTTCGTTTCGATAATGATAGAGCACTAGCAGTATATCTCGTGGTGACATTTTTAGAGGATTTTCATGGATTGTTGGCCTGGCGCCTAGCCTATGGATTACCCAACGGGAACGGGGACATCTTTGTTTATTTGTTATTGAATACTCGTGCTATCCAACCTAGTAATACTATTTCTAAGTTTATATTCAAAATTTGACCGTGTGTTGAATGAATATGGTTTAAAGACAAGCAATATTTGTACATGGCTTTGGGGACTTAGCTCCCAAGGTACCCCCCCCCCCCCCCCGTCTCCCCTTGGGTCCTGCTTTGGCAAAGCTTTCTAAGCTGGGGATGGGGGAGGCTGGTGGTTGTGGCACTGGTTTATTAGACTTTTACATCCCGATCCAGTAAGTCATGCATTAACTCCTCAGTCAAAACATCCAATCATCATTTTAAAGCACTCCACTTGGTCAATAAAAAGACACTCTTCCCATCTACCCTCCAACTAAATCCAACCAGACAAATAATTCCCGCCGCCTAAACCACCTCCGCCTGCCATATAACGCGCCCCTGAAACCATTGGTCTACATCCAATAAAGGATCTAACTCCCTTTGAACGAGCCTATAGTGTGGTCTGTATAGCACGAAACTTGGATTAAAACCACTATAGGCCAAGTTATAAAATAAGTACTCGCCGCGGGAAGGTGTCTATACTGATACGGAACTCAAGTAATTAAGATGGCAGGCACTTGGGAGACATTGTTATATATGTCCATGGGTACACTTGAATGGGCAGGACTGTGCGATTTAGCCCCGTGCCAAATCTCGTATTCGAATTTTTCACGAAACTAGATAATAAGGGCTCATAATAATTTGCACGAAATCTACAAAAATGCTTTAGTTATGTATGTTTTTTTTTTAAAGAATTAACTTTCTTGTATTCTGATATTTTGGGGGTGAAAATACCAGTTTGTGATGTGACTATAATGGCTAGGTCTTAAAATAATTAAATATTTCCACATAGGACTGTCCTGTATAATACACTATGGTGGTGTTGGTTTTTATTTCACTTATTATTATAATTATTCTCTAGTCTCCTTATATATGAACTTATTTGCTCATCTAGTTTTGTCTAAGTATAACTTAACTTCAAATTCATCAGCGCATACTGAGAATAGTGTATATACATAATGTTTGTCTGCTGAATGAAAAACCTTTAAATACAAAAAAAAACACATCCTCCATTTGCGTCTATGGTATGTATGAACCCCACAGCTTGTGCTCAGATTGGCAAGGGTCAATCGTGTTAGAGTGTATGAAAGGTTTTATACTATATTCCTATCCTTGTTAAAAAGCTCCTGATAAATCTTTAAATATTTGATTTCAGTCTCGCGCAATAGCAAATCTATACATAGAACCTTATTATCCATCTTTTCATCTCTTACTATCGAACTCGCCTGCAAAGCATATAGTATTACTTTCTCTGTCCACCCTTCCAGAAATAACAATTTAGACATAAAAGTATTTCTCTTCTGGCAGCAATTACTATTCCCAAAGCTATGACAATTTGACAGCCATTTATCTATATGACGTCAAAGATAATGAATGGTCCTTCACATCTCGTCATACTATAGCTGTACGATTCAGTTTCTCCAAGAAAAGAACTTGCTGTCACCATACACAAAGGGAATGTGTTTTGACATTCATTGAAATGGTGAAATAAAACCAGTGAATATGTTTGATAAATGCCTATATATACGTATGAATACAGACTCAAGGCAATGCTTTTGATAAACGTACATTAAGGCCAGGCGCGAGGCTCTATGTATTTGCGTAGAATAGCATGATGTATTCGTCACCAAGACAAGATATATTATGCACAATTAGGCACACCAGTCTATGTTGGTACATTTCTTAACAACATCGACATAAATCCATGATTGCTGATTTCTGGCGGTATTTAGGAAATCACATGCAACTGTGTGTAACTTCCATAATTGTTAAATATATTATCATACGCAGAATATGGATTGTTACGATTAGAAGTGTTTATTTTTACTTCATGAGAATGCAACTAATTATGAAGAATGCAATGAATTAATATGCAACACATTATTCTTTCTTTGCCTGTATTGGTCACCTATACATTTTATGTGTGCAAAGTGGCATGAACAAATAAATGCATAATTTGATCGATACAGAGCAGCATATATTTTAGGAATATGAAATGGATGACTGATAACACCATTACATTGCGCTTGCGCATGAAGGTATCTTTGCCGGGTAATGGTCGTTAAAATTGTCTCAAGGAAATATAAAAATCCCGTGCATTAAGACGACTACTTATCTATGTGTGACTACCTTTTAATCTCATCGGATGCATGAGAAATGGTTCATGGCGAAATTGTGCCAAGGATAAAAAGTGCATCAGCAAGAAGGGTGCATATTTATAATTTCATTCCATTCCTGTGCTTCTTGTGGGTCATTTAGAGGGGTGAGTCAAGGAGAGATGGGAATATACACACGTGCATGCGAAACGGCTTGTGTACATCATATCATTCACTATGTGTATAGCACCCTTTTGGCTCGCCATTTGAGATCCTTTAGTAAATAGATTATTCGCCCTAAAACCCTAAGTATTTATTTTGATTAAGAATTCATAAGTGTATCAAATATTTCAGGATCATTAATCACGGATGTCCCCATGAACATACTGAGGCATTTATATGTGTGCTATTTGTACTGGACATTTTACTTCCTATCTTACAAACTATAAAGGGTGTAAAATAGCACATCTTCAGACCTTACATCAGTATGTGTAGGTATGTAAAAATGACTAATAGGTGCTTGGAATGGAATAATATTGCCTGATGGCGCCAGGACTCCTCAGCTTTTTCTTCTACTCACTCAAGCTTCTTTTTTATGAGTGTCCACTAACCCACTTATCCATTTGGCCGCATCCTAGGCTATCAGGCAAACAGCGGAAAATCTGGGTAAGGGGGACTTTTCATTGCACCAAGAAAGGCAATGATCTTTAAGCCTGATTGGTCAGGACTCATCTCATGAAAAAGAAAGAGACATGCATATAAATGATAGCCCTCCTCTTAACATTCCTTGCTGTGACCTTAAATGATATTTGTAAATATTTCTGCAGCCCTTGGAGGAACTCTAAAAGCTTTTGTATACTGGTGTAAATGGGTTTCCTTGTAGAACACATGAGATTCCTGGGAGAACTTATACTTTTTATGGATCTATCATTTTGTCCTTAGTCAAGATTTTCTATAACAAGAGGCTTTCCCTTTTGGTTGGACTTTAAAGGATATTATTACAAGCATTCAGACCTTGTATGTAGAACCTCGTGTAGCAAGCTCAAAGAGGCTTCGTTTGTTCAACTGTAATTCTATGGGTGTTTTTTACAGATCAAAAGGCGTATGACTGCATGTCTTAGAAAAAAATACATGCAATATTGTCATTTAATCCTTCTTCCGCTAAGAAAGGAAGGATTAAATTCTAAGCTTCCAAAGAAAAAGCAAATCAATTTGTTAAAAATCGCTTAAAGGCGTACTGCATGGCTGTCGGATACACTAAGTAATTTGTCAGAAAACTTGAGCAAAATTGAATAGAAGCTGATTAATTGTACTGGTAATTATTCTAATTATGCATAGCTGAGGCTCTTTGTGCGTGGATGGCGACCCACATTCCTTGCTGTCCTTTTCTTCTGGTGATGAATGAGCAATTGTATGGAAGAGGAGTTGCTGTAACTATGTGCCAGACTGAAATGGTGCATTATTGGATTGATTTTAGGTTTTTGCCTTGGGGCATATGATCAAAATAGGAATTTTGTGGAATGGTTATTTTATTTTGAAATTGTCATGAGTCATGCTTAGTAAATGATAGAAGTCAATATATAATAGCAATGATAGCCATACTTGAATAACAATAGCTGGTTTATATGTCATTCAGTTGGATTTTAAGTCATAGCTTGACAGAAATGTGGTATATATTTCATTCACACTATAGATTCGATAACGATTCAAAAACGATAATGTAATTTGCCCTTTTCTTTCACCTTCAATTCAAGTGGGCTAATCATTGAAATAGATACACACAAGTAGTAAAAATGGAATAATAAGAGCTAAGAATGGTTAAAAAATACAATATAGGAAAATATTCGCATTAGTAAGTAGCGGAACTTAACTATATCTCAGAAATAGTGTAATATGGCTGCTAAAGTATACTCATACCGGTGACCCACATACGCGGATTTGATATACGCCACCATCCATCTCGTCTCTGCTCATTTATGGATGGTGAGAAGAAGTGTGTGAAAAACTGATATTTGTAATTATAGATATGATGCCTTCAAAGTGGCATAGACCCGAACGTGATGGGGCGTCTGTTTATATTGCATTTCCGCGAAAGGCTTATTAACCGGAAAATTCGTATTCTGTTTCTTATTTTTTCCTCACCCTACTTTCTCGTATTTTTAAACACTTTTTACCAGGTCTAGTTTAGCTCATAAGGCTGATCTTCCAGTAGTGACTGGTGGAGGAGGGGAAACTTGCGGCTAGAGTTCGAAACCACAATATTCTCATGTCACTGGGTCGGCCCAGCACTTTAGATTGCTCGGGATAAAATAACAACTCTTCAGGAGAGTTCCATTATACTTGCCTCTTCCCTTTTAGAAATACCGATAAGTTGTCCTTGAACAAATGGAAACTAAGTTTATACTGTAAACCATTTGAATCTTTCAACTATACGGTATCAGAAAATTCATATCATTCCTCGCCTTTGAAGAACGGAGAGGCACAATCTATTTCACCTATGGCGGTATTTCGTGCAGTGTTGAATCGAACCTGTTTGATGCCACTCTTTCTTTGCCTTGTGTTCCTTTTTCTCTCGGTGCTCATCCCCTGCATTTCTCCTTTTCTCATCCATCTGCATTTTATGGGTTTTTCCCCTTCCTAACTAAACCTGCCATCTGTGAGGTTCCTCCATATCCTTCTCCATATTCCCGTTTTGGCTCCTTCTTTCTAGCAATCGTTTTCTTACTCTCATGAATCCCTCTAAGCATATTACCCACTGTCACTCTCTCCTCCCCTAAGATTCATTTTCACTGGGTCTCTATCGCCATAGTTTTGCTTAAATACTTCTCCTGTTAACTCATTTCTTATCTCTCCTTTCATTTGTTCCAACCCTCGCCCGTACCCACTCTTTCCCATGCACTGTCTCCTTCCTCTCCCATTCGCCCCTCTATCCGGCTCTCTGTCTCTGTTTGGCCCTTCGTTCTCCTTCCTTCCATTCGCCCCTCTATCCGCCTCTCTGTCTCTGTTTGGCCCTTCGTTCTCCTTCCCTCCCTCTACCTCCCCTTTCCCCGACTCCCGCCCAGCATATTTGTTTGTTTGGTGTTCCAGTTTATTTACCCGCCCATTCGCCACCCCCTGATGGAAAGGTTTATTTTGGTTATGAAGTAAAAAGCTGGACATGAATAAGGGCTGTCGGCTGCCCCGCTTCACTAGATGTGCTCCCCTCGCAGGCAGCAGCGAACAACTCAAGTGTGAGTTTCTCGCGCACCTAGGCAGATAGGCTCAGGCCACCTAAACGTGTACAGCTGGAGTTTACCAACTCCAAATAATTATTGAGTGGAAACACTGATTTTTTTATCATATATTGAGTCCTGTACATTATAAACCATGCGTCCATCCAACGTGCACTAAAGAAAATATTTACTGCGTTTTCATAGTTTTGTGAAATTTCATAAATTTGTGAAAATTTTATTAAATTGAGAGACACATCTGAGTGCCCTTTACTGGATGATCTGGACCGTGAGCAGGTTTTTTATGCTTTACGGTTAAGACAAAAAGATGAGCAATAAGAACCGTGTAGGTTTTAACGCTCTGAGCAATCATTGGTTTATTTATGGACATTTCATTTCTTACTCCACTGTCGTGTTTCATTAAGCTATGGGTGTCGTGCCTTGTGTAGATAAATATTTTATGATGTATACATTTTAGGGTAAAACTTTAAATCCAATTCTGACTCAGCAAAATTGCCAGCATTTTCCATATTGGCGCATTTTCCACATTTTAGCCAATTTTAAACAGGCACACACAAATAGCAACACATTGTTCAATATTTCATTTTCCCTGAAAATAACTTGATAACAGATTAAGACATGTAATACAAAAACAGTTTTACCGAAGAGTGAAGCGAACAGAAACACTACTTTCCTGGACAAATGTTCCAGTGTAAACAGACTATCGTTTTAGGGACCTGCAGCTCGTTTCACTGGAGAATATTCCATTGGTTATATTATCTATATCTCACTATTGTTATCATGACAAAAGTTGGAGTTAATTATAAGACATTATTTTTATGTTTACTCTTAATGAAGTATAACAAACCGACCAGGAACAATAATCATACAGTATCGATAATGATGAGAGATAATGATGAGACAATGAAGATTAGATAAATAAAGTTTTGGGGAAGCTTGTGCGCCCCTAACCTTCTATCTATCGAAAACATATTCCTATACATTTACTAGATTCTCTAAATCATTTGCATATGTCAGGTAGCCGAAAATACATTACATTCCTCGCCATTGAAGAACGGAGAGGCACAATTTATTTCAACTATGGCGCTATTTCATGCAGTGAGTCTTCTTTATCCGTACCGAGCGAAATCATGATACAATAAACGAGCGTAATAGATATATCTTACCAATATCGGCCTCCATGGCCGGTGATATATATTCCTATAAGATGATCCCTAAATCCCCAAACCTGCAATAGATTGATTATTTACATATGGTTATAACATATATATGTCTGAGCACTTGTGACCTATCATTACCGCTGTAGGAAATACACCATTGACATTAACCTTTAAGCTTGTGTAGGGAGGCAGCCAACAATGTGAGGGCTTGGCGTCGTGACAGCTTCAGTGTTTAGTGGTTATATTGATTCCATAGTACTCAGCTATTCTTTTAAAATTTGCCTTCCTTCCTACCTCCTGCATCCAAGCCTTCCGTCTCTCTGTCAGCCAGCCTATTTAATGTTATCTCTAGCAATGGACACACACTCTCTCTCTCTCTCTCTCTCTCTTTGCCTTCGTGTACTTGAAACATCCTTATGAGGGAACAGTGAAACATCCTTGTCGCAAGATATTTATGAAAATATTGATTTCGTAGGTTTTGTCAGTATTTCAGTTTGACCTGTTCTCGAATACCCCTCTGATGGCCTCATTTCCTACCTCAGTCAAACCCTTCCGCCAGTCTGCCACTTCGCTCTCTTCACCATTTTCAAGGGGGATAAAGTATCCATTATATTATAGCAAAAGATATTTATTGACTTTTGATTTATTGTTTGCTGTTTTTTTCGGGGTAGCCAGTTCATTACAATACGCGATGTTGCCGTTCTGGAAACAGGTGTACTTTATAACTTAGTAACGGACCCAGATAGAACTGTCGGCATCGTGAGGAGGCACATAAGGTCATGTACAGGCTCCTTTTGCCAACTTAATTTGTTTTCGTCTCTTAAGACCCTTGTCCACTAAACCGATTCTCATGTGGTCCTCATTATGCAACAGAACCACTCATTAAAAAGGTTTGGAGATAACTTTATTAGAACTTTGACAGTAAAATTGGTAAGATACGTTTCGACTGTAAGTCATAGTCTTGTGATTGTTCATCAACAGCATGTGAGGAAATAATAATCTTTTCTGGTAAAATTAGAAGCCCTTTTTGTTCATATGTTTTTTAAAACAATGATAAGAGTAGGTGAGGGCGGGTGGGGATCTTTGACCAACGATAGAGTGATTTGAAAGTGCTTTCGGCGCAGCTTATATATCAAGTTGTTACGTAATAGGCAATTGAGGGTTGAGTAGGGTTGCCGCGCACAATGACTAGTCATGTCCCATGACTCTACCATTATGCAACAGAACCACTCATTAAAAAGGTTTGGAGATAACTTTATTAGAACTTTGACAGTAAAATTGGTAAGATACGTTTCGACTGTAAGTCATAGTCTTGTGATTGTTCATCAACAGCATGTGAGGAAATAATAATCTTTTCTGGTAAAATTAGATTAGCCAAGAGTAATAGTTTAAATCCTCTTCAATGCTCTGAAGACTGGACAGGTTTCAAAGTCATCTTGATATTTATGGAACACAGATGATTTCCAGAGTCCAAACTCTTTTATTCTTTGCTGCGCGGAAGGGTCCTTCTGTGACACAAATGTCACTGCTCCTCTACGGATCCCGTGTAGTGTGTAGCCCTTCTCGTTTATGCCTGCTCTTGACAGACCGTCCTTCCACATCTTTGTAATTGTCGCCATGGCCATGGGGGTGCGGTCCCTATACATCAGGAGCGGGTCGGTAGGATGTCTAGTGGGCGTTTCCTTCTCCATCTCTAAGAATGCAGAGACCGGGCACAGTGGTGATGTGGTGACCCTAGGGATATGGATTGTCCCTTTATGAGTGGTAGATTGATGTGTTTTAGACCATTTATGATTGATGGCGATGTTCTCCTGCGATACGGAAATGTCGCCTCGTGTCAGGTGTCTCGTCCCATCAAACACTTTGGACCTATGCGCTGAAAAGTTGCTTTGTCTCAAAAATGAAAAGAACATCAAAGTTATGCAGCATCTAAATGTTTTAAAGTCACGCTCCTTTTCATTCTGTTTGATAACTGCTAGCAAAATCTTAGGCGCTGCCGCCTTTGCTGGAGAGGGGATATGACGAACTGTCTTATCTATAGCTTTTAAAGCATTCTGGACGTGATGGTGTTTAAATATATTTTCAGCTATGCCCATTTTCTTGTACACGACAGACAGACTCGAGATGTAATTACGAATGGTTGCTGGTGAACGTACTCTACTTGCCAGAAATTCGATATAAGCACAGATGATTTGTTCATCAATTATTTTAAAACTAAGGCCACGTGGAGCTAAGAACTTTATGAGACCCCTTATGGCTGCGTTATGGTTAGCCAGTGTGCCGGGCCTCACTGCCTGCAGTTGTCGCGTCTCCGCCTTCCTCATCCAAAAGTCAATTGAGCCTAAAATAGATCATAGATATTCAGCAAAGTCATGGTATTCAGGTGTAATTTGAAACAAAGCAAAGTTATTTTCATCAATGATACGACGTGCAGCTGACATGTCTTTCTGTGAGAGAAAGGCTCTACTTAGTTTGTCCGGTATGTCCATCGTAGTGCCGGGGACATGTTCGTAAACGACCTTTATGTCGTTTTTCGCTTCCAGAAACCAAACCGCCCTTGCCACTGCGTTTAGAACTAAGTCCCTGCCTCTGTGATTGCTCAGTGCACAAATTGTAGCCATGTTGTCACACTGAACTTTGATTGAGGTGCCAGTAGGAGCTCGATCGGCAAACGCTCTAATCGCAATTAGACAGTTAATACATTCCAGCTGTGAAATGTTGAAGGCAGTTGAGAGTTTTCTGGGATACCTATACATATATGCCCTGTGGCCGTCAGTCGCGCCCCCACCTGTGAGGCACGAGTCGGCCGCTATACTGACAGTTATGCAATTGGTGTTTATAAGTGCCCGACCATTAAATTGGGTCAAGAATTTCTTGAACCAGTTAAGGTCAGCCTTTATTGTTTTGTCAATCTCGATCTTGTTTGTGTTGGCTTCACGGAGCGCTCCCAATAGCCTGTTCATGAACAAACGGGCCGGGGGGACCGCCTTGCTAATGTGATTTATTGAGCCAATTACGCTCTCGAGTTGGGTGCGAGACATCGAGTCATTTTTGAGAAAGTCATTGATTTTCAGGAGAAAGTCATCGATCTTGTCCTGTGGAATGCGAATGCACATATCCACTAGATTGATTTGGATACCTAGAAATCTACATATCATTGTTGGTGCTTGTGTTTTAGCATAGGCAATAGGGAGACCGAGCTGACGGACCAAATATATAACCTCCCTGAACTGTGTATGTGCGTCTACATGTTTAGGGGAGATAGTAATGGCGTCGTCAAGATATATGATTGTTAGTATGCCTCTCTTCTCCAGAGCCCGTGAAATAAAATTAGCTACCCTTTGCATATACACACTCGACATGCGACTGCCGAAAGGCATGGCTGTGTCTATGTAATATTTGTCTTCATATACGATACCAAGTAGGGGCCAGTCATAGGGGCATGCAACAAAGTTTCTATAAGCCCTCTCAATGTCGATTGTTGAGAGGAGCGTATTGAAATCATGTCTCCGAGCCGCCTCGACTGCCATCTCTACTGTGGGGAGGCGATGTGAGATATAGGTGCCAAATAAACAATTTTTCTCAATGGCGGCATTAATCCCTTTGCCGTCAGGGTATGAGTAGTCGATAATTATCCTTCTTTTATTTTGATCACTTTTTGGCCGTGACATTATGGGGGAAATATTTACCCAGGGTTCAAAGGGAGGATCATCGAATGGTCCTTTCAGTGCCTTACATTCTAGTTCTTTTTTAATGAATTGGCGAATTGCTTCGGGAAACTCACTAGCAGATTTGTGATTTGGTGTAATTGTATTTCTGGTTTCAGGAGGTGGACCCCTGTATTGTAGGGGGAAGCCGTATTGTACAAAGTCAATTAGCCACTGGTCATCATTATGGCCAGTGGAGAGTTGATACCAATTGTTTATGTGTAATGAGGATTGGACAGGTATTTTTGCACCAAAGGCATTGTGAGAACCAGAGGCTCTTACAGTGTCATAGATTGCAATTGTTTCAACGCCAATTTGGATAGTTGACTGAGGCCAGTCACTCCTTTCCAATGCAATATCTTTAAGTATTTGAGCTGGTGGATTTTCAAATATATTAGCCTCGTTACCCTGGGTCGTTTGATTATTTTCCTCCCTTTCTATGCCGTAGGGCCCTCCCCCGTCTCTAACACCCGCCCCGTTTTCGACTAGCTCCTCTGTCAACATATATTCAGGGATAATCACAAGGGGTAGAGCGGGGGACCTGGGGCCTAATAGTTTTTTGAGGATTGCTTATCATCTTTGTCGGTATTCTTATTCTTATTCTTATACTTTGACTTGTCATCAGAGGACTGCTTCATTGCGTGAATGGCGGTCTGCCGCCGGTTGCAGTCCTTCAAGGCATGGGCATACTCGGCCCCATTTAGGGCCGAGCAAAAAGAGCAAACATGGTTAAATTCAACACTGTTATTCTTGTGGGCTGCCTTGCTTTTACATTTACCTTCGTTGAACTCAGGGCAAGGTATTGATTTGATAGAGACTTTAGAGGGTTTAGCCTTCAGATATTGATTCACGCGTTCCCTCGCAACCCTATCGTCGTCCACCCAGGCCCAGCGGCCCTTTGCTATATTAGCAATGACCGCGTTTGACCACTTGCGTACCGTGTGCCAGTCGTGGCTATCGCTGTCTTCCGCGATTTGGCCGATGTGATAAACAATTCTACGCGCTTCCCTAGGTTTTTCTTCCTGGAGTGCCATTTCGGTGAGACCCCAAACATGCATATTAAAGTCTAAATCCTCAGGGTGAGATTCTTTCTTTATACCTCTTTGAATATCTCTAGGTAAGAATGCGAAGGGCCTATATGCTTTTGTCTGGTCTAAACGCTTTCGCTTGTATTTACCTTTGTGTTTTCCGAAGGTGGGCGAGACCATTTTTTCGGCCTCTGAGAACTCTTTTTCTATCGTGGATACTGAACTTGATCGGGAGCTATCTTTAGAATCACTACTAGCTGTTCTCCTTCTAGACATCTTACGCTTAGGAGAAGTTGTCGGTGGGCGAGAGCTAGCCGACCTAGACCGATTGAGAGAAGAGCTTATACTACCTTTCTTCTTCCTTGGTGACCGGCTGCGGGTACGGCTAGCTCTCCGAGCGTTCTCTGCATATGCCCGCTTTAGGCCCTGTATCTCATCCGACAGGCGTTCATTTGCAGTTGCTTGCTCGTCGAACCTGGTGGCTAGTAGCGCCATCGACTGAGTCAAGGTGGGCTTCTTGCCAGTCGCATTCTGTGGGAGTTCTTCGTCAGACATGGCGAGTTTGCACGTGCAGCGAGGCTTCTGGAGCGGAGTGTAATGTAGCGACCCGTCAGATCTTTGACCAACGATAGAGTGATTTGAAAGTGCTTTCGGCGCAGCTTATATATCAAGTTGTTACGTAATAGGCAATTGAGGGTTGAGTAGGGTTGCCGCGCACAATGACTAGTCATGTCCCATGACTCTACCATGCAATTTAATCGACAATTGATTTATGCGGCGCAAAATCGCATGAGAATGAGCTTAGTGGGCAAGGACATTTATTTAGATAGTATTAATTTACATGATCGGGATTAATTTGATTCAATTGTCTGGAACTAATATGAAATTGTTATAGGACTGATACATAGCATTGATACCTACTGGTAAAGAATACCTAGCCCATTGCATAGTCAGTCCATCAACTGGGGTAGAAAGTCTCCAATATGAAAAAGAAATCGCTAGATACCCCTCCGCATTGCGCTAATGAGAGGCCACCCAATTGTAATTACCAGCAGGGTCTTTGTGTGCAACGCACTGAATAGGAATGGGAAATCTGGATGTTCTGGCTCACGAATTAAAGCCTTGGTCTGCTGGGAGATGTGTCCAGTCAGGCTCCAACAAGTCAGCAGAAGACTTAAGAGTAAATGGGAGTAGGCTAGAGAGAACAGTGATGAAATCGGGCTTGGGTTTAATTGTGTAAGCTTAAACAACGTGGCCGGAATGCCAATGACTTGTAGTGCCGACGAGTCGGTACTACACTACAGGCAACTTGACATACATTGACTTGCTAAAAGGTTTTCTGTCTGTTTGACAAGCATACTTGAATGTATTTATTCTTTCTATAGAGAACTTGTCAACCTTCATGATTATTAAACTATCCATTATGGTTTTTTTAAAGGAAATCCAATATTACAGCTGACCATGGGCTCATCAGCTATAGATTCTTGAGTTGCAAAAAAGTGTAGGATTATTCATATTTGTTGGTCTGAGTAAGGCCTATGATAGTTTTATTTGAGCTAGAGCATATTGAAAGCCTAAAGCTCCACAGCATGTGTCTCGGCCCGTGAGCTGGGGTGTGATAAATCTGCAAACCATCCTCAGTAGCAGAGTTGAAAAAGGCAATTGGTTCCCTGACCCGTACACCAGCATGGGCCCTTAAAACACAGATAGGCAAATATTTGATAGGTTTATTGATCTTCGCTTTTCAATCTGACCCAGGCTGGGAGTGAGAGGAGAGACTCAGTATAGGCTATATCATAGTGGGCTGAGTTTGACCGCTGGTCAGTGAAACCAATTATTCCACCCTGTAATAGATCGCTTGCTTAGAACGTGCCCAGAGAGCTGGGCCATGGGTTACTGGGAGAACTGTAAGCGTCCATCCAGAATGTATTATTAGTATAGCTTTATATCTTAGGGTACAGCATCTTGAAGTATGTATGAACCTATAAACCTCTTTGTTATCATCTCAGGACAAAGGTTCACCCAGGAACCAATTCCTTCGCTAGTAGAAAATGCTATAATAAATGCTAGATTCTACCCTTTTTTCGAACATTTACCAGTACTGAGAGACCATTTATAATTTACACTGACCAATTGCTGGGTTGGGTGCTTGCTTTAATTGTTCATCTTTACCTATTATTAAATTAAGTAACCATGGTTCTGACTATGTTGTAAGGCATATGTCTGTAGGGTATAGTTTAGGTGAGGAGAACTGGGAGATAGCGGTGTACTAGTGGGGCTGCATGGGGCTATATGAACATAATTGTGTCATATATACATGCCACCAATCGATGGCTTCAATCAGGACCAAGTGCGAAGAGGGCTTCATAGCTTACGTCAACCACTGCATGCCTATTTTGATACGTGTGAAGTCCTATGAATGGCCAATGAATAAATAAGAACCTAAATTCTGATTCCACACCGTGTGTACCTTGTATTGTCATTCACTTGCTGTATATCTGTGTTATGAGGATGAGAGATGAAAGGAGGGGAAAAGATCAAGAGGCAGAGGGACGGACATGCATGTAGAGGAAAGTGAAAGTTGTGGGGAGCAGAGAAAGATGTGGGAGATGAACATGCAGAAGGGCGGAGGAGAGAGAGAAAAATTGTGATGAGAGGAAGAAAGGAAGATAAAAAGAAAGAAGGAAAGACGGTGAATGGAGATGGACACAATGAGAGAAATTACGGAAAAGAAGAGAATAGAAGAGAGGGACGGAAAAGGAGCAGGGGGAAGTAAAAGTATACATGTATATAAAGGAGAGAAAGGGAGGAGATAGATGCTGAGAGCCTAGAGTGTCTAGCCTGAGGTGTTAGACTTGCATACTCTATGAGCTTTCCTTTTGTATAGTAGGAGTGAATAATCAATTTTACATAAAGCTTCCTGGATGATGGCGACATAGCCTTGATTTACTCGCCTAAGGGAAAGGTGAATCTGATGAAAAAAAGTACTGAGAGTGATAAGCGAATGGCTTTTATCTTTTCTACCATACCAGGGCTCCATTATATTTTCCAGGACGCACATATTTCCTAAGCTAATAACAGCAAGTCTATGGTGTGTATATATACTCAGTTTGTTTATACTCATATATCAGAGCTTTTAAAATGGGTTCCTAGAACCTCGTTGCTACACTCTAAGCACTAGTCGTTCCAAAGATTCTGGTTTGACGTTTTTCAGGGAAAAGCGTAAGGAGATGGTGGCATCATAATCTCAGTTTGCTGGATGAAAGTTGGCGAATTAAAAAGAAGGGGTTGCTTTTTTAAAAGCTGCAATATTATAGGAAGAATTACTTTGTTCACAATGGAACCCAGATCTGTTGTTAGGATCCCCTATAAGACCCTTTATTTCTATGAGTGCATAAAGCCCTAACTCATAGTTGGCCACGCCCTGCTAATGTGTCTAGTTGTTTGATTGCATAACTCTTGCTCATGGGTAATATTTACACTAGCTCTTGTAATTGATACCAACAAGCACCCATATCGGTCTCCTAACATCAGCAGGCAGCCTGATAAATGAACTGATAACACGTTATGTGTACAATTAGATTTGTCCCAAGGAAATCTGGTGTTAAAACCAGTGAGCCATTGTTCTTAGGATAATGCGCTAGCGTCCACCCTGAGTGACATAGCAGTGGGGGCTTACGGGGCTCCAGACCCCAGAGGGAATAAGGCTGAATGAAAGTTTTCCATTTGCCTCAAATTAAGGTAATTTTGCACCATTCTCTTCCCTGCAGAGAAGTATCGGAATAATTGAGATATGATTAAATAGAGTAAAGAAATAATCACAGATAGTGTGTCCTGTTGTATTGATTGTAGTTTCTACCCTGCCAAGACCTAACACTTGGTGCCTCCCTACCTAGGCAAACCTTGATCTGCGCTGGAATGCATGCAATCCCTGCTGACATTAATATATCTCTATAAATGAGTGATGGGTGATTGTACAGACTGGGGTGCAGTCAGGTGAAATGCATTGCAACCAGAATTAATTAAAACTGACACTTGGTAATGAGAATTGTTATTTACTTAAATTGTTTATCCCTACGAATGGACAGCTCCTTCTGCATTTGCATTAAACGCAAGCTTAATTTTAACCCACAACTAGCTGTTGTGTGCAGGCTTTTTAAAAGGACGATGAAAGCACCATGGAGATGCAGGGTGGTAGGAAGCTGGTGGTGAACCTAAATGTCGCTAATTCATTGTTTTTGTGTCTGAAATGTGAAAATCTTACATAAATTAATGAAAATTATTTCTCCCCCACAAGTTAACACAAAACATGTATTTGGATGATTAAGAACTCTTGGACTACAAGTCAATATAGATGTTTGGCTGTGGCTATGTATTTTCACCCCATTCCACCCCTCCCATACGAAGCAGGGCTTTGATCCAGAAATGGATGCGCGCCCTTCTCCATTGAATGCATCCGTCTTGGTGGATGCCCTGTTATTGTGCATCTCTGATGAGATGATTGTGCGGTCATCTTTGATTCAATCTGAATGGGTCTGGCAACCAGTAAATTCCATTCCGGTGCATTTCATTAGATTTGCCAATTGCGAATTTCTCAAATTCGTGCCTGAAATATGCAAAAAATAGGAGAAATGATGCAAAGTCGAACCCCCATATATGTACCATTCGTGATGTCCAAACGTAGATAATATTTTTTTTTGATTAACTGAGGTTTGTAAACCTATTGATAAATCATTAGAAAGTATACATGTGCTTTCTTGCAGAACTTATAATATTCAAAAGAGAACTTTGTTAAATTAGACTACGTACAATACATGTATGTTATTGATGGCCTAACCCATCACATACACCTCCCTCCCTGTACACCAACCTGGTTGTACAAAGAGAAGCCGGAGAAGATGTGGCTGCTGTCTGTGTTGAAATTCCTCAGGGTGTTTTGTACGTCATCGGGATGCTGATTAGTTTAGGCGAGCTAGCGCCGCTTCTAAGTGTTTAGAACTTGCAGCGCAGCAAACAAGCGGCACGTGAACCTTGGCTTAAGTTCATGCCATTATGATAGCCGATTTGTATGGCTACCATCCGGAATTTGTCTACTTCTTTTTCAACCCACCTAAAAGTCATTTGACCAAAACTTGTGAGGGTTTTGTCTGGGTTTTTTCTGCTACAGTGCTTCATAAAAGTCCAAATTTATTATTTCGGAGACCCGCCTACATCCTCCCCTGTAGTGGCTTCGCCTATTATCGCTCACCGGCGCCCTTTTCTCTTGCCTGAGAGTGGACTTCATAGTTTTGTATAAACATAGCACAGCTGAAGAATTTTTATGTATTCAGTAAGATTTGTGCTGTCGTAATAGCTGAGAATGCAGCTTTAAATGTATAGGCCATTTGTTCTTTGCCACCCTCCAATTCATATATTCATAAGAGTTAAATTAATGAGCCAAACATTCTTTCGCATAAAGCTATATTAGTACAAAGACAATCAAACATTTCTCTATTTTAGAGAAGACCCAAATGCAATTCCATGATCCTTTACTGTAGTGGCTGATGCAAGTCTCCAATTGTATTGCCCTGTATCTACTGTACTATACTCCTCACAGTTAGGATTTATTTGCTGTCCTTAAATAGCCTTCTCATACAAGGGCAATTACTACTACTTGTTTAGTATTCTCATACATTTGCGCAGCAACATTGCTGTCATTTGGTATAGCCCGAAGGTAGAAGACTCAGATTTAAGAGTCAATATCTTATCCCAAATCCTTGATCCTGTATATACCTTGAAGCTGTATGTTATATACATTGAGTAAACCATTTGGAATAGATACGCCTTAACGAACCCCTGAGACATGTTTATATGAATAGGGGATCCCCCTAAGGCCTCTGGTGGAATACTAAACTTACAAATTCTTGATTTAAAAAAATACCCAAGTAATGTGTTTCAGTTGGAGATAAAATATTAAAAATAATCTTTGTGCTGGCGCAGTCTTGCAGTTCATCTATGAACGCCAGACCGACTATTTACAACAATACATACATAGTTATATATTTTACACAGAGACAAAAGGCAGACCATACTTAATGGAATAGGGTAATAGTGCTTGCAGTCAATATAAGGTTGAGTTGGGGTAGAAAGTAGAGGGAGTGTCACTGTGTTATGTCGCAGTTTTCTCTTCCTGTGTATACGGGTTTGGTCTCCCTAACATGTACTTTGTATGTATTTTACATGCATTTCTTTTCAATTTTAATGTATTTATATTATATAGACACATTCGATCCAATATTTGATAAGTATAGTCCTTATACAGCTTGTGGGATGAAAAGAGGTAGTACATTTACTACATTTACCCTTATTATCGCTCACCCTCGCTTGTTTCTCTTTGGCCGATTCAACTTTAAAATTGAACAGAAACAATAAGAACAGCAACACATCGATCAAATGTACTATCTAGGAGCATTAACCATAAGAATAATTATAGTCCTTTGGACTTTCTCTTGGATATTATATCAATCCTATCATAGCCTTCCATTTGTATTTGAAAGTTTAAGTATATCCTTACGCAATCTTGGTAATATGGGACCTGAAAGTAAACAAAATAAAATAAAGGGAGTACAGAAAGATTCTGAATCCAGATTCAGAATAACATTTGTCAAGGGTAGTTCTCTTCCAAATCAAGATCAATCGATTTGTCACGATCATTGTCAATGCAACATTAACTCCCCTGTACAATAATGATTAACGTATTGATGATTATATCATAAGCTAGGTAATGGCATTGTGCATATTTCCTATTTCTCTCCGGAGTGCTTTACTCATACTGCCCAACTCCAATGAATAAGACTAATAGATTTGTGTTAGATCTTTATGATTTCCTTGACAATCTGATCAATAAAAATAATAAACAACAATCAAACATCTAAGCAAACATTCTCAGTCTTGTATACAAGTTACAACTTGCACTCTTGCAAGATTTGGAGGACCTAAGACAAAAAATGTATGACAACAACAATTTGAGAAAAGAGCACGCAAAGATATATTTAGGGTCATGTTACAGTCTCTCTGAATTCATGCAATAGCAAACAAATCGCAATATTCCCCTGTGGGTGAATTACTCATATTGTGTAAGGCGCCTCAGTGTACAGTCTTGGTGGTCTTGTCCTGTGTACACCCTGTTTTGCTAAGTCATGACCCAGCAACAATTGATCCATAATGGGCATGAGAGAAAGTAGCGGAATAAATAGGCCTGGACTCAAGCCAAATCTGGCCTAGAAGGAATTTCTGAACCATCAGACTAACAGAAAAAAATCAGAACTTGCATCATGCTATTTCCTCCTATTCTTGGCAGCTTTGCTCATGAATATATTACATTGTATACTGGACATGTTTGTAGATAAGTTTAGTTTATGGTTTCTTGTGAGATAAATCATATTGACAACATTAAACCAATATGTGTGTGTTAATATGTACATGCGTACATGTATGTAAACATGAGCAGAATGTTGATCTCTTGATAAATCCCAGGCTATAGACCATACATAATGACAAGCAGAAGTCTATTTTTGTCTCACTGTGGTTGTATTACACACATCGGAGTTCTCTTATCATCGTTGTACCTGTGAATGTTCGAGTGTATTATATCATTATTTGTACAGTTTAAAATATATATATGTAATGTCTTATTTTCCATATATTCATAAAAAAAAACGGAGCTGTCATCTACTCTCACGAGCTAACCCCGATCAGTTGCCCCTCCCCAGCTCCCATACTGGACGTTCAAATACTTTTCTCTTTCTTGACTTAATTTAAATACAGCGAACCTCAACCAAATGATATATACGATGCCTATGTAGCCAATGTTGGGAAAAGCCAATGTTATATACAGGGCCGATCTGTATAGTCGGAAGCAACTTGTGCTAATTTATTGACGTTTTGCGAGTCGTTCTTCCTCATTTGTATTCTTTGATACAGATGTTCACCTTTTTATTTTATCACGATAGAATCCTGAGCCACCAGCTTAGTCGTCTTTAAGGTAATGCATTTATCTGTATGTATACCAATTCTCTAATCTATTCTCTTATTACATTTCAGGTGAGTCTTTTATTCATCTATTCTACATGGCAGGGTAAGTCGGTAAATGCATGCCAGTGAAAGGTTGTGTAAGGGCATGAGTCAAGCCATAATAGTATGTTCATTCGGTTTCTTTTTTGAAATTAATTATATATATTTAATGTTCAAAATGTGAGGAGAAATTCATTGTTATTTCTTTTATAGATTTGTTACGGTTCATTATTTTCCAAGTACAGCAAAAGATTATTTGAATGGCATAATAAAATTATGCTTAAATAATATGCTCCGTTTTTGACAATTTCAGTGTAGTACTGCACATATGTTGGTGAACTGACTCACGATCATATAACGCAGCAGCACTTAATGCAACCAGGCCTGACTTGGCCTATCAAAAGGTTAACTGTAAGATGCCACAGCTAGCCTGGCCTTGTTTTTATTGTATAAAGCTTATATGATAGAACCTTGACAGGTGGCCACAGGCTGATGTGATAGTCCTTCACGCGTTTGGTACCTGCACTATTCATACATGGGTGGATCCAGCAGACAAGGAGGAAGGGGGCGCAGTATTAGGAGACCCCATCCCCTCCTAGATATGTGTTTTCTTTTGTCAAATTGGGAACAACGAGGCTGGTCTTAGCTCAACAGATTGATGACTAAAGATTATCTATTACAACTACCAAAATGTCTCCCTTCATTTCACAAAAACCTATCATACTTTCATAGCTGCCAATCACGAAATACATGTCCACATATATTTCTGGATTCTATAAAATGGTAGGTCATGGGCGGTCAAGGGCTTGGTATATGGGCCTTGATACTTGGTAGCCAGGGTCAGCGATAAAAAGGTGCAAATAGATGTATTTATGTGAAGTGCCTGACAGGAATCCAGGCTTCTTGCTGGCCAAGGTTAAGGCAACCAAGTGTCCTATGTATTCGTCCTTTCGATCCCCAACATCATTACTATGTATACAGCAAAATCCACCGTCTGCCTATCTCTAAGGATTTTTCTTATCTTCCCCAAAGAAAGTGTGATGGCCAACCAAGCTCAAATAAAGTTGCATAAGGATTTTCAATTCTGCATATGACCGATAGACCCACAGAAAGCTGCGCGTATAATCAGTGGGCTGAGTAGAATTTACAGATTGAAAATGTAAATCTTGATTTTAAAAAGGATTTTGTTAGGGGGGGGGGGGTCATTTCTTGTTTGTTTTTTTCCAACGTGAGAATTCACTGCAAACCATCAACATGATCGTTCGAACAGCCCTATTTTTACTCCAACATTTTGTTTGCCTTTGTAATACACATTGTCCTGTTTCTGTATGGGTGAGACACCAAAAGTGGGTTCAAATGGTTGGACTACACTAGACGTTGATATTCCATAAGTGGGAAATATATCACTATTACTATAGTAACTCCTGTGCTGAATGAAAACTTATTGTATGTTTCTTATGATATATTCCAGTGAATTTAAATTTCACTTAAATACCAATTACCTGCTTTTATGAGAGGCCGATAAACCGTGTAGATATACTGTTAGCCTGGCCCATATGTGTATCCCATTGGGGGAGACCTCCCGTTGGAACTGTCCGAGGGAATTGTGAATGGTTGGGAAAGAGAGCACGAGCGACAAAAACGTCTTCCACCTACACTTGCTGGAATTTCCATGGAGGGTTGGCAGCAAGGATAGGGTGGCGGAATTCTATTCTCTCACCAGCGATAGGATAAAGCTAGCCGAGGTTAAATTTAGCAGCCCTGCGCTGGTGTGGGGCCTTTTATTAGTTTATTCAATACTCAGAATGAGAGGCAGGCGAGTAAACAGCATTAGCATCATGTAATTAATGAGCACCTTATACCAATAGGGCATTTGTATGTATACACAGTTGTGGCTGTCAGCTACGATGTATTGTGGGATAGATTGTATTGTAATTGAAATTATATATAAATTATCCCATAGAAGGTGGTCAGAGATGATTTTTAAAATAACATTCACTGGCCATTTTATTAAATTGAATATAATTTTAGTATGGAATGAAACGAATGTATCGCCTAGTCTCCTATCATATTCAATTCATTAATTGTATAGTTGCTTTTCTTCATTGGCCTGCTTTCGGGAACTTTCACCAAGCATCCACCACAATCTTTATTCTGGATAGTGTCAGATGTAGAATGCCCTATTGCAGAATGCCCAATCTATGTGTATTGATCCTTTTCTAATTCATTTATCAAGTTAGGCCATCTATTATCAGGATTGTGGACCAGTGCTAACGCGATATTGAACCCATGTTAGCCCAGTATTGTTAATTCGGTATTCTTTTCAAAATCGCGTAAAATGTGGTGCCTGATTTGAAAAACCAGCTAAAACACCTAACCAGAGTCAGACTTGATGTTGTTCCTATATCTATATGTCATTGTTTCAGGCAGATGTAATGTAAATGGATAAACTATTGCAGCCTTTGAGTTTAAAATATTTGCCCTTTCCCTGATTGTGGACTGCTGTACGATGCAGTGATATGCATCAGTATTCATGTACATAATGTACATTAACTTCTATTTGTTTATTACTCAGAGGGATTCAGTCGCCTTAAAGTCAACATCCCCTGTTTAGTCTGTAATATATAGTGTAAGGGAGCTCTGCTCTGCTCTGTTACATCGATTATTTGTTGTTTTGTTTTTTTAAATAAAAAATAGGGACATATTTTCTCCTCACAAGTTAAGAGTCTGTCCTGTCCTTGATTGAGTCTCTAAGATTTAGTGATATGGGCGGTCTGTATTTATATATGTATGCATGGCCTACCCGCCTGTGTGATCACAATCTGAAACCAAAGTATTGATCTAGTGTCACTTCTAAGGCACCAAAATCAATCAAGTCACCTCAACCTTCTGCCTATATACGTCCCTGCCCTAAATTATAGCCTAAATCTTGTCATTCAAGAGGAGATTGGTCTCATCAAGATGTCTCTGGTTTATTGGGATTGGTGTTATTAATGGGCTCTTTATTTACCTTTATAACGGTACACATATTTCTATTTATCAATTATGAATTTTTATTTCCTACGTGGTATCAGTACGTACATGTCGGAAATTGGTTCCAACTTTGTGGTGTTTAAATAATGTTCATCCAGGTTGCCATTGGTCAATATTACTACATGTTCATTGATTATACATTAATATATTGTGTTATATATATAATATTATTTACAACAAACAAAATGGGTGGGGGGGGCGGTTCTTTGATGATCAACACTTTTATTTTCTACAAAAACAATCTACATGATCCATACAAAACCAATTTCATTTTTCCAACTAGAACACAAATTTAGTACTTGCGAACTACCTAGGCATGGGTGGTCACGTTTTCTAGGATCTTTCCCGATGAAAGACTACTCAATATCAGAGGCCATATTATGCATATATTTGTTAATATCACCTTATGGACGCATACGTTTTTCTTAAACAGTTTCAACATGAAACACAAAACAAAATGTTAATCCTGTAATACATCTATCTGAATGAATATTTTCAAATCAAAATCACATCATTTATATGGTTTATATTTCTAGTACACATGAGGAAAATTGGAATATCTGGTCTTTAAGAAAACCAAAATCTGAGGTCAGACATTTACGGGCGTCACCTCTAGCGGAACGAGCAAGCTTCCCCCGTTGCTAATCCCAACATTGTAATCAGATTCTGCTTGTTAGATGGCTACCATAGCCACAATGTAGTTAATCTATCTTACTGGAGTGAAGGCTAATTTCTTTGCTATTATTTCCATTCATTGAATGTTTGAATGTTGCTGTGGGAGCTTTAGTAATCATGTTTTCTCTTCTCTGCCCATTAATTTCGGTTTATTAGGTTTATTGCTCAAAAGTGGATCAATTAAGGATATGAGAAATGTTAAATAAGTTGTTTCTGTAGTTGCATTCCGAGATTATAACTAATGGGTACCTGTTTGTTCCTTAAATAATTCCAACTTATCTCTCGCGAAGGAAGATATCCATGCTAATACTGCTTAGGTTGTTGTGGAGGTAGAAGGTAATTACTGGCAACGATCGATGGCGTTTACTTACTCAATTGGTGTTTATGTTTATAGGTTTTATTAATTGTTACGAAGGAATATCAAATGTATAAACAGATAAACAAGTATCTTCATGGATAATACTAGCTATGTTGAATTCTTCTTACACATTACATAAGCCAATGGAGCACAGCTAAACTTAATCCTATCCTATGTTATGCTGATGGTATCATCCATGTCCATGGCATAGAGCTACATATTTTTCTACAATTAATCCTATGTCGGATGTAGACAGACTGCCAGCCAGTTTCTCCTGCATCCCTGTGACCACCTCATCCCCCTGTGGGAGGCTGAAGATGGGGTCAGCCGGCCTCTGATCTCATCTAATGTTTGATGGCAACATTACTCAAGCCCTCCCACACTCTTAGAAATTACAGTTCTTGGATGGGTTCCCAAATAACCCCAGAACATGGGTTCTCAGAATATACCACCTTCTTTTTCATGTTACTGTTTTAATGTTAATTTTATGTGGTTGGCCAACAGGCTGGACTGACTCCCCCCCCCCCCCCCCCAACCCCATACCTTATAACTGTGTGGTATTAGACTTTTGATCTTAAATTGGTTATACATGGGTCTCTAGACATACTTTACGTTCCTATCTTATCTGCATTGTTAGAGGAAACATTAATTGCATGTTTTTGACCGCCAAAATGTATGCGTCAAAGCTGCTCTCCCAGCTAAATCAACTGATAATTATTTTCATGAACATTAAGGGCTCTTTGCCTACTCCATAGCACATCCTCCCTAGGCAGGCCCTCTACTCCGCACCGAGTTTCTACTTACCATAGGACACACTGCCACAGCACACAGCCTCCACAAACACACACATTCCTGGAAATTGGGATAACAGGGTTTGCACCAAGATCTATTCGAGTATTCTTTCACCATGTGAACAACCACTTGGAACCTTTTGTTGCAACAGTGTACAAGCTGTGCCAAACTATTTCTATTGATCAAGAGTCCCTCTTTTCCCTCCTCTTTCTTGTGGAGCTTTCTGGCTACAGCTTCCTAATGTTCCCATAGAGCTGGAGCTAACTCAGAGAAAACCAACAGCCCTCATCCATAATAAGATAGTTTGAGCACGCAATAAGTATCTCCAAGCTAAACGTTAATTACCTTCTTTCTTTTGATCTGCATTCATTGTCCAAACCTGGTTTTTAGATGACTATATGTCCAGAGCGTACCCTCAATATGTGTACTATGTCCGTAGTCACTTTTTAGACCAATATACAATCAGAACTGTATTGCAGAGACTGCAATATGTTTTTCTTCGCATGGAATCTTAGAATATATTCTATTATAAGCTCGGGGCCTAGATTTAATTTCAATGGAGATTAATTTGAGCTTTTGACTAGTACAAGATAGGATAAATTAATGTTATTGTTATGTTATCGGATAAGGTTCCCCATTCTGTAATTTACCACCAGAGGTAAGGGTTAATGTACATATTGATGTCATAATTATAGGCATGGTCAAGCTAAATACATGGCTGATTCTAGATACTCATTCTGTAAACTGTAATCGCGCTTTCTTGGCCCTTTTCTATCCTAAGGGTGATAGGTACCCTGGTAGATTCGATAAAAAAATATAGACACGTCCAATCCAAACATTAATGCAAAACTTCGTTTCAAACAAGCGTCATGTCTCCTCTCTGTTCTCTATGGTTTGGGCTAAAACCATATCCTAACTAAGTACTGCCTCTGTGCCTCAATCGCTTTATTTCTAAAAGTGTACACAATTGTTGCTCAAGCTGTCTTTGAAAAAAAAACAGTTCTCAATAACTCTCATAGCATTCTCCTCTTACTGCAGGATGCAGGATACTTTCACTCTGAGATATTCCCCATCCTGATAGAAATACATGATCTAAAAATGTTCATTTCCGCCGGGATTAAATTCAATCATCCTGCTCAAATTAAACTAGGACCAGGACTAATTGCTCTAGAAAAAGAAACCATGACTGATACCTACCACTACTTAGTGTCTAGCTTGGAGATAAACGTTCCTAGATCACGAACTCCAGACTTTTTTCATTGTTGGTACCTCTTATCTCAGAGTAAAGATAGTCTTTTTCTCTGAGCCCCTTTACAATTTGCCTTCAAATGTTGCTTGTTTACACGTCATAGAAAGTCCCTGTAATTATAGTCAGGAATTGGAAGCTTTTACGATACATAGATGCAGATCTGACTGCTACAGCATGCATCAGTGAAATATTAAATTGAAATTTGAAGTGCCTAAGTGTCCATTATTATCAAGACACGCTTTTCTACGATTAATGCAGACAGTGATGATACTCCAGCTTTATACTTTAGACAATTGAAGTACAATTTAAGGGGAAAGTTTCTATTGAATTTCGGCGACCAAATTTTGAAAACGGTGTCCATTCCCATCGCATTTGGAGTGGATTTCATTTTGCGTGTTCTGAGTGCACAGGTGTTCTCCTGTTTCTAATTAAAAGAAGATGACTGCTGCACACACACCTGTGCAATATCTTGCTCAACAGACCCATTGGGTAGACCTATAACTTGGTCTCAGATGACGTTCTGCCCGGGCCAGTGCTGAAAGGTATCTTGTCCAAATTTCCAGTCACTGGTCATCACAACCTGGCAGTTATGACTTCTCCATTATCTTCACTATGGTTAGTTATGTGCTGTCGGATGATGACTATGTCCTGTGACTCCTGGGGATTTTGCTTTGGTGTGTGTGGTGGGGGGGGGGGGGGGGGAGGCGCTGACTGCGAGAGGTTGTTCACTAGCATAGACACCTGTGTATCTAGTGCACTATAATTATATTATCGGGAAGATTTTTTAAAATTTGCTTTATACGTAGATGAGAAATGCTGAAAATTATAGGGGGGGGCGGTAGCGCTCTACACTATACCTCTGGGTCTGCCAGAAGTTCCCCCTATCACAAGGATAGGGTAAGAGAGGTGAAAGACTGAAAAATGTTTATAAGGGGGAAGAGAAAGTAAGAAACGAAGCAAGGAGATAAAACCAGATACTGTCGACAGAATCTGTTTCAGAGAATCAGAAACAGAGATGGAGGGAGGCTCCTGAGCCTTAGAGATTTCACAAAGAACCAGCTCACTTCGATTTCTCTATCTGAAAACATAACTTGCGCCATCCTCAAGTCACTTGCCACGAATCAAATAAAAAGGCACAACATAACAGCCGGAGGTACTTGTATACCAAAAGCCAATCTCCCACTTTGAGATACCATCCCTCTCTCTGTCCCCCTTCAGAAGTGAAATCCACCATAAAAGGAAAAGCCCTATGATATATGGACCCAATGTTTGCCTATATTGCTGGCGTTATTCTGTCATTTTCTTACAGGGCTGATGTTTCTTTATCGCCTTATCTAAAAGGCTGGGATACTGGTCTTATTTCTGGCGCTATCATTCTGCCGGATGCGATCGATATAGGAGTATTTCTAGCACAGAGAAAGAGGAGCCGAATAACGTTATAAGGACATTGTAGGATGATCCTTACGTGTTGTTTATGAGCATGTACATTAGGTCATTTACAGCTCGGAAGAATTGGGCCTACTTTAATCTCTTATATGCATTAACATCCACATTAAACCATAAATTTACAATCACTATATCAAACCTCATGTGGGGAGAAAGGTATAATAATTCTTTTCATGGGAATTCTCATTCGCTTCAAATTAGATCAAATTGTTTCGTATCAAATAGGAGCATATATCTCCAGTTATTTATTATTGGATTGGTGACAAGAAAGTGGGCGTACTTGGTGATGTGCTCATATGTTCATTCTGTGTACCCTTCTACTCTTCACGTACACATTATATTCACTACAGCATGAAAATGTCCATAGGTTTTATATCTATAATAACTTCTGTCACATGGGCTACATGTTCTGCCCTTTCTGACATGATGCATTTGGGGTTAAATACAATGTCTCTGGGGGTATGTTGGGTTGGTAATCCTCCTCTTACCCGATACATAAACCTACATGCACATGTGTATGATGTATGTAACAGCATCTGTCAGATTGAGTACATGCTCTTCCCACTTTCACATTACCCATTTTATGGTAATTATAATGTATTGGTGGTAGGGGGTCGTGCCTACGAGTGGACAATAAATTGTAAATAGTGCAACTGCGATAATGTACCAGGCTTTTCCTCTGGTGCAGATCCAATAGGAATGTATGCTAGATGGACTCCTGCTGCACTTGTATTGCATGGGGAACAGATATGTTTGAAAAACTCTATCCAATCGGTTATAAAATCAATTAATGGTAATCATTTGTTAATTTAGGGACCTATAATGGTATTATTATAGGACAGGGGTTGATTCAAGGCCATTGGGAATTCCAATTTGGCCAACGGTCAGTTTCTTGAGCGAAATTCCTGGAACTGCCTCTGTTCTCTCCACCATCACCACCACTATAGTCCCAGCTTTGAGAAGCACCGGCTTTGAGAATAGGTGTATAGCCCTCATCTTATCCAACATAACTGGCTCTATTATCCCATAGCCTTTGATGTCCTGCAGATCAAGGTGTGAACCTATGGCTTCATTGATAGGGGACTTGCATCCGCCATTGTGCATGTCAGATACGATGCAGGATGGGAACAGTAAGGAGGTTCAGCAAGTATAACCTATACGTAAACCTAGTAAATGTATCCGTATCTCTGATATACACAAACATACGTTAAAAGGAATAGGCTCAGCAAAACATGGCGGGAAAAACGTAACATTAAGTGTCAAGCAAAATGTTTCAACTCACAATTCATTTTTCATACATAAAAATGCGACGTAATTCACAAAAAAGATACGGATACTGTTACGTAATTGAGATACGTTTGCTTGCGGAACCTCACTGTTGTTTCCTTATCTCACTCTCAGACATATATGTACTATTTTTCTTCGAAAGTAGGCCGAATATATTTATTGACTTATGGTACATGCAATGTGAAATGCAAAAATGCATGGTGAATACGGAGATATATTATTATGGTGGGGTTAGCTTGATACAGGGGCTGGCTTCGGACCAAGAGGCACAAGAGTGTTGGGTTCGAATCCCGCCGTCGCTTGGTCAGACTTCCATTTCACCTTCCATTCAATACTGTGGACTCTCATTCCCGGTAGAGGTGAAAGACCAGTCTTAACATCCTGATCAGGAAAATAGCCTTATGAAATATAAAAAGTTCTCGAGGAAAAAGTGATATATATAAATTGTGTACTGTCTATCAGAGATGGAGATGTTATGAAGATGTTCTGGCCTGCACCTCCCATGACTAAGCGAATTTGAATCCAGGATATGCCCTTGGTAATCCCCTATTCACAGTCTCTAGAAAGGATCCAAGGTTGATATCTATCAGCTTAGATCGCACATCATTTTCTCACTAGTTGAAAGAAAAGCCTCGTATCTAAAAATACTTGATGTATTTTGGCGAATGGTTCAAAGTCACGCATTGTAGTATATAACATATCAAAGGTCTTGTCAGATCAAATATGCCTCCTTATAAACCATGGCATCGACATTTTAAACTAAAGATAGTAATTTAGACCTAGGACCTACCTAAGCATCTAAGTGTATTTATTGCACTAATTTTACTAATTCGGATCCAATTGAATTTTCTTTTCCTTACAAGCATATATATTATTATATATTATAATAAAATCCTTCGTGTCTCTGTCTCCAGACACCAAATATAGAGATAAAGGGTGTCTGCTCTTGTTATTCAGTAATGCCCATTTCCAAATAATAAAGATATACCATAGAAAAGCTATTCCTTCTCTTTGAATGTCTATAGTATAACCCAAAGTTAAAAAAATACAATTTGTAAGCTCAAAATGACACAGTAGTGTCAAATTTTATCAATAATATTTGATGAGGCTGCTTGGCACAGGAAGGTATAATAAATACATCCCCGTGCATCTGTGTTAATAAAGCAAGCATGGTGACCTTGTGATGACTCCCACCTTACACCTAGTGTACTGAGGCCCACCTTTGCCCATACCTGAACATGATTCTTCATTACTACAGGGGCATCTATAGAGATGCCTAATTACCTGTGTAGTGAGTCAGCCTCCTGTATGTATACATCCACACCTTAAAAAGCAATGGTTCCCCAACGTCTCTAGATTAATAAAGTAAAGTAAAATCAGGTTTTCTTTTGGCAGTCTGAGAAAATGTTTGCTATTGAGGCGGAAGGTCCTGGATAAAAGTACTTAGGGATAACCAGAACGTTCACAGGGGTTCTTATAAATATCATAAAAACATCCTTTATAGTCGACCCTCTAATGATGGTTCTGTGTCAACCATTTTGTTCTCGCAATGTGCTCTCAGCTTCTATCCCTTTCTTCCTTCCACCACTTCCCCTCTTTCGCCTTGCCTTTAATGATTCAGTGCATTTGGCTTCATTATTCTGGACTTGACCGAGAATATTGTCCACCTCCTCCACTCCACCACACCAGGGCACGGGCAGCATCTTGTGGCATTGATACTGGTGGCCGAGAGCTGCTCATTCGGTCATCAAGAGCAGGTCAATGGGTGCACTTTGATGACCTCTCTCTGGTGGATCCATTGCAGGGACGGGGCTATAGGGGCTTCATCTCTCGCCAACCCTTGATCCTCGTATTAAAGTAATATTTCATCGTCTGAATATGAATTTTAGTGACACCGTTATGGAAGTTTATTGGATCACTTTAAAATAAAACTTTTCCGAACCAAGTGAATATAATGAAGATTTTTTTTTAAAAAAAAACAACAATAGAAATTGGCGATATATGAGTAGAAATTAGTATGGTCTGCAATTCTTCTGAATACAATCCGATCGCTACTTGTTCGACCCTCTTATAAGTAATAATACAAGTGTCTTTTCTCATCACATTATATATACTCACTACATCTACAATCCCTCATAACTAAATCCTATATAATCCAATTAATATAATTAAATATTCGCCGCAGAGAAACATTAAACATGCTTAGTCAAGGCCATGGTATATAGAAGCTCCCCTCTCAGCAAGAGACCACTCCCCCCCCCCCCCCCTACGCCCGCCCCGCCCCCACCCCCCAAATCCCGGATCACCCTGGGCCTGTCCACTTCTGGCCTTTGTCTCAATTAAGTGATGCACGTGTGATCGATCCGCTGTCATAATTGGTGTTTGTTTTACAAAAACGCCTCTGTACACAAACCCCCTCTTAACAACAGCCGCGCAACCACCCACCCTAGTCATACGATACTTGCTTGTCTAACTGTGAACGAGTGAAGGAAGGACTATGGAATCTAAAACCTTTTGTATTCTTCTCCAGGTCAAATATTTACAAAATTATTAAAATGTTGATTGTATGCCGACTCACCCACAGAGGTATGAGTTCACCGTGACTTGGTTTGAAGGATGGGGTCGGGGACGGGAGGGGGGTTAGAGTGGAGGAGGGGGGGGGGGGCATTGAGGGGGAGACTTCTGGGTCAGGTCACCGAAACATGTTCAATAAGGATTGATTATTCCTCAATAATGGTCGAAAATTACAATTAGAATTTGATTTTGATAACGATTCCATAGCTATTCAAAGGTTACTAGGATATGGAATTGTTAAAAGATATTATTAGTGGGAAAGTAGATCGCTGTATATCGGGGGAACCGAAGATGAAATGGATGATGAAATAGAGAAGCTCTTTAAATAAAGTTGATGTTGTTTTTTATTTAACTCAAAAAAGATATTATGTAAGATCTCTCACCAACCCCAAACTATTGGTGGAGAGTACCTGTATTTAAACAAAGTCAGGTAAGAAAGTATTATTAGTAAAACAAAAAAAACTCCATAATATATATATATGCATGGTATTGCATCATCTAGGGACTGTATTTAAAAATCTAATAAGGCATTATTATCTATATTAATTGATTGAGATATAATGCAAAAAATATAATAAACTAAATCAGTGAATCGCAATTATATGATGCTTATGTGGAATACTTAATCGTTCATAGTTAGATGGCGCCGTTTGTGCGGTGACCCTGTGATGGGAGCAGTTCCACTCATGGGAGCGCGTGTATCTGGCTGTGAATGGGGTTTAATGGACTTGAGTCTGTGCTTGAAATATTTATGGCAGTCCACATTCTACACATGATGCATGTGTCCGTCCATTATGCTACCTGGTAACTAAACATTCTCATCCCACTTATAATATTTGTTTAGTCTGCAGCCAACAAGATTTATGGTCCGCTTCATATTCTCTGACATTTGCTCAATTCATTGAATTTCCATTTTTGTTTTCTTTTAAAGTGCACAATATCTGGCTTCTGGTGTTTTCCGCCGCTACGGGCTCGTGCGTTTTGTTGAACTGGTGTGATTTTATGAAAGAAATCATTTATTTTTACATGTAAAACGGTATCAGGTCATTGTAGGCAGAAACGAACCTTAGATTAGCATTTGATACATTTTTTCCTGATGTAGTAAGATTGGGGTGTAATTGCTAAGTACAAAAATTAAAGGATTTCGGAAGTTACATAACAAATTTTAAAAAGTTGTTATGAAAATCAATGTAAATTGAGATGTACTCTGTAATAAAATGAAATTTGAACAATAAAAATACCTTCTTAAACTTGGGAAGTATAGAATGTGTATACATCCCTGCTCAAATCATTTCAAACCTTTTTTCTTTAAAAAAAAGCTTTATTCAAAACACCTGCCATCTGGGCTTCTACAATGCTGATTCATTGTTTAAAGAAATTAGTTAAATATTATAGTTAGATATGAAGTTAAAAGGAAAATGCAGCTTAAAACCTGAATAAAAGCGTTTGAACAACATTTCAAACTTTATATTAGAAGTAAAACATAATGCAGGTAATGCATGCTTTGTCCCACCGAGTTACTCCACATTGCCTTTGTGCCGGTGGACCCCGTCTGTCAAATAGAGTGCTGACACCTTGTGTGGAAAGCAGGGTACTACCCTCATCATTGCCGGCTGCAGGCGTGTCGTGGCCTGTCATAATATCCATCAGATGGCGCTATCGTTCTGTCTTGCCAGATTGTGCCATCCGTTATCATTCAGACGAACAGATAGGCTTTTGGTTACATATCAAAATGTTAGACCAGCAGGATGCAGTCATATTGAATGCGCGCCTTCATGTAATTTCATCAAAAATAAATTATTTAAATGTGAGTCAACTGATTCTTTCAGTTAATGTAGAAATTGATGTTGACAAGATTAAATAGCATTTGACCATATTCCTGTCTGTATTTCTGAATGAACAGTTGTATGTATATGATCGATGGCCTACAGAGCTATTATCTCACATCTCTCGACTAGACATCTCTTATTTGCAACCATTGATTCCATGTCCCCTGTCGCGTGCAGCCCTGATTCCACCATTAATATAATTAGGGAAGCATTAATTGGTAGCAGATTTATGCCCTGGAGTGTTCTAATTTAGCTACGTAAGGCGAAACAAACTTACCAAGGTCATCAGTGGGATTCATCATTAATTTTGATATTTGACATGAATGTATTCACTCTACAATTCCTTAACATTTGCCATTTGCACAATAAAACTATTAGAATAAAACTATTAAACAAACAAACATTTGATTAACCATATTTTTCCTTTTTTATTGTGTTGTTGTAAAATGTCCATTCAGTCAATTCATGTTCCTGAGAAACAAATGTTCCTGAACTATAAAACACCCCACCCACGCTCTTTCTACACCCACCTAGTGTCAGGACTAATTTAGGATAGTACGTCAATCCAGAAATATCTCCGGGCAAGGATTCCCCTAGTTTAGTAATTCTATCCTGCCCTCTCACTATGTGCCAATGATTTGCATCTTCTTGAAGCTAAAACAGCCATTCAACACCACTCAAAGAGAATCTCCAGCTTTTAGAGGATAATTAAATTATTTCTTTCATCTGTAATTACGTTTCTCTATGATATAAGCAGTCATCGCCAAATTCATTGATTGGGAGATAGAGATTTGTATTTGTGCGTACGTATGCATACGCGGAGGATCGTATTGTTCAATAACGCACTATAATTAGGAAAACTAGAAACGTTTTGATTTGACTGTTTATATCAAAGGTAGAGATACCAATGTAATTATGCTTGGGAAAGACAATTAACACAATGCAATGGTAGGGTTTATTGTTTTGGTTGTTATTTATCTGCAAATGTAACACGAAAAAGGATGTGGCTCTTTGTTGAATCGCACTGCTATATATAATATATATATATTGAAATACAGGTAGAAATACCTTTTCTTCAGATCAAAGATATAGGAATACGAGCACTATCTGTTACCACATGTATACACATTTATCGATGTTTGGAATTCTAAGTCTTATATGGATGGTCGTCTATTCTGAACTCAGTCAGACCCGTTGTGTTATTGTATACTACTATTATTGGTAAAACATCTCTCTGATATCTAAGCTTATCTATACAGAAAATCTGGGTTTTGTATTTTGATAAGTGAGGGGTGGAATAGCTATAAAGGTGTGAGACTATTTCACATCAGGTTACGAATGCTAAGCGTATACGTCTACGTTCAATACGTGAACCCCTCTTCCATCAATGCATGTTTATATTGGCTGATGTATGAGGGGGAGCGTGACTGGAGTCGTGTGAGGGATTTTATCTCATTTATACGATCTGTACGAGGCAGCAGTGCCCAATTACCTTCTATTGTTTATTCCTTTCTAGCTTCCCTAATGAAGCTCAATGTAATTAATTTCCCCTGGATTCGCTGCCACCACTGCTGGGACTTAATGTATATTATCATTTAATGACTTCCTTATGTTGTCTATTTCATCCCTTGTTGCATTCCACTGGCTGCTGTTTAATGTTGTGATGTGTTGTTTAATTTCTGACACATTTCGTCGTATCTCTTCTTCTTGAAGCTTAAAGTGCGTTTTTCCTATCTCACTTATATTCTTTCTTATCAGCGTCCCCCCTCGTTCTAATCATGATTTGTTAACTTTTGTTGGTAGGCTATCCTTTGGGATTTAATCATATTACCATTAAATCGTCTTGCATTGCTAAGCTAATGAGAAGGCAATAGGAAAGTAAGCCTCTTTTGTTAACATCCTATATATGATCAATGACATGTTTAAGAATCAGATCCTTGCTTATCAACATTACAATACACACATGTCCTGTCACAAATATGGAAATAACTTAATATTGTACTGCAGATAAATAATACACGGTCACAACTGATATCCAGAGGGTGACAATCACAACACCAGTTGGATACTTTTTAATACCAATTCATTGGATACTACTATACGTACCGGTATATTTGATTGTAAATATCGGTAGTGAGCTGGGATCGGTATTGTTTTGTTTCATTCTGGGTGATAAACATTGATAACAGATTGTGCGAGTCCCTGGGATCCATTATATGTTTAAATGACCTGGATATCCACATATCAGATGACGAACTTGTATATTTTCATCACAGGTTATCAAAACATGCTATTAAACGCTTTGGCATTTGGTTACTCCTGTTCTGGGAGCATGGGAAACATGCAAATAGAATCATACTCCATTATAGGCCAGTAGAAATAGAACCACTCATCTCAAACCTGTCGACCTCATGCATGGAATAATGTAAAGGCATTTCTATTATTCTATTGTGACTATCATGCGCACATGCCCCCATTCAATGCATATGGGGGGCATGCATGTGTGGGGTGCGTTGCACTCCAAGACGAAGGGGTTCTATGAAGAGGTTCTTTGGTAACAATCCATTCAACATGGCTTGAGTTATAGAGAGGGTCAGACCAAGGGCCATAGGTTACACGGAACTGGGGCTATGACCTCACCAAACGTATCCTCCCTAGGCAGGCCCTCTATTCCGCAATGAATTACTCCATGTATACTAGTACGTAGAAACTGGTTGCGGAGTATAGGGCCTGCCTAGGGAGGATGCACCAGACTCAAACATTCACCCATCCATTTTACACCCACCATCTCTCATCCGGGACATCTAGTGTAAACAGCTATGAGAGACATTATCAAATCATATGGGACGGGCTGTGGACAGCCTTAGACAAAATTTCAATCTTCTAAGATGAGATTTGATTCCATGACAAAAGAATGCAAGAGCTCCCTACCTTGCTTTCTTGGATTCAACACTGGGTTGATTAGTGCACTGTAGGTCCAAACCCTCAGATCAGATAAGAATGATATATGTCAGCCCACTTCGCTAATCGGTTTCCTGGCCTAGGACTCGGTGTTTTAAAGGGAATATAATGACATTTTGCGGTTTTAATGGAATTATAATGGCACTTTGTAGTTCGAGGCTTTCCCTTCGTTTGAAGGGACTCGCTCAACTTTGAGCTTAGACTGAGTGACCTCACCCACAATACCCTTTTATTCTAAGGGTGTGGAGTTTGGGGGTAAAATATTTAGACCTCGTGCATGTGAAACAGAACATTAGTCATGTCGTATTTAGTCGGAGACATCAACGGCAGGGCCTGTTTCTCCCCTGACGACCCTACCCTTCACACCCCCTTCGTACCTCCACCCCTCCAATCACCCCCACCCCCGGTGTGTCGGACCCAGGGGTAACTTAGGGGGTTCGAGCGCCCCCATTAGATCCTGATTAATTACTTTATTCCGTCACCCAAACATTGAAATATTTCCAAATTACCCAAGATATAATTGTCGTTCCAAATAGATACGACTATGGATGCTGTTCTTGCTGTTGTTATTCATATGACATATTGTACATGTTATACTTGGAGCTATTGGCGATTGGACAGTCCCCCTTTATCACCCCCACCCGGAAGAAATTTCTAGATCCGCCGCCCCCAGTAGCAACCCCGCCCCCCCCCCCCCCCCGGCCACCCAACTCCTTCTCCCTTTCATACAACTCAGCACATCCCGTCACGAAAGGCCATGTCACCCCCGAGGGACGCACATTTCATTGTGAATTAATTGGGCAAAAAGACTCTCGCGATCACACGCCAATCTGGCTCCGGCTGCTTGTTGTTGTAGACAAAAAAATGGCCTTGGGATTGTTCCCATTCCAATTCCTATGGACATGCCAAAGGTATAGCTCCGGTGAGTGCTGGAAGAGTAGAGGAATAGGGGCCTGTTGTTATACATATCTATACTTCCCTCATTCATTCTCCACCCCCACATGATTTGATTACCAAGCACCAGCCGGTCGTAAGCCATCCATTTTTCCAAAAGGCTATTCTTGTCTTGTCAACAGGCTGTTATATGTGATTCTAAGGTTATGGCCTCATGATTGATATAGCAATTTGAGATTTCCTTCATTTTTCATCCATGATTGCTTTTGTATCGTTTCTATCTCCTGACATTTAAATACCATCCCTGATCAATTACTGTGACATATTGCTTGCCATTTCGTCTAGCTATCTGAAATAATATGTTGTTCTTGGATGCAGTTCTTCATTGATCAATATGATAGTTTCATTCTTTTGTTTCGTATATATCTTTAGTTCAAGCCTTAAAAATCTATATATCCTGAATGCATACTTTGTGCAATGCATATTCTTGTTATTCATTTCGATTGTATGACACTGCTTCAGGCATCTTTACTGCTGTTCCCCTCCGGAAGGGTAGAGGTGCATTCTGATTTAAGATATCGTTTATTCAGGAAAAAAGTATTGCGTCAACAGCGTTATTTTCAGCTGGTCCTGATACATTAATTTATATCATGAACAATAAAGCGACATTTCAGATAAAAAACAGAACGTATGTCTTCCGTTTCCGTTTCATGCATCATTTTATAATGTTTGGAGGAAAGGTTTGACGCACATGTGTTATACATGACTCTGTTGTAAACCCATATGTATACCAAGGTCATGATTGCACTAGACTGATACATCAATAAGGATGGACATATCTCATACAGGGATTATGAGTTTATGTAGGCTCAGTAATCAGCCACTGCATACGGTACCTCAAATAAAGCCCAGTAAGCTGAGAGTAGTGAGAGAGAAATGCACCTAATGCTCAGGCACAGGGAGAGATACCAGATAGCTTGCATGGACGCATTATAGTTGTTTGAAACCCCCAGGTCCTCTTTCTCCTCCCACACTCATGAAACCAGGGGATTCTTACATAGGGAAGTTGTCCCATTTAATACTTTGCCATTTGTTGTGCCATTTAAAACTTCCCTCCTCCTTCTATAACGCAAGACATCGCTAGAAGGGATGTTCTTCCTCGAAGTTAAAACATGCTTCAAGGTTGAAAACCTCAAAGATCCATTGTTTCTTAAAGGACATATTCATATCATTCAAGACAAATATCATAGGCTTATATTCAAGGCCTTTGTTATGGTAAGAGGAGAATTTATAGATTGGTAGAGTAACATTATATAGGATCTGCGACAAAATGGGGAAGGAAACGTGTAGCCCCTTGCAGACCCCAATGACCCTAGTTTTTAGGAGTGTATATGTATGACCAACTGGAGCTGTACCCACCACAGATATGATGGCCCTGGTACTCCTAAGGCAGTGTACTCACGGTGAGATGCTCAGAATGGTCAGATAAGCTGCTTTTACTTAATGGCTCTGCTACCCAAGTTGGATATATTGCGTGCATGCCCGATTGAAGTCCCTTTACCCCTATAAAAGCAATCCCCTCCTACAAGCACCCATCCTACTCGCTCCAGGCGTTAGAAATCATGGCTTACATTGCTTCATCGGTCAGGCTACCAAAATGTGTACAATTGTGGTTAACCTTCCCTAAGAAGGCCATTGAATTCATCATTTTTTTTAAAAAAACATGGTTTACATTAGTACATTGGGCATGATGAGAGCAATATGTCCATTGAGGCCTACCTCCCCACAAAAAAGCTATCGAAGATAATCGTGAAAAAGTGTACGATTAAATTTTTTATCGGAGCCTCCTGGCTATACCGTTTGGAATGTTCTACCATATAGATTTGCTTGTCCTAGATAGCCGACTACTTGTTTAATAAAGTTGAAAAAATCAATGTTAGTTTTAGAGTGATGGAATCTATTATCTTCAAGATATTGGTGGCTAACCCCATACGAAAGAAACACCCTAAATGTCTTAGTCCACTAAGCCGATTCTAGTGCGATTTTGCGCCGCAAAGGAGCCTTTTCCACTAAGTTTCATGGGAATCGGCTTAGTGGACTAGGCCTTTTTTCCCTTTTTCTTGAAGGTGGACTAGGCCCTTAACACAGCTCAATTCAAGTTTCTAAATCGAATCAATAAGAGTGCAGAAAAGGGATAATCAAATGATCTATGATTCTTTTTTATTCTAATTTTTCAAACTTTTCAAAAGTGTCTTAGTGTACAATATTGATGCATTCATCCTTACATGCAGCCTGCCAGCTTGCATGGTTTCACCCCTTCTTATATGCTCGACTGCACCCTGTCAACTCTGCTCCATCTACGCAGTGTAACACTGCCTGAGATATGTATCTCCTGTACCCATGCAATTGTCTAGAAAGGCCACCGAGAAGAAAAGAAATCAAATATGATAAAAGCACACGAACCCTCAGAACGACCTTGTAGGTCTTCTCATATGTACGTGTTCAAATATCCAGGGCATTTGCTCAGTTGCACTCGCAATGATTTTTATCACTAGATGCAATGTTACTCCGGAAGTTTATTTCTCCTGAATCAATACATAGGTTAGTCCCCACGCTATATACATGATGAACTGTCGAATCGAAAGTAATTCTATTTAGTCTGAAGTTGATTGTAAAGAAGCCATGAAAATTGAGTTGCATGAAATTATCACTACGAACCCTGCTTTACGGTAACTACGGTTCGTGAAGAAAGCTATGAACGGAAAAATCGGAAGGATCTCACGTTATTTTATATTTCATAACTATACTCAGTTACCTATAGAGAACCTTAGGGAAAAGTGTCAACATTATGTATTTTTTCATATTTATCAAGGCCTCTTCAGAGTCTCAGTGCTGTATGACTTATATACTAAATACGAAGGGAAGTACATTCCCATGAAGAATTGAGAATCAAGATGAAAAGTGACATCTATGTAACCCATCTATTTCATGAGAACAGTTGAACAACTCCCGGCCCTCTGTAAATATTAGTCACTGAAGGAAGTACCGTATTTCCCCGTTCATAAGCCCCGGCTTATATTAATTTCAAATGGTGATAGACCAGGCTTATATTAGGGGCGGGCTTATATTTGGGGTAAGGGTTATATATGCTTATTTTGCCATAAGAATGCGTTTACCCCCGGCTTATAAACGGGGCAGGCTTATAAACGGAGCCCAGGTTATACACGGGGAAATACGGTAAGTGCCATGAAACATTGAGCACTTTCTCTCTCAGTAGTTGCTATGTGATGAAGGCCTTACTTGGTAACAATGGCAGGACATATAATTCCCATGGCCCGCAAATGATCCGTTGATCGAGATAAAACTACTTTACTAAGTAAAAAGCATTTGTATAAAAGCAGTTTGCTTTTATTCTCTCCTTGAAAGGGCCGTGCTAACTCCGTATGGGTCATACATATCTCAGTGGTTGCTATGTTTTAAGGCTTGTCTCTGTTCTGCATGACTATGACTAAAATTTATTTTCAATAGTAGAGGTGAGTCATGGCTGAATGGGTGTACCCATTCTTCCCTTCTGATAGAGGCATTTGAAAGGTTAAATATTCGACCTAACTTATAATAAAGGCCCGAGTCTTCGCCAAGAAAAATGTATAACAAATATCCGTAGATCAACTCTGCAGTTGATATGAACATCTACAAAAGCAAATGCTCAGTAATAGTTTGCAATATCCCTTTCTCCCATAGAAAATTGCCAGCATGGGCAATATGATCAGGAGTGTGGGTAAAATTCTTTTGTAATGAGAACATTTATTGGGCAGGCTGGCAATTTAGACTAAATTGGACTGGATCTACTGCACTCAATACTTTCTCACATTCCAAAAGCCTTGATTCCTGGTCGAAACACAATTTGAACCTTCCTCTAGAAGGATTGATGTTACCTCTAGTAATGGATCAAAACTAATGGGAGGGGGGCTGAGACGGTTCCAGCCCTGTAAATCCACATATGATATATATTATACTGCTATATATTTTATACCGACTATCAAATGATAATTCATATGGATACTGGCGGTACTGGAACCTATTCGTTCACCTCAATTGATTATTATATTGGTAATATTCTAGTTCGTAGGCCAAAGATCAATTATAGGACATATATGTGTATTATGAGTGAACAGCCCAAAGATCAGTCCTCTCAGCACCATGAAGGAATTCCTGCATCAAATCTTATAGCGGTCTCTTCGCTACTGCTCGTTGGTATTTTTCCCACCAGCAAAGCAGCCAGATTCTTTTTTTTTATTCTTGGTATATGAATGGCTCTGAAGTGGCGGTGTTCAGGCCTTCACTGGGAGAAGGATAACACAGCAGCTTTCAGAACTACCCTAATCCCTTTACCGAGTTAAAAGCGTGTTTTAGATGGCTTTGTAAGGCAATAGGGAATTAAAGCTGGTTGCTGTAACTTTAAACTCCCTCTGGTCCGCCTCCAATGCTCGCCACCACTGCATTACTTGCAGTGTGGTATTCTTGTTATCGTGTTTTATAGAGGTACAGTATAATTGCAGCAAACTGGGCATTGTTTTTCTCACATCTGGATGATACAATCTATATTGCTGACAAGAGAGATGAGATATATCATTGAAGCTATTCTATTGGACGAGGGCCCCTAGATATACATGTACATCGAGAACTCATCACTTGGGAATAATAGTAAATAGAATTAGATCTATCGGAAATCAATATATCTGTTCCAATGGTATAGAATGGGTGATCAATTCTAAATCTGTGCTATATATAGTAAACAATAACTTGGAAAGGTGGTTTACTCGGTCAGAAAATATGTAAAATTCTTGAGATTTTGCTACGACCCTGATTACACATATATCATGGGGGTCAGACCATTTTATATTTATAAACTGCCCCTTTAAAATCCATTAGAATTCCGGCCATTCTTCACTCCATACTAAAGGCTCATATCCTAATGCATTGTAGAATTCTAGACCGATATCTCAATTCAACAATTGTTTTTATATTCTATTTAATTCTCGCTTCTGATACATTAATTCTAATTCATAACTTTAAATGTTACAAAAAAGGTCGAAAGATAGCGTATCAATCCCTGTTTGTGAACTGCAAATATTCTTATTGCTGTTTGGAAGGATTGATTCTAGATCACAGATAGGGGCATAAAAGGAGGAGGAGTGATGGAGGGGTGAGAAATGCCTGTACGTGTCCCGGTTGCTTGGTCTGTATATGAGATACCTTATTACAGGGAGCCTTGGTTAGAGTGAAAGGCAGACACTTCTGGAAGGAAGACCAATTACATCGATCGCTTGAAGGTCTAGTCGATAGTACTATTGATGAAGGTATTATCTCCGATGAATTTTAGTCACTGCTAATTATAGGCCGGGAATGGATTACTAGTGTATTAGTCATTGTCTCTTCAATGTATTATATGCCAGCCACACTGTCATTATAACAGGGCGGTTACCTGAGAGGATGATAATGTAACTGTTGTCAATTATGAAATAAAAGGCTTAATCCATATGGTAGCCAATTGATCTTATTTCAATCTCCATCACGGTATATAATATTGAAACATGATTATAGTGCCATTCTATTCATATTAAATCATAATCTCTAGGATTATGTTAGGCCAATGTTTGCATGTTTCATCAATTTGGTATGTTTCATTTTGAATTGTACAATCTGCACGTTAAATAGATTCCAATAGAAAATTGCTTTTGTGGCTGGGTGGGTTTGTACGTGTATGGGGAGTTAGGGATTGCTGTGTGATTGTTCAATGGGGAAAGAGCAATGTATACCGGTATACCATTGCAGTCATCACATCTCTCTGCCTGCTGGCTTCTATATGTACATAGAACCAAATGCCTGCCATCCTCCTGCCTCTACCGCTTCCTCCTGCTGTCCCCTCTACCTCAGCTTATCTGTTGGTGGTGTAAAAGTCTTGTCAGACGAGCGCTTGACAAATGTCTCTCTCATCCCACCGTTTCACCATTGCCATATTGCTGGATCAGTGGTTGGTGTAGCTAGCTGATCTGCTACGCAGCCCTCCAATCACTGCTTTACTCTGGGGTATCTATAGGGGGTAGAAATGAGTGCCCCCCCCCCCCAATCTGCTTTGGATTGTTGTGCTTTCAAATAATACCTTGAATTATAATCCCCTAACAGAGGACCATAATATATGTCATGAATATCAGTATATTTCTTTTTAAAGATAAAATACACCTTAAATAATCATCATTATTCAACGATTATCCTTTTGAGAATGTTATAATATGTTCTATAATTAAATGATAATGTTGCATGACATGACGTAAGGAGATCATCATCATTATGGTGTGTCATTGATTAAACATGTAATATCAACAATACATGTTCATTGACAATGGAATAATTACCCATTTATTGAGACAAAGCACTATCCCACGCACAATTCATTTTCTGGGGTGCCGACAATTTTATATGAATAAATTCCTTAAAGAAGGAATAAATATCAGTGGGAACTCTCTACCATAAATCCCCCCCCGCCCCCAGCTCTCCCTCCTCGCAACGATCCAGGACCCACCACTGTTGCGTATACCCATTGGAGGGTGACAGCACTTGGGGAGGAAGAAGCTTGTGCTAGATCCAATACCTTTTAGCACAACTCTCTCCTCTCATTTATATGCTTGCCCTCCCAGTCGGAATTAATCGCATGGGAATATCCTCTAAATAAACACTTTCACGAGTGATTACCCCAAATGCTACTAGGAAGAGGCAAAGAAAAAAATCTTCAAGAACTCTTATACTACATATATCATATATGTACATGTCTCTGAAATGGGTGCAAATTTCTGTTTATTATACCTTTCTTGCGGGTAATATGGAATGCCATAGGCTACAGCATTGGCGCTCATGCCACAAACAGCGTGTGATATGGCCGGTGTATCACACGGTAACCGAAAGTGCGTTTGTAAATCTAGACAATTATAATAAATACAAAATTACCCTCGGGCGAGCTCCAAATTCCACATTATACTTGGGCTACGCAATTTACAGGTGACTGAGGAAAATATGGAGAGATACGGATACGGATACGGCAAAATTCGCTCACATTAAAATATACAGGCATATTTCCATGTGTGCGGATCCGTACACGTCAACCGGTATGGATACGGATACGGTAAAACCGATCGCTCCATGTAGCGATCGGGACGTTTCCGTACTCCATTCGTATGGTTTCCCTCTTTGATGCCATTACATTCTAGACGTATGGGTTCACTCCAAAATAGGTTACCGTATCCGCATGACGGATTCGTATCCGTACTAACATTCGTATCCGTACCAATGGAACCAGCCCTTTATGGAACGTCAAAATCGCCGTCGGACAAGTGTGTCTATGTACTTGTATGTATGTATGTATAGTGTTTATTTCCAGTTCCGACATAATTAAATACAAATAAAGATAACAGTAACAATAATTCTGGAAATGGGTCTCCCTTTCTATGGTAGCCTTAGCTCTTCCAAGGGGTCCCTTGTACATTAGTTAATTAATTACAATAGTTTCCATGCAAAATATACATATTCAGTGACATTAGAATTAGGTAAGTTATTGTAGGGACATTTCCCTATGGTTTTATATAATAAAGTTGTTGTATTACATTAGTTGCTCGCTATCTTATTTTCTAGAACCCTCAGTAGGTGGTTGCATTCTAACGAACACTTCACATACTTTAGGTTATTTGTGTCCATGGGTGGTTCGGCGGAGTCTCAGTTGAGACTGTGCTTTCTCATCATTATGTTCTGTATATTTATATATATATATATATGTTGGACCACAATGGTAAATCAATTGCAATACAATAACACAATGTAAGCGGTAGACGGTTTGCATTCTAAAGAACACTCTTGTTCACCGCTTATTTTGCCACTGGTCTACACACAGGTTGGAGGCATTCTAACGAACACTCACCGCTGCGTGTGTAGTCCATGGGCAATTGCTATATCAGCTATCTTCAGGATGTTCTTAAGTATTGTATAGTACGTTGGCGAGGGAAAGGGGAAAGGTGATAGTCTTCGTTATAAGTTTTCAATGGGGATAGCCTCTATTGTTGATGCAGTTGAGGTCGTGGCGGCAGTTCTTGGGCCCCCTCTCCTTGGGCTCCGGAATAGGAATAATATTCCGCTTCTAGGAATGTTTTAAATTCGTCTATCGTGGAGCAATTTCTTCCTTTTATTGGTAACTTATTATAGAGGGTTGGGGCTTGCACCATGAAGGATCTCCGTATTCTCTCAATTTTTGTCTTAGGGATTTTCAATGTTTTGCCATTTGCCAAATTTCTTAGATTTAGATTTAGACCTCTCTGATCTACATACTCCTCGCTACAGCTCATTCTGAATGCTAGGCCCAGGAGGTGGGATTCTCTCCTTTCATCTAGAAATGGGATGTTGTTTGCTTTGTGTTGTTCTTTAACACTATCTCTTTTCCCTAGACCGTACGCTATTCTAAGGAATGAGTTCTGAATGGTCTGAAGCTTTTCTGTTAATTTTTTCTGAGCTGGAGCATAGAATACATCACAGAAGTCCATCACTGGGCGCACCATCGTTGTGTAGACAAGTATGGTATTTTTTGTGTTCAGTGATTTCCTAATTTTGGCTGTGGCTCGTAATCTTTTAGTAATTTGGTTTATTTTCCCTTGGACATGCTTATTGAATGTGAGTGTTTGGTCTATAACTAGGCCAAGATAACAGTATTCGTCAGCATAATCCAGATTTACAGAATTCAGGTTCAACTCAATATGGTTTGTGGTGGGCTTTTTGTTACTTGTTTTCAAAACTATGTCCATTACTTGGCTCTTTTTGGTGTTTATTGAGATTTTATTGGCCTTGCACCACATTCCAACCATATTTAGGTCATTCTGTAATTCCTCCTTAAGGTTATTATCGAGGGGGTGGGAGTGATATAATACGGTGTCATCAGCAAATAGTTGGATTCGTGATTTGCCTATGACTCGATGGAGATCATTCACGTATAGTAAAAAGAGAAGTGGCCCAAGCACTGTCCCCTGGGGGACACCGCACTTGACCTCTTGCATCTCTGAGTATTTCCCATTCGTTCTAACCTGTTGGTAACGGTCTGAAAGGTAGTGTTCTATCCAATTTATTATTGGAAATGATAGCCGAAATGATTTGAGTTTTTCGAGTAATATTTCATGATTAACGGTATCGAAGGCTTTCTTAAAATCAAGATATACGATCGAGACATATTCATTATCACATTTCTTCCCGTAGATAAACTCAAACAATCTTTGGTGTGCTTGTTCCAGGGAGTGGGCAGCTCTAAACCCATACTGGAAATCGTACAGAAGATTGTTTTCTTCCAGATGGGGGTAGATGACTCTGTGCACTACCCTTTCTAAGATTTTTGCTGGTAGTTTTACCAGACTGATAGGGCGATAGTTTGAGGGGTCAGATACTGGCCCTGATTTGTGTATAGGGGCTACTATTGCCTCTTTAAAATCCTGTGGAACTTTGGACGTTCGTATACTTCATATACCACTTAAATTTAAAAACCTCATTCACCCTAGTCTTGTTTAACCATTTCGTCATGAGTTTTATCATTTCGCGCACGTTCAATTAATGCGCTCATCTTAATAGATAAATAGAAAAACACGCATTTTCTATTTAGCCTTTAAATTCCTATAGATTAGTCTATAGTGGTTTGACAATATATTGTGAGAATGAAATGGGGAAAAACAACTTGGATTATTGTTGATGTTCAGTTGATGTGTGCGGATATCTTACTCGTCTCGAATAAATGCTAAGTGGTTGGTTCATGTTGGTAGAAACATTAACTCTACATATAAAAACATTGCGTGGGATGCTTAAGTATTTTTATTCTGGGATTGAGGATTGGTCCACTCCCTACTCAAACAGAACCGCCATTCCCTTTATTCTCAAACACTGTGGAACTTTAAGATAAATGTTTGGAAACAAAACGTCCATACAAAGATTCCTCCTCTTAGTCTTGTAAGACTGTTGCTCGACAGGCTATACAGATTCATCAAATCTTACTGTACTTCGGGCTCATATTTTACTTTTCTGTGTGTTCAAGACTAGGGTGGTTACATTCTGCTTACATTCTTTATCGATACTTTTGTTGTAACCTGACTTGGTTCTGTTTGATTTATTTTTCAAGAAGTGAATAAACAGTCCAGTTGGCTTTTTCCATTCAAAAGTGAATTAATAGAGGCATATCTCCTGTGGACCTCATGTATAGTACAGTTCTATTATGTGACTGATTTTTTTTTTAAAGAAATTTTATTGAGCTGGTTTTAATGACAGATACATTAATAATCTCACAGACTCAAGTGAAAAAGCAATATCAATGACATAAGAAACAACTAGAGTAATTCACAAATTTCGATTGATTTTTTAAATTTAAACATTATTCGAATATAATCACAATTATCAATAATCAGTACATGGGCCTTTTTTCATGACCATCAAATCAAATATATACAAGATTACATTTTTTGTATTATCTTTTTATGGACTGATATAGTTATTATATTTGCCGTGCCTTCTATATACCAATTACTTAATCTTTTCTATTCTTATTTTCAGGTGAGCCTCTTCTGCATATATATCCGTCATGCTTGGTAATAGTATGTATGAATGCATGTCATATAACTCTTAATGTTCACAATCTTCAGCATAATAAATGTTTTCAATCAATTAGTATGGCATCTAAAAATTGTGTTATTGACAAAGCATGAACACATCCCCTAAGGATTTGATCCCCATGAATATTAGAAATATGAAAAATATAGATTGGAGTGAAGAATATTTTGATAATATCAATGGTATGGATATTGTAATAGTGTATGGATATTGTAATAGTTCTTTTTCTTGTTTCAAAAAATCTATAGAGAAAACTCTCATTGAGCCATTTACTTTCCAATAGAAATATCAGAAAGGTTCTTCGTGTTACATCAGAGGATGTGCTCGTCCCAATATAAAAGAGTGGCTCACTTTACGAGCGGGAACAGTAACACGCCGCCGGTTTCCACGGCCTAGCAAACCTCCAGGCTAAAAACCCACACTGTCAGCTCCCAGCTTCCAGTTTCCAGCACAATAGTATAAACGAGCCATAACTCACCCCAAGTTTGTCTTTCCTTCAGCCTCCGCCACTGCTCCACTTGATTTAAAGGGTTTCAAAGTTTCCACTTAATAGGATATCTCGCGCGACAAATCTCCCCAGTTTATAGCTTTTCCGGTTTGGGAAATTTATGATGTATGAAAATTGGTGTGAGCTAGCTAGGCTTCAAGATTAAATTAATTACTGTATTTTCTTTAGATGTTGTAAATTGTCTGGTTTCTTCTGTTCGTTTTGTTTGCGCTTACATGGGGATTCATGTTGCCCTGATGAAGGCTGCTGTGTACTGCAGGTCGCCTAGGCTGCCAAGGAGTTCCCAAAACTGGCTTCGTAGGTTTTAGTTCTGTTAATTATTGTTATTGTTAATTATTTCTCTCTCAACATTTGGACCTAACGCTAATAGCCACACTAACAGGGCAATATTTATCTAAACGGTTCACGCTAGAGTAGCATTTGCCTACAAACGTACATTATTTATAAGATTATGTTGGGTTTGTTGTGGGGGATTTTTTTCTTTAAAAAAGGGGGGAAAAAGATTATAATGTTTCCTTATTGCATCCATGGTTTAGCACATCAGTGTGTTTTGCTCCACAAAGTCATCATTTTAATAGCACTCACATGTCACTAAAAGTGGACTCATTTCATATCAGTTTTTCTTTCAGTTCATTTTTCACTAAAAGCCCTTTGTCCGTAATAATTCCACAGTAGTTTTGCATTACGTTATTATAGGACAAAGATTAGCTAAAAATCTGTGTACCTTTAAAGCGATAGAAAACCTATTAAGAGGTCGAAGAAGTCGAGAAGTTGAATGAGAACAAATTGCTAAAATGACTAACGGAATAATTAATAAACCAAAAATATAAAGTATTATAGGATTCAACATTCGGTCATTACAAGCAGGAAGTGAAAGGTCCCCTTTCATTGTGCATTTAATATTCTCAGAGAGAAATGCGTTCTCTACATTGTACAGCTCTTTGCCCTTATATCGATTGTTCTGTATTAGACTTATCTCGCTAGGGAGGAAATTGACTTGGTTTCTTGTATATTCGTTAGAGTATTAATGACTTCAAAGATTGGTTGTGAAGGGAAAATGATAGGTTCCCCTGCCATGTTCTCAAGGTGCGTTTGATTGATTTGCTATAATGCCTATATTCAGCAATACAGTTGTGCTTTTCATTGTTGGAGATTTATATTCCCCTTTATCATTTACATTAATGGCTCCATGCATCCGCTTCCAAACATCCCATTAGAGTTGTCGGTGATATTTTGTCTTTTCCTTTTATATATTTTTTTCTTAAATGGCCTTGTTTAACCGGTTGGTATTTACGTACGCATGGTGGTAAGGGCCAAAAAATTAGCTCAATCAAGTTACGCTGCTTGTGGAGATTTCGCCATATTCTAGATAAAAACTGGATTGCTTTTAATAATAATAAATTATGATACAGCAGTATAGCTCCAATCCCAGTTTAAGGGCGAAACGTGGGATAGAAAGGAGAGTTCATATATATTTAAAAGGGAAATAGTTCAGCAGTGCCATTGTGCAATGTACTTGTTTGTGAGAGCCTGAGTCACAATAAACAACAATGCTGCTTGCACTCAGTGACTCAGGAAGCAATGATTCCGACCTATACACTACGTTCTCACGACGGTCCTGCAATCGCCCCCACCCCTTCCACAACCCCCTCCCCTCTTCAACCCCTACCTCACTACGACCTCCACCCCACCCCCTCCCTTACCTTTACATTCCCCCTGCCCCCACCCCCAGATCCCCTGTTAGCCCCCGAATGAGCAGCATAAAGGTAGAATCAAAGCATGCGATACTTCAGTTCTTTGTGCCTGACATCCATTTAAAAATGGCAGGCGCGACGGCAGGATGGAGGATGTGTGTGTGAAGCAAGGTTGGCACAGGCTTGGCCTTTGAAGAGCTTCATCACCTCATTTATCAAGCTAATGTCCGGCCAGTGGTCACCAATAGGTGGACTTTTCTGGTTAGATGTCCGGCTTTTTGATGCGTGTTTAGCTGGAAACAAAATAGAAAGAAAACTTCCTCTTCTTATACTATTTTATTCTCTCAATCTCGCTCTCCGTCTCAATCATATCCTCTCTCTCTCTGCCCCTCCCCCTTTCTCTGCCCCACCCCCTTCTCTCTATTTCTACCCTTTCTCCCTCTTTCTCCTTCTTTCTCCCTCTCTCCCTCCCTTCCTCTCTTCTCTCCCTTAGCTTCCCTTCTCTCTTGTCTCTCTCCCTCCTTCTCTCTCTCCATCAAAACTCCAAAGCTATGGCAACGTTTCTCTGCTTATACACCTTCCTCCATGAAAAAGGCACTATACATACCACACAGGAATCGGTATTTTTATTCTGCTTATAAAATGCTGGTCTCTGCAAATCCCACCACTGCTCTCTTGTTTGGTCTGCCATATCTGTGATGAAACATATTTGTAGGGCAAATATACATAGCGCTATGGCGTGAGCGAATCAATGAACACCAAAGAGCAAAAGGATTAATGGAGTGAACATGTGATCTGTCCATCAAAGGCATTGGCTTCGTTATTTTTCATGCTGTGGCCAATTATAAAACCTGCTCCAACATGGTCAGTAACTAAGGGAAGTGTGGGTCAGGTTACAACAATATGATGCATCGTTTACTCGAAATTTACGAAATCTTAAAAATAATTTAATATTTTTGAACAAGGAAGCTGAGATCTTTTATTCATACAATATTGGTGTGACTTCTTAATATTATTTGCATGTCTGACAAAACAATAAAATCATTTTCTTTGTTAAACTGCCCAAGTGTTTGAATGTAGATAATAAGATGTTAGTATGCCGCAATCATTGACGTTGCGTCAACATATCTAGTATCAGTGTATTTATTAATTAAATATTATATAATATAAATATATAATTAAATATATTTATTAATAAAATATATAATTTAAACTAATCTGGGGGAAATAATATATATGTACAAAGTATATATTATGTTGATGGCTTTTATACAGTGGTAACAGTCCAGGCCCAAACCCTCAGATCAGATAAGAATGGTATGTCAGTAACTTCGCTAATCGGTTTCCTGGCCTAGGCCTGGGCGTTCTAATGGGATTATAATGACATTGTGCGGTCTTAATGGAAATATAATGGCACTTTGTTGTTTGAGGCGGGAGGCTTTCCCTCCGTTTGAAGGGACTCTCTCATCTTTGGGTCTAGACTGGTAACCTGTGAAGAAACATGTCTATAGGCTATAGGAGGCATGGGACGGGCTGAAGGAAAGGTAATCCACTCAAGAGTTTAGATTTGGGATCGGATGATAAAACGTGCTGCTAACCTGACACTCACCACTATTAAAAACTATGACATTCCAGAATGTTCTAATACCAGATCATTCTACACCCCATGCCCAATACATGCCTTCCTTTAGTTTACCTTTACACTCTAGGACTTTAGGGTTCTTAGAAGTTCTTTGAAGATGTAAAGTGCAAAGTATTTTTCTACGTTCGTATATCCTTAAAGGAGATCCATTTAATATAAAATTACAAAAAAAAATAATAAAAGAAAGTTCCTTGGTTGAGTTCTTTTTGAACAAGAAATCTGTTGGAAGAATCTTGTAAGGTGGTAAAAGATTCCCTGGGTTGTCCATAGGGCCATTCTAGAACATCTGTTTTCAGGAGTGTTCTTAATGCAAAACTTAACATTATAGTGATGTAATGATCTAATGGAAGAAGTCTAACGAACGTCTTATGTCCAAGATCGAGCGGGTTTTCCGCCAGTGTAATGATCTAATGGAAGAAGTCTAACGAACGTCTGAACTTCATGAGAAGAACGAAGCAACTGTTTTAATGGTAAGTAAGATACAGGCTCCTCCAGGAGGGTACATGCATAATAATGAGTGGGCGGAGCCCTTACGTAATATCCATGGCCTAGCATGTATAAGTAGACTTGCACAGTCCTAGCTAGTTAAGTATAATTAGCGATTTAAAGTAATGTGATAATAGGTGATAATTAATAATAATATAAATATAATGAGGTTACACAATGTTACGTAATGTTACATAACACTGACAACTGGAATCTTTTTGGTTACCTAGAAATGCCTTGGCATTACCGGATATGTAGGGGAGCTGTAATAGCTATCACTGGTATATATGGGGCCAGACTGACAGACTGAGCGGAATCTAGAGATCTACGCCAGTGTTTATAGTTGGGGAAGGGGTAAAATTGAAGTACACAAATATAGCTACCTCCAGGCACATTCTGTCTCTTCACCAGAAACAACTAACTGTCAGGTTTGGTTATTTTTAAAGATTATATGAATCGGAACGCCAAAACAAGGGACCAATTCCTGCACTTTATTAATTCTCAGTGAAGTTTTCCATTTATTATATATGATAGGTTAGTATATGCTCTATTTTGTTTATATATTTTCTTTACATTTCTTACCAGGACTAGATTACTGCAAAGGTGGGCTTCCTCTAGTTAAGAAGGGGAAGAAGGTGAAGTTGTAATGAAATTGTTCGAACCCACAACATGTTCATGCCACTGGACAGACCCAGCTCCTTAGACCACTCGGCCACCGCACATCCCGATTTGTCAGTCCCATATGCACATTTATTTTAGATTGTTACAATTAGCTCAGATTGATGAGTTCTCACAATTTATTTTAATATGAGGTGAGCTCCACAGTCTAGGCTCACAGCCTCTCAGATCAGATAATAATGGCATGTCAGTGATTGGACGCTATTGCAAAAATGGCTTTCCCGGCCCTGGAGTATGCGTCCTAATGGGATGCTGATGGTATATTTTGCGGTTTGGAGCAAGAGGGCTTTCCTCCGTTTGGAGGAACACTCTCAACTGTGAGTCCATATGTAGTGGTCTGACAGGGATTTGCCTAGTAAATCTTGTCACAAGCAAACCTTTTTACAATGATATTATTACAAATTTCTTTCAAGATTATTTATCACTCCAAGGATCATGAACCTCTACACGATGATTCTTTTCGAGATTAGATGAAGGGACCGTGACAGATCAGCTGTATCGCAAACAAGATAATATACAAGGATAAGGGTGAAATATTTCCAGGCTGTCCATGATAAGTTGCTGGGCCTAGATCTTGTGACTTTTTGGCAATTTATTCCAAGTTGGACCTGACATTGCAAGCCAGCCATAAGGTCTGAATATTTGGAAGTGTTTATAGTTTTACCGCCGTGTGTAGGTAGCAACATCGCAAAGTCTGGTGTTGCTAGACTTTTATAACGAATATCGGTGCTGTGTCGTTAGTTATCAGCACCCCCTCCGCTCACCTGAGGAGGGGAAGATAAACTTTAGCGCATCCAGACACATGGGATAGCTTATCAGGAGGGGGTAGAACCACCAGATTGAACAACCTCGAGCCGTCCAACTTCCCCTTTTCCTCTGTTTCCCTTCTCCCGCCTCCTCACTTCATTCCCTATTCCGAAATGACTGAATCAGGTTCCCCTTGACTCCTGAAAGAACGTAGCATCATAATCTTATTCAATAAGGAAATCCATCTTAAATTAATTTTGTTTTCCCCCACAGAAAATAGGATAAAAACATTTACTTCCAATTATAGATTTTCCATGAACGGGACAAAAACGTCCAGCTAAGCTCCTGTCTGTCTTCGCACCAGCATCAGGATATAAATGGGGCAGAACTCCAGGCCGTCCAAAGCCTTTATAAGCCCTATGGATCGCTTTATTTAATCGCGCACATTATTTAAAATAGATAAATTGTGTTTGAATGACTATACCATTGTGTGAGGATTTTTATTCACCAAAACACTGTATCTTAATCGTAGGACAATAAGTAATTTCTGACGAGCTCATTGGATCACATGGTTGCCCTCCCCGCCTCCCCATTAAAACTACTGGGATCCATCCGCTGCGGTAATGCTTAGCTCGTTCCCTCACCTTCACTCAGTAGGTGTGGCATAAATGTATGTATACACACAAACGGGCAGTTTACCTGTGTAAAAATCTCAGTCTCTACATGCTGTAAGCAGACCCACAGGTTTACTATTCAGCACATTCCCTGGAGAGTTAATATAGATATACATACACAAAACCTATGCTATGTGTGATCATGCTAGGGGATATATTGGATTTAACGCTAGATGTACTCGTCCGTGCTCACCTGAACACACCTCTAGTTATATTATAAGGGATGGATTTAAGTCATTGGTGCACCTGCAAAGAATAGGAGCAGGGAGAGGAGGAGGAGGAAAAAGTCTTGCATGGTACTAGTATACCATGAATATGCTGAGGTTAGTATGTGTGTTCTGTAGAGCATTTATGTGGAATCAAACAGATCCATGAAGGATTTTTTGTTGGTTTTGTCTGTCAGCTATTGTTTGACAGCAGTATTTGTGGTAAGGTAGTGGGGTGACCATGTGAGAAACACAAGGCATTCCTATGATATATAAACATGCGCAGAATAACATGGGTAAGGTTACCACAATATATAATGCATTTTAGTGTTACATAATGTACACGACCTTCAGCGAATCGCAAATAATACTGAAGTACCCGTTGTATTATACTATATTTTCTTCGGCAGGAAAACTAAGACACTTTTGAAAGTTTTATTTTAATGATCTAAAACTTATGTTCGCAGTATGATCCAAATTATGTATACAGTACATAATATGAGGTGTGTCTCAAAGCAATTGAGGATTTCCTAATTATATTTATGATAGCGAATCCATGTATTAAGTATTTCTTCTAGAAAATCACTTCTCAATAAAAAGCTATTCGAGAAATGCCGATAACGTCTGTACAGATTTGTTTTAACCAATGTCTAATACACTTCATACAAATTCTTGCTTTGGAACTGGGCGAAGTTGTTTTATTTTGAGTTCATTGAGCTTTCTATCTCATGCTGTGAGATAGGGATTTTATTGTTTGTGTATTATTTTTATTATTTGTGTGTGTACATATATATACAAACTCCCTTCAGCGAGATGCAGTTCAACATTGTAGAACACAGGCATCTTCTGTTGTGAGCGAAAGGGGATAATGAAAAACATTGTTTGGCTGAAGACACAACAGCTGCCGCTCATCCTATATGTGAACCTGTAGTCTTAAATTGTAGCACAGAGACTAAAGAGAAATTTTACTCTATCTGAGCTTATTGGTCCGGGTATCTGAAAAAACCTTCACTAGGGTACAACACGCTATTTGTTAAATTCTGAATTGTGCAAAAGATGCACTTGATTTGTCTTTCATGCATGATATAAGGTTTAAATTAAAGACACAAAAAAGCAAACGCATGGCAAAAGGGAAAAAGCTTGTCCTTCCCTATGGCAGTTTAGGCCCAAAGTTGAGAAAGTGCCTTCAAATGGAGGGAAAGCCTCCCGCCTCAAACCGCAACGTGCCATTATTATTCCACTAAGACCGCAAAATGTCATTATATTCCCATTAGAACGCATAGTCATAGGCCAGGAAATCGATTAGCGAAGTAGGCGCCTAAACAATGACATACCATTCTTATCTGATCTGAGGGTTTGGACCTAGCTAGACTGTATGGTACAATATAGATGCAACGTTTACGGAATGAAAACAGCCATTATAATTTTAGCTGTTTAACTCCATGATCTTGTTATTACTGCCATGCGCGTGCAGTAGCTTATATAAGTCCCCTATTACGACCTATTGTTGTGATTTACTAGAGCGGGTTTACAAACATCCCAAGAGCGGTTCCTTGCCCCTGATTGCTACTTTTTATAATCGATGTAACCGATTTTAGTTAAGTCTTTGTGTCAAGCATCAAGCAGTGCGTTGGAAATGGGCCTTCTAGCCAAATATTTAAGACAACAACAAAGAGGGAGGTTGGGAGTTTACATAAGTAATTATCTGAGGCTGCAAATCCTCAACGCTGTCATGCATTCCTGGGAGATGATGTGGCTTAAGTGTGGGAACTGTCACTTTGACAATAGGAAGCCTTATTCTCACCCGAGGTCTCATAAGATAATAGTCGTCTGCACTTGAATTTGACCACAAAACTTGGTGTGTGAATAAATGGGATGATTTAGTGTCTACCTAACAAAATACCCCTGTAATAGTAGGTTTTTTGGATTTAATTACAATTCAGGCGATATAATGGGAAAAAAATACGGGGGGAAACAAGAGAGAGAAAATAACTTTTCAGAAAAAGAATAATATTAAAATCAGATATATTTTATTTTAGAAGTTTTCAGTGAGTAGTAAATAATTGAGAAACCAATAATACTATTTTTTAATAAGCTCTTTGATTGTGGGAATAATTGAATATAAAGAAATTCCATATGAGTCATGTTTTGTAGCCATGGTCTATAGGAGCATCTGACAGACACAATCCCCACCCAATATATCGATGCTAAAAGGCCTTCTGGAACAAGAGATGAGGCGGGGAGGGGAGGGGGCGGTTACAGAGGTAGCGATGGAGAAAGGGTGTGTGAAAGCAATAGACTATTCATGATATGAGAGCTTCCTTGGCAATGAAGACTCTCCCAAGACAGTTGTAGAGAACATTAGGTCCAACTTGAACCTCTGCATCGATGATTATTCTATTAGGGAAAGATATCAGTGCAGTTATGAGGCATGGATTGCAATTGTCTCGTGTATTGAATAAATAGTTATACAGTGTATGCCTTGGTTATAAGGTGGGATTTTGCTTAGGGTGTTGGAGGATGGTATAAACTACTTTAAATCAGTACTAAAAAAGCATTACCTCAAGGACTTGTATTATCAGGACATGTTGAAATGTAAAATGTAAAATTCTATCCGTATTTTTCTGCTTGATTTGACCTGCAATGCTCCTTAGTGGGACTTTGACTCAGTTGAGTCAGTCCAGTCATTTTTTCATTTTTTCTTTTCTTCATTTGCTGTGTGATATTTTTCACCGACTTTATTTGTTGTGTTGGTTGTTTCCTCGTATAGACTTATGGTCGAATCTAGCATTAAAACGCATGCTTGCGAGATGAGTATTATATCTCACCTTTGTATGATGCATTTGCTTTGTAATGTTGATTTAATTGGGTGAAATGTATTGTTTATATCTTCTCCTCGAATGACTATGTAATAAGGTTCGTATGTAAGATCACGGCGCGATATTTCTATTTTTAAAATTTCGCTGCTGATGTTACATCACCAGTATATGTATTTGCTGATTTTATACTTACCGTATGTTTTTTTCATTTGTTTCTCTTTCCTAGCAAAATGTTTAAATGATAGAATTGAGAATGACTTTTACCATGTCGTTGTACGTTAGTGTCGAAGCGTTCTTAATTCTCTATGTTTATTTGTCTAAAAAGGGACATGTTACATAAATATCTATAAATGAAAACATAAAACAGCAGCAACATATCGATAAATTCAGTCCTTACTTCAAACAATGAGTAAATTTAGAAAGATGTTTTTGGTCGATATTGCTCAGGAAGCGGCTGTAAAGCTGACTCTTTACATGTATGCCTTTTTGATAGCCTGACCCATAAACACATTTATTTAAACATATTAAATAGGAACTATTTATATAATGATATTCATACTCGGGAATACACATTTCATGTGGCATTGAACAATGAGTGTTTTTTGTATGAGACCATTATATTCCAATTGCCCAGCGGGCATAATGAATCAGATCTGAAGTCATAAAAAATGCTGCTATTTTAATTCACATTGGATATAAATAAGCTCCCGCTCTGCGTGCATCACGAATAGTTCCCTCATCACGAAATCCTACCTTATTTGAGACTCTCCTAGGGAGTGTGGGTAGGATAGGAAAAAGTACATACCCTCTGAAAATAGCTTTATTTTTAACTTTCTCTTCCCTGGCACTTCATGGTCTTATGTTACTTTGATTTTCACGTGGGTCAAGCCGCTTGCTTTATATGAGTAGCAGCTCCAAAATATGTACACAGTCGGAAACGTTTCCTGGCACACTTCACACGTTTTGAAAACTGTTGGTACTTGCATTGCATCAACAGTTGAAAATATATCCTAAACCATTTCAACTTCAAACTATTTATTGAATATAACTCCACATTTAAGGTATTTTAGGAATAATAACTATTCTTTATGCTCATTTTTCTCATATCTCAGTGGCTTGCAGCATATTACGTAGCTTAGAGTCAAGCATGCTGTTTTTCATTACAGGAGCGGTGCTATACTTATTATTACATGTAAGAATTCATCCTTGTTTTTCATCATCTTCCTGGAAGGGCCTATCCTTCCCACACAGCGTGATTTCTCCCCACTCTTCCCTCTACTTGTCCCCGGGAGCTAGGTTATACTGTCGGCCTCCAATAATGATTCCTCTGTACTGCACGAACATGGGTCAGGCTTCCAGCATATGTACAGCTGACATTTATTATGGTCTATCTTGGAACGTTTTTAGGCAGCTCAAAGCTGCATTCTCTGCTACATGATAAAGTATATGTATGATACCCTTAATGTATGATGAGGACAATTTCCTTTTTCATGTTGCATTTTTATTTACACAATGCAATGATACAATATTCTTTTTAAATGATCCACATATCTTGTCGATTATGAGGCGACCAATCATTCAGATTATCCATTCCTGTGTACGCCAGTCCTTGAATTTGAGCTGATGGTCTCACGTATCTTCGCTCTCCCTCATCATCCGTCCTTTTCCCGCCGAATCGACTTCAAATGCCCGTAGAACCATAAATCATACATATCATTTCAGTCCTATGCATTTAACAATGACTGAATTAAAAAAACCTTCGGTGAATATACCTGAGAATATATACCCTTATCAGTTAGGCCCTTGCCATTATTTCGTTATTTATTCAGAGGGTAGGCTACTCTTTGTATATATATGCTTTTATTATGTATCAATTTGTGACGAATAGCTTTTACTCTTTTACTTAGTCATGGGCATTTTCATTATAACATATTGGGAAAAGGCATTATTATTACTAACAAAGTATACAATTTCACGCAAAACTGGTGTTCAGGGCATGCAGCTATTTCAATTAGTATTAAATTTCAATAACAATTAAGATTATAACCGTCCATACAGGATCTCTCTGATAAGAAAATGGTAACTTACATAAACCTCGTTTAACTATTTGTGTACATCTATAAAGTTGAAACAACGAGATATATAATCTCGTTGGTTGAAATGACATAAAATATCGCACGAGTTCGCTCAAATGATAGGACAAATTAAGCCGACAGTGATGAATTTGAATTTGAAATCCGGCGTTATAAATTCGCATACCAAATACGGCGATGGTCCCTGACATTTGCTAGCAATTTTGTGATCTGTCATGTGTTTCGCTGATTGTACACTTTCCAGTAACCCGGCCTCATCATTATACATATACTCCCTCGCCCATCATCTGAGCACCCGATGCGTGATCACATCCTTGAGAAACATGCTGGTTCCTTCATGTCTAAATTTCTTCCACTCATCCACAGTGAGTGGAGCCAGATCACGAAGGAGAAACATTTTTATAGAATATAATATCGATCATCAGGCTCCACTAGTTCCCGTCCCTTCTTCTTGAATCCTCTTCCTCCGTCCCTCTTCCAACTGCCTTATCTTTTAGGTATACGGCTTCATTCTGGGTTATTCCTAGGTATGCCCTCAAGCACAATATTATGTGCATTTGATTTGGAGCCATTGAGAAGGAAGGGAAGCGGACCTTCATGTTCTATAATCTGGGATTTATATATGACTAGCAAGGCGCTATAGAGATTTTTTGGATTTCTTCTTTATTTATCATCTGATCATATGTTATCATATAATGCTATAAAAATAGTGTGGCGTACTTTCAACATAGAGTTTGATTTAAATGAATGAAACTTGAAAATCTAGACCATATATAAGTATGTGTGATTAAATTGTATATTTGATCTGGACTGTTACATGTTAATTCATTTAAACAGATACAAGATTATTTTCTTATTGTTTATGCTTTGCCAAATCAAGCACATCATGCCAAATCAAGCACGTCATGGGATAACAATATTGATTATCAAATTCCTACAAACAAATGCAATATTTAAATGAAACATTTGCCATCCCCGATTCTCTCATATCATAGCTGTTCAGCTAAGTACTCCCATGTATGTGTATTCATATTTTACACAACAGTGATGGTTATTGTGCTTATTGTGACAATGCTCATGAATGCTCTGTCCCTACTTTATATACCTCAGCGGTTCTATGCGTTCCAAGCGAGCAAGAATTAAGACCAGTGGACGGCAGAATCGATGCAAGCCTTGCAAAAATTAAGCTTCCTCCTTTCAGACTTAGAGATGCTGAGAGTACGGGTATCAAGAGAGAGATTCCAGGGGGATAGATAGGGCAGCAATCTGCAATCTGGCTCATTTGGGCTGTTTTTGTGCTTGGGTGGTTCTTGAGACTGGGCGAGTTACAGGGAGAGAATGCTTTGCTGTTGGGATTGCTGGTGTGGTGGTATATTCATTAGAGCGTTGTGATGATGGTGATGACGATAATAATAGATAGCTATGCAGGGTCGGCGGCCTGATGGGCAGCTGCTGCATTTGCATCACATTGGTAACCACCAAAAGACTACACAAGCAAGCATCGCGCGTTCGTGCATTCTCGCGAGAGCGTTAACTAGGTCATGTTCAGCCGCTATTGCAAGGTGCAGTGCGCGCACACACACACTCTTTCATACACACGCATACACAGACACCCAAACACACCACCACTATTGGACCGCCTCAGCCACCACCACCACCACCGCCGCCGCCGCCACCACCACTGCAGCTCGGCTCGGACTGCCTCTCTCTCTTTCCCTATACTACCGCTTGGCCTTGGCTGAGTCATAGACTCAGTTTGCTTTCACACCAGCCAGTGTGTGTTACTATACACAAGCGCAGCCTCTGTACGAAATCGAGCCAACGAATGAAACCAAGGACCTTTTCAGAAACGGACTACCTACAACTACCTTGTCGTGGTGACTTCATGTAGTTGTTACCGTCATCAGAAACCATAGTTTGCAACCATAAGTGCTAGACCACCTTGAATACTAATCAGGATTGCAGTAGAGGTGGAGGAGGAGGTGGCTAGTTCTGGGTTCTCTCCTCTCTCCTGAGTGTGTATTGGTGAACTTGGATGAATGAACAGAGGAGCAAAGAGAAGGGAGAAAAGGGAGATGTTTTAATAATATGCTGCTGTCATCTGAGCATCGAGTAGTGTTAGGAGTGGATTTACTGGACGAAAGGACTACTACTTCTGTTTGTGCAAGGACTAGGACTACCACTATATGCAGGGACATAATAACAGCAGCAGACAAGGCCATCGGTGGTGACAACCACTACTACTACTACCTCCACAACCACCGCCGCCACCACCTCTGTCCTTCTTCCTCTTCTTCCCCTACTTCGACTCCCCCCACCCGCCGCCACCGCTGCCGTAGCGAACACTTCTTTACGAGCCTTACATGGCTGTACTGGTCGCTCATAGGGTCGAGTTGAACAATATTCAGGAGCTTATGTCTTCATGGGAGCGAAAAATGGATGATAGCAACGCCTTTATGATGTGTAGCAGGTTGGTAGATTAGGTTTTTGGATTTTAATATAAGCGGTCAATTTGCAGCGCGTTCGCCCGCGCTCTCTCTCTCTCACTCAGCGTTTTGTCAGTCCGTGTCAGCCACTGGGTTTATTGATACGGACTGCTACTTGTAATGACTAATGCCAAACACCATATTATTGCCCTGGGTATATGCTGTGGTATTAGGCAGTCAAATCTATAGTGAGAGATAGCATGGCTACACGTGTGGGCCCATATCCTGCGGTTACAGTTGCGCTTGTTCTATTGTCTATTTACTGGAGAATTACTCCCATATTTCCATAGATATCATGTAGTCCCTTATGACATTATGTGAGGGTTATTATTCGCTCCGGTCGCGACCCCTGCGACCTCAACATCCATTCCTTCTGTGTCACAAGCCCCTCCCTACGGCTACACCCCCTCCCCTCCATCTCAAACTCTTTCATAGACTCAGACTCCCTATTAATAGTTCTGATTCTTGGATCCATTTCTCTATGATCCTGCCCCGCCCACCTCACCTGACCTTTATACATGTAGTTCAAAGATGGCCTATTTGTTTGATACGTATATCAACGCTAATACTCAGTAATATTGCTACAGCAAGCTTACTGCTATGCCAATACGTGTATGTATGCCTTAGCCTGTTAGTATTCCATCCTTCAATTTTAGAGCTTGTCCTTGATGATGGCGTTATCATGTCCATCTCTGCCTGGTAATAGGATATTGTGATGGAACTTGGAAGCAATTCTATCATTTAACGTCAGACAAAATGTGATGCTTCTGAAACTAGGGGGATGGACTATTGAGGCAGGTATTGTCCGAAATGCTGTATTAATTGCACTAAATACATGGGAATGTATTCAGTTTATAAGGTTTTGATGTTTATAACCTCTGTGAATGCACACACATAGTTACACTTGAGCAAGATAAGCTGGATACATAGAAGGTAGAAGATGAATTACATTTGATTGCAATACATACGGTATGTATCCTTTTATTTCCTATACATCAAAGCAACTTCCATAATACACAAATGTGCCTGGCCAAGATTATAGAGAGCGTTACATATATGTGTATACAGAGATGTTTAAATGCCAGGTCTGCAAGAGCGCCGATAGGGAGACATCCCAGCTGGTGATGGATATATATTATATATAAATATATATATATATGTACCCTACCCACACGAGGGTGTTGATGTTACCCCAGGGATACTGGAGGAAGCTATGGGTAAGGGGTCGGGTGGGGGTGGGGAGGAATAGTGGTGCAGTGAAGTGGACATTTGATATTAAAGTAACATCATCCCCAGGCAGTTGGATCAGTTCCATTTTATTCTCTGTACTATGGGGTCATTCCAACTGCTGCACAAATTGGATGGATTGGCGAGTAAAATACAGAATTCCCAGAGTATTACTAGGCCCTGGCTAACTACCCTAGGCTATTCCCTACATAGTGTGGACAGCATCACCAGGCATGTAAAGATTGCATCAGGCCATTCTTTGCCTAGTGAACATGGTCCTCTGCTAAGAAAAGAGACTTATTGGCTAGGCCTAACTGAAAGAGTCAATCAATGTGTATCGAATTTTTCCTTTGGCTTTATTGAACGTTTTTCTTTTGATTTATTAGTTATTTCTTGGTTTCTAGTTCATGAGGAAATAATTAGTGATTGGAGTTCAGTTATTTTGCTATGTAATTGTGTCAAAGTCCACAATCCATCCTATATGACTATGAGTATGTAAATGAACTAGGACGAGGTCATGTTGTTGTGCAGCGAGGCATTGATTGACCTTTTTGTTACTTTCTCTCTAATGGCAAACCAAATATATTCTTTGCATCACCTGACACTACCTAATGCATATGCATTGAATATTGTGCTTTTAGTCACATCGCCCTTGAGGGGATATATGCCGACTTTTTGACTGCTTCCCCCTCCATTGGAATCCAGTTTGTTTGCATTTAGATTGAAAGCACACCTACCTACATTGTGTACGTGTATAGTGCTTGTTCCTCCGTTCGAACACTCATCTTGACAGTTCTCTTCTTTATTCTTTGATCTCAGATGGACTGCCATATTTTTTACATTGCCAGTTGTACCTACCCACTGGAGACAAACAAAACTGAGAAAAATGTTCAGGAATTGAGGCAAAAATAGAGATGACAAAGCCTCTTCTTTGTTTACACTTACCAACAGAGTACACTTGATATGTCCCAAGCTTCTTTGCTCCTCCGAATTACAAAACCTACATCTCTTTTTTTTTTATTCACTTCCTACTTCTTATGCATTGTCATCGCACGAGTATTGTGAGGAGGACAGTGTAAGAAGGAATTGTTCCCTGGTGGGGAGGAGTGGGCTCTATCATTGGCGTTGAATCCTATAATCAATAGCGCTGTCGTCTACATGTCTATTTATTTGAATTAATTCAATATTTCTGTTTCATTTGTATTGAATCTGATTATCTTGATAAGAAATAGAATGCTAAGGACCAACGACTGCATCCAAGGTCGAGCTATGGGATAGTTGAATTGCTAATACATACACATTTACACTCAATTATATATTTTGTTCATGTGGTGTGGTTAAATTGAAACTTCCTCCATGGTCCGACTACTGTTAAGTAAGGGAGAGGTAAAGATCCAACCAGGATTCTGCCCACAAGGTTCACGGGGAAAGTACACTCATGAGTTAAAGGACCTGCTACCTCAATCCACCCATTCAACCTCTCTCCCTCTTTCACACAGTCACACAGTAGCCTTACAGATCCTACCCTTACCTCCTCCCAAGAAAAACCAATGCCCACAGTGCCCGGTACTGCATACTAAGCATACCTTCCGCTTTCAGGAATATTCATAATCGTCATCGTGGGAATCATAAATGCATTTTCCCTGATTGAATAACCTAGAGTCTTTTGTCGCCGAGAAGAATGGGGTTATTCAAGTCAGGCTCAGTTGGCGACTCAGTTAAGGAGTGGAAACTCAAAGACATGAGGTACATATTGAGTGAATGTCCAGACTAGTCCCTCCAACTTCTGTAATAAGGAGTTAGTTGTTGTTATTGTTGTTACAGCCTTGCTCTTGTAGTGTGCACACAGTATATCAATGGGTCTAGGTGCTAAGGTAGGTGCAAATGGAGTTTATAGGCATTGAGTAATTAGAACGAATCAGGAATGATATATATGTCAACATGCATACTTTACAGAATTATATATTTTATATCATATATATTATTTATTGAATTGAAGGAGTTCCCATCGTGCTTAAGTATCTCTGTAGAGAGATTTATATGTATTAGTCACATTTTCTATTGTATTTCCCAATTTATCATTCTGTAACATCTGTGAATAAGTAAATCTGACATGGTATGACTACAATAGCTGAGGATTTTTTTTATTTTACGAGGATATTCTTTCTCTTCAGTTGTAATTGCTTCATGAATTTTTATGATGTTTTAGTAGGACATTTTCCAGTTGTACGTGCCTTTATGGTCTGGTCCATATGGGTGTACTTGAGATGGTGGCAGGGTCACACAACAAACAGTGTAAAATTGTATACATGTTGGTCATAACTACCAGCTCAGTCATTGCACCAAGACCATAATGTCTGGTTTGGACTCCCCTCTTTCCCTCATGTACTTACATACCCCTTATAGATCTAGTTCTTGAGGTATGACCCACCAACGAGATTATACTCACTGTGTGTATAATCTCGTTGGACCCATTATGGTCATTTTATGTTTAATAAATCCCAGCTGAACTTTGAGGTTGATGTAGGAAAATTGTTGTATATACCGTTTTAATAATGCTATAATAGTACAGCGAACTCCGCTAGGAAAATTGTATAACATTGTGGGGAACTATCGATACACTAATCTGGGAAAATATCTCATTAGAAAAATATTTTCTGGACTTGCTTTAACAGGAATAGGTATAGCTTCAACATTCCTCTCAGAATCTTAAGTATTCACGAGGTATTTATATTTGCATGAGCTTGTCAAAAACGGCGCTGACATTTCCGCTATGTGTTTCTCCAATATTTATATAGAACTACCAGAAAGTGATGAATATACTTTCTCCACCAAAACAACGTTCACAAAAGCCGCACACACACGAGACTAATGAAGATAGAAATGTGAAAGAAAGGCTTCTCACCATATATTATATACCAGTACATATGTCGGGTCAATATTTTTGGTGATTATTAAATGATCGATTTCCTGATGGGACTGTGCGCAAGTAAGCAAGCCGGCAAGAAAATAAGTGAGTGAGTATTGGTTGCTTGTACTGCACCACATACCTCATGGATCCTGCGCTGAAGATAAATCATCCTTTCAATAGACTTTTTATACCTGGACAGCTTATTAGTGGAGGGACTGTGGAAGGGATAGGTATGTGATAATCTTTATTGAATAGGAAGAGATGTGCTAGGTAGGGTGGATTAAAATTCTTTACCAGGCGATGCGGCTTATAGTAATTTCAGAATCACTAAACACTCATCTTGAGCTGTACCCGGGGGTCCAATGCTTATGACCTTTCAGACTAGAAATGTCACACAGAAGAAATTTATGATGCACTCTATAATGGTAGCTTATACTTATTATCCATGGGGGATTTTGCATGTATGCACACTTTTAGATTTTATATCCAATGCCACAGTAAGTTGTGAGAGTTATATAGATGGCAAACTAATTAAGCCTTTTTTTTTTACTTTTGAGACTTTCACTGTATTCTACATGTAGCCTTGATTAAAATGTCACGTAACAATAATTATTCCAGACAGATATACATACAGACGTATTAATACTTTTTTGCGTGTTAATGCGTTAAAGTTTAATGTCATTTCTCTAGCAATACATCTTCTGAAAGAATTGCTTCAACGCGCTAAAACATCTTTGATATTTTCTCACGAGTTCGACTGAATATATCAATGAGATTTAGATGCAACATTTTTCACTAGAACGATGTCATTTTGCCCCTGAACCGACATATACGCAATTGGCTATGGAAATCTCTTATTTTGCTATTGCCTGTCTTGGCGAAAATTCCCGTGAAGAAGCTCGCTGCGCATTACTATTATATGAAGGTAAAAAGTCTTCATTTTAAGCCCTCGATTTGTATAAGAGAAATGAAAATAGTCATTCAGCACCTGGGTGCCTCAAGGGTCATTGCATTCATACTTGAGCATAAAAGTTGGCACTTATATAATTTAATACCCTACACTCACACACACAGCTGTGGGTCTATGTTGTGAAGAGTAAAAATAGAATAAGCCTAAACGCTATATTGTATGAAGGCACACTCACATATTCACTCCTCCTCCTTCTCCTCCTCCTCCTCATTCGTCTTCTCCCCTTGTATGACCTTTTACTATTTATTCGTTCTTACTCTCATCAGCTTACTCCTTCAGTGCCTCTTCCTCCTAACTTTCCTTCCTCCCCCTTTCTCCTCTCCCTGCTCCCTTTCTCTCTCCTATTTTTACTCTTCTCTCTTAACTCCATCTACCCCTTCTTTCATCCCACCTTCCTCCCTATTGTTTCCTCACCAACTCCCCCTTCTCCTTCCACATCTCCCTTATATTACCTCCACAACCCTTTCTTCAACCACCACCGCCTCCCAAGAAGATCAGTACCTCAGGACACAGGAGAGGTGATATTTAAACCTGCGTCTCCTGGTCACTAGGTCAACCCTAATGTATGGACAGACAAACCAATGTCCAGAAGCAATTGGACATGGTCACGAGACAGCCTGTCAGTTAATATAGATACAATGTCGGATGATAGCTGATGATCCGCTGGAGAAGACGTGCTCAATGTCAAATTTAATGGCTTTTGTTTCTGGGAAGCCATAAAATATTAACCGCGACCTATCACGAGAATGTACTAGCCACCGTGTATACATCCATGGGCTAATATACTCGATAGATCACCGAGTTAAACATATGAGCTCACGTAATGTAGTTATTTGTTTGATTGAACAACGCCTTGTGAACCAACATATGGGATTAAAGGTTCAGCTTTCTAAATCAAAGCTTTAATAGGACATTGAACTGGGGGAAGGCAAATTATATCATGGATACTCAATGATCCTGGATATCATTATATAGACCCTCATATATGTATACATATGGCAGTATATAGTGGAAGGCTATTTGCTACAATACATACATCTCCAACATATCAATGTCATAGACACTTGTCATCTATAAGAATATCTGACATTTGTGTATGGGGCAATTATTATTATTCGATACCAAAATATCCCTAGGACCTAGTGGTAGACAGACTACGCAATTTAGATGAGCTGAAGCAGAGACCTCTACCTATAGTAAAATAGCTAGTGGCCAAGAAAAGTAGTTGGATCTAGGTGATCAAGCCCCTAGTGATATAAGGTAATCACTTGGGTAGTAAGAAGATGTTTGGTGACTGTGTGTCCGTGAGCCTTTATCTCCCAGCGTGCAGGTGATTGCTTCGAGTTGTCTGGACACAGACAGGTCGCAAGCAGGAAGACCGGTAAGCGAGAAACCCATCGAGGCGTAGCGAGAGGATCAAATAGGTAGTGAAGAGGATAAGTCCCTCCATCATTGTCAGGCTAAGACACTTGTATTTAACTGTCTACATAGCAAAAGTAGAGCAGTGCAAGGATAGGACCACCGACCAGGTTCAGTACAAACAGGAGCGGTGCTGAATTTCATGAGATTTTGGATATTAAATGATAGGAATTGATATTAAACCTTGATGTTAAACCTTTAAATATGTCATAGTCACACATTCTAGCCGATCAATGGCTAATACCAAGTCGTATATCTTGTCATGAATATGACTTCTACTGTCGATGTAGTGTAAAATCCACTACTGTGTAAATAAATTCGAAATTTTGAATGAAAAGTATATTTTTAGTGTTAGTAGTATACATGCCCCCCTTTCTTGACGGCCTGACCCATAAAAGGCTAGACGTAAACCATTAGTGCGACATAATGCCTTTAATTCCCAAACCTTGTAATTCATCATCTGCTATTTGTTAAGGGTGTCCCGGTTCAATTTAACTTCTTGTTGTTGTTGCAATGTATTGGTAACATAGAAAGGGGGAAAGGGGAAGGAAGGAACCCTCGATGTACATAATAGTCGACGTATAAAAGATTCACATGGGTCTGGTCTCCATACTGTCTACCAATCTATTCTACCAATATTACATAATAATCAATAGTGAAGATTAGATTTAAAATTAAGATTTATTAACGTATCATTGAAAAGTGTTTAGATTTCGCACTGTGTTCTAAAGCATTGCATAGATATACATGACTGTTTTATTAATAAAATTGTGACATTTAAAAAGTTGTGATTGTCCATGATCTAGTGGTCTGGCCCCTATTTATGGCGAAGATTGCATGGCCTCTTGTTTGCACTTGTGCTTTACTTGTGAAGTGTTGTCTGGCTCGCCTTTCATGGACGAAGGGGGCTTTTCCTTGGGAGAGCAGGGCCCTATAGACACCTATTCACCAGATCCAGGTCTCGGGGCTCCTTTTGGTGGTACACAACCAGAATGAAGGGCAGACAGAGCGGTGTGAGAGCTTGGTGGTGAATAGGGAGAGAGGGGAAGCTATTGCTCGCCACAAGACTATCTAGTACTAAGCAGACGTTAAAAGTATACATGTATCTATGTGTGCTCTCACTGCCTAGTTCCCTCTCTCATTCTCTCTCATTTTTCCTTTCAAAAGGATGATTTAAAGTTTGCCATCCAAGTATGAATAATTTCCGTCAATTCTCCCCGCTTATTGGATTAAAGTGAGGATGCTAATAATAAAGTCGATCATCATGAAAGAAGTTACACCACCGCAAGTGGATTTCAGTTCTAAAAATAAATCATTAAATCTTGAGAATAGGTAAATGAAACAATTAACTATTAATAGAGAGAACAGTATTTCAGTTATCAGGACATCCCAGATATTTTCACCTTTCTGTATTATTTAATGCCCAGATATTTTCACCTTTCTGTATTATTTGATGCTATGTTGATAAATAGCGGAGAACCGTTGATTAAACACACATTGGTAACCTGACCGGTAAAAATGATTTATATGAGAGTCCTTAACATAAATCGCCACTAGACACTGACCGCTGTATCATCACTACCTCCATGATACACCTTTCAATTGTGGTTTTCTTTATTTCATAATCTACAGAGCATGAAGTTGTAACCCCAATGCTTTTCTCAGTACTTCGGAGACCGGCAGTCTCGTAAGTCATCCCATAGAGCCCCACCCCCATTCAAGGAAGGCTTTATAGCTAGTGGTGTAATGGAAGGGGGCTATGTCAAGCCTTGATAGAGCCAAACATGGGTACTTTTGTCCTTTTAGTCCTTGCCTGAATCCACATCCATGTAATAAATAATGTCTATGAAACCCCCTTGAAGTTATTGATCCTTCTGCCTTACTATGCGCAGATCTACATCTTTGTATGAGACAGCTCTACAGGCTAGGTGCAATTAGACGTATTACACAATTTCGCCAATGTGTAAAATTGAGTTGTTGAATATTTGTTTGAAACAGTTCAGAGGTGCCAAGGTTACCAGTATGGGGACCATTAATTGGATCTTGAATGATAAATTACATCCAAGTTAGTGTATTCCCCCCCCCCCCCCCCTATCATTTGTGAATTCATGTACGGTTGGGAGGAACATACATCTCTGTGCATGGTATATGGTGGTGCTTCAATATTGGGGTTTATTTGCATCTTGTGTCTCAGCGTCTTGGGGATTATTGATTTGTGGCCACAAATAAATGGAGGAGGACGTCACAGACGTTGCTTTTCCTCCTCCTCCTGTCCCTGGTCTGCCAGAGTTTGTTGTCATGCTAAGATAGCTCCTGCTGCTGTAGATTACATAAATGTGTTACCATGATGTTGTCTCTCTACCAGCATCCCCCATGTCCCTATTAGTCTTTTGTGGGACATTGGTGACAACATGGACATTCCATGTCACGCACTCTTTCAGTTTCACCATCTCTCCCTCTCTCTTTTTCCTTCCTCTGAGTCTCTCCATCCTTCTCCTTCTCCACACTCTCCTCTTGTATTCATACCGAATGTTTATTTCTTACCTTTCCCTGCCGCCATGTTTCTGCCTATTTGTCCCGTCTGCATGCCCCCTCTCCCTTTCTCTTTTTTCGTCTACCCTCTATCTTTTGCCACACTCTCTTGTGTTTTCCCCATCTCTTTACACTGACAAAAATATAGTTGTGTTATTTTAGCATGTCCTACCCATTCTAGGTCATTTAGAATATGTTGCTGTATCTCCTCTGCGCATTTCAGGAAAATTTCCTGGATTGCCCCTTAGCCACCACCCACCCACAGCCCAACTAATGACACAGGTCCTCCTCAACCTCTTATCGCTGTGGAAGATGGAGACACATTCACAATTGATGAGGCATATACAGTATAGGTAAGGCCTAATGCCAGACTATTTCTGGAGGCTTCTAAAGGTCAACCACCAACCAACAATTGTACCTCGTCTACTCTAAATACTCAAGTATTGGCGGCGAAGGGAGAACGCCAGGGCATATTGTTCCGATTGTTCCTAGTCCTCGGTTGCGTAACCGAGTGGGGAAGTTATTCAGTACCTAGAAAACACTAGGTATTTGAACATCTGTTTCTGCCATCTCACCATGTGTATGCATCGATGGATCAAAAGGGGATTTGCAATAGCCGCTGCATGAATCTAAGGATTAAGCTAGAGAATTGGGGACTTGTATTTTGTCCCCAGTTTTTCTACGATGGCTACCTTACAATTGCTGTGTATCATTAAAATGCTCGCTGTTTTTATGGTGATAGGAAATGTGTTGCTCCTGCCTGCGTGTCTTGGTTCAAAATAGGGCTAAAGGCAAATTACCCTATTTCAATTAATTTCCGATTGGAGTTGTTTTTCCAAACTTGGGAATACTTGACCTGAAACCACTTCATATTTTTGGTAATTACACTGCCAGATGGCATGGGTTCTTGGCAGGCAGTCTATCATCGGAAATTGAAGAAAAATAGGTTGGTTATTGTTCGTGATTAAAACTGTTGATTTTTGTCAATGATTAAAATATTGGTACAGAAGTGTTCATTGCCAGCTCTGGAGTTATTATAAGGAGTTTCATTTTTAGAATGCGTTTAGGATAATGAAAGTTCCCATTCCTTCTCTAAATACTAAAAGCATTAAATAAGTCGTCATTGACAAAGGTACGCTGAATCCGAATAAATCATTTTGGTGAATAACATTTTGTTACACTGATTTACATTTTAAATTCAAAGAAAATATCTTAAATGGTGGTGGGGGAGGGGGGATTTCAATTTTGACAACAAAATGCAAGATGGTTATGTCAGACTCACGTGTTCCTCAATGACATGTAGCGTTTTAAATACCACAAGTATTTTCCCTTGGCAATTCTCGCGCTGGGTGAACTATCCTCCCAATTATTGAAAAAGTGGAAAGTGTCATATTTCTGATTTATCTCCAACTTTCACCTGCGGAAGGTTGGGAGGAGATAAGTGCTCTAGTACTAATGAAACGTACCCCCTGTTGACTCCCTGATATGACTCATTCTGTATGGGTCAATTATAAACTATAATTGCCTTGCACAACTTGGGACAACTTAATAATAGGGTTGCACCCCAACCAAAATAATACAATTTTCCAATCAGTTTTTTTTGTTGGTAAACATTAAATATTATTCACCAATATTTAATGTGGGAAGTAGCGTGAACAAGGAATGATCTTTTCCTTTGTCTGAACATGTGAAAGCATGATTATATTAAACGTTGTGATGTATTGGACCATTACAATTATCTCAATTTTAGAGTTTTTATCCTGAATATTAACTACACGTGGACTACTAACTCACGTGTTAGGAAGTAATGAGTGAATTTTTCCCTTTGTTTATAAAAGTACATCCAATCATTCTTATCGGGTATACTACCATGTTAACTAATCCATAGAACAAATCATATACGTAATAAAAATAAAAATCTAGTTTTCTGGTCACATTCTGAGGGATACACCTGTAGATATAAATATTCAAATTTCAATGTTAAACACCAATCTCTATTACAAACAAGAACCCCATGCCATGGCTCGTGACAGTTTTTAAATGGCGGAGAACCATTAGGAACCGGATCAAGGTTGCCTTGTTTAATTTAGCGATAGCTCCCAGGGCGGGGGAAAGGTCTTCAAGAGCCTTCGCGAAGCATGAAACCCCTGCCCTGCCTTTCACCTTCTTTAATCAAAGCAAGCACATTTGGTGAAGCTGAAAAAACATTGCATTAGGATTTGGCATGCGATTGTAACTATTATGTGGTGTGTTTTAGGTCTGTTCCGACACCGATGCTTCAACATATGCTCCCCTAATCAAATTTCTTATTCTAAGGCGTTGCTAGCCCAGGGGCAGGGGTTAGGTGCACTGCTTTAAATATGATTCCTTTAGCTAGTAAGGAGATGACTTTTGCGCTCCTCCTCCCATTGCTACATGCGATATGTACAGTTCACATGCGATGTATGGACGTCAGTCTAATGTTTCCTTCCTCAGATATGCTCTCTTTAAAGTATTGCCCACGTAAAACATTTCTTTAGCTCATCCACATATAGGGGGGCTTTTAACAATGTATACATGTATGTATATACAGTGTGCCCTTATTTGGCATTCTAGGATTTAACCAGTTTTAAATGATTTAGATTTATTCCATATAAAATACCTGGGATATCAATAGAACCCCAAGGTAAACTAGCATCCCCAAATAACTATTTCCAAAGTTTGTGAGAAGTCTACGCTTACTATTCCATCCCTCATCCATTTATTAAATGTTGAAAACAAGAGTATACTTAACACAAGTCCATTGTACGATCCTACATGCGATATAATCTCTAAATGTTCAAACGGTGGAACTATGGTCGCCTAATTCCCCGCATTTGATAAAAAAGAATCTTCCGGTCCTATTGCAAATGAGAGACCATTATAGTCTGTCTTTACACTGAATACAAATGGGTCACAATTGCGGACAAAATGGCAAGATCACAAAGCCTCGTTGAGACAATCTTCCTCTAGATCAATGTTTTCCTTCTTAGCTTTGGGGTTAAAGCTCCAGGTTAAGCTCCCCGCACTCTTAGGACGAATGGTACCTGTTGGGCTGATCAGTGTGGAAGAACCCGTAAAAGGGTACATGTATACATGCTGATCCATTGAAAGAAATAACGATATAGCCAGCGACAACAAACTGGTTTCTTATCCGAACTGCATCCGTCAACGAAAAGTTTGATTAATACATTGGGGTCTTCTAAAAGAAGAACCAGTTAGTTAATTTCATATGAAATGATGAAACAACTCTATTTTTAAGAGTGCAAACCGCATGAGAGCGAGGAAAATGTTCCTTCTGAGAAATAGGCGATAACCTGAGGATCGACGCGTTTGCTTTGGGGACTAGAAGAAACGAGAGAGCCAGCCAGAGATGCCAGAGATTTGAATGTGATTGACAAAAAGGAGTATCTTTGAAAATCGGTTCAGTGCTAAAACTAAAATCTGTGTACTTTCTGTTGGGTTCGATTGCCTTCGTCCCTCGAAACAACCTTTACCTCGGGCGCTTGTCTTTCATCGTTGTGTTAATGAAATAATTAAAGAGATCTCAGTGATTAATGAAGATCACCCACATTTAAAGGGAAATAAAGGAGGCATCATAGAAGTGGCTATTCATACTCAGTCCCTGAGTAATGGAATGTTTGAATATTTAATGTAAACGATGCCCAAGCTTGCACCTGGGTCTCCCATGTTAACGTGCCTTTAACTATAACCTAGTTTTGTGGGCAATATAATGGTCGGTAATATACTAGGAAATGGTAAAGATATTCGTGTGGTGTGATGAGGAGCTTTCAAATGAAGGCTGTGTAATTTTTTGCTCTTATCATCATTTCTCAGAAGCCAATAAAGGTCTTTATCGGAGCTAGACTGAGTGTGTGAATTTTCCCACACGCCGGTAGCGTCCCTATTTGTTTATGTGTTGCAGAGTGGGTGGATGCATTGAACTGGTTCAGTTTCTATCTGATGCCATTTTGCCATGTCTTTCTCACTGACACTTTCCTCTCTTCAATCTTCTGGTCTCTCCCTCGTTCTCCTTCCATCTTTCTTCTCACGCATTCTCTCTTCTGCCTATCTTTCCCATCCCACTCTTCCGCCGTTTCTTATATCCCCTTCACTTTTTGACCCAGTCCGACCATGCATGCACTCGCTCATACGCGCAACGCACACGCATCTCCATGGCGGTGCTGGTGCTGCGTCATCAGCAGCGCGTCCCATCAATTCTGGATTATTTAGTCCGGTTCTGGATTAGCAAAACGGATGCAGGAACCCCAGCAATGCCGCGTGGCATGACATAGCTGGGGTGTGAGTGTGTGTCTGCGTGTGTGTGTTTGTGCGCGTGGGGGGAGTGTGGACAGGCCTGAGAGTCAGCTCTGATATGTGAAGGATGAGATGGAGAGATCGCGAGGTATTGGTTAATTCCAAACGGCTCTTTTTGTCGGAGCCAGCGTTGCGAGTGTTGAGCCAGTATAATCCTTGCAATCAGTCCGCGTCACTCTGGCACTGAAAGATGCAAATAGTTGCACGCTCATAGTCAACGATTTTATATGAATTTCTGTGTAAGTTTCTTGTGAGATTCTAGCACCTAGCATTGCCTTTGTAACCGGTCAGGGATATCCCACATAAAACATATAGCAAGAGAACATATCTACCCCAAATACATTCGTTTGGTACGATATGATTACTTTTCATATGAATCAGGACTGCTAAACATAATTAATTTCAATTGCATGATTCATAGATTGCTTTTATGCAATGTCAACCATATCAAGACATTTCGAGTAGCATTTGCCCTACACATTCTTTACAAACAGAACAAGCCTGGTAGTCCAGTATGCAACACAAAGCATCATGCTCTAGTACGGCCTAAAACATACTCTGCCCCCGCCCCCTCCCCCTCCCAGAGGCTGGCCAGCCAAGGATACTCTCTCCTGGGACTTTATCCCGTCTCCATGGTGATGAATGGGATCCCCCCATAGCAGCAGCGGCAAGCTGACCCTGTGAACTGGCTAAATCCACCAGCCATTGGCCTCCTCCCGCATTACACCGGCCCAACCTGCACTAGCCCCTGCACTGGCCTGCCTCTAGCCCGGGGCAAGGCCTGGATATCTTTTTGAGTAGGAAAGTATGGTAGATAAGCATTGGTCAGAGATCTTGTGTGTATGAAGTGTGTGTGATGGAAGGAAGATGTGAAGTCCAGGGTGTAGTGCTGTAGTCCGATGTGTTTAATTGTTACATACATATCTATAGGCATACATGATTCAATTTGTTAAGAATAGTCATTAACAACTTATCTCCTACCTTGTATCGCTTCCTTAGTCCCGGGTATATATTCCTGGAGAGATCCCAGATTATTTACGAGTGTGTGCGTTTGTGGGGAAGGGGGGCCGGGGGCGGGGGTGCAATGGGATGCCTGGGATGTCGGCTGTCTGTATGAGAATATGAGTTGCTTACAATCATTTTCTCATGAGTGGACTATTTTTCTCTCCATCGTATCTTCCTTTCGGACGATACGGGGGGACTGTGTAAATATAGAGCCCCTTGTCCTCCTACCCTCCAAGTCCTCTCCCTGCCGCTCCCCATCTTGCTCCTGCTATCCATACCGGTAGTGTCAACATCTCTTGCCCTTTGTGAACACTTGTTCATTAGACCATTATACCACGAGTCTCCCCTGTCAACAACCCCGGCTCTTCCTCTCCCCATTTATCCTCTCCCTAACCCCGCCATGTCCAATCTTTTCTCACTAGCCAAGGCACAACACCCTCTTAAAGACCGCTACTACATATTGGTAATCACTACCGCGGAAAGGTTACTTTCTAATCATGTTATTCGCGCCTATAAAGTGGATTATTTCCGGGCGAACACGCCTTAATCTTGTGTTATGGGTGTGCCTGCGACAGGGCCCCGATTTGGCCTACTACTAGCTACCACTTCTATGGTCGGTTACTGCAATAACTAACACCACAGGCACAGGAGTTAGATCTCCACCCCAGATAAAGGTAGCACTGGCTCTAGTATTCAAACCCTCCACTCCTAATGTGTTATGCACTAATTGCTAACTGTTACATGTGAGGAAGAAGTGGGAAAATCTGTTTCATAAATTAATATTGACGTTTGAGGTGTATTACATTTACCGTCTGGGCTCTTAGATCAGATACGAATGGTATGTCAGTGATTGGACGCCTATTGTACTAATGGCTTTCCCGACCCTGGAGTAGGCATCCTAATGAGATTCTAATGACATTTGCGGTTTGGAGCGAGACGAAAGTGACTCTACTCTGAGCTTAGAATGTGTCCCCCCCCCCCCCCTTACTGTAGTATTATATCGACAAAATATACATGCCCTGACTGCGTTCAGGGACGAGGCCAGCTAAACAGGCTAGCCTTCTAGGGCCCTGTTTTAGTGCTATTGTAACATTTACCAGTGGGTAATATGTAATTGTTACGCCAAGAATTGGTCTCCTCTTTCCTGTCTGACATATATATAACGCTTCCTGGAAATCTTTCCCTCTGTAAAAGCTTCACCCTGGCCCGGGGACTTGCTTGAGGACTTGGCTTCTTTATAGTCTCTTAATCTGGGGCGCCATTCCTGATTCCGCGACCTCAACTTTAGAGGAAATCAGTTGGTGTCAGTAGTTATTGGGAGAGACTGTAGCTCCTCACTATTTACTACTCTCACCCTGAGTGTGGATGATAAGAGAGCGAGTAGCCAATGGGCGGTTACAGGGTTGTGGCGGGCAGCCCAGGTCCCTTTAGGAGTCGCTAGAGGGAGGGGATTTACTGGCACCTTACATCCATTAATCTCTTTGATTTGATCGCCTTATTTGTGAGGTGGGGCTGTGGGGCGGTAGCTCTGAACGTGGAGTAAATGAGTGGCTCCACTTGGTTGTGAGGATGTCTTTTTAAAAGCTCCCCCGTGAAAGAGGTATAGAAGCAGGAGATAAGGAGACAAAAGTAGACAGTCTAGGCCCAAAGTTGAGAGAGTCCCTTCAAACGGAGGGAAAGCCTCTAGCCTCATACCGCAAAGTGCCATTATAATTTTATCAAGACCGCAAAATGTCCTTATATTCCCATTAGAACGCCCGAGTCCTAGGCCAGGAATACGATTAGCGAAGTAGGCGTCTAATCACTGGCATACCATTCTTATCTGATCTGAGGGTTTGAACCTATATATTGTAGAGGAGGGAGGGAAGGGCTGAGAGAAAGAAAAGGTATAAGTGAGAGAGGGAGGACCTAACTCCCTTGCCCTTTTATATATATTCAAGAACTTTAATTGCTTTACAAAACGAACTGTCAGCAGTTGAGTTTGTCCCAATATCATGTACAGTAGACAATCCTCTGTGCATGTTACTTCACAACAAATAATGCTTATGCCAAAGCCACCGTGACATTTTGATGAGTACCTATATTAATGACAAGTGATTCCCAGTCACATGGCCAATATTTATCATACGATGCGCTTGTAAAACCATTTAAATACACAAGTGGGGATATTATCGCGTAAATTATCATGTCAAATCATGCCATGATTGCTGCCATTGACTGGGCCCTGTGAATCACACGCATGATGCCCCAAATACAATATACTTGTATTAAACTCCATTACCAGGACTATACCGTATGCATAAACAGTAGTGGTTCGATACATCATACATGTGGACTTCACTTGGATTCGAAATAGGCCTCCTCAATTAGAAAATATATAATCTTTTATTCTTGATTAAGGCCAATAATAATTCTTGTGATACATTGATAAACAACGATTTAACCACCATGGATATTTTCTAGCGTTGCCTTTTAATAACAGAAAATCACGGCTCATTTGGAACGCCAACTTACCATAATTATATATGTGGTTTTAAATGGCCATTGTTAGTGTTACCATAGTTCCCTATTCATGTAGCCAACCCGATTGCATCGACTGTCAGATCAGTTGATGCGGCTTCCTCATATCTATCTCCCTTGTAAAATAAATTGGTCAAGTAGTGTCGATAGGGAACTGAATCTCATTCGTTCCACATTTGCATTGGTTTATGGGGTTGTTTCAAAATTGATCACAAACTCAGGAAAAGGACCAATATTCCGTATCCAGTGCAGAAAGGGCAAAAGCAGTGTCCCTTTCTATGATGCCACTCATATCTACTGGTATAATATGGTATTATGATTAGATAAAGCAACCACGTCAATTGTAAGAAGTATTTATAAACTTCGGTCATCTGCAGTGTAACTGGTGCAATAGTTATTCATAATTATGTTCATAGTTATGATGTCATGAAAATCATAGTAATTGCAATGATCATTTTACTTCTATCATTTTTCTTGTCAAAGGGATGGAAATTTACCATATGGCAATGAATGTACCACCACCAATGCCAAGTAATCCTATCACTTGGAACACGTGCGCAGTGACCTAAAGCTCGTCCCCTATCATTGTTGCCAATAAAATGGTTCTATTTAAGGCACTGTGACTACGGAAAGTTAATGTATTTGGTAAGAGTGCAGTCTTGTGCCTGGATTATCACACGATAATGCACTCCCCAATGGACGATGTGTCCCTGAGTGAACTGTACCCAAGCCTATATTGGGTCAGCTTGTGTAACATTTTGCCACCGCTTGAGGCTGCTGCAGATCCATGCATAACTTGATTTCATTGCTTGGCCTAAAGTGCAAATTGATGCAATCTCTCATTGGTCTGGGTAATCGGAGGCCACTCTCAAATGAGGTTATAACAGATATTGCATGCATGTAAGTGTTCCAGTCCATAACGTCCTTTTTCCTCCAGTAAATATTGCTACCGTATCGTAGGCATATTGTCACTCTTAGAAAAAGGTGTTTTATCTTGGAACTCCAGAGCAAACTAAGGTTCTTGACTTTCCCACCTATACCATGTTCATGTTAACGTGTTAACATCTCTTAATTCTGCTGAACCCAGATAGCCAGATAGCATGCGAATGTAACACCAGTGGCGCTGTAGGCTGCAAAATCTCCCAGTAGGCTAAGACGGAAGCTTCCGCCGCCCGTGTTCGCGGCCGCCGCCACCCGCGAAAACGGTGATAACACCAGCAAAAAATGTAAAGATGGTCACATGATTAATAAATATGAAAAGAGCATATTCTCAGCTATCCATAGATATATTATTTTACGTATTTGAAAGAATAGAGCCCGAGCAATGACTTACATGGTTAACCATGTTTAGGCCTACTCTGTTTCTTAGCTTGCGGGAGCCATAACCGGAAGCTCCCACCTTAGCAAAGGTAGAAAAGCTAGGTGGCGTGACGGTCGAATAATGTATTTTTGCGCTATCAAAGATAGCGAGAAAATCTTTGTTAGGATTCTTTCAGCTTAGAGATATTATGGGAAGATTATTTCAATATTCATGATTATGGAGTGCATCAATCGGAATAAACGCTCCTGTGTTTATACCCTTAGAATGATTAAAGAGAAGGGACATTCAGACCTAAGCCTCCAGTTCATAGAATTATTAAAGATTCCTGAAGAGATCCAGGGAGCAATCCGTGCTTCAAAAGTGAAATCTTAAAAGCTAAAGGATATCCTTTAAGTAGTTAAGAATCCCTGGGTTACTGAAAAAACAACACATTTACCGTGGAACCCCATAAAAACCTTCCATTTCTAATGGTGCTGACATAGTGTATGGCCCTTGGACATCATTTGCTTGCAGTCCTCATCGTGCTTGATCCCTCCTCTGCCATTGCCTGGAATTAATTTCCAGCAATGGCCAGCAACAGGAAGAGGCGGCCCTGATGCCAGGAAATTATTCTCACCAAGTCCAAATTACTGCATGAGCACGTGCGCTTATTGGGGGTGAACTGGGTATTTGTGTAATTAGCCAAGGCCGGTGTAAATTACACAGTGATAATGAGAGAGTTAGAGGCAGAATGGGGGGAAGAGGGGAGACAGAAACAGAGTGGGAGACTGGCATGAGACAGAGTGAGAGAGAATGCCAGAAAGAGATGCTGAAGTATGTGAGAAAAAGAAAGTAGAGGGATGGAGAGATGTGTGTGTGTGTGTGTGGGGGGGGGGGGGGGGAGGCAGACAGACAGATAGACAGAAAGAGGTGAAAGAGAGAGATTACGTTAAGCGTCAGACAGTGGTCGATGACTGACCGCCCTCCCACCGCGCTCTGACGATCATAACAGACGACATTTCATGCTACATGCTTATAGCAACAACACCTATAAGGCGCTACTCGGTCACTGCCCCCCCCCCCCCGTCCCACCCTTACTATAACCACCACAACCACAGCCACCACCAACACCTACTCCAACAATAGATGATCAATAATATACGCTCTGTTGTAACACACCATACCTCAGCTTCCTCAATCCATCTATATATAGATGTATGGACAGTCTTCGAACTTGCACAATAAGCTTAAGCTCTTCTAATTTTCTCAAAGCTGCTTTGTTTGTGATGGATCTTGTTTGTAAATAAAAAGAAATCCAAACCTTGTTTCTCAAACCCTCGAAAACTTTTGGGAGAAGCCCAAGAACTACATAGAACCATTCGTTATGCATTAATTCAGGAAAGCCTATTATACCAGGGTAAATGAAAATATGTGAACGTTATATCAATTCTACCATCAATCTTCCCATTGATTTTTACTCCTATTATTTTAGACAGCTCTCAAGTTCAATCGCACACGCTTTTGTGGTCGGAGTGGGCGATATGGCGTGAGGGTGTGGGTGGGAGGGGGGGGGGGGGGCAGGGGCGGGGGGTAATTTGAGGCACGAGCCCCCTCCCTCAGTCTAAATATGGAAAATATTGTTGTTGCGGGGACCTCCCATGTATCCCCTTGGGGATCTCCCTTTTACATTATGCCCCTTCCCTTTTATGTTCTTCGCATCTTTTCCCCCATCTGGCCCCTACCTATTTGACAGAAAAGTTACCATGCACTCTGTATGAAATCCTTTGTGACCCATTCTCTTTTCTTCTCTCGCCCACCTTGATAACGGTGAGCCAGAGGTCCAGCCCTACACTTATAAGTTATAACTCCCACACACTACATTTTCGCTGAACTCAGCATTACTAAACGAGTTTAAATAACCTTTCAATTATGATCGGGGATGCGGTATGACGTATGGCCCAAGATGCTGTTTCTAGCCCTGTAAAGGGTTAACCCTACAAAGGTTGGCAATTACAAAGAAAAACGATCTATAAAATAAATGGCGAAATGTTTATGAAATAATGTTTCAAATTGAATACGTTTCAATAGATCTAACTTGCATTGCATCAGATTGTTTGCATTCATTTGAAAGTGGTTAGGATTTTCTGACCCCATCCTCCATGACCCTGTCGCAAGGAGATATCGCCTGTAAGGATTCACTGTACATACTATAATAGAAATCGCTTGCATTTCCAATATAAAAATCAGTGGGTTTACATGCATGTTCCATAAGAGTTAAGGAATGACCCAGCCCTACTTTGAATCTTATCCCTTGAGTGCCCCATCACTATAACCAAATCCCACACATCAGCTATCCATCCACCCACTTCCTCCCTTCGCTTTTCAATATGCACAACGCTTTTGAATTGTCCTTCCTATCATAGATCATTTTGTCCCCTTGACATTTGCAACAGACACTGACAAAGCGTTGGTTTTGATACCTTAGAGACCGGGCCCAGAGAGAAGAGTGACTATCTGAAATAGAAACCTCCTTGAAAGGGGCCTGTGTTATTTTTTTTTCATTCTTCCATTCTCTCTCTACCTAGACCTGCTCGGTATAAGAGGTTAATACCTTCTAATAGATATATCGAATAAAGCCAACTTCTTTGGTGTTTTTCAACAAATACCTCCCACGGATAGGTAGATGATAGACATTTATAGCTGTTTAATATAATGTAGAGGCTTTTACCTCGAGGCCAAATGTACCTGTAGTATTGAGAGGTCAAGTGAGAGAATGATTGAAACGATGTGGGGGTGGTCATGTTGCCTATTGTGAACGCGTTATTGGGGAAAGGGTTGAACCTTCAAGTCGTGGCTTTGTGGATGGATGCATGATACAAAATATAATGGATCAGGCCACCACTATTTGTCCAATGAGATATGTAAAAAAAGTATTCCAATTTCTGCGAACTGGAGATTTGCACATAGTCAACGCTATATGAATTCTTGCAGCTTATGCCATTACACCTACATTTTCCTTTATGATATTAGTGTTGAACTTGGTGTTCTATGGGTGTATTTTTCATTTTTATTTGTTCCATATATGTACATTTTCTGGGGATCTAACCACCATAGATACCGGTGCAAGGTAACGGCAGGTGACAATGGGAGGCAGGGAGGGGGTGAGGGGGCTTAAGGTTGGGGGTGTAATGGGGGCTGGGGTGTGACTTGGGTTACAAGTATGTGTGACTAGTTGGGTGTTGACTGACCTCTATTCATATCCTGGGTCAAATTCCTTTACCTGGAGTGATACCCTCATTTATAATATTCAAATTTAATTTTGTTAACTATGTGTCCTATTTCAAATATCCACAAATAATAATTATTCGATTGTGATTTTTCCATATTCTCACACTTTTTTTTCATCTTCCGCCTTCTCCTGTCCTTCTTCCTCAAACCTTCTTCGTCATCTTCAATCATTTACTCATAAATTAATTAATCCCCCTGTCTCCTCCCCCCTCTCTCTCTCCCTCCATCACTCTCCCTCTCTCTCTCTCTCCCTCCAATCCGATCTGTGACAAATTCCACATCATCTTGCACAAACAAGCAGCACAGACATTCTAATGTAAAAACAGGGGTTTTAAATCACCTTTAAATTAATTAAATCGACTCAAATTTCCTGCTCAATTTAGTTAGATGTCCTGCCATGCTCGCTGGAGAATAGGGATACATGACTTGTCATTAGGCCATTTCTATTTATAGAACAGCAGGGTTCCTTGGATTACTGAAAACAAGGAATTAATTCCTTTGTGGGGGACTAGAGGATGTGACTTTGTAATAAAGAACACTAGTTTATATTTAATATAATTGCTATTATTATCTTCTTTCAAAATGTACATAAAACCCACTTTCCAAATTCATGGGAACCTGAAACCATCGTACGATATGACAGGTGTCCTCTGCGAGTAGATAGATATAAATATAATTTTTAAAACAATATGTAAAGGGATTTTTTTAAATAAAAAAAACAAAGGTTGCTGTACCAACAGTTCAGCCAGTATTTAAAACTAAATTCACTTCATACTCTATCTCAGTGCCATATGTAACAATATTATTTTTAGTTGGAACAGGTGAATACTATATATTAATTTTTTTAAAAAAACGAAACAATGTATTAATACATCATATCAATAAATGTTTTTGAATATGTATCATATTTAATCTTATTAGTGTATTTATTTTAGTAGTCAGGTGCCAAGTTATAATCTCTTAAACTTGTTTCATAGCTTAGCTTACTGGAATCCCTCTCTAGACCCTTTCCAGAACTACCCCTGGAATTTATGAGAAAGCATGAACCAATTTTCCCCCGCTGCCCCATCCCTCTGCCACCATTGCCTGGGTGTGACGGGAGTAATGGCGATCATCAATGATTGATCCCTCCTCTCTGACCGACACAACACCTCTCCCCTATTAACCCCTGATTCACATCAGTGATCATCTAAATCCATTAGTCGCCCCTTACACCCTCTACAAAGGCCTAGACTGACCCCTCACACACACCTGCCTGCTGCCATCTCCAACCTGTACAGAACAGACTCTCGTATTAACGAGGTCACGGTCCAGGGCCAAATTCAATTTCCATGTTTCCTGATACACTCATAAATATTGTATTTTATATGTGTACATCCTGTTGATAGCTTTAAGGGTTCACCAGTCTGTTAGAACTTCAGTATTTCCCTCATTATCTTCATTTTGGATAGGATACTCTGGCGTTTCACGATTTATTTTCAATTGTTACTGTAGACAAGCTCCCCATGAGATTGTTGATTGAACGAGGATGTGATCTGGCGATTTTGAGGTTGTAATTATGCTTTGGTGAGATAAAAGTAAATGCAGAAACAATTGGCATTCAATTACTCAATAACTAGCACTGCGACACATAGCCCAAGGCTATAGTTGTCCGATATGCTGCCTCTATGATGACGTGTTGGGACTAGTGTGTCGACATTTCAGGTCACAGAAAACAATAATTGCGATTTCACTTGCCGCATATGATGTAAGAATGTTATAGAAGTGAAGTGAAATAATTCCTTAATTAAATATGATTCTCTATCTCAGTGGTATTTAGGCAACGTTTACAAGACAATTTCTAAACAGTACATGACTCAGATCCTGTGCATCAGGCCAATATGTTTCATTCTGAAGTATCAAATTTACTGCCTTCTTCCGGGTGTGGGGACATTATCAATGTACGATACCAATTGTCCTATTGTCATGTCGGATATGTTGATCTAATATCAAGTTACTTGTATACATAAAGGGGATAAACCACATAAATCCTCCGATAAAGGGAGAGAGAATTATTTCTTATAGCGTACCGCTTCTCCCCGAAGCTTCTCTCTCCATCTAATGTTTAGGTTGTTTTTAAAGATACCAGATTAAAATGTTACCACCCATCTTTGTGAGCTTTGAATTATTGTCAAACAAATTTATGATGCAGCCGAAATGAAAGAGTATTTCATGGGATGTAAGCTCTTTTCTATAGTAGGTGAATGTTGTGAATAAGCAGCCCAATCTTTGGGGTTTTTTGCTTCAGCATTGATTACATTATGCTTATGTTAGCCCATATGCCAGCAAATGTTATTAGAAAATGTCCTTATGAAATAATTTGTGAAAGATTGTCACTTGTTTCGTGTCTATTTGGGAGTCCCATTTATCGGGACTTCAAACAGATCATTACATACCCATCGATCAAGGTATTTGTGATATTAATTCTCGTTGATGTAAGACATGCCTATGATATATAATCAGAAGGTTGTCATACTCAAAATGCGAATTACGGTACACAAGTTGTAGGGTAAAATATTATGACTCTGTGACATTTGGTGCTTGACATCCAGATCACCCCCTCCCCCAGCTATACGCCCACCACCAACCGGTCCCACCCTCTTACTAATCGATATAGTGATCGGGTTAGTTGAGTCCTGTCTCTGCCCGTTACCAAAGGGCCGGGAGGTGGGTCCATATAAAATATACTGCCTATGCAATACCAGACAAGAGGTAGCGGTGGGCGGGGGTGTATGTAACAAGAGGGTGATGCTATTTATTGTGTGAGTCTGGTTCCACAAGTCGACTATGTGACATTCACTGTAGTATGTGAAGAGGCATAATGTCCTGGTGCATTATTAGAAATAAACGTGATTTGCTGTGTCATGATGAACTACAGGGTATTTCATGATTAGGTCTTTTGTTTCCACATATTGGATAACTTCACCTTTTAGAACTTGCCTTTTTTTTTTTTACAGAAATCCTAAATAGTAATTACCCCAGGAGTTTTCTATGAGGTAATCTAACAGGAAGAAAGGAACCATTGTTTGGGTATGAACATGTACATGCTTACACGCAAATCTTATACTGCATTTTATATCAACTTCGCTCTCACAAGAATTATATTTCTTGAGTACCTTTCAAGAGGGAGAGGGGAGGACAGACTGCGAAACGAAATAGATGTTGGGAGTAGGAGAGAGTAAAGAACAATATCCTTGGACTGTTTCCCCATGGGGACTTGTGGCAGACTGTTGGTCGGTGAATATGTAACATTGGAATAATGGGCGTCATATGCAATGCAAAAATACACTCTCATTCTGTTCCTACACCTGCCAGAATCAAACCAGAGCTTCCAAATTGAAGATTGTGTACTCTGTGATCCCCATCTGATCAGCATGCAACTTTCGTCGGTGACACAAAACCATGAGTCCAAGAAATCGGGTTAACACCTTAGTCTAGCGATACTTTTTATAGTTAATTCTAAAGAGCCGAATTTAAATTTGTTATTTTGCCAAATTTAGGCACCCTCATTGTGTTGATTTTCATCAGGGGAATCTGAATTTTAATAAATACCCATTGTATCTACAGTTAAGCACTGTTTCGGTATGATCTTTAAAGGAATAGAACCATGGCAGGTTCTCTGTATCTCCTTAATATTGAAACTACATGCATTACTGGGGGAATACAGATAAGAACAGGTTTTTTCTCCTACTTGTCTGCTGATCCATGAATATATATGTTGAAAGTGAATGACAAGCGAACATGTGAGTACCTGATATACCACAGTACCCTGGGGCCTCTTCAATCCTCAAAGGCCCTTTTCTGACCTTGTCGCGAGTGGAACTGAATATCAATAGTGAAATTTATTACCCCCAGATGTACTGAGGACCTACATACATAGGTAGAGAGGTCCCAGTGTGTGTTGAGTCGGCAGATCTTGAGACCTCATATATACATAGCTCCTGCCATGAATATAGTAATAAATGTGTGTGTCTCTGTAAGTAAACACCCCCCTGAGGTGCATATAACAAGTATAGCTTTCTCCCTCATGACTTAAGAAAAAATAAATATATTTCATTAATTCTTCTTATTAATATCAACATTTATTTATTTTTCTAAGAGATCAGTAAGTTCTAGGTTCCTAGGTAGTTTATCCAGAACAAATGGAAAGAAAACACTTAAGATATTATTTCATTGGAACATTTGGTAAATAACTGTTGGTCCCTTGTCTCGAATCCTTAATCTTTAAAATTGTGCTCACATGTGTTTCAATGATAACATCATGTACCTGCAATGATTGATATTTGTTGCACTCTTTTGGGTAATGTGAAGATTTATAAAGGACTAAATTGTAAGGCATTGGTCTATGTAGTAATTTCATTGAGTTGTCCCGGTATGACATGCTTGTAAATCCGGGGATTATCAGTATTCATGGACATGCCCCTAATAGGTGATCCGCGATCTGTAAATATAGTGAGAGGGGAGTTGGAGAGAGTGAGGAGAAAGTTAGAGATGGAAAAGGGAGGACTCCGATATAATATAAAGAGAGACAGGAAGAGGAAGTACTTTTATGTTAGCGAAGGAAGGGGAACAAAGCACCCAATAACAAATCCCTGGTTCTTTGTGACTCATTTATACTAACAATATTCTCATAACAACATTAAGCCATTGAATTACCAATTAATCCGGTTTTTATTCATGAGAAGCCCCTTCCCCTCCCCTACATCCAACAATTACCATAATTCTCATATTGGTTCTGGTTGTGTTTTTTGAATCGCTCATTTATCCCATCGCATGTCTGCTGGCTTTTAAATAGCAACATGCATCCTGGATTTGATATGCTGATCGTAAAATGGTTGCCAGATAGTTGTTTATGGGTCGGTCTATTAGTCAATGCTTGAATACAGCACTGTATGTTGAATACAGTGCTGTATTCAACATATCCCTTCATGATTTTTTTACAAGTTTTTTAGTTAGTTTTTTTAATGGGAGCGAAATTCCTGCTGTAATTTTAATTAGCATGGGGTGTATGATTTTATGGGTTCACTTATTGTGAAAAAATGGTCCATCTTAACACAAGGTATATAAACAACTCGTCCAAGTGACAATCCTAATATAAACGAAGTGGGGTTCATTTAATGATTATACCATTCAGAGTAACTGAGTTACAAAGTAATCCTTTATTTCGTCACCATGGTGTGTTACAAAGGTTCATGAAAAAAAGCTATAGAAACGGCAGCAATCATCTGTTAGGAAGGTTTTCCAGTATCTTCCCAACAATACACAGATTTTCAATGCATTCTCAGATCTTTGTAAGGTTTCCAATATTCTCAAGACAAAGTTTGAGAAAAATTCCATGATTCCTTCTTTTTTCATTGATCGCTGGTATTTACCTTGAGGTACGTACCAGAGCACATATGGGGCCTAATGCTATTGATTTTGCCCTCAGAACATGACCGACAAAGTTTGATTCGCAAATGAGTACAAGCTGAAATTCTTTATCCAGATTTGTACCATTTAATTGATCTTGTCATTTCTGTCAACTTAAATCTATAGAATTCGCACTGCCTGTCCTGATTCTTTTTGCCAAACAAATAAAGGGAGCCACAATACAGTGTGTATCAATCTTTATGTAGGTTTTCTCGTCGGGTTTTAAGGGTAGGCACCTAGGAATACCAGCGAATAGGCCCTCAGCCCTGTTGAAAATTATAAAAGGGAAGAAATATTATTCGTCTAAATTACATGAATCCCTCAACATACTGGTAAAAAGTGTGAAACATTTATCCTGGTGAATGTCACCCAGGCTGTGGACATGGTGTAAAACCAGCCTTCTCTCACACACTTACAAGGAAAGGAATCTATAAGGTGTAATGCTTAAAATGGGGTATAAAAGGTTGGGATGGACACAAGTGTGTGGCCATGCTCGCCTGCAGGCTATGCTGGCTGGTCAGTCATTAATGTTAAGTGACAGCTGCCGACAAGCTTGACCAATCGAAGAACACCTGCTCCGTCTCCAGCCACCATCTCCCGCTGCATGGACATTGACCCTTGGTCATCCACTGTCCACCCTTCATACCCTTTAGTTCCTGTCCATTTATATATGTACCCTTCGATCCCTTGCCTCTTTTGTTATGGCTCAGACAGCAATTCTGAAACGTTCCTATTCAAACTGTTAGCTTCGTATACAGGTTAAAAAGGGCTTTAAACCCTTAGTCAAAACTCTCACAGTTGTCTCCCTATCCCTTCTGAGTAAGGACAAGGCTACCTTGGTATTTCTAAATTAAAACATCTTGTACCTTTTCTTGAAGGTTTTCCAAAATCTAAATTATTAAGGATATTTCACATCTGCACATCTGATGTTAGATTAAAATCAAAGATCTGATCTAGAACACTAGGATTGTTTCCTTTAATTGCTCATTGCTTTTAGATAATTGGGTTTAATAATTTGTTTATTTATCTTTGAACACCGAAGTATTGTATTGTTAAACTCAAGCAGCAACTAGTTATTTAGGCCTGTGGAGTAATGATACTGGTCACCAGATGAAAAGAGCCATATGGGATCGTCTTTGAAAATAGAAAGACTCCTTTTGAACATCTCTCGTTCGTTTGACCCTTGAATGCCATAAGTGGCCCTGCCCTTTCCCCCTCCAGTCACGACCGAACCAATTTCTATCAACTTCAGATGTGTGCGGACGGCTTGCGAAAAAAGGAATTATTGTATGGGCCTGTGAACAGGCGCAGTTCTTTTTTTAAGTTCCCCAATGTGATTAATTTGTGTGTGTTTTACCACTTAAGTGTTGTTTATTTTGTACGTGGATCTTGAAAAAAAACAGTTATTCCCCCCATCTCATTCCCACGGCAGTGCCTCACTATTTTTTGTGTAAATCCAGTCCGATCTTGTTTTTCTCTTCAACCTATTATATTTAGACCCAACTTGTCCGTAGTGAATGAATTTCTTGTGAACTGTAATTCGGTTTTCACTCTTCTGGGCCTTTAATGTTGTATGTGAAAATAAAGGGACATACTATCCCTGGACTGCATGATAATGACTAAAAGTTCTTCTTTTACATTGTCCGTATTCCTCACCTGTATAACTCGGGTGAGCAACAATGGGTGTATCATTTTACTGTAACGTGTTGTTTTTCATTGAATTTTTTTTTGTAGATCCACTTCTATCTCTGTTATTTATTGTTTGATATTACATTTGCCTAGGTCACCTATGCTATTACTTTCCTGTTTATATGAACAATATGTTTGCCTCAGTGGCCTGCCTGAAACATAACCAACGAGTAATTTGCAATGCATGCAGGCGAGATGATCCCCTTCCGCAGCAACAGGTAGTGGTGACTGACACCTGAGCCCAGGTTATAAACCTGCTAAAAATGTACCTAGGTATAATGTTACACTGTACCCTACCTCATTATTACATGCTTGTTAATAACAATCTTTTTTTGTTTCCTTACAGGTAAGTTTTCATGGTGCTATTTGCTCATGATAATGATGAAGATGGTGATTATAGTGGGATCTATACGGTAGATATAGTGCGAATGGCGTGGGAGGTTGTGCGTTGTAGTTACCGGTAAGAATTTTCTAATATCACCCATCATTTGTCATTTTCTATGTGAGGAACAATGTAATTGGGGAGGACGGTGATATACGGGAGGATGGAATGCAGGGAAAGCTCTCTGTTAGTGACACGCTTGGGGATCGGGCTCCACTGTCCATAATAACATTATACAGTAAAGGGGCTGTCCATAATGGCGAGGTGTCAGAATTAGTCCCGTCCACATGGTTTTACTGTACTTATCTAATGCAGAGATCCAAGTTATCAAAAGCCTACAGCCCCTACCACCCACTGACTCATCAAAAGATTCCCCCTTTGAAAAACAGAACACAACTATATATATTTGTTCATGCTTTAAAATTGTTGTTTGGTATAGGAGGGAAGCTAGTCTTTAATATTCATTATTTGCATGGATGCCCAAGTATTCGCCATGTGGGTGACATGGTTCTAATACAAATCTGGACGACAATTCTACCTTGAAATATGTTAAAAATTCAGCACAACAATTCATATTTGATCTCCATGCCCACACATGCAGGCCAATACAGTCAAGATGCGGTGCGTGCCACACGCTACATGTTCACTTCATAGAAGCAGCAAAGTTGAGGCTTTCTCCCTCTCCTCCTCGAGCTCCGTATGCCTTTTTGGAAAAAAATGAAATAACCTAATAAATGGAATAAGATCTAAGGTCGCGAGCTTTCTAACAGGCACCTGTGACTGTGAGCGAGGCTTTATCGAGATTTCGCTTTAAAAAAAAGAAGTAGAAAGAAATCAAAGGAATAGAGAAAGCATACCTAATCTACCTGTATGCAGGGACATGTACTTATGATCTGCAGGTATCAAACGGTCATGCAAGCATATATATCCATTTACCTCCATGTCGACTGGGTATATATAGTATCAGAATGATTGATTCTACATACCACAATATGCATATAATATGTACTGCACAATATCTGAGAGACTTGTACAAAGCAAGCAGACAATGCTAATATATACCTGGCTTTGGAAATGATGTGTTTTTGTTTGGCTCCCAAATATCCATAGCAGTTTGAAATTTATGACCAGGGCTACCAGTTTTGATTTATGGCTTCATACAACTTTGAAATTCAGTGAGGTTACGAATGTTAGATAGATGTGGCCCTATTTGGTCAAATCTAGCTCTCGTGGCACGACGCTTGCCCATACATTGAGGCAGGTCAACCATATAACATTGAACGACCTCAAACCTCAACTTATTCCCTATAATCCACCTTTAGCTCACTTAGGCGGGATACATTTGTGTGTATATAGTATAATGCACTGATAAAGACAATTAGTACAAATAGGTTGGTAGTCTTTGCATAAATGAACCTTTTCATCAGGTCCATCCAAGCTTGGTCAAGCGAGGAGAGGGAGCCTTTCCTAATGGAGCCATATTTCGCTGAGGCACAGTGCCAAATAGGCTTGTTGACACAGGTCCTACCTGGTACATCAACATTGACGCTCCTGTCCCCCCATTGCAGCAAGATCAGCTCATGTACAATGCTTTAGCAGACTGTATGTATGGTTCATGGGGCCACTTAACAATATATATAGCAGAAAATGTAGATTATTGGAAGCCAAAAATAGGTTGAATATCATAAGGAGAGGACAGTCTTTCATATTTGTTAATACCGTGGCATCATATAGCATATCTTTATGCCAGTAATTTCTTGAAATGTAATAAATGAACTTAAGTCACACCAAAACCAATTTCCTAATTCCACTTGGGATTAAAGATGTTTATTAAAACATTGATGGAAAGTGTGTGGTGATCCAACGTTTCGCCTTCAATAAGAGTTTTTTCAGGGAATCATTTCTTAAAATTTTCAAAAATAATCATTGATACGCTATTTATACGTGTGGATATATCTCTAGTGTTGTGGGGAATATTGATATTACCAGGGTTAAGGACCCTTCCATACCTGCAAGAAATACTCTTCCAAAAGGTATTGTGTTTTGCGATGGGGAAACTAGCTCCAATAGTAAATATCTACCCCCATACCCTTACCCTCATGGCCTGTTGTAAAAAGATACATGTAAGCAGAAACATCAGCAGCAACAAGCATTATCAGTTCACTCTCCCCCTCCACCCTCATTTATACATACATCATATACCGCAACCCAGAAATCATCATCATCATGCCAGATATAGGCGAGTGGCAAATTGATAATTGTTCTGACATGCTTCTGGCTTGATAATCCCCTATTTCAGCCTTCTCTTTCTACCCTACCCTCTCTTCCCCTCCCTATGCACTTTGCATTTTGCATGGGTTCAATATACTGACTGCTGGTGTACTCAGTTACTCTGTTATTATCTGATGACAAACTTGGCTCTGGAGGCGATCGCTAGTTTAGGGCCCCCTCCACCAGGAGGCATTGTTTGATGTTTAGTACCAGAGTGCCCAACACTCACTATAGTATCTGTTCTCATAAGCCACATTATTTATAGAACGCCTGCCTGTCCACAAATACCATATGGGTAATTCTCCCAAACGGGCAGCATTTGATTTCAGGAGGCCAATTTTTTAGAAAAAATAAAATTCGTCAAATCTCTACAATCTTTGGCCTGCGTATAGCAGGGAATATCAGCATTAGGTAGACAAAGTTTGGGAAGGCTGTGACATATATTTCTATTTCTCCACCTATGCTTCAAATACCTCCATTTATGCCTATTTTTGCCATATTTCGGCCATATTAACACAGATTTATCAATAATATTGTATCAGTCTGTGGTGAACTACCCAGTAATTATGACAGCAAAATTAAATGACAAAGTCAGAGGTAGGGAATTGATGTTGGCCGCCAAAATAAGGCCTGGTTGTAACCAGAAGTTTGAATACCTTTTTGTCAAATTATCAGTTTTATTTTAAACAACAAATATGCTAATATAGAATGATCTCTTTATTTCTAATAATTATGACGTAACGGCGACGCTATAGTCGTAACGGCGACATCCCAACATATGCTCACTGCAAATGAACAGTATCTGTATCTCTTCATATCTATATCTTTTAATAAATTCAGGCAGGCCTAAACATTTATCATAATAGGCGAAATTGCCAAAAAATATATTTTATTTTAAATATGGGAATAATTGTACATGTCGTAACGAGACATAAAATATTCCCACACCTGTTCAAGGAATTTTATGTAAGGGAATAACTGGTTTCAGACAGATCGTGGGCTAATAACTTTTCTTTTTATCTAATTATACATACATATACATCTTCCCTCTACAAAAAACTAAATGTAATTAAATATTTATCATTACTCTTGGAGTGTTTCATTGTTTTGAAGCCAATACATGTCGTAACGGCGACACAATTATTCCAAAACAATATTTTCCAAGTCTAAATCAGTTCAAATTAATGAATACATGAATATTGTATTTTTTCATGATAATACACGTGTGTGCATGTGTAGAAACCGTTTCTGTTCAACAGAAGTAATATATTTTCTAAATTTGGCTATGTATTAGATTCAAATTCCATAATTATTATATATTTTCTATCCTAAAAAAGCTCTTTTATCACAATAGCAGCTACGATTTTAGCATAAGAGCTTTGAAAGGGGGGTTCCCACAGCCTCATTTTTGCCAGGGAATTCGAATTAAGTGGTTAAAATCATGTGTGATCATCCCAAATACAGGTTGAAGAGACCCTAGGCTGGAAAACCAAATGATGCCCGATTGGGAGAATTACTCATATACATTAGTTTTAATAATTACAAAAATAGAAATAATAACTATGTAATCACGTGTAACTTCCATGAAGAAAGACGTCGGACAGTCTCTAAGGAAAGAAAGTCAAAATGCAACCACGTTAGTTGTCCTTCGGATGAATGAATATCCACCCCCTCAGAGTGTCTATGGTAAATCTAGATCTATCTTTGGTTCAATCGTTAGTTGATATTATTCTGTCTTTTAATGCAAGGTTTAGGATGGTAATACTGTCTGTACTACAGGCATTTCAGCCCAATACAAAGTTCAGCCGTTTCTATATCCATTGAAAGCCTGATGAAGTGATTCTGTGACATCGTGCTAACCGAAAATCGGATGCATTATTGACTGGTGGATAGGGTCCTTTACCTTACCTGTGCCTATAGATAATGCATGACATACACGGGTCGAAATTATTGATGATAAACTTGTCGAGAGCAGCATTTGTGTATTTCTGTGTTACTATTCTGGGCGACTTTGATCTCAGTGTTGGATGAAGAAGGTTCACATATCCTATATATAAAGCGCCAGGCTTCCAAAACATGTCCAGGAAAATTATAGGAGCCTATCAACTACTCGCATTAATCTTTGAACTTATTGAGAAGAGGAAATGTTGCCTCCTTTGACATATATTATGGAGGTCTACTTGATGTAAAACGGCTAGTTATTCATTAATAAATAAATGTCTTTATTAATTCTATGATTCCTGTGTGTCTATTTCCAGGCTTTCCTCATTATACTAATGAAGCCTTTAACTGAATGAGAAACTGTTCGATGAAGATTAAAATGGCCCAAATTTAAAGCTTTAAAACTGCTGTTTAATTCGAGGTTTTAAGTATGATCCAATTTTTTTATAGTAAGAATCAGTGACTTAGTGAAGAGCACCTGGTTAAAAAGGATTAAATATAGATAAAATGTCCCTTGATTAAAACGAGTCTTTATTATGCTCTCAGCTACAGTTTGGTATTTTTTTTATAATAATCGGCGGATCATATCAACTGAGTGAAAACTATCTCGGCTTAGGACCTGCTTTTTGTGCAGAATGCAGTTGCTGATGGAATGGGGTGATGGGCCACGAACACTCTCTATAATATTAATTCTATTCTCTCAAGAATCTATGGTTCTATGGTAACTGTCCACAATAATCATCACACATTATATTGTGTATATAAAAGGTATAATTACATTAATTAACAGAGTAAACAAAAATGAATTTCCGTACACAGTATATTTTCTCACACCATGTCCCTCTCCCGGCCCCTAACAGGCTCCTGCCTGAATAATTACCGAGTAAATGAAGCCTGGGTGGTGCATGTGGAGGAGGGGAATGAAGCAGAAAAAGAAGCAGAGGGATATTGTTTCCCTGAACATGGGAGGGCCGCTACACGAGGCAGCTCAGTCAATCATACGTGATGAGTTCTGTTACCAGTGTAGCATTCTATGGATTTCTCCCCTGACAGACACGGAGATATACGTACATATGGATGGGTCGGGTCTTAGAAATGTAACTATTGGAATTGTCTTATTCTCACAGATTTATGGGGAAATGATGGTTAATGTGAATGTAACACGTATTGGAATGATATTGAATAGATCCATACAGCATGAGATTTATGTATCAATATGTGCAGATAGGTATGTTTTCCCAGCCCCCTGCCCCTCCCCTGATTTTGGGTGATCTATTTTGATTTTCTACTTTCACTCAACACTATGTCAAGTTGCCTTATCCGCCCCCCCCCCCCCACCACACACACACACACCACCACCACCACAACCCCTCACCCCGAAAAATAAACCAAAAAAAACAACAAACCCACCACTCACTCCAAAACGAAATAAAGGATTTGTTTTAATCATAAACGGAATTCTGGGAGAAGGTTTGGGTGCGAATTCTGTGCAAAAGTCAAATGTATTTCATCATTTATTCACGACTTTTAACAAAAAATAAGGATTTAACGCACTGTATCTCTCTTAATGGACAGACCCATACATTTCAGCATCACACTTTCCTCCTCGTAGGTGGGCCTAGAAATTGGAAACTCGGGTGGAGCTGTTTCTTCTTAAATAACATATTTAGGTGTGCTCGCCTTCCCCTCTCCTATACTCCAACGAAATGGTGCAATAACCTTTCCTTTACTACTACTCTGTCCAGGAGCTTTGGTGCTTTCATAATCTGGCCTTTGGTGTATTTTTAAAGAGTATTTTTCTTATTCCCTGCAACCCCTCGAGTTGCCTCGAAAAAATTATAATTTTAATTAAACTTATCAGGTAAGTCTCTCAAAATTCTAAAATTTCTAATAATTTCTAATACTGTGAGGGAGAAGGGGAGAAAGGAAAATGAATAATTAAATGAAGAAAAAATGGGTGGATGTAGGACAACTCATGTGAAGGAGGTGAGAGAGGAATAGATGGAGAAAAAGGAGAAGTGCATCAATTAGATATGACAGGGTTAGCTTGATACCATAGGAGAGAATGCCACGGAGAGAGTGAAAGAGGCAGAAACAGAAACTTAGATAAAAATAAAGAAATATTAAAAGAGAGAAGACAGAGATGGATATAACCCGTAAATAATCTTTACCCACTCATGACAGACATCTACAGGCTGTATCTCCTCACCAGTAAGAGCCTGATGAGTGGGTCCCTAGACTGCCACGCCGCCTGTTGACAAACGCACTCACTACTCACTACATTCATTTACGTCTCGAGTAAGAGTGAGTGGTCGTAACCAGCCTCTAACACTATTCATAGCCTCATCCCACCTCTTATTCCTCCTATATAATTCAGGCCCTTGTCACTCAGGGACCCCTCTAATAAAGAGAAGCACCAAGTTTGTGTATACATACAAGATAGTGGAGCGTTCCTCGGTGGATTTATGTCGGACACTTCATTTTATGGGCGCTAAGTAATAGCTGTACTCTGTTTCTAAATTAAACTCCAGTTGTAAGTCTGTGGTTATTCCATTAAATTTAATGAGATAGATAAATGCTGGTGGAATGGATGTATTTATGTTAGTTTTGCATTGTAGATCTACATTACTTTAAATTAAAACATCTTTATTACTGATTTGAAGGCAGCATTCCATCTAACGATTTTTTCCGGGAGTAATTACTGAATGAATAGAAGCAAAACAGGAGTTTATTGTTGTACCGTGACAGTTGCCTAGGAGATTATTGTACACTTATTGTCTAGGTGATGTATATATATATAAGAATTTTTATTTCTCTTTTCATCACATATAATTACAAATTTTACAGAGAAAAAGGGTGTTGTTTCCTGTCAACTCAGTTGGTCTTCCCAGGTGCCCTTTATAGTGATATTACATCAATAATCCTTGAATAATAAATTTTACACAATATTATACATTGTTTAACAATTTGTTTTTTGAACAATTTAATCCTAACAATTTGTCTAGTTAATACAATTTAGTGACATCGTCAACTATTTTGATTCTTCTTTCTTAATTACTTAAGAAATAAGTTCATAACGTTAGAGGGATGATTTACTGTACTATCATTCCTATCAATATTTTCTTCCTGCGCAGTTATATACTTAACCACACGTACATTAGTTTGTTAATAACCAAATTACCCAGTTTATTTCAACAACCTATTCATTTTCTCTTGTATATTCGAGTTTTTTCCAGACCATTTCCATGAAATGTAGTCATGTTCCCTCAAAATAGGATTGGACATTATTGTTGCAATATTTTATACAATCGTCCTTCGTTCTCCGCATGCAAAGCCTATGCCTCCAATCACTCCACCATAGAACTATGATTCAACCGAGTGTGTGAACCCTCTGTGCTGCTTATTCTGCAATTGAATCATCACTGAAACATAAATCTCACCCTCACCCTCACTCCAAGACAGTTCTGGCATTTATATTTCGCGTGTAGAGTCGGATTTCAGTGTAAAACATGCTGGCATGCACTCATTTGGACCTACTTAATGTGACGACCGCTGACTATGTGATGATATATCTACATCCCACTGTTAGAAACAAAAGCCCCTTTGGGTCCGTTAATCAACCTCCTTTACTATCTTTGTCTTTGAGTTGATCTAAGATATTCTTGCTTCCTCCGAATTACAATAGGATAACATATTGAAGCATATGTTTTCTTTATGTAATTATGTATACTGGTTCATCTAGGGCATCGATACACTGATTCTGTCGTGCAAACCAACCAAAGAGCCTCTGGCGGTTCTTCATAACCTTTATTTCCTCGAGTGTATGTGTGTCTTGACTGGTTGGTTGGACAAGAGATAACATGTGTAGTATTGTTGATGTGATATATGTGTCCACACATGGCTGACCCCATCATTACTGGAATACCTCCTCACACACTCATGTCATCCCACATGCCATATAGTTAGTATATAGACCTATGCTACAATTACTGATGAAGAAAATGTATTATTGATATTTGTTGTCCCCATTTTTACCACAGTTCAGTGTAAAAATAGTTCAATAGTTAAAACATCAGAAGGGTTACCTTACACTACGTGAACTGTGGTGAACCGAATGGTTTATCACATCTTTCGGAAACATTAGTATTCGACTTTATATGTTTGTTGTTTTGAAAATCTGAGCTGGATGATTCTTTTCGTATTACAATGCACCATGACCTTTTCAATGTAGTCTTCCTGATACATTTACCTTAGAAATATGGTCCTCATCTTTGGCTGCAGAACATAATTAGTTTATGTAAGCTAAATCTTCGCTATATTTAATAGTTAGAATTTCTTGTGTCGATCTATATAATATTATATCCACCAGTAGCACCTGTAACCTCCCATCTCCCGCTCACCTCCTCCCCCACCACCATCACCCTGGATGGGACTACCGGATGAAGGAAGAATTTAACCTTGCTTATCTGGGGAGGAGCATGTCACAGAATCCCCGAGCTATTTGGACTGCTGGGCATTTGGCTTTTTCCCTTTAGAGAATGTCCCTGAGCATGACACCAAGTGTCAAATGGTACAAGATAACATTTAGAGAGCTGCTCAGACCAGCTCAGCTGTCCCCTATTGCGTAGGCGGAGGTGTTGGAATCATGGCATTCCTGGTCTTGTTTGCATAATGTTTTGTGAATGTGTCTTGTTGGCGATAGGTTATTTTTTAGGTTGAGACGCTGTCTCTGAATTGGGGGTCCTGCATAACTGACATCTTTCCTCTTTCTTTTTATTCACAATGGTAGAATTTGTTCATGCAGTGAAGGTGTTTCGTCACCAATGACATTAGATTAGTCAGGCGGGAAAATGCCTGTGAGATGAGCTCAGAAAGGGTTTGGAGTTTTTAGCGTTTGAGGTTGAGCGTTTTATATGAGTGTGTGTATATCGGGGTTTGGCGCCATAATGATACCCACAGCCATGGCGGTTGTCAGGGCTTTTAAAAAATATCCTGGGTATGGTAACATCTCAGTTAAAGCTCAAAGTACTCAGGGGTTACAGGGAAACCGAAAGGATGGTTTGTCTCAAGGATAAAAAATGGTATATAGGTGTCAGTGGGCATGTTTTTACCATGAGTTGTTCTCCTGTGACAAGTGAGCACACAGGTCCTCATGCCTGATGTGCAGCTCGTGCCTCAATGCGCAGGTCATACAATGAGCTACTCCATCTGCTCCTATCTGACACACACTTCATTTCCTATCTGCGGACAGGCTGACTTTAGATTTTCTGATCCCCTGACCCTTCCTTCTCAAGTGTCAGCTATATTGATTCAACCCTTATCCCACTTCCTCCTTTCTCCTTTCCTCCTCCTCATTTTGTGTTTGTCTCTCCCATTCTCTCTATTTCCCTCAGTTTATTCTGTGTCCATATTCCACTTTCACTCATTTATACCTTATGCACTTTCAATTGCAACCCCCACCCACCCCCGGGGTATGGAGTAATGGTTGGGGGATGTCAGAGAAAATATGCCACCACCCTGTCCCAGACGGGGACTTCCCTTAGTTTACCGAAGTATCAAGAGGTGGCCCACTGGTCAGGGTGGGGGAATGTCCGTCAGGGCTTGGAGTAATAATTAAAAGGGTTTATATTTGTTATTTACAAAAATAATGCGAAAAATGTGCCATAAGGTCGGGGATTTACAAAGATTTCTTGCCCGGTGAGTCGGGGATTTCATCATATTTCCCCCACACCCTTGGGGGCGGGGCAGATGCAATTGACAATTGCATTAGAGTATTTCTACATTCATTTTAAGCTTTCTCTCTCTTCTCTCTCTTCCTCTCTCTCTCTCTCTCTCTCTCTCTCTCTCTCTCTGGACCCATTTTAGTAGCATTTTCGACGGTATGAATCAATAATTAGGACAACTCACTGATTCAAAATCATGTTATGCCCCTCCCCCTTTTCTACCTGACACATCCTCCATCTTCAACTCTGACATTTAAATTGTGCTGAACTCCGGTTCATTGATCGGTACTCTACCGTCAGTATCTTATCATGAACATTTAGATTTACAGCTTATCCGAATATAAGGAATGTTGTAGTGGGATTCTCCGACCGCATTCCCAGATAAGGAGAGATTTCAAATTGAAAGCGAGAAATCCATCTTGCGGATGGAAGTCCCCCCTAAAGAATTTGTACTTATTCTGTGATTACCTGTTACTTCTTGGAATTTTGAACAGGTTTTCTAGCAAGAACCCTAAGGGGTATAATGATTCACCTGGCTGTTATTCTTTTCATTTCATCCCCCCTCGTTCGCTATCCTGGACCCATACAAAAACCGCACTGCATTGACGTTTCATTTTCCCACAATGGCCCCATCCACTTATTAAGTCAGGGACTCTACCAAAGAAGATTCATCGTCCATTTCTATTCTACGAAATGTTCCTCATTGTATTTCACTGAGAAATGTTTTCGTTTTTACAAACACTTTGTCGTACGCTACCGCCTACGTTCCTTCGATATTCTTTACTCTGAGCAACGTTGCTCTGAGCTACTTTATATTATCAGTGATGGGTTGGCCATTGTATCTCTAAAAACAAATGTTAGAGTAAAAGAGCTGTCCAATGGTAATAAATTTACAAATGCATGACCCATGAAGGGTCCCGAGTCGCCACCTTATTTCACTCAAATACCCATCATCTCCCCTCCCTCCCCTCGGTAAAACCACAAGGCTCGTGGTGGCAGTCAATGAGTGATGGGCATTGACCCTTGGCGTGACCCAAGATGTGGGGAAGGCCCGGGGGAGGGGGGAGTAGGGGGTTATGAGGGCCAAGCATCACTCCTCATTTCCTGGCACTTCCTTCCTGTTTTATGTCCAGTATCCCTAGAGATGACAGCGTCTATCTCAGACTGACCCCCTCCCCCCACCCCCACCCCCTTCATCCTCGACCCCTACCAAGCGTCTCGGTAATTTCTGAAATTCCCTAATTTTGCTTAGATCATGAACATTTGAATTTCTCTGTAAATACACAGGTTAAGGATGCTCTCAAAATGAAGCATCATTGGTAAATATTTAGTGAATATACCACAGTAAAAGAGTTGTACACTCTTGGACTGCTAGAAAGATATTTTGTGCTTCATACATTATAATTGCCTCACTACTATAGATATTTCCATGCTCTCCTTTACTCTAAGATCCATGGCGGTAAATCATTGCACTGAGAGTAATTTGAATTCCCACCAGTATCAACAACTGTCAAGACAGGCTCTTCACCCTCCTTCCCAACATTCTTCCTCCATTGGTCCCATTGATCCCTAGAAACTAAATATTTGAAATTAAATTGTACACAAACTTCTAATGGAATTGAAAATCTACAGAGTAAAAGCTGTTTGTTTTGAGGTGCACTGATAAGGGCAGACCTCTTGTTACTACTACTATCTACCCACTCCTCCCAGTCCCCTCTTCCACCGCTTCCACCCCCCTAGGGTGACAGGATAACTGAGATTAAACATGCTATCCACTTTCCTTATCACCTGGATATTTCTGGCGCCATTACATATACCGAACAGATCTGAGGGATTCAGTAGTATATATTGCCGGGTCACCAAGGCCTACATTACGTCTCTTTGGTATTTGTTGGATATTTCAGGGGATAAATGTACTTGCCTAATATATGAGCTTCCATTTTTTTTTTGCCAAATGATATCTTAGAGTATAGCTACTCTGATCTCAAAAATATCTAAACCAATTGATGTACAAATATTTAGTCCAATTTAAAATAATATTTTATAATGCAAGGACGTTCTATGAACTCATTAATTAAGTCATTTTTGTCATTTAACTTGGCTGTTATAGTTACTTATGTACTCAAAATGTATACTATCTTGCTTAAATGTTAAATTTTTGCCATTACATAGGGTCGTAAACACCAAGTATACAGGTTTAGATGACTGGTCCATCCATACTCCCCTGGGCACAGATAAGCCCTCACCACTCGTGCGCTGACCTATTTCCCTACATGACCTACATGACCCACTCAGACTCACCGAGTAACTCAGTTCTGCACTAGCCAAGTTTGTAATCAATGAGATCATGCTATATCCAATTGGGAATATCTTATTTCTGATTATCTGGCTCTACGTAGGGTGGTCAAATGAAAACCGTACAAGAACATAGAACTAAGTTCTACCAGGTTCTATGACGAGACAAAGCATGTTGAAGAAGTGGCCACAGTAAGCCCAGCTCAGGAGGATATTCTGAGATAATAATGGCTAGCTCTAAGTAATATTAATTTCTAGTCTTATGTTCATCTAGACCCAGTGCTTTCTCTGGTAGATGGATTCTACCCCAGAATCTCTGAGATTGGTGTCATAGCATCGAAGACACTTTTTATCACCTTTTTACCCCCACCTTGGCGCCGGCCTTATACTTCTTAACATTTTTTAGATAATCACTGATTACTTAATGACCTTGAACCCATGTGCTGTGCCCGCTTGACCCAGATCAAAGTTGACCTGATTAACTTTGTTCAGACTAGAATAGTACATTATGCCTGGTTTTATGGGCGAATTTCAATTTGCAACCCTAATTTTACTGTATCCTCAGGGTAAATGTTGATGAATTTTGGCATACATGTAATAAACAAGCGAAGATACTCTAAGCACAGATGTACCTCCGGCAAATTAGCCTTAGATCTCTTCTACAAATGTTGTCTCATTACCAGAGCAACGAGTCCCGCAACGAGTAAAGACATAGGATTCTATACTCTTTTACCAGAGTAAGACAGATAGTAGGGCTAAACCGAAGATGAAAAAATGTGCACTCTCAGAACACTGATCATATTGTTTGAAGAGCAATTAATCAGGGCTTAATAACGGTAATGATGATTAGCTGGGGCCCTCCTCCCCCCGCCCCTCCATAAGTGGCTAATCAGCCTAATGTCTGAGTGCTCCATTAACCAGGATTGCTACTAGCTCCTACAGACGACCTACTTCTCTAAGTACATACGTGTATGTCTGCTTAGAGTAAGTTCAGTCTTTATTGAGTGATTGATGGAGGCCAAATTTGGATGATCTTTTTGTTGGTCTTTTCTTTGAAAAATCAGAGAGAAATAGAGAGAGAAATACATCCAGAATCGATAAACGGAGACAGAGAGAGTGGCTGAATGGCCCATCGAGATGCACACAGAAACCGAGAGCCATGATTTTGTAAAGGGAAATTTGAGAGAATTTCAGAAAGCACTCTGGTAAAGGAGTGATGGACTCGGACAGATGAGAGAAATACCCATGTACAAGAGAGGAGAGAAATATCTGTTGTACATGTATGCTGTCCACTTTTTCATGTACTGCCTGAACCCCAAGTGGAAGATGTATTTATCACGCAGAACCTGCTTCTTTCAGAACGCAAACATGTAAAAACATATAGCCGGGAGGAAAAAGCTAATCATTCCCATATTTGTGGAAACTGTACACTGATATTTACCACCAAGCGAGATGGAAGATCATACGGGGATTCTTGGTACTGGAATGGATTTCATTAGCCTGACCTGATGATATGTTTATATATGGCTAGCAGCATACATCGAGATGTAGAAAATTGGAAATTAACCACCGCTCCTTCCCCATTACAAACATAAAAAATGGAAATGAGTAAAGACTGTCATTCTGTCTATGCAGCGAGATTAAAGCTAGCCTCGTTGGTCTATGCAACGAGACTAGGGGAAGAGAGGACCGACTGAGGGGCCCATATAGGGGGAACCAAGGACGAGCTTGTTTTCGATTCTTATCACTCATTAAGTGCTAATGGCAGATAGTGGTGTGTGGTTTTCTTGGAAGTGGGCAGATGTGGTCACCCAAGTAATGGTACATGTCTCCATCTTCAGCTGCTTTCCAATGGCTGCTGCATGTTGGCTCAATAATTTTGCTATTTTGCTACCTTCCGATCTGGTGAAAATGATGGGATAAGTTTGAACAGCTAATTCAAACTATTATACACATGTCCATGTAATGTCTATTGTTTCACCAGATCGGAACATTATATAAATTACAAATATTTATGAGAATTTGAGAGCTTAATACTCAGCTCATTAAATCCGGGTCATATTGGTCCTTTGAGATGGGGACCATACCATCTGAAAGCTAAAGACAAGGGGATTCACACCAAATGCTTACCATATAGATATCATAAGCAACCTGGTCACAAACTGGGCCCAAAGTAACCCTGTTTTCTTGTAAGTTTATGTGGGTCAGGGGCTTTTGGGGGAGTTTCAGAAAATGGAGTTTAGGGCTGAAAACAAGCTCGGGACTAAAGGATTGCCGCCTGGCCTGTGGTTTCATGCTGTGTGGCACTGGAGGACTCTGATGTGGGCCTAGTGGTTAGATAAATTATACCTGATAAGGTATACATTCTGCCTTAGAAGTTTAGGGCTTTGGACCCGGTCCTCTCTTCCCCTAGTCTCGTTGGTCTATGGAACAGTATCGCGATATGTAGACACACGAGTGAATGTAACAAAATAGTATGAATAATTTGGTATAACCTTCACGAAATTCTATGAAAATCAAATACATGAATAATACAGTGTAGTTATCAATGTAACCCAATATTAAATTTGATATTACTTTCACGAATGTATATGAAATAGTTTGATGCTTAATACCAATGTGACCCAGAAATTCTAGACTACCAAGCTGATGCCCCATTTCATTTTTCTTTTCAAATTCTTGCCTTTGCCTCCTCTGGTACCTCATAATATATTTCCTCCCTTTTTCATCACCTAAGCGCCAGAGCTGGTAAATCCGTTTGCCTTTCTTTGTATGATCTTCCCGCCAGAAACTCAAATACCGGCCTAGTTTTTACTGGGAGGTGCTCAATGTGAAGCGACCCCCGCCCAACAACCCCAACTCCAGTGTGACCCCCTCCCCCCTCCCTTACCTCACACGCGCCTGTGGTTTATAGTCCATCCTCCTAGACTCTGAATGCTTCTCATAGGGTGCTTATCCCTGCCCGCATATTGCAGATACTCAAAGACACTGTACATCCCCACCCCCTCCCTGTTTGGAGACTTTGAATTCACTATTTTAAAGTCTGCTTCACTTTCGAAGTAAAATAAAAAAATAATATAAACCAACAGGACTCAAACAGAGTTATTATTAATATTATTACAATTGTATTTAATTTTTTTTAAAAAGCGTTGTTTCAGAAATGTTAGTTTGTACGGTAAACTTCCATTTTGGATACACATTGTGAGGAAATTCACTGCTTTTAGATGTTGTGAACAGACTATAGTCAAGAGTAGGAGATGGGTGCATCCCTCCTCCGGGCATCCTCCTCCTCCCCCTCCAGGCTCCCGTGCTACCATATTGGTGCAAATAAACACAGCGCTCCAAATAACTTGTAAATATTTGTGTTCTACTTCCATCGGGGGTAATTCTTGATCATGAGGATCAAATGATACCAGGATCGATGTTTTCTCACGAATGCTACCATCTTTACCAATCACTGGTGATATCACCAGTATTTAGCGATATTTCCTCTCCATAATGACTTCTCTGATCTCAAAAATCCTGATATAATTTACGTAAGGGTGATTATCTTGTTGATACATAACATATTATATATGATTCCACTATGGAAAAAATCAGTATGAAAATGATTTATCCTTCAAAAAGCATGATAAGGCTTTTTGAAGCATAAATCATTTTCATACTGATTTTTCCATAGTGGAATCACTACTATCAAGAAGTAGTTAAGAGGTGTATTCCTTGAAATTATAAATTATACCAGTACAAACATATTTATAAAAAGTGTCTTACCGTTAACAGTATTTGAACCATATTCTACTTCTAGGACAGTGGTACAAGTACAATCTAAAATACGGGAATACCCTAAATTGTTTTTGAATAATTTTGACCTGTTGATATATATCCATGTTCATCCCTGAAAAAGGACAAATATAATACATCTCTGTAAAGTATGGTATACATTCAAGTAGCATCAATTATTCGCCGATTGCAGCCTTTAGAATTCAGGTAGGGAATTCCAATTCCCATTTTTAGGGTTCGTTTAGTGTACATCCTCCTCATGAATCACTTCAAGTCCCACTAAAACTACCCACACTCACACTCACACATTTGTTATTCACCTATCCTCATCCAACTATTATTACAGGTTCTCTTATACTCATAATACTGTTGCATTCCTATGACTTGTTTCTTTGTACTCTTTTATTTGGCTGATAACTCTAACTCTGCGGTACGGTAGTTTTGTGGTGAATTACTGTAACCATAAATCGTGCTGACTTCAATAATGGCCCTGGCTAGCAAAGCTTGTACAACTGCAGATAATCTACAGAAAATACTTTTGGAAAATCGAGATAAAAAATGTCTCTTAAATATCTCTTTGATAAAATGTCATGAAGTCCCAGCGTTACTGTCTGGTGTGGAATTCAGTTCTCAGGGTTTAAGGTACCACTAGTCTATACCATAATCTTCTGGGTTTTTTTAAAATAATATTACTGTGAAACGCACTTCATTCCATGCATTTGGATGGTTAGACTCACATGTGCATTACTGGCTTTAACCATTATTGCCCTCCTAAAGACACCATAAAAGAAGCATAACAGCTAATATGGCCGTGCCCTTTGGTTGGTTCTGGTTTCTCCGTTCCTTTTAAAGTCAATTTCTCCAGCGCTATAGGGGAATACAACAAAGAATAACAAGAGAGTTCTCTGCGGAATGACTTTTCAAGTTTTCACCATCAGACACTATATTTAAGCAGGTTTTCTGACCCATTTGGAATGCTTCGCTAATTGGAAGAGATTATTACGTTGCCTTCTTATTTTCAAATATATTTTATTTTTTTGCGGGTGGTGAACTAAACCACTGTACTGTTCCATATGTTTTGACATACTAGTAAGAAGAAGGAATGAATGAGGCCAAAAGCCGAAATCAAACAAGTGAGAAAACATGGCGACACCCAAGTGGCTCCCACTCGGATGACTCTCCATTGACATTGAGGTTGGGCGAAGATGGAGTCCGCCATGTCTTATAAAGTTAAAGGATGGGGGTGAAGTGGGGTGGGGGTCTCTGAAAGGCTGACCTGTGTCCTTAACCACAGATATTCAATATTTAATGTAGGGCTGATTTCACGTCTTTATCATTGCCATACGAATTAAACGAACTGGCATTAGTTTCGTTTTGGTGTCTCCTCCTGTTTCTAGTCGCCTGTATTTTGGTGATGATCTGGGGTCCTAAGGCCCCATGAACCCCTTTAAAGGTCCATTAGCATCCACATACCAGAGGTCTATTCCCTACACAATGTTACCATGTAGCAATCTATTTGCCTAATGTGTATCAGTTAGGTGGATACAAATACAGTCCTTCTTTGTGGATCTCTCACTTGAATCATAGTAGAAGTAAGGCGTTACTGTTGCACAACCTCAATGATATATTGCAATTGGAATGCCAGCATTTCGTGTTATTCAGAATAATGAATTAATATGATTAATAGTTTTTTTTCATTCATACAGTTTTATCATGTTAGATAACTTAAATATTTTAATCACGATTCAGTGTTAATTGCTCGCTGTTTTTGAAGGACACACCTATGATTATACACGTTCTTTATTAAGAACATTACTTTTTCACGTCAACATCATGCATACATGAGTAATAAAGGTGATTTATCCACCTACACATATTACTATTAATATTTTTCCCAGTATCGTGGAGACGCGTGCAGACACAAAATTTGGTGTAGGGTAAATTATTTCCCTCTACAGCTAATCATGTTGATAATTATCTATAGTCATTTAATAATTTCGTAATCTCTTATCTTTTTGATAGGTTCCTTTTTGAACACCACTGTTTGCCTGAATATATTTGTGAATGTCTTGAATATTGACTGGATTTCAATATGAACATATCAATATATTAATTATGTTTTGTTCTATTTTAGGTGAGTGTATTCTATGGAGATAAAATCAGTTAGAAGCAACAGGGGGTAAGTCTTGTCGGATATGGTCTACTTCTGAATCATTTTTATTCAAGCGTTTTTAGAAATGAAATGTTTTGAGGTTGTTCCAACGAGAGGCCGTGTTTATTTGTTTTAACTCTACTGACTGTGGTTGCAGCATAGCCACTCTCCTCCTAACAAGTTCAAAAGTTCACTGTTCACCAAGATATCATTTTATAATAAACTAAAGACACAATATCATTTGGTAACCATGCAGTTTCCCCTTTATGTTAACTTGTCGTGGCGGTGGAACTATTTTAGCTGAAAACCTTTATCCAATATATTCCCTAAAAAATCTATAAAAAATAAATCTAACCTTGGGAATACGGTACCTAGAAAACACTGTGTGTGTGGGCGTCCCCCTTCTCTCTACTCCCTCCCTCCTCTTCCACCCTTCTAGGAATACATCTATACTCCTGACTGACAGGTGACCGCTCGTGGGGTGGGGTTACTAGCAGTACTGGTGGTGGTTTGTGGCGGGGGTTTCATATGTTAGTATTGCCTAAGTGACTGATGAAAGAGGAGTAAGAGGAGCAAGACGTGTGTTGATAGTGCATTTACATACAAGAGGTAGGGGCAATTATAATAATATAGTGTTGTGTCTCACCGCGATGCTCCTGTCATCATTATCATCATTGTAGTGTCGTCTTCTTATTAGGATCATAATTACTCAAGTATACTTATAAATTCACACTTCCATAATTATATAGTTGGATCCGCGTGGTGCTCATCTTCCCGCCAAAGTTTGCCCGACTGTTACATGAAAATGAATGTGCATAGAAATGGTTGGGAACCACTCTGCCATTAGTCTGTTCTAAGGACTTGCTGAATTTATTCAATATCAAACTTAAATATAGCACATTCTCCTCGGTATCACACCTCAAAGTAAGTCAGACGATTAGATCCCGCGAATAAAACCTACGTATACATACATCTTTACACTCTTGAGTGTATTGTCACAAAGTGCTGCGACTATGCATTACTGCGCATATATGATCATAACTCCACATTCCAGCAAGATATATACCATCAGAACCTAATCCCATGGAAATCCTTGCAATAGAACTCACATCTTAGCATACAAATGGGAACCTATTCAATACAAGGGCTCCATTGAAACTGAAAAAATTAACCCTCATTTTACCCAATTCTGGATACGTACTTAGATATGTGTGTATCATACAATGAGCGAAGATTCATTTAGGTCATTTTATTTCTGAGTTCTGGGAATAATTACCTTATGGAAAATATTGACCCAATTGAGACGACTAATGAGTGGAAAGTCTGCCAGTAATAATGACCAGCCTGGTGTGTCTTAGTGGACTGGGACAAATGAGCATGAGCCTGAGCCATGTGAGCAGCCGCCGCCAGCTCTGTGGTCTTGGCGGTGTTGTATTAGAAGCCTACATTATACATGTATACCTGGAGGGAGGCTATATGCTGCCTCTCCTGTCACCTCCTAGTGTACCAGCTGCTGTATCATCATAGAAATTAGTCTGTGTGGATTGCCTATATACCTCCCTGTAACACACGTATATATATATATATATATCACAAATAGGAGACTTTAGGAAACTTTGCCTTTTACTTGAATATATCTATATTTGGAGAGTTTCGATCTAAAGTTTTGTTCCAAGGTGGCGGAAGGGTGTGTTTCTTGGAGAATATATTGTGGATATTTTGCACTGGATTTGATCACGATTATTGAGATCTGAATCTTATGGGTGTGTGCTGTAACTCTTTCTATCCATGAGGAATATTGCGAGACACGGTAGCTCCAGAATATGTGTATGGTCTGATCTGCACTCGGTGGATTTTCTTATTGTATCATAATGCTACAAAAGTCATATATATGGATTTATAGAGTTATCACCATGGGTACTTTCAATCAAGAAAATGAATATTTATTCATACGGACATATATTCACAATCGTATCCCAGTGTTTCACGCTTGAATGTGCGTATTTTGAAATCATTAATCACCTTCTGAATGAGACTGAGCTACCATCACGTTTTCTTCTTGTATGTGATGCTTAGTGTAAATTTAGTGTTTAGATAGTACACTTGACAGCGTCTTGGTTTTTAAGCAGATCTCATCAAAATGAACGGCCTAATCAGTCTCTGCTTTCACCCTGATTGAGGTAAGTTTGTAATTTTGTTTATATTTGTTTAAAGATGAGCCGAGATTGTATGTCTCGATTATGGTTACGCAACCAACTGAAAGGCATTAGCATTGAATGTAATCTGAAGTGCATGTCAACGCCATGAGAATATCAAATGTTAGTATTGGATTTCACCGCCCATTTCATGCACCCTTTTAGAGTAAAATCACCGGAGTCACCATTCCTCAGAAGGAAGTTTATAAGCTATTCCCCTATAAGAAATCCTGAACGATGGTGTCAGGTTTTAGGCAGTGTCTTTAACTTAAATTTTAGTATTGGAGGAAAATGTTGAGAATCATGAGAATGAAAATGTCAGAGTGTGATATTAGGCAGGTAGGGCTGGAGGAAGTGTGGGGCGGCCTCTCTCTCTAATTAGTGTGTTTACGTAAATGAGCTGGCAAGTTTGATGTGTTTGCGAATGGGGAGTATCTAATTAGGACCTTGTGTACTAACCTACACCACCCACCACCCTAAAGGTGCCCTTCAGCGCACTGATTGTTAGGAACCTTTTGTCTGTCTGCCTATCTTAGAATACTGTCTTCTTTCAGTGTCCATTCCCATAATAACTTTCCCAATTCTCATTCTCTTCTTATTCTTCTCATCTCACCCTCTTTACTTTTAGCTCAATACTTTTCAATCCCATTTCCCGTTTCTTTATGATTATTATTTGTTCCTCTTGCCACTTCTGCCTATAAAGACCCGGCCTTGACTGGAAAACAACATACCACGCAAGAATTATAATCATATATTTCAACCATGCTGATTTATTTTGCATCAATGGTTTTATGGCCAACATCACCTCTCTACTATACCCTATCTATACCCTATATACCCTATATACTATCTCCTTTTGTATCAATCCCATTTAATCTTCTCCTCTGTTTCAAACATGTATTCTTGACTGAGTAGAGAAAATCAGACCGAAATTAAATCAATGTATACACGTGTATACCTTTTCGATTTTTCGGTTTTGTTACATATTCAGTTTGGGTGAGCCAGACTCAAACTCTTCTCATGCGAACTTCACCTGAAAAAAAGTGTACAAAAAAATGAATACAAATATATTCAAACATAATATTTTTAATTTTCCCCTTGCTATGCAGTATCGTTGCTCTGTAAATTGGTGAGACGCCATCATAACCACTTTGTACAAACCAGACACATACTTGGTTCCTGACTCCACCTTCCTCCGTCTCGTACCTCACTAACCTTACATACCAGCGCTTATCACAACATCGCCCTATCTCCACTGATAGCATACTGCGCATCATTAATATCAGGGTTGTGCGTACTTTGTGGGAGGCACAAGGGTGGTGTGTTCATAATTATAATGGGTCTGGCATTATAGTTCTTAACTGGACACGGGTGGAGGTGAGGGGAGGGAGGACCAGCTAGGACCACTCCTTTAGGTAATGAGGCCCGCCATCCTGATACACATCACCGCCATCACCGCCATTACAGTGTTCTGGATGGTCGCCATCAGGCCTGTAATGTCATTCATGATGATAAGACAAGGGGAGCTGTCCCCCAAATCTGAGTTCCTCCATCCTATCCCAGCTGTTGTTTTCATGAGGAGGTGACAGATTTCGAGAGGTTTAATGGAATTCCGTCTTCCACCCATCCCCATCAAAGAGATGTCCCCGCAGTACGGGTATCATGTTACCAACTATAGTGTAATTGCTAGATTTTTATTATGCTGAAGTCTAATGCACCACTCTATACTAGTCTGCTTCATAAAATGACTGAACATGTGAAAGAAAAACTGAATGTTTGGAACTCAGGAAGAGTTTATGTTTGGTATTACATGTACTTCAATGTTGACAGTCTCAGGTATGGAACTGAAATATTCCCCCGAGCTTCCTCCCGTCTTTGTTGATACACTTTGTAAAGGGTTTGCGGCTATATCCTAAGTGTACACATATATATCAAGGTGTCAAGGTGTTTAATCACATAGAGTACATAAGGTGACTGTATTGTCAGCAAATCATGCTGATCTCCTTATGATATTTGATATCGATTTTTTTATTATCATATCAAAGGTACTGAATAGAAATGAAGAGATCTATTATGAACGATACTTTCCCGGGATAAGCTTGGGTCACCTTTTCATGTTTTGACAATATTGTTGATTGATGAATAACAATCTGTCATCATTTAAAGTGGCGGTGAAAAGTCAGTCCAAACCAGCCCTGTGGCTCTTGCTACAATATTAGCATATAAGGGGGTCGTCAAGATGGCTAATGGAACCCTAAAGTTTCTGTATAGGTACTTAGCAGGTCATAAAACAAAGAAAAACAAATGCTTATGAGGTAACATAAAACAAAACAAATACAGACATCACAAACCACCGAGTGGGAACAGCTCAATATAAATTTAGCCTTGCCCTGGGTGGTGAGTTGTCTTAGTTTGACCATGCTCCATTGTATGCTGTCAGAAGTAAGTATGCATGTGCGTGAACCATAAAATGAACAACAGATTGCTGCTCCCCTCTCTCTCACAGACATCACAGAGCATGCATGCATGCTGTGCCTCCCATCTTTCTTCTTTTATGTTTCTTCCCCCTACTTGTCTGTGCTTTCTCAAGAATCCTTCTGTACACATGAAATACTGCTTGGAACTGGTACTGGAGCTATCGCTATGGGAACTATTTGAGTGAATACCTAAATACTTTTAGTATACAGTCAATGAGAACTAACAAGGGTTTTACATGGGTCTTTTTTTGGCTAGATTATAACCATATTTGAGAATATAAACTAACTATATGAAGTACAACTAAGATGGTGATTAAGTGTCCATGTAATAATGGGTATGATATAAGGTTCTGATTTCAAATGAACTGATTTTGACAGGAAGAGTCTCTCGAACCCAGGGACATGAAAGATATTTCAAAACAGAGTGGACTGTTGGACATCTCGTTCGCCACCTCCACCAAGGCATAACTCCCATGCCATTCTGCCCCTTGAAGATGTTACAAGAGGTATACACAATCCTCGACTCAGGTGTTATGGATCACTCCTGCTTGCCTTTATGGTCAAGATGACCACAGTCTGTTTGCAAAGGTGAAAGGAGGAGGAGGAAAGCTGGTAATGCAAGGAATTCCCTTGCCTCCCTCTACACCACCCGTTCCTTCCCCTGCTCCTCGTTTCTCCTCGTGTCTCTTTTTCAAGTCTCCTCCCAGCCATGATTCTCTCCCCTTTGATCTCTCCATCGTGATTGTTCATCTCAGACTAAGGCTCGTTCCCACTCCTAAAAGAGAGGGTTGCAGGGAGGCGCAGGTGTGTCTTGCATGAAACCTAAAGGCTGTTTTATACAATAAACAAGCGATCGCATCATCCTAATAAGCGATACTACCCCGCTTAGAAAGGCCGAATAGCTAGGTATTTAAATAGTACACTTTTCGAAATAGTACACTTTTCGAAATTCTTTGTTGAGATTAAACGCCCTACCTTTCTATAAGTTCTTTCCACTTAGTTTTCCCCCATCACAGATTACACTTTCCACCAAATTTTGTCATCCCAATCGTAAAACTTCACATAGGATCTATCCATGCAGCAGGAAACTCTACCTTCTAAGAGTGATTTTCCCCCTCTTTTATTCTGAGGTATAACGGACATAACTGACAACCTATATGTTAGGAGACATGCACCTCAAAGGACTGACCTTTCCCTCCCTCCTTCCCATCACTGATCAGAAAATGTCCATCACCTGTCACTGGGCATTCCTCCTTATTAGGAGTGTGGCTTGCTTATTCGATGGCCAACCTTCAAGCCTGTAAGAAGTCTAAGGGATGCTAACCATCTTCCCAATCTGGATCTCTTTAATCTTCATCTTCTCCTCGGATTTAATCAGGAGCATTTAACCTAATCACCGGAGGAGAGGTGAATTGGCAGTTCTCGGATCGTCACTAAAGTGCAGTCCAATTTGTTCTGGAGTATTCCACTTTCCTCTCCTTGGCGATGTGGGGGACTTGGTCTTCGATCTGTCCTCTTTGGTGACTTGCGCGATGGGAAATCTCTTGTTTACACTTTTTAACGGAGCCACACATATTGTGTTTGATGTACAAATCTTCCGTCTTACTATATATATATACAGGACAATAATATAATGGCGTAATATCTCGTACATCAAAAATACAAGTTCAAAAGGCATGTATATCTTCCCAAACTCTAGGTCCAAACCCTCAAACTTCGCTAATCGGTTTGCTGGCCTATGACTCGGCGTTTTAAGGGTACTATAATGACATTTTGCGGCCTTAATGGAATTATCATGGCACCTTGCGGTTTGAGGCGAGAGGCTTCCCCTTCGTTTGAAGGGACTCTCTCAACTTTGGGCCTAGACTGTCCCACTTGAGAGTGAGTTAAACGTTATATCAGAACTAAACTATTAAAATAGCTGCTGTATGTACCTGAATGTTTAACCCTGATCGAATTGATATCAGAACTGGACCTGACCTGAAATAACTCACCACGCGGATCCGATCGCCTGATCTTATTATTTTTGTACCAACTCGTATTAAGTCTGGGACAAAAATTGGGCGGCGCAGACGGACCCGTCTACTGAGGTGTTATATTTACTCAACTACATAGGTGTGGTTACCTCACAATTACCCTGGGCTGGCCTGAACCGTGGAGGATGGGGTATAGTATAGAATGAATCTGGCCACCCAGGGCCAGAGTTGTATCATTGGGGAATTTGTATTTACAAACAACCAAATCAGAAAACAGCTAATGACGATTGAAGTGAATCGTAGAAACAATTCTTTTTAGTTCTGTGAACAAGAATTCTAGCACTTTTCCTTATCTGAAGTAAACTCAAACTTGATTAAGTCTTAAGTATTGAGCTTTTATAAATAATGGCATTGTATCTGGGCAGATTGTACCTATCTTGGTTGTGTAGCCCATTTATACTATAGAATACTTAGCCCAGGGGCTTTCTAAGCTGAAATATGTATTTCATGCCGAGCCTGGTATGTTTATGTCCTGCAAGTTAATTGCAAGCTTTCTGACGATCAAAGCGTCGCTATTGGAAAATAAGCTTCAGTGGACACCCTGGGAATTCGGAAACAATCCTCCCCAGTTATAGCAACCATGGATATTGCATATTTTTGTCAACCGCTCGCCTTCCTTCCCTCCCCTTTAATCATATTTTGACAGCCGTTCAAATAACTTGATCAAGAGTTCCGATAATTAACGTTTTTAAAAATGGAAAGTGGCGTTTTTAGGAGGAAGTAGGTGGCCGGATCTCATGCCAGCCTCTCAGGCAAACAGCGTCATTACACCGCCAGGTTAACATTGTCATTAACTCTTTCTTGTAAGATAACAGTTTGGAAATACTACCAAATCTTGACCATTGGTGTATGGCTTCATATAGCAGTCCTGATATATGTGTTTTTTTCATTATTGGAAAGTCCATTCGATAGGATGAGAAGTTATTCATTTGGTTGGGAATGTCTGTTCATTTTCTCTCTTCATTTAACCAGTGATTAGTAAGGTATGTTAATTACTACTGCGCTAATAACTAAATGAGGCCAGATTGCCTCGCCCTATCCATGTCAAATGTATTGCCTCTAGTTGGGGAGGCTATAGCTGGGTCCTGCTTGGCTCACGATTTGGGAGAACTCATGTTATAAATTTCAACAATATATCTGTAAATAAACACATATCATAAGAAAAATAAAGTCAGGCGTTGAATGCAATATTGGTCTGAAAAGCACAATTTTCGAGGCCAGATCAGTGATCGTATTGAAAGGGTTAAGATGAATTTCCGGTGGCCAGGCGGGTCAGACATCCTTTTCTCTCTTCTGACGTCAGAATTGAGAGCTGAAATAAGTCCTTACTGGATTTCTAGGCATTAATAGCCACTTTGTCAGAAGCTGCTCCCAGGAGAAGCTCGCCTGCTGACCTTTTTCTTTTCTCTCCCTGATTAGCCCCGGATGTCATATCTATGGGTCTCTTCCTTACAACTTGACCACCAAACTCCATTTTCTTATTTACCTTTAACAATCCCTTTAAATCGCTATTTTCTGACATGAAAATGTATCGTTACTCAGATATTATATGTTGAATTATCGGTTAGCTATTTATCATCTTTGAATTCCTTTAGGAAATCTTGGCTTTATGTTTATATGAATTGCGTAAAAGGCAACTAAAATACTTCCACCAGTGAAACTTATATTGATCACATTTTAAGAGTATGATCTGTTATGTAGACGTCACTGTCAGAGACGGAAAACCTCAGCCTTAGTCCTAACAATAGTTTTAGGGTCTGGTAGAAAAAGCACTGCAAGAAATGAAACAATACCAGTAATAATTAACAATGCTGATGTCACATGGCTTCCTGTTCTTGACGTATGGTATAAAAGGCCTGCTCTCCTGGGCACAGCTCCCATTCCATGAAGTAGAAGTCTCTGGAGGAGTAGGAAGAAGAGTACTGCAAGAGTACTAGTTCTCCCGAGTATACCAACTCTTAAAATTGTTCCTCTTGATATAAGACAGGAGGAATTGATATTCAATGAACAGGAGAGCTTCCCTTTTTTACTAAGGGAGGAATTAGGATATTTTTGAAATATCATAAACAGGATTTCCTTGGTCACACCTGAGTGATCCTTCCGTTTAACTCAATTCAGAGTCCAACTCTTCTGCGAGTTCTTGCTTTCATGGATGGATAGTTTTTTGATGTGCGTTGATGACATGAGCCACAACTGGGAGGTGATACCATTCACACTGAGCCAGATCAGTTGCCTCTGAAACGTGATCTTTTCTTTGATCCTTGGACTTGATTTTGTTCTCACACCATTCGAACACTGACTCAAGAAACAGGTTCCCATCAAAGTGTGTGCAACAGAATTCAATACCCAGCTATTGAACTCCATCAAAGATTGGATATTTAATATTGTTGAACTGTGCTATATAAATATACAGGGACCGATTGTGTTGAAACACCACCCTCGATGCATAAAAAACTGGACCACTTCGCAAGCTTTACTTAACAAAACTGTTGTTGGAAAATAAGCTTGATTATTTTTCAAATTCTGAGCCAATTTATAAACCTGACCAATGAAGATCCCAGGGCCAGCCAACCTCAAGGGTTACAAACATGTAGTAACCATGGCAACGGTACAGGATGAGGAGCCTAATAACAATACAATAATTATATCACCAGATGATGAGGGATTCGAGAACTTGTATGAGTATGATGAGGAAGGAGGAGGTGGCACTGGTAAAGGATTAAGTAAGTGGATATGCTGCCCCTCCATTCCCACAGGCTTGAAATGCTTAGCCAGCTACTGGAAGAAAAGGTAGGCTCCCTTTCCTTTCAGCATCCAGTAGTTGTAATGTATGGTTAGCATGGACAATGGCTGAGCGTTTGCGTCACTGGGTTTCCAAGAATTGTGTTTGTATGACTGTCTTTTTGTTTTCAATCATGACATTTTATAATGTATAATGTTCAGTATATTGTTAATGTGGAAAATGATCGAGCCTCTGTGATTTCTTTCATTTGTTTTTGTTCTTGCCCCATCCATTCATTCTTTATTTTTATTCATTTATTCATTGGTATATTTTATTGTGCTATATATAATATTAAATTGTTTCTGGAAAAGATGGCCTCTGGCATCAATCTTTGGGGATGGATACATTTTACTTTGTATGTTATTCATTGCAAAACGATGCATTTTTACCGAATTGCTGAAATTCGTTCAATGGAGGTATTGATCTAAAAAAGCAGAAGTTTTAATTATGTTATGGGAATACGTTTTGAAATAAAAAGCAATCATGAGATTTATCTGATTCAGTTATTCCTTATTTTGACACCACCTGTCCTGAGCGTGACCGCAACAAATAAAGACACCTTCTTTCCCGCCACATTTATTATCAAATACATATCTTTATCTACCTAGAGGCACTTCTGGCTCCAGTCTTTCGCCAATGTTTTTACATGAATCACTTCAATAGACAAATGCCATATCACATTATACCTTACAGGTATATATCAATTATCACTCTTTTTATCACACCCTTTCTCCAAAATACCTTCTATGCTATTTCATATTACTTCGGTCCCATTCACCTCTTACACCACCTGGGAAACGCAGAAAGTGGTCCAGGGGCAGAGATCAGGACTGGTGATAAGATAGAAATCATGCTATATGATTCACGATCCATTATTGACTGTTGTGTACCTTGGCACAGAATACTTCCCCTATATGTATAGCGTAAGGGTTATGTCTTAAGCTTGCACCATGGACTTTTAATTGATTTCTTCTTAGGACCAAAGTCTAGAATCCATTGTATCAACATAGTGTAGTGGGTTCATAATTTACCAGGAACTTCTTCACTGCTACCTTATATATGCATACAGTTGGTCCTCTATTCACACTCCATTGTAGGACTGTGATTAAGTTACAACCTTTTCAAGTGAATCTTGACTTTTTACCCATTGGAAGGAATTAAGTCTAAACTATTACTTGTGGAATTTTAAGATCACCATTGAAACGGGAGGTTACACTTCAGGCTGTCACAGGTGGGAGGTCTATCTAACAAGTTTTAAATTGCTTTTATATTTTTTTTTCTTAAAAAAGAAAACGCCTTAATTTGCTGCTGGTTTAACTAAAAGCACTGTATTCCTTTCATTTCTTCGTGTACTGTTTCAAGCCACTTTGGTCCCTTAATTGGGTATTTATCTGACAGTTAGTTCCACTCTTTTGAATTCTCAAGTCATATTATCAATCAAAGTTGAAACTTCATTTCATCCCTTCCCATGACCCACACAGTCACATATGGGTAACTGGTTTACTGGTCTCTTCTGAAAGTAAAAGTCTATCAGAGTCACATGTTTCATTGTAGCAATAAATGGGGAAGCATGTCAAACCTGTCAAACAAATGTCACCCTTCTCTCCCTTATTGACTCGTACAGTATGCTTGCAAGGACAGACAAGTGGCCAGGATTTCTCTCCCATGGCAAGGACCCATATGGATCCTTTTCTCTAGAAACCATCCATCGGTCTCAATACTCGATTTTCTAAATATCAGTTTTGAATAATGCCTGAACTAGGAGATCTTTTCTCGATATTTAATCGTTAGGGTGGATTAAAATTCCTCGTTTGAATTTTCAGTTCAGGATTTTACTTGTATTTCGCCAAATAATGTGGTCTGTGAATTTCACTTGTACGTGCAGTGGTGATCTGACCCATTTATAGCTTTGAGAGAGGTCATGGGGATGGAAGTATTATTGGAGTCGTTTGGGGTGATGTTTACAAATTTCAAACTTGATTTGTTCCCGGTATATCTCTCCTTCTATGTGTGTGGGGGACAATTCACTTTCCGCATCTCAGGTTCTTGGGTTTTATATTTGATACACACATCAGCCGCTTGAAGTGAAGGATAATTGTCGGTTTATTTGTGTTTGAAAAGGGGTCACTTTTTTCATTGAAGATACCTGTCAAAAATGTTGCTATTTTCTAGGCCATGTATATTCATATATCAATGGATGATACAATGACAACCATTCAGGGGGGGGGGGGGGGGATATTGAAAAGACTAACTAAATGAAGTGAATGAATGAAATATGTGCGTATATAAATTTGATATGTTTTAAATCATCTTTTGAAGAAAAATTCCTATAGTTCTTTGTAAATCTGTTGGCTATTGAGCCCAAGCAAATCCCATGATATTGTTAAACCCGTCTATGATATAATATATATTCCTCGCAGCGGGGCAGTAGGGTCAGGTGCAGTTATAAAAAACAAACAAAGTGGGGCTGCACATTGTTTCCTCCAAATACTTGCCAACATAAACTCTCATATATCTACCAGTCCCTAACACTTAAAACTCCCATTATTCATACGTATTACCACAATCATAATTCAACATTTATAACACAAAGGCTCGTTGTGAATGTCCCCTTCAAGTGGCTCGTTTCCAATAAATGAGCTGCAGTATTTTATTCACTTCCACTATGAGCATTCTAATCTTGGCGCATACTTATTAAAGGAGTGACATTTCAATTAGTGGGAATTTAATAGAGATTTATCAGCATATAGGATGCTTGTAAGGGGACTGGAATTCCTTCTGTCGCCAAAGTGTAAAGGGAGGAAATGTCTGTGCATCGTGTTGCAATGTGAACATGGGCGTGATGAAAACCTTGCGTAATATTAGATGCATTATGTGAACGTTTCTCCTTTTATATACATATCGACACGGGGGGATTCAGATACACTTCCCATGTTTCCATGTGGCAGAGCCCATTTGTTGCTCGATTGATGATATTTTCTTCGCCCAGGCTGCCCCTGGCGAGAACGTCAGAATCAAGCCCTGCCTCATTTAACATGGGTGTAATATTGTCGCTATGAATTAGCGAATTAGGGACGTGAGTACGGCGGTATCATCTTGCATGTATACATCATGTTACACTTTACATGTTATTACGTATGATGTATGGACCATGCGACGAGGTGTCGGGAGAGTAGAGCGACCCTCCCGAAGTCTTTCTTTCCTTAAGGCCTCAGGATATTAACAGTATATTTTTTTTTCAGTTTCAACGAATTTCATTTATGGGGACCTGATCAATGTATGATAATGCCACACGTGTTTGTAAAGGTGGACGAATATGATTTTTGATATAAAAATGAAACATTGAAACATTGAATCATGGCGGTTCAAGAGATAGATGCTCATTGTACTGTACTCCACACATACCTGCGCTAAATATGAGGGTTTTACGTGACCATTGCAGGCTAGGGTTGTTTTTGTCACTATATGGCATTTTGCCATGGATGAATATATGGAGTGTATGATTTATCCAGGGTATTTCGTTATACACACATTATATATAATATTCCCACAAATACAGCTCGTGGGAACACATGGCGTTGTATCGGGAGTGGGGGGTGGGGGGAGCTGTAGGGGGTAAAGCTCTGCTCTCAAGTCTAACGTGCAAAAGTTGCTCCCTTCAAAAATCTCTTTTTGCCAGTGACCCTTAAAATTGCTATCACATTATGCTTCCCTAATCCCGCAGGGAGCTTTTCATTTAAAGCCTTTAAACACGTTACATGTGACACATGGGATGTCCTCTTCGCCTCCTTCTTCCTCTCCTCCCATTCAAATTGGATGGTGCTTGTCTTTTTGAGCACTGCCACAGCTCAAGAAAAAAAATGCAGAAATTCCTCTTGAGTTCCATGAGACGACCCGAATGTTTACAAGACGTCGTTAATCTGCTTTTAAAAGCTCTGGGAAAGAGGAATGTTGGACTATTTCAACAAGAAAGAGAGAGAGAGAGAGTCCTCTTAATTTGACAGTTATCATTCGTCAGTCTATGTATAACTTGTGACCTGGTGATCTGTCCTGGGTTTGATTGATGAGAGGCTCTATGCAGTATAGTATATAGTATAGATTTTCGGCAATATTAGAGAGAAAAAAATCAAGGCACTGTCACATAATCATGTGGGGCAATTATCCTTTTCTGAAACATGAATCACTCAAATGCAGGTTTAGTAATAGGATAATAGATTAAAAAGGTTAATTGTGCAACTGCTCTTATCTTGATGAAAATAATTCTTTTCTTAGGGCAAAACATTGCAGTCCTTAAAGTCGTAAGAGTGATATATGATATTTCGTACAAGGCGAAAAAAGTACCATCTCTGCTTTCCAAGTACATACTTATATACTTTTTGGCCTGCACATGGAATTAAAACGAACGTTTGGTAGAATTTCGTGTAAATTCAGAATACAAATAAATGTATGGCCTTTCTCTTTGAATCGAGAATGTACAATATACCGTAAGTCTCAATCTCACAGCCCTTTACTTCAGATATGCCCTGATCTATTTAATCGGAACTGTCCTCACATCAAATATCAAGTATCAAATCTTTAGACAATGAAAGAAGAACCAGAACAAACTAAAAACAGGTCGGAAATAGAGGGTCTGGGTCGCTGGGGAGCACGAATGGTACTTGTCGGGTTGACAGCTGAGGTTGATTACGACTTTTGCTTTAAAGCACGACTGGGGTAAGATATAAACTTAGCCTATCCGATAATCACAACATTTTAGTCCTGGGCCGACACAATCTCATGTCATTCTACTCCCAGGCTTTTACCTATTACCGTTAGGGTGATTAAATTCAAGATCTACAAGCAATTTGGATTAGGGATTTGCCATGTAAACACATCATGGTGCACACAACTTTTACACTGTACCATGGCATGGGATTGATCTGGTGAACGTCATGTATAAACGTACTTTTCAGATCTTTCGTCAAATTAAGAATTCAGGAATTTATTTCTTATTTCCAGCTTTAATTAGGGCATTTTCCACAGTTCCTCTCAAACAAATAACTTGACAATGATTCTATGAGAATACTGATCCTAAACGTAGAACCTTATAGTTCTTTTACGAAGGCAGCTGAAAGTACAAGGAAACTAATGTGATCCTAAGAAGAACCCTTGATCTCAATCCCATGAGGTTATCCCCATTGCCTGATAAAAATCCAAATATAGCATTTCAGTCAGGTTCAGAAGGCAGTTGTGGTCACCTAAGTTTCAGGGAGTCATTAACACTTTAGCCTTAGTCTTAGCCTTGCGGTTAAGCTTATCGCTGGATGTGGAATCGAGGAATTTGGGTGTCTGGACCTAACTGATTTCCCTCTTGCGTTGGTTTGTATCAAGTTAAATAGCAATGAAGTTAGCTGATATAAAGAACGAAAGCGCTTTGGAATTTATATTACTTTTCCATCAACGGCTGACGCTCATTTCCTGCAAGAACATTTATCTTGATTTCTGATTCAGAATTCGTTTTTTTTTCATCACACGATAAATCGTTTTCATTATGCAATATGTGTTATTACCAGTGCCACCAATCTCAATTTGAAACAGAAAGAATCCATGGAATTCTCTGTATACTCAGATGTGTTTTTTTAAAAAAACAACACAGAACAAAAAAATACTAAAATGTATTCTAGTTACTGTATAACTAAATGTTCTCTGAATCTCATTGTTGGAACCACCCAGACCTTGAATGATCTCATACTTTTCAGAGCCTTTCATTTCTGTACTCACTGATCTCAAACGTGTTTATTGTTTGTGTGGTTTGCAAGGTGAGTTTGCTTGGATACAGCCAAAAATATCAGACCACAAGAATTCAAACTCCACCTCCTTCTCCTCCTGCTCCCCATTTGTGTAACTAACTATGGACGCCTTCGGAATTTTGTCCAACAGTACACACGTTCCTTTTTTTCTAATGCAGAAGGACCGAACGAGTCGCTGCAATATGTACCATCGGGTGTATTGTTTGATTTCTCATTTTCTCAACATTTATTTTAATATAAGTGGTCTTATATGAACACAGAAAACTCTTTCGTTGGTACTATATCGTATTTGAACCTATTTTTGTCCAACAGAAATCCAACATTTCTATTAATATCCAGACTGGAAATATTCCGACGATACTGGTTTAATAACGTACCAGACCCATTTGAGAGGGATAATACTAGGCCGACTCCATCATTATAAATTATGTAAACACAGTTTTATAATGTATATGATATAATCAGGGGAAAAAACTACCCTCTTCACATGTGACAAGTGATAAATAAGGGCTTTATATAGGATAATGTCCTTGCCGCAAGGTATCCTTTTTAATATCTCATCATATCTATTGAGAATACAATCACCCACTCCCAAAGATTGATGTTTATGATGAAGGCTGATTCAAATTCAGATAAAAATACCCAACCACAGAAACGCAGCTTTCCATGACTAATTCACCCATTCCCATGCAAATTTAATTCATTATTGGTGTATTATTGGTCCTGTGGTTTACCTAGATCCCAATGCAATTGCAATGACACGGTTTTTCTGTTGATGTAAACATCGTTTGTTGCTAAAGAGACTGGTGTATATATATATAGACACACAGTCTTTCTTCTGTTTGAAGGTAAATGATCCATACGGCTGTGTATTATTATAGGGGCTGTTTTAATGTGGAACACTGAGAAATCCATAAAAGGAGAAATGTACATACAATGCCAATTGGCGTCCAGCCAACTTTTCATATACCCTTATCCTCTTAGAAAATGTCACTTAGAATAGGATCAGGACAGCAAGCAGTAGACGCTAGGGAGGGAAAGTAACCATTGAGAACTTGTCATTCCATATTTATATTCCTTCGTTTACCCCATCGACAACAATGACCACAGTCAGATATCATGCCTAGAAATGTATGTGCCATATATGTGTAGAACATTTGCATTAGCAGTTCCATCAATAATCCGCAAAGATTCTCGAGTCTGTCTGCACTATAGGAAACCCTTAAATATTTCCTATGAACCCTCATATCGTATAAACTTTGATTTTAGGTTGGAATATGGAACTTGTTTTATATGAAATATTTTAAGAAAGCCGCTTTTTCATTAGGGGTTCTGAGTTCGTGCAAGAACCATAGGGATCCAACATCTAAGAAACCCATAGAACCAACATTGTTGTGAATGAATAGAAAATGGGAGTAACGTGTCTTTGATGGTATATCCAAGACAGCAGGATTCCTTGTAAACTACTACCTAATAACTTAGAAATAAAAATGGCAATATTCTATATCTATTCCTATATCTATTAACTCTGAGTGATGTACCATGACTGGTATGAAATCGTGACATTACATGTATAGATGACAGTGATGAAGGGAAGTTGTACAAAAACTTCAATATGCCTCTAGGATGATATACTGTACGCTCGTGTTATGGGAAAGTTATAAAACTAAGAGGAAAATATTTAATGTGTCTATGCTTCAGACTGTGCAGTGCCAATATATTTATCACTTTTTTCCCTCAGTCCTCTCTCCTCTTTCTGTCAGTATGTGCCATTTTATAATTTGAATTACTCCCCCGAATGCACCCAATACACTTTTTCTCCCCACTTTCCATACCCCCCCCCGCCTCCCTCTCCCCTCTCTCTCTCTCTCTCTCTCTCTCTCTCTCTCTCTCTTTTATTTTCTTTCTTTGCCCTGTCTCTCTCTCTATCGATCTTTGTCTCTTTGATCTCTCGATCTTTTCATTTCCTCTCTTTCCCTGACATCAACCTGTACCGTACCCATGCCTTATATTCGTGCATTACTAGGGCATATTATATGATCATTTACTATGACCATGTAACACCACGAGTTAGATCTAGCCAGGAGGGGACTTAGAGAATGTCGGCGATATGTGTGTGCTCTCTTATTACCATTATTCTCATCGCCGTCATCATTATATCAGAGGCATTGCTATGGGCAGAACGTGTGCTATTGTCTGGTCTCTTGTATGGTGTATGTGTGTAGTTTTGAGGGGATGAATTCTCTCTATAGAACTGGCCATCCACCAACAGCATACAACCAGCAGCCTTCTGGCTATGTCCTGTTGCTGACCCCTGTTCGACCACTCACTGACCAATACACTATTACAGAAAGGATTTTTATTACTTTAAAAATTATCTGTTAGAAAACAACAGGGGTATCATAAATAAAAGATGGCCGAGGGACCGTTTGCTAAATATTGCGACCTTTTCATTATTGTCCTCTTTGAATCTGAAATAAGGTATTTCTATAGATGAAAAAAAATCGATGTTTATTTATGCTTCTCCAGAACACTTGTGGTTTCCATAAGTAACGACCTTGCTTCTAAAATGTAGATTTCACTTCACGGTACTTAAGAAGCAGAAGAAACTACCTCAAACCTTTTAGAGATTTTTCTGGGGGCTACACACCTTTTAAATCATCTAAATCGTCCACCAATAAAACCATATTTTGTTATAAACGTGAGACCTGGTGATGTTGGATGTGGTGTTAGAATCAGGTGGACCGTGCATGTCCGAGTGGTCAGAGGATCATTTATATATACATTAGACAGAAGTGGGATGGAGGCTTGACCTTTTGTGTAGCTAGCAGCACTCGCTCTCTCTCACACACAATTCTAGGCAGAGCTATACAATAGCATCTAAATTTCCACAATTTATTATAAACCAACTAGCCTGCCACTGCCCAGCAAGTGTACAGCTCTTCTACTCATCGCTGTCCATAAAGGGACCTGTGGACAGGATATAGGACTCATTTTATATTCTGTATTCTACTGTTCCATACTTGAACACAGATCTATACATCACATTCTTTATACAGGTCTACATATATGTTGATTGATATTTGAGAAAGGACCACATTTATAGAACTAGAATGGATTTAACTGGACACATGCATCTTCATGGCAAATTTTGGATCTTTGGAATCGCATGCGAACATCTATCTATAATATACTTAATCCACTATTTATGTATTTAAACCAGTACATTAAATGAATTACCACATATATTTAAAACGAAGGACGATTTCAACTTGGCACTCGACGTATATAATTGACACTGGTGGACACTTAGAAATGACTATTTTAATTTTAAAATAATATACACCCACGTAAAAAGGTTGACACTCAGTTTGCAGCAAGTGATGACTCACGTACGGTAAATTATACCAGAGAAGGCATCATCCATTTAAAATTGAACCATACAAGGGTACACTTATGTTGAGCAGGACAACAAGTACTATTATAGCACTTAATCCTTTCTAGTGGAAATACAAGGCCATTTCCATAATTCCATAATTTCGCTCTCTCGTGGCAGACGTCAAATTCTGGACCATAAACAGACAACTATCCCCGCAAGACCATTATTTTGTGACAACAATGGATATAGTAATTAGTCTGTTATGCCTATTTAAACAGACAAAACACCATGGGGAACGTCATAATTATCACCGTTCAGGACTTGCAATGACCTCCATAATAATTGGACTTGCATGCAAATGATCTGGATTTATCATCTCATTAAAAATGTTAAATCAATTAACTTGAAACGCTGGTGTAATTAATCCAGACGCTTGGATGACTGGGTGGTGTCGAGGTGACTACTACATGTATATTGGCAGGGTAGGCCTTTCTCTATCCCAGCAATAATACTCATTAGTCTACCTTAATTTTGTTGCCAAACCAGGACCAGGAGAGTGAACCTGTTTTACACTTTTGACAAAATTAGTGCTATGAGCTTGAGAGCGTCAAGTGTTTACGATCGAAGAGCCAACAACAGAATTTTGGCTGCGAGATAAAACCCTCAAAAGAACAGCTTATGCACTATGTGTATGGCTCAGTCTGTTATTGTTGCTGTGTCGATGGTGGAACTTTCACAACAATAAAGGAAAGGCTTCAGTTATTAAAGGCAGGTGAACCATGGTCCCTTCACGATCATCTATTGGTTTCTCTATAATGCCATTGGCAGGGAATATTATCGTCTGAAAGCGCTGGACTGGGATTATCCAGTATTAAGGAATTAAAGGCTGTTCTCCACTCCTACTTCCCAAGTGTGTTATATATAATACCTGCCCAAAGGTGAATACTGACCATATTGACCTGACTCGGTAAGGCACGGCTGGAACTTTAGGCTCACATCATCACTATTCATGAGTTCTGAAAGGCCCAGGAGCTGTGAATTCTGTTATATTCATTGTGGTTTACTTCTGAAAGGAGAGTATCCAGTTCCAGAACATTCTTCTCCTCCCAGGATCATTGGATCTCTCTCATGGATGCCACTGTGTGACTTTATGTATGGATATTATTGCCTTCACCCCCTGTTGGGTTTGATGACCGTTTTATTTAGGATGGGTCTGATGATTGGAGATATTGCATGGACATGCAATCCATCCACTGGAAAAAAAGCTTTATAATATATCCTGGTATATATATAGAAATAGGAATTCATAAGCTTACATAGGCGATCATTGAGAGTTGGAGACAGAGAGAAAGAGAGATATAGAGAGACAGAAAGAAGAGAGATCTAAAGACATCTGACTGGCATATATCATCATTACAGAGGATCAGTTACCAAAAAGGTCAACTCTATAGGTACAAAGTTGACCCAAAGTTGCTCATGTACCCAGGTTTGCATTACCGGTTCAGGAAAATGCATCAAAACACTTCCAGTGATAGTGGAACTCCAAATTGTGTCAACCTCCTCGTTCTTGTGGAAATTTAGGAGCAGGGTCTGGTGCCTTGTGACATTAGGGGGTGTATACAGCTGTCTGGAGGGTTTCTTATTGGTCTCTCCTACTTAAACCTCCCTACTCTTGCCCCCCCCCCCCCGACCATCCTCCCCCCTTGCGCTTCCTACTGCAGCACCCCTTGCCCTCTAATCCCATCAACCCCTGGACTTATAGCATTCAGGATACATAAGTTCTTACTCCCATTTGGATTTGGTGGGCGCAACGAGATTATATTATCTGAATATCTCGTTGGTGGGAGTGTGAAAGGAAGAGTGAGGTTTAGGGAGGAATAACGGGGAGTAATTGCCAACTGTTGGGAACCTACAGAAAAGGGGCCTCACACAGGGGTCCAAAGTTCTTCAAGAGTCTCAGAGGGAAAGAAAACTTTGGCGGGCTGACAGAGTGAGGGAGAGAAAGGAGAGGCAAGGCAGGACCCATATATGCCACCACTTCCCAACTCCTGCTGCTCCTGCCACCTCCTCCTCCTCCACTACCACCACCAACCACCATATCCAATGCCTTCAAACGGAGCGAGGAACCTGGAGAAAAAACACTGACTGCCCTGTCCTCCTCCTTCCCTCCTCCTCTTCATTCCACCACGACTGCCACCTCCAACAGTGCTCAGTTGTGAGGGTGAATGCATGGATTATTACATCAGAACTCAACATGAAGACTGGGAAGCCTGAGTTTATGTGTTATTACTACAGAAAGTGGAGGAGAGCTCTGTGGTGTAGCGGAACCAAGGGTTGTCATCCTCAGGAGGATGACTCTGCCACTGGGACTTGATTACCGCTTACCATCCAACCACTCTGGATTCGACCTGGATTACCTTCTTTTACTTTGTGTCAGAGGAATGGAAGCTAATGGATCAATATTATTACCTATAGGATATTCTGCTTTCTAGCTTTGGAGTTTTATACCAGCTTTTAGAATAGGAGAGCTAGAGGCGAGTGACAGGCAGAGCTAAAACCAAAGGAGAAAGTTAGCGAGGGTGAAAGGCAGAGAGGAGGGAAGATCGACACAAGAACTTTGAAGAAGAGGACATCGACCCAAAGAGGGATCGATGGGATTAGTCTTGTACTTATAGGGCCCAGGACCACAGAATATCACCCAGACGTCTGGCCTGTTTCCCTCCTGGACCTTCTCCACCGCCACCACCACATTCCCCTCTAATTCACCACTGGCACCAGCACCACCTAAACCACAACCGCCCTCCACCCTGTGGAGTTTGAACCCACAAAATATCACTTGATCATGTGATAGGATAGCCATTGTATGTATATGTGCACTGTCTATATAACACCCTCACTTGATCCAGCCTATTTAGCAAGTCTATCCGTGAAGTCAAATTGTTTATAGTCCTTATCAACCAATTATCGAGTTTGCCTTGAGATATTAGTCACTTTGTATGACGGTTCTCAGGCCAAGGCCAGCGCCTCCCACACAAACCGTCAATCCAAAGTCGTTAGGCAATCAATTTCTCATTTATAATATTTATTATATCCAAGGATCCTTGGTTGGGACCTGTATGTTATGGGAGTGTTTATTGTCATGTCATGTGAGTTCTCACGATGACAAATTACTGTTATTGTAATCACCATTATCTTCATAACTGTGGTTCTGAAGGTTGGTTTTGATACAAGGATTGACTTACAAGACAAAACATATAAACATAGGAATCATTTGTTCGTGCCTTGAGGAATCCAGGAATAATCTATTTCTAGAAAGTTATTCATGGGAGTTCTATGACTGGCATTGGGTTGGATATAATGGTTTCATTGGATTGTCATGTATGTAAACAGTGAGCAACCATCAAAGTGACCACAAGACAAACTCCACTTATAGTGCCGGACATATCATAAACATAGACTCATCCCATTCACATCCTTACCTTGGAGCGTTTCAATTCAATACCATTCACTTGATGTTCTAAGGTTGGTCTCACTACATACATAGGTGTGGCATACGGTGCACTAAGCCTGGAGAAATGAACTTATATCGAACTGATATAACCGGATTCTTAATTATAAAATCGGATGAAAATGTCTATTAATTTATGAAACAGAGGACCATATTATAACTTTTAACATCGATTTGATAATATTCGTGTGGAAAAAAGTGAAGTACAGACAGGCAAGGTCTAAAAGGTACACCCTAAATACACACCTTCCTGATTCACGGAAGAAAGCCCATTCATATAGCCTGGAGACAACGGGAATAAGGAGGCGAGATGCCCGCCATGGATGACTGTATAGATGTGGGCCTGTGGCCAGTTCAACTCTACTCAAACATTGCTTGTGCTTTAGTCAGTTTCCATTTAAAATAACATTGCTGGTGACAAGAACAATCGCCTCGGAGAAAAAGCACTCACTCTCTCTCTTTCATCAGCAGTTGAGCCCAAGCCAACAAAGCATGACTCTGCTTTCACACAACTAATAAGGATGTTATGCAACAACTCTGCCAATGTTATAAAAAACAAAGCCATGCAGATAATTTCAAAGTCTCCAAACTGTCTCTGAGAAAATCTTCCCTTGCCAACAATATTACAGAGAGGGTGATATTCTGAAAGAGGAGGCTTTCCCCTCGACTTGCTCCGGGCTTGTAATATCAAGTGTGAGGGGGAGTATATACACATAAATATATGTAAACATTTCAGTGACTCTGGATTTGTTGTTGTACTACTACTAGTGAGTACCAGAGAGATAAGGAAGCGGCTTATTTTTACCCCTTGTCTGTGTCTTGGAGGTCCATAGGTACAATGCAGTACAACGTTGTGGTCGAGGTGGTCCCTAAACCCTCCCAAGGAGCAGGGCATCAACGTAGCCCTTCCAGGCCCCCTCCTCCCCCACCTCCCCTTCCTCCTGCGGGCCCCCCATTACCAGCCAGGTGCACTCTGTTCACCTGGAGTGACGGCGTCTACCAGTGCACTTTCTCAGCGTCCTCTGATGACTTGACCACTAACTTGACCAGGAGGCAGGCTACCACCACCGCCCACCACCACCACCACCACTTTAACAACCACCACCCCCACCACCACCAACTCAACCACCACCACCATTCCTCCTCCTCCTCCTCTTCTTCCAGCAACTCCTCAGTACTTCAGGAGCCACACCACTTTGCTAGTGGTGCTAGCGTTCTGAACCACCACCACCACCATCAGAACCACTTCCAGCAGCACCACCACTTCTACAACCACCACCTCCACCCCCACCACACTGCCCCTATGCACAGCTCTCACATCGACCTCACAGGGCTACAACCACCGCCAGAGTCCTCCTCCTCTCCACCACCGCCCCTCCACCGCCACCACCTCTCCTCCACCTCATACAGTGGCACAGGTGGGGATCTGTTGCTTGTTAAAGACCCCAGCACACAAGGAGGAGGAGGAGGTCTAGGATCTATGTGGCAGAATGGAACCACCGGTTTAAAAACATCCATCAGTTGCAGTGGTCTCAATCTGGATAACACCACTGCAATTGTACAATTTTCTGCCTCTCCTTCAATTCAACAGCCACCTTCTCCTTCTTCTTCTGAAGTCTCCACCAACTCCTCTTCTTCCACTGCCTCCCCCCTTTCGCAGGAGCAAGGCTATTATAACCACCCCTACCACCAGGACCTTTTGGATACCAGTCATGTCCTAGCAGACGGTCTCCCGGAGGGGCGTGTCCACCACCACCAGGAGGAGGGTGGAGGAGGTAGCAGTAATGAGACCAGGGGGGTGAATATAATTACCCCCAAGAGCAACCCCCACAACCACACCACCTCTGTTCATGTCAGGATGGCCAAACACAATGTTAATAACAACATTAAAAGGACCCCAAGGACTACCGTATCGCAGGAACAAAGAGAATGGAAGAAAAGGGTCACCTTTAGTGTCCTTACCTTCAGGTATTCTTACACATTGTTACCGTTATCACTCATCTGTATGTCACCATAATATGTGCCATATTTAACAATAATATGTGCCATATTTAACAACATCTTTGAAAAGGTCCCCTTTAACAGCCCTTTAAACTACAGGTGTAATTGATGGTACGTAAAGAAGCCCTAAAGGTTTCTTATTGTTGACAAACCAAAGTGTCCAGAATTTCTAAGGCTAAAAATACTCGAAGTGCCTTTTTGAAGTGTGCTGTAGTTGGCTCTTTCACACTACCACAACTCAAGAGTACTGGAATAGCTAAGCTCAGGGTAAAATTCATACGCCTCTAACTAGTAAGATATATGAGAGGGATCCATAGTTTGTGTATAAAGTTTGCGTCTCTCAGTCTCAGTCTCACCATACCGCCGTTACCTCCCTGGCCCAGACACCTGTACAATGAATGATAAGACACTACTCTCCACCACCACCTATATATCTGAGTACAACCTGTGGTATACAAGCAGTAAGCTTCAGCTTTTTCTCCGCCACCCCTGTCTCTATATAACCTTGTCTAATACACATCTACTTCAGCTGAATGAATTTGAGTGACAAGCTTAGAAAAATTATATATGCTCCAGGACCTTTATAGGTCTCTTTTCCACAAGTGGAGAGGCAAATTGGCTTTCAGTTGGGGAAGGCGTTCATATCAATTCATCATATCGGTGTCAGTGTATCGTGTCAAAATTGGTGTGCATTAATTACAGTATAATGTAGGAATGATGTTGTGATAGTAAATGATGGAAGTCATACTGTAATATCTTCTCACGCTAAAACATGTTTATTGTCACGTTCGAAGCGCTTGATCTATAGTTCTTTATGCCTTGATATCCCCTGGCTGCCCTCTCTTGTCTCTCCCTTTACCTCCCTCCTCCCCTCTCCTCTATTTCTCCCTCTCTCGCTTTGCTTTTCTCCCTCCCCTCTCTGTTATACTCATTATTTTGGTTTTCTCGGTCACTCACGGTTGGGCCGCAGCTAGCTTGTTGGGAGAAATGATTTGTAAGTAATAAAAGCAAAATGTGTGATGAAGTAACCAGCGAGGCATAGGGGCATCGAGTTGTGTTATCATCACAACTTTCTCTATAGAATACATCCCCCTCTGATATGCCTAATATTTCCACCACCACAAGCAGCTGCCATAGTAGTTCCCATGTTAACTGCCTCACTGACAATACCATCACTATTGAAGGGTTTGGAAGATCGTGAGGAGGTCATTTCTGCTTACTTTTATGTTATTTTGAACCATTTTTACAGCTTTTTTACAGTGGATTTTTATGCCTTATGGCTTCCATGTTGTGGAATAACATTGGGCAGACGACATTTCATTCTTGCGTCATGTGGCGTTCCCTGGGCCGCCTCAACCTTCTACTGTGAGGCTGGTTGGGTAATTTGTCCTTTTCACAGGAAGAAACCACAACGCCAATGTTTATGAGAATTTTCACTTTTGTTTATTTTTCTTTCTCGAATGACCAGTTCGTCAACAGTACCTGCTAACATTGCATCTCACCTTCTTTCCCCTCCGCGAACAAAAACACAAACAATGATGGACCGAGTCATGGTAATAATAATACAGGCTGCAACACCCAACCATCTTCGTGTGTAATTTCCCTTGTTGAATTCAAAGGGAGGGAACTATCGATAAAACAAGTTTACTTGAGTTTTATCCTTCTGTGTGTAGCTAACCTGTTTTCCATCTTTTTTCTCTCTCATATTTCTTTAACTAAAAAGTCCTATACTATTGAGAAAGGATGCAAAGAAACACGGATGAATGGGTCTGATAAAACTATCACATTGTGTCATATTTTAGTGGTTGGTTTGTAGGATGTACCCATGAATACACCCACTTATGACTGAAGGCTATATGACATTGAATTCATTATTATTCAATCTACGTCTCACCATCACGTATGTATTGGGATCAGGTCATCAAAACATACATAATCCAAGTTTTAAAAATCAAATTATAGAAAAATACAGATTAAAAAAGGCATAAATTTATATACAATAATATATTAAGAAAATGTTCTCAAATGTCCTGCTGTAGCCAGCCAGCTTAAATACTTGTGTTATTTTAATATTTTGGGATCTTTTTTAAAGATACACATTGAAATGAATGTTATATGGCTGGTAACAGTGGTTATACACTTGGTAGGCCATCCCCATATGTATATATAATATTCTCTGATTCTCATCATTGACCTCACCTGCTCATTCCCTGCTTCTCTTTCATTCCATTATCATTTGGGTCAGCCTTTCTCCTCAACATTTCATGACTCGCTTACTTTCCACAATATCAAAACAAGTAGTGTTTGGCACAGCTCTCTCCCTCTCTCTGATCGTCGCTGTATAGTTGGCGTTTACAGGACAGTTTTGAACATGGCAACTTCAAAATGTTTACTTCTACATCGACTGACTATATACCATGACATGTAGAAGGCTGTCTTGGTGCAAAGACATCTTTTTGGATTTCTTTTATTTTACCATTTTGTTTCACTTTTTTCAATCTTAATGTTTCCGCTGCAAAAAGGCAGAGGCGAAAGACTAGACTTTTACATTCAGTATAAAAAGGTATCACACCACTTTCCTCGCCAAGCAAATGAGCATCGGTTATAGGTACTCTCATTCTAAAAAAAAATCCTAACATTAGTTCAAAGGCGAGGCGTCGAGAGCATATTTTTGCCCATATATCTTGTTCCTCTATTACCTACTGGAAAGAATTAATATTTGGTCCCGATATTTGAATTATTAAAAGATTATGCCATCATTATTATTACAGTCTTTATATTGTGATTATGTTAATATAAAATATATTGATGTTTTATCGTGTATGTACATGAATTTAATTGATATTTTTCTTTTGTCTTTCCAGGTATGTATCAAGCTGGTTGTGTACATCAGGTTTGACCTATATGAATATGTTGAGACCAAACAGGTAGGGCAGAGACACGTACTAGTAGTACTCAACCTGGCTCTCTTCTTCTATATAGCTCCCTCCCTTAATGTCATTACACAATTTAATATTGTAATAATATTTTTGAGATATTTCGTTTCTTTATGGACGATCGGTACCTTTTCTTTTGATCTATTGGCAATTATCTCCAAAGATCACTTTTAATTAGTCTATGTAACGATGGTTTACTTAGATATAATAGAAACAAATTTCTGTATTCAAAACTAATCTTCTAGGGCCATATTCTGCTAAGAGGGAGCTATTGTGATAAAAGACAGTCTTCTTGGTGGTTGAAGGTCTAAGGTGTTTTTTATTCTTTATATCTTTTTCTCTTTATTTTTTCCCGGTGTCTATGGAACTTTTTGTTTGGATAAATGGGGGGACAGATCTGTGTAACGATTTCTTTACTTAGTATCAAATGAAAGATCAGATCATGATGGTCATATATACCTAGTTTTCTTAAAATCTCCCTTTCCTTCAGCTTTTAGTCCCTTTCTAAATTAACTTCTATTGTTGCTTTGAAAACACATGTGGAAAGGGAGAAGCGACGATAGAATGGGTTACTCAACTCCGAACAGAGAAAAAGAAGTATAAAGAGACATGAAGAGAGAGAGGTCTTGATATGGCTAGAAAGCAGTTTTTCCCTGGGGTGTGAGTAAGGGGACATTTCTATGCTAGTGTCTTGTTCACCAAGTGTTTTGACGTGGGTCTTTTGTGTGGCCAGACAATAGGCAAGAGTATGGTCTACCCACCCTCTCCATTCTTTTATAAAACCACCAGGGCCAGGCCAGGCGGTGGGCACAGGGAAGGAGGGTGGGGGGAGGGCGAATGGGGGCTGAAGACCCTTTTTTTGACCGGGTCTCCATCTGGCACTGCTAGCGACCATTATCACTCCCGCCCCCTTTCCCCCGATGGACATCTCTTGTAGCCGATATCTCCATCTGTATTGTACGTGCCTGGGGACCTGTTGCTCAGATAGGAACAAAGGTAGCAAGAGTCTAACCTCTGTAGAACTTTGGTACTCGATATATATGATTATAGCCAATTTGGTGATTGCTTATCCACCATTTTAAACTTAAAGACAGTCGCTCGCGTATTTGAATTTGGTAAAATATACTGGGGCACATTTCACCTCGAGTAAAAATAGCTTTCGCCATGGAATACAAGTCATTGCTTCCATGTTAACGAGGGTGGGGTGGGCTTGTCTATCGAATTTCGGAGATCGCCTTTATAAAATATGTTAAAGTTGAAGAGACAAGCTGCGATGGGGGAACACTCTATGTGAAGCATATGTAGCCTGGGTCCAATATATAAAATGCTCTGTTATTACTGGGAGAATTGTCTATTGAAAAACTGTTATTCCCTCACCGTCTGTCCCTGAGCTTCTAATCATGGGTGTGCCTCACACATTATTCTCTAGGTGTAGTATATATTTAACCATCTGATCCCCTGAGTGATAAATGTATACCTGACTAATGATGAAGGACTGTGTGTTTGGACAGAGTAATGGTCGGTCCTCGCCCATCCAATTAAACAAATTAAATGATGGCTGAATGGACGAATAACGCCACTCTCTCTCACCTCGCCCACCGTCCCCTGTTCTCGCTTTTATGTCTCCCGCCTGAGGCAAGCTATCAGTGGAAAACCTCAGGACCCTGATCTGACAATCCCCTCCTCGACTCGCATACGTTTTTGAAGTCCCCAGATCTTACGGGATCCAGAGTGGGGGTACAGGGGCCCCCAGGTTCTCCTATGTCTCTAAGAAAAATATGCATTCATTATTAAAGTAATTAGAAAAGAAATCCAACTGAAAGGTGCTTATTTTTCTTAAATAACTACGAGCGAGTCTCTTAAGCTATATGAAATTAATTACTTCTGTCTTAGTCATTGCTCCCCGTTGCCCACCTCTATACAAATTCCTGGATCAGCTTCAGGGGTTCTTGATTGAAAATGACATGATTAATCGACTGGGCCAGTATTGATTACACTTCACCCACCTCTTTTTAAAGGGTTAGTTCCTGGGATAAAAAGAATCAAGGTTTTTTATCTGCTTCTACTGGGAACTAGTTGCCTTTCACGGAGAAATGCGCTGGTGCCTTGTCTCTTAGATTTATGGCGCTTCATTAATGAACAGACGCTGCGCGGAACACAGACGCCGTCTGGTAGCCGATCTGTGACCTATCACTTGGATCGGAGAGTCGGCGTAGAGTTAGTTGTTCAGGAGTTGCAGATTGGTCATGGAGGGTCTGATTGTGATTGTGACAAGGGAATTTAGAGTCAGGAATAATGAAGTATTGCTGCCTCATTTCGCTTCAAGAATGTACTTTCCCTATCAAAGGGTAAGAGTCGGAGGTGGGGTGTTGATGAAAGGGGAGTGAGTGAGTGGTGAGTGAGCCCTACTCAAACTGTTATAGGTGTGCCTCGCTTCCTGCATCTGGAAATACGATGCTATTTTTGATTGCTCGGGTCAAATAAAACCATATTCTGCAGAATTTTCTAATCATCTATGTTTATACCTTGGACGCAGAGATTGTATTAGCAATGGCCTTGGCTCTTTTCTCGCTTGAACTGATTATGCTACCAATGCATTTGTTTATGATATTACTGTACTGTAGTAACACAAATCGTGATTCGTTTCATAAATAGACATACACCGTTTCCTATTCTTAATGAAGGACTTAAATGGACTGAAATGTAAATGATATGGTTGACCCCTCAACTGGTGAAATATGTATAGAATGCATTGTAGTTGTTAGGCTACATTTTAGTAAGCTTGTTCTGTTTAGCATCAGTCTAAATCTAAAATAGGGCTCAATTTTCCCTTGACCTCTTCTACAGGCAATTTATTTTCGCCCTGGTCGGACCTTGAATGCTCCCAAATATTTCACTGTCATTACCAATATATTTCTCTCCCATACTCTCTCCCTCCCTTCCTTCCTTCCTCTCTCTCTCTCTCTCTCTCTCTCTCTCTCTCTCTCTCTCTCTCTCTCTCTCTCTCTCTCTCTCTTACTTACTCTCTCAGGTATACAATTCCCCCTGGCCTCTGAATATGCCTCCGACGTATTACTTTTGACTGGTGGAGGAGAGTGTAGTTTAGTTTAGTGTTCGTCTAATGGCATAATGGATAGATGTATGTTGACTATGTGGCTGTCTTACTAGCTACACAAGTGGTACACATAGCTGCAGGACGTGAAGAAGTTGGTGACAGATTCACACCTTCTGCCTCCGAGTCAGTTGGACCAGTATGTATTTATTTATTTCTGTGATACATCCCCAGATTCGATTTGTAAGCAGTATTCTGAGAACACTATAAAACACCTATATAAAAAGATAACACTTATAAAACACATTTATAAAAAGATAAGCCATTCATAGGTCTTGAGCATATTAATATTTTCTTAGTTTTGTTCTGGTCATGTTTCATTAGAGAGATCTGTAGCTAGGTAACCATCGGGAATTCATCGCACGATCTCTGATATTTGGAAAGTGTTAAACTCAATAAAAAGCTATCATTTTAAATTTGTTTGTGGATGCGAATGAAATGCAAACAAGAGATGGACATGGAGTGTTCCACCTGCATGATGATGCATCCACTCTTCTTCATTCAAAAACTTATCCATTCAGCAACTTAAATTTGGAATCCCTTTCATCGGGGTAATACAGAAATAATCCCTCAATGTCTACTATAACAAAGATACATATTCATATATGTTTGTGTTTGAGGCTTGGAGCGATAGCTCTAGTCTCTGCTCACTATTCTGGGAGGTTTTATTAAGCAGCTTTGTTGTTTATAACCTGTTTTCCACTCCTCATCCCACGGCTCACTGCTGTGAGCTCCTCATAGAGAAACTCAGCCCGCTCTACAGATCTAAGCATCCCAATATCAAAAACTCTTCAAACGAAATCCATCCTTATCTTGAGGTATACATTTAGGGTAATGTTTTACAGAATAAGCTAAAGGTTTTTTTTAGCACATGTTGTCATTAAAGTAACCTCACCCTAGTAAGCATGAACTTGCCAAGGAACAAAAATCCTAGAAAAGTTAGGCTGTTTTCTGAAGTTAAGTTCTACAAAACCTGCGACAGGTGGATTTGTTTATAAGTAGGCATGGATGAATGCTAAGGCGTCCTATGTATTTAGACTTAGGTCAGAGACTATTGGTCTATACTATAGAGCCAGGAGCAGTTCATCAGCCTAGTAGCTGAGTTGCTCATAAAGTGAGCACTACCACTACTACACCATACATACTATACCACTCATTCACTCCTCCAGTGCTTCCTCTACATGTATTAGTAGTAGTGATAGCCAGTGGTATGTGCCAGTGTTCTCTATTTGACTCACCCGATTCACACGTACAGACCTAGAGGCTAGAGTGAAAGACATGCATTCCCCACACATGCAACACTGACCTGTGGAGATTGGATTTAGATTGCTGCTTTTATTTCACTACTTAGATACTGGACACGGAGTCTTATCGCCTACTGTAGATATACATGCAGGTTTGTGGTTTTAGAATCCATTTCTGAATCGTGTTTATCAAATCATCAGATCTCATGATAATACTGTTTGTTTACCTATTATTGCCCTCTCTCATTTTCACATCTTGGTCTAAACGTTTCTCTGTCTCTGTTTTTTTCCCTCGCCCTATTTGTATTTCCATGTTGATTATTCTTTCCTCTTTAATATTGGAATTTACGGATTCCTCGCTGTCACATCAAGACAAATCGATTTGTTTTTATTCAACTACTTACACTCAAGAACCACAAAGAACTAGCCGAGATCCCGAGGCTATACCTTAGTGCATAACCAAGAATCACCTAAACTACAAATACGACATAATTCACTAAAGCTACTTTTCTTTGAACTCCGGCTTTATTTTTGTTACCCTGGAGTACATGCCTTCAGGTATAACAAACGTAGCCAAATTCTCCAGGAGCAGCTTGCTTCTTTGTATTTTTGTCTACCAGATATAAACATTCCTGATTTGTTGAAAAGATTGATGTAGAAAGCTTTTCATAAGTAAACATCCATTATCACAAATATATAAGGTTTAAAACTATATTGTCCTCTTATCAATACCAACGAGACTAGAGAACTCCCGTCTCGTTGCTGCAGATACTATATAGCAGCCGGACATGAGATATTTGAAGTACATCAATGGTCAGTCCCCTTAGTGCCCTCCTCCCTCTACTCCTCCCATTCGAGGGAATTGCAGGTTGTGCCCCTCAATCCCTGGCCTTTGTTTTAAGATAAACTTAAGGTCTCCACTGAGACTGGGAGAAGAAGACAAATTAGACAGTCTGAGAACAGAGAGATTGCTGAAGTGGGATTGATAGTAGGCACTCTGCCCTTCGTGATCAGGGAGCCTACCCATATTAATCCTTCTGTGCCCCTCTGGCCAGACCCTATGGAGCCAGATGGACTTGAGAGGAGGTGTAAGCTGCACCCAACATTGAGAGGGTTAAGCAATGAAGTCAGCAGCAACAGTCTGGTCACATACAGCCCTGAGATCCTCGGCTGCTCTGTGTAAATGGGGATATATAGCATTGCTGTGCTTTGTTGGCCGACTCTTGTTTGAACTTGACCACTCTCTGGCCTGCATTTACGGTACTTACCTGTCGGATCACCATTAGATCAAGAGAACCTATAGATTCCTACCTTCAGGTAATGTGTGCTTTCACTGAACAAAAGAAAAATATCTCTAGTAATTATTTCAAGTTCAAACATTGATTAAGTCAGAAATCAGAAAAAAGGGTGTTGGGATAGCTAATTATATGCCATGTCAAGTGTTCTATAGGATAGCGCCTATGGGATCCGGCTCTGAAACGCTAGTATAAACGTACATTGTAGTTATTGAATTATTATTTAATATATCAAAGATTAATATCCTAGAGGGTGTATACAGATAGCAGTTTGCCATATCAGAAGCTCAGGCTTTAATTAAAATAAATTAAAAATTAAAGATATCAAATTACATGGTCCCTTTTTAAAAGAAGGCATCTGTAGGTTCTTCTAGTTCTACCCTGTAGTTAGTTATACACTCAGTGCATGGGAGCATGTTTCTGCGGATCCTTGGACAGACAAAGGAAGACTTGTAATGGGATACCAGGAGATAACCATTCAAGTGTTCCTTAATATGCAGCCAGGATCTCCCATCTTCGTCTAACAACCTTTTATGTCTTGGTTTATGTCTTCAAACAATCCTGAAAGGATCTATAAACATGACCCATCTTCCTGGTATGACTTCTTTAAATATATTTTGAGGATTCCCTAAAATGTTATAAATTCCAAATATGTCTCGCAGATGTATGGAGTTGAACATATTTTAATAAAAACTTTAATATTAATAAACTTTAATTGTAGATATTTCTGGCTTAAGCCACAATCTTGCTATGTGCATGCTGAATTTCCTTGCTTCTGTTTTTACATTGTAAACCAATCCCCTTTGCATGGGCCTATTAGTCCGGGAGCCAAAGGCCATTTTTGGGCTGAACCCCGCAATGTCGGATAAAGTTTTTTTTTTCGCTGTTTCATGTAGCCTAGGGGTAGGTAATCACAAATCAGGGGGGTGACCGTTCCCACCTATTGAGCAATTTTAGATATTAACCCTTTTATCCTGGTCATGCCAATATACCCCAAATACAGGATTTTATAGGATTCATAGAATTCATTTATTCTGATCTGAATAGTGCACTTTGTGACACCTTTTTGAAATTTGGTATGCTGTTAGAACAGGTCATAAGGTTTTTAAAAATCACTGGCTACAAGTTGGGGGAGAACCCTGGTGGCCGGTAGCTGCAAAATTCAAAATGGCTGCCACCAAACATCAAATGCACCATAGTTTGGCTTCTACTGGCTGGATTTTCAAGTGTGATACCACTTTTCAGATGTTTTTAAGTATGAGAAATTCATTTCTGTGGACTGTATTGAGTTTCAAGGTCATTTCAAGGTCAGAATCCAACATGGCTGCTGCCATGAAACTAGAATGTCATAGCTCAGCTCCAATTAACCACACATACTTCTGTAACACCAGTTTTAATGTGTTTTCAGGAGTGAGGAAACTATTTCTAAAGTCATTTCTCTCTTTTGAGGTCATTTTCTAGGTCAAAATCCAATATGGCTGCCATTGAGGGGCAAGAATGTAATATCTCAGCTGCTAATGGCACTATAACTGTGTTAGTGAGGTAGCTTGAGGCCAGATTTGAGATAGATGTGGATGGATCAAAGGGCCAAATTTACCCCACATGCTGTCCATGTACTTTATGATTTCTATATGAACCACTCTTGTATATTATGGTGGCCATCTTGGATTTCCAAGGTCACCATTATGTAAAAACCTATATCTACCAATATCTCAGCTTCTAAGCCACCCAGGGTCACCATCTTGGTGTCTAAACATACATTTTCTGGGTCAAGGAATACAACTATATCATTTAAAAAAAGACCAGATTGGCTTTAACAACTGTATTTCACAGTATATTCTCATCAGGCCCTTTTGGCCGTTTAAGCTTTCCTCACTTCTCAAAATTGGCAACAGGAGACTTTAGTGCACTTCCAACATGCCCACATTGTACCACATTCTCTTTCACTCTTTGACACACCTACTGCAGTTCACTGTAGGCCCCACTGTCCACAGATAACATGGCCCACATGAATACATAGTTCTTGCCCATTTTCTACAAGAGAGCAGCTACAATAATAATGATCAGACATAGAATGAATATGCTGCATTGGGCTACATACTTTTTACACCTTACAGTTGTTCTTTTATTGTACATTTCTTGTCTGACATACCTATGAAAGACATTTATATATATCATACCTGACATTTGAAATGGCTATGTGAGCTGTGTTATACTTTCTTTATTATAGTAGTGATAACCAAACAGTAACATCTATTAATTCATTCCGAAGTAATATCACCAATACTAATAATAAGTTCACATCCCTGGAGAAGAAAGATTCATATCCATGTCGGGTGGTCTGTACATAATAACAGTGAGATAAGATTACAGAGACTACTTGGAGGGATTTCAATGGAAGAATGCACTTGCAAAATCAGCCATTGCATAATCAGCCACTTGTGACTCTTGTTAAAAACCATGTAATGTGGCTGTTTTGGCTCTTGCAAAGCTCTGGCTGGTCCCCTCCCCTTCTCCAAAAAGGTACTTATCAATGGAACCATGGAGGCAGGAAATGGTGTAATAGAGTCCAATATTCAAGTGTTGGGATGCTGTTCACAACATGGAACACCTATGCCTTATCTTCATCACATTGCACATTTAAGACATGAAGGTACTGGCTCTATGATCATGTTGTTCTAGAACACCCCAGCTGACATTTTGCATGACCCAACCAAGAAAGATGAACATTTTGCCACTGTGGATTGGACAATGTAATCGAAATCTCATGGTGGATCTCAATACACATCTGAGACATGGAGAGATTACCAACCTCCATCCATTCTCAAAGAGTCTGACTAGCACAGTCACTGGGATTTTCACAAATCTGCCAATAAATTCTTGAATATACCAATTTATAAAGCCCATACACAATATAATGAAATGGTCAAGTGGTCTTGGGGTATATAGTCAGTTTGACTGGGAATCCTTCCGCTTTCAGAATCCCTTGCCTCTGCCCTATTAGATGGTGAAAAATTGTACTTCAGAAAGACATCTAATCTGCTGAACATTCACACCAAGGGTACCATCCTTTATGTGATGTTTCTTGACGGAGTTGATGTGCTGCACTTGCTTCCTATTGATAACACTATAATATTTCTTAAGCACGATGGTCAGGTCTTTTAAAACAACTAGAGAACTCAAAAAAGGTGTTGAACTTAGTAAGATAAGGGTCTTTGAGAAAAGTGATAAGAACAACCAATCTGGCTGACTTTGTGCATGACCCAACCAACAATCTGGAGTCACAAATCTTTTATTGAGGAACTGATCAATGCATGGCACAATGTGATTATGAGTAAGCTGGTAATGGCCTTTGTACAGGCAAGAACTTTAGAAATCATCACATCAATGCTAGATCTACAATTACTTGCCTGGGGTTTCAAGTCTACATTCTTTGGTAAAGGCAAGTAGTGGTGCTTCTAAATGGAGGTTGGTGCTCAATATTTCCAACTTCTGGAATGGAACACTTCATCTAGTCAAGAAGGTTTGGGCTGGTCTATAAATGAAGACAGTCAATACTGCACTGAACTCTACTATTTGTCATTTTGAGAAGTGAGGCAACGTTAAATAGCATGTGCCTAATGAGAATATATTGTCAAATACAAATTGTGTGTTACTAAAACCAATCTCGCCCTTTTCTAAATGGTGTAGTTGTATTCCTTGACCCAGAAAATGTATGTTTAGACACCAAGATGGTGATCCTGAGTAGTTTAGAAGCTGAGATATTGGTAGATATAGGTTTTTACATAATGGTGACCTTGGGAATCCAAGATGGCCACCATAATATACAAGAGTAGTTCATATAGAAATCATAAAGTACATGGACAGCATGTGGGGTAAATTTGGCCCTTTGATCCATCCACATCTATCTCAAATCTGGCCTCAAGCTACCTCACTAACACAGTTATAGTGCAAATAGCAGCTGAGATATTACATTCTTGCCCCTCAATGGCAGCCATATTGGATTTTGACCTAGAAAATGACCTCAAAAGAGAGAAATGACTTTAGAAATAGTTTCCTCACTCCTGAAAACACATTAAAACTGGTGTTACAGAAGTATGTGTGGTTAATTGGAGCTGAGCTATGACATTCTAGTTTCATGGCAGCAGCCATGTTGGATTCTGACCTTGAAATGACCTTGAAACTCAATACAGTCCACAGAAATGAATTTCTCATACTTAAAAACATCTGAAAAGTGGTATCACACTTGAAAATCCAGCCAGTAGAAGCCAAACTATGGTGCATTTGATGTTTGGTGGCAGCCATTTTGAATTTTGTAGCTACCGGCCACCAGGGTTCTCCCCCAACTTGTAGCCAGTGATTTTTAAAAACCTTATGACCTGTTCTAACAGCATACCAAATTTCAAAAAGGTGTCACAAAGTGCACTATTCAGATCAGAATAAATGAATGCTATGAATCCTATAAAATCCTGTATTTGGGGTATATTGGCATGACCGGGATAAAAGGGTTAATATCTAAAATTGCTCAATAGGTGGGAACGGTCACCCCCCTGATTTGTGATTACCTACCCCTAGGCTACATGAAACAGCGAAAAAAAAAACTTTATCCGACATTGCGGGGTTCAACCCTCTGGCTCCCGGACTATATGGAAGTCTTTTCTAGTTGACCCACGGTCAAATATTTGATAGATTCATCTTAGGGACCTACTCGTGCTTGAAATCCCCAAACGTGGCAAGATTAACAGCTTTAGAAAAAGATATCGGGTAGATTTAGAATCACAATGAAAACTGGCCGAACCGAATGTTTACTGCGTCAGTTCGCTGAATGTACTCTAGAATCGATAGAAAACATCCCTATTCACCAAATATGCGGTGTTAATTGGAAAATCTGGAGAATTTGTTTCTGGGAGTCTTGAGAGAAGAAGGACGTGACCTGACAAATTCGTGAATTTATGAGATGCAGGATTCAGAATCAATTCCTGCCGGGACACAATGATCTAGTTTAACTGGCTGCGATCCAACAGGCTTTCCCACCTTATTTTATGCGGGGTATTCATCATTGTTATGTAAATATATTTTTTTTAATAAATAAACTCAATGAACCAAAGCACGGACTGAGAACCGTTCTAAACAAATGGATGCCAACCGGTTTGCGTCCATTCACAGAAAGTCAATTGAGGAGTTGCGTGCATCATTTTTATTTTTATTAAATTGCTAACAATTTTGGAACACATCTCCTTTTCCCTTATGAAAGCTCTTTTGATTTAGGTAACCCTGGGTTCAATATGAACATGAATTGGCTCAATGTTTAACTAGAATTCAAGCAACACATAATTTCAGATTAATATGATTTAATGATGAGCATGCGCCCCCAGTCTAGGCCCAAACCCTAAGATCAGATAAGAATAGTATGTCATTGATTGGACGCCTACTTCGCTAATCAGTTTTCTGGCCTAGGACTAGGCGTTCTAATGGACTTATAATGACATTTTGAGCAGCTACCTTTCCATCATACTTTCTCATTGACAACGATGTTTGCTGCCATACGATTGAAAGATTCCTTTTTATATAGTTTCAATCTTTTTTCATTCATAAATGAATGCAACCTGATACTCCACAGGAAGCAGTTTACGTAACGGCTCGTTCCGTTTACAGTGCCACAGTTCCGAGTAACTCGTTTCTATATATAACATCATGTGTCCGTGTGAACCCGGAATGGTCATGTGAGGTTTAATGACACTCCCCTGAGTGATTCTGTCTGACACTGAGAATCTGGATCTGATGGGTTGTTTTGTTTTGTTTGAAATACATTTAACGGACAGTCTCTATTGACTTCAGGATGTATGAATGAGTCACATTTACTGTTGCTACGCTGAGAATCGTTAGAATAAATCGCCAGGCAATTAGTTAAAAATATAAATAAGTTTTTTTAAAACTAATTTTAAAAAAACAAAAAAACAACACTTAATGGTGAGAATATTACCAACAAGTAAGAAATGCTTTGGATAATGACATTTACTTTAAAAAATGTTTTCGAAGTATAGCTGTTTCTGCGGTATAACCATTTACCATTACAATGATTTTGCGGCAGAAAATTAGATGCATTTAAATACCTATATTGACATAATTACAACGCAAGTAGTAAATATTAGAAGGACAATTATCTATCATCTTATGATAATAAAATAAAAACGTAATCTCCACTTCCCTGGGTTAATACCCAAGATGATAAGAAAAATCCGTTAATATTTTGCGCATAATTTAGTAAACACATAACAGTGACACATTATATAAGTCATATGTAAGGAGCCTTATTGTCCATATATCCTGATGAAACAGACCCATTATATGCATGTACATGTTGTATAAGAGCTCAGTCGTCAATAAACGGATATGCACTTATTAAACAAATGCATTCACATCGTGGAACTGAAACATGCGTAGGTGGCTAACACTGCAGGAGTTCTCTCTCTCACAATATAGTCTCTGTATCCTCCTACACTTTACTCTATACTATACCTGGTGCTTGGTGGTGGTGCGCGGGCGTATGTTTGGATGCGTGTGCATACATACATGTATACAACCGTGCATGAATGAATGGTCATTCATTTGATCAGCAGAGACACATGTGGACAGTAGTGGTGGGAGACAACCATCTGGTGCTTTCCTGTTCACAAATCAAACACTATAAGGCATTGATTTTCTATCTGTCTATGTGCGTATATCTCTACATATAGGGAGTGCTACCACCAGCCTCCAATTTGTATTGTGACTGGACTTCTAATGAGCATTCCTAGCTATTATATACCCAGGCTTAACATTCCTAGACTCTACAAGCTCATTATTGGAATATATAACAAAGTCAAGGTTGGATTGCCATTATATGGGATTTAATAACATAGGATTAATTGGATCTGCTAACGCAGACATGGATGTGATCCAATCCGTGTACGAAGTTTCCCGTCAAATTTAATTTCTTCGTCAGTGCAATCTGAAGTAAGTTGTTGTCATTTTTATGTCTTAAAAGAGTATAATTAATCGAATTTTCTGATTAATGAAAAAAATCCCTCTTTTATGATAATTGTCATCTTTATTGCTTTTAGCGGTACAGTGTAACTTTATAAACTTGTGTCTACATTTGACATTTCATCAAGCGAAATTAGATTTTTAGAAAATCAGTTAGCACTGAATGGATTTTTTCGAATTTCTTCATTGTGAAACGTGAAACATAAAATTCACATTAATACTTTGAAAGTGTTAATTGAATGCCATCTTCAAAAGCATGTATTCACAATATTGTTATGTTGACACAGTTGTTAAATTTAAGTTCACCTTAGGGCGAGTCACATTTAACCATGGTATGTTGGGGGCAGCCTTCGTTACCTTAAAAGGCATATCTTCAGGTAACATGTCGAAGATGAGCATGCTTAGACATGCTACATTACCCCTTGCTTCTAAAACATGAATGGAATGTTTGGGATCCTTGGTGTGGTGGCGAGCTCCTTGAGTGGTAGTTGTGAAGTGCTCTAAGTCTATTATAAGACGTAATGAGTGGGGAGATGGTGTGAAAATAGTACAGTTAATACTAGAGCTTAGCTAACAATACCCACCACTATGCATACTCTGTGCGTATGTTTGTGGAAGGGTTAGGCTCAGCTATGCCACTTGTAAGCTAGAATTAGCGCAAGAAAAGTCGAAATTAAAGTTGGGTTTGCGGATCATTTAAATATAGATTGGGTTCTTTATTCTTGTGCACGTACAAATGGACTGTCTTCACCTGTTGGAATTATCGGATAATTAAGGAATGAAAAAAATGTTATGTTGTAGTCGGATTCGCGTTCATGTTTGATATGAACCCAGATACAGTATATAATACTGCTTCAAGTAGTTCATTACTCATTATGATTAACATTAATTAGTGACTTGACACCTATATTATTCGTCTGAGCAATGAGAATACGGAGACTCAGTACGAATATAAATGGGGAGAACTTGCTCTCTCTCCTTTCTTCTTTTTCTCAGCAGCAACAACTACAGGCGTCGCGCCTGCCAAAAGCTCACTTGGCTTTGTTCCATTTTTGAAAGGGGCCTCCTGCCAAGTCACATATTGAATTTTACACGGCCAACGCCTTCAAAATATAAAAGAGTCGAACCACATGAGTTGTTGAGCTGAGAAATGCTCAACGTGTGACTCATTTAATATGGGGCGAAAGTAGGAGGTTGTAATTAATTTGCTTCACCCTCCTCCCCGCCCCCCCCCCCCTTTCCCTCCCTTCTTGGTGGGTCCAGCTGTGCCCATGAGGTCGTGAGAGAGTCCAGCGCTCCTAAATTGTTGAAGGAGATTTATGTTATTTTGTTCGCTTTATAATGTCTTGAACACAATTGAGGACAATTAATTTACTGGAATAGAACACACTTCGATGTGTGTTGGCTATACCTGTATAGGCCTAACCTGCTCATGACAGGACACTACTATGCTTATCTCATCCCCATCCCTCCCCCTTTTCCCAGAAATTCCTGAATATGGCCATCTCCCCATATTGGCCCTCCATGCCCCCGAGCCCACCCTATGAGTAGGTCCCATGAAATTTAAATTAAAAAAATAAGTGATAAGAAGCCAAGTGTTTCCCATTCCAGTGCATTTTGCTGGTTGCTGCTTCGTTGTCCCGAAAACAAATTTGCACTCGAAACTCCTTCCATCCTTCGCATCATTACTCAGAGGGAATTTTTAAGTTCATTCTACTTGACCAGTTTTGATGATATTGTATTGGATCCTTTTATAAGCGTTTATGACTCGTATGTGAGTGAGTTGACTGTGTGTATGTCAACATGAACCTGATAATTCTGATGTTAATAAATAGTGTGATTTATGATCAATGGATAGCCCTGAAAAGGGCCCAAAATGACAGGAAAGATTGGGGGAGGGGGAGGGGGGGGGACGAGATGGGAGGAGGGGTTGGGTACCAAGAATAGAGGATGGGAAGAACAGGAAAACAGAGCAAAAAAATGTCAGAAGGAGGAACAGAGTAAGAGAATGAAAGTCCCTAGATCTCTGTGCCCTCCCAACCTCATCTCCTCCGCCTCCTGCCCTCCCCCACTCTACTAGGATGCTCATGTCTCAGTGTTGTGAGCGGTGTGCCCAGATTTTAATGGCTCTTGGCAGTGTGTACTGGTATACATGGATGTACCTGAGGTCAGTGTTACAATGATTAATTTCACCTACGAGTATGGTACGTGAAAACATCCTGGTCGCTCTTCACATCTGTCCCTTAGACTGTGTGAACCTTACTAATTTGCGCCTTTCATGTACATACATTACAGTCATTTCCACCCCCACCCCCCCCCCCCCCTGCTCCTCCGCTTCCTCTCTTTCCTCTCTCATCTCTGCTCCTCCTCTTCCTCTTTTTCCTCTCTCGTCCCTGCTCCTCCTCTTCCTCTGCCCTCCCTGCTCCTCTTCCTCTTTTTCCTGTCCCCTCTAATCCTCCCCTTCATATTTTCCCTCTCTCGTCCCTGTCCCAATCCTCCTCCTTCCTCAGAAAGTTCTTTTTTTGTCATTTCACCCATTTTGGTGAAACGTCACAGTCCTATAAAATGAGTCACCTCTATAATGATGGCATTGGGACCCTTTTCCTCAGATCTTCCACTTGAACTGTTCTCAAAGGCTTGCTTCCTGCTATGACTGGCTTCAAAACTTTTTTAAAGACTACTCATCATGTGATGGTGGTTTCGTAACTTCATTCAACACCGGCTCCTCTATTATATTAGTCTATAGTACATACGTACTTACACATGATGTCCAGTTTCCCATGCCGAGTGTCTGCTATTTTTATAATCAGCCGCATATACCCCATTCATCCCATTTTGCGGTTTGTATATATACAGCAACCAAGAACAACACTCTCTTCCCCCCTCTAAACACCCCTCCCCCTTTGTTGTATCCACCACCCCTTGATATGACACTTTCCAGTTGTGGCCAACCGTTGAGGGGACTGAATCATCGGTTTCCATGGAAATCCTAACCTCCATAGATGTTTGTTGCCTGGTGACAACTTTTTTGTTCGCCAGCAGTTCTTCACATGATGTCAAAATAAAGGGGGACGGACCTCGGCGGGATCTTGCGGCTGTTCTTTCATGGCCTTTACTTCTCCATTTACCTACCCACAAAAATCCAACTGTCATAATAATGATATTAATGTGCCATCCTAAACCGTCAATTCTCATGTCTTTGAACTTAGGTCATTATACAGTTAGAAGAGCCTTAGGAAAGCCTTAGAAAAGTTGTTTTATTAAATGTATTATCAAGTTTTGCTAGATATATCTGGGGTGATCTTCGAAAGGTCATGGAATTAACATGGAATTAAAGTTAAATTCATGGAATTAAGTTACTACTGGCGATTCACATGAATAAAATGTTAAGGTGACCACAACCAGGTATTTTCCCAAGGGGAGCACAGAAAAGAGCTTGACGGAAGTATTTACATACTTAACAATAGCTTATACACTTAACAATAGCTTATACATGTACACACATCCTCCTCGTATGAACCCTGCCCCTTGTAATTACAACAATTACCATTTGTGTGTGTTGTGCACCCTATAATAGTAGTTCTACTATATGGCAGAGGTCCTTCTATAATTATTATTGTGAAAGACTCCCCCACACCTACAGCTCCCCACACATAGGTATAAGAAAGAAGTGTGTGAGCCCCAGTTCCAGTGAATAGGGATGTGGGGCTTGTTTTGGTGGTGGTGGTGGTGGTGGTGGTGCTAGTGAGGTGGTTCCCCTCCAGTAAGAGAAAAGAGTGCCTGCAGTATGTACCGTATGTAGGCACCACCACCACCACTCGCTGCCTCACCCTCTCCACCTCTATTTTTATTATTCATCATCAATACCTCACAGTGTGTTAAAGCATCAACATCAGTGTGATAATGTGCCTCCTCCGGGAATGTTCTGTATAAAATACCAGCTCTGGGATAGAAGTACTATTAGGAGTTTAATATAGGCACATTGCCATGATATGGACGTAATAATATATTGTACACATTTATGTCCCCTGGAACTGCTTTGAATCACTAAAGGATTCCCACGCATAGAGAAACAGTGATTGTGAATATAGTGCCTAAAATCTTATCTGGATTTGATTCTATGTACTCTATGTTGATTCGGAGGGATCAGCTTCACCGTGTTATTGTACATGTTGGTACAGACATAATCGGAGCAACACATAATTATACGAGTGGAGAAGAGGGTTTTTACCAATAAGTCCTCCATTCATTCTGTAGTGGAACAGACTGACATCTATAGTGGAACAGACTGACATTAGATGGGAAGAGAGGGACCCCATACATTTATATAGTACATGCAAGGAATCCACACCTATACATAACTTGTTCTCAGTTGGAATACTCTTCATTGACTTCAGGGGAATTCATATCATCGTATATAATTAGGGTAGCTATTAGTATACCAGTGTTCATCACTATAACAATACACTTGTGCCAGAGTGGTTTCCAGCATACATGGAAGGGGCCTGGTTGTCAGCGCCTCGATCCAGGAGGAGTTATCTCATCTACCGTTATCAATCGACCAAGACGATAACATGGCATTGTCTACAGTTCAAAGGGTAACATTTAACGGTTCCTACATCAGCTTTCTCTTCTCATATGATATGGATCTGGCAGCTCTTGCCTGTATGTTTGAAATTCACCAAACTGAAGCAATATATGCACTGCTAACAACTAATTTATGGTTTATTTTTTAAGTAAAAATGAAATGGACTCTCGGTTTATTTGCAATCCTTCAATTCAGCGATTTTCAGTAGTTTTATAGATGAATTATGAAATATTGGGAAATTGCGTAATATGTCTGTGTTTTATGTAGCCGGGTGGTCCGACCAGGGCACTGACTCATATCATATCAGTAATAACACATCATAGCAAGGGTTATTACAGCGAAGTGGAAGTGATTGAGTGTTTTGAAACTGGCTAGGTGAAAGTTTTGGAATACTTGGCATGAGAACGGCTATCTATTTTCTGGTGAGTTCTAGTGCCCTCGATGTTATGGTAGTGTATTATTTGCTGCTCTTTCCTTTTTGTATTCTCTCTCTCTCTCTCTCTCTCTCTCTCTCTCTCTCTCTCTCTCTCTCCTCCATCCCCCTCTCCCTTCTGTTGTTTTATGGGGCGATGGCCAGGTACGTTGAGAGAGAGATTGGGGTGTGTGGTTGCTACCACCACGTACATCCTCTCCTTTGAGGCGGTTTACTGAAGAAAAATCTAGAAAATTCTTCAAGTACAAGTTTGTTTGCCTCGTTCCATCAAGGTAAAGTACAAAGTGTTCGGAGTTTGTAAAAAAACACCTTTGGCTTTAAAGTGTCAGCGCTGACACAGATCTATGCAACGACTGTGTTGAATATGTGTGTGGATATATTCAAACGTAGAAGTGAGAAGAGGGGAGGAGGTGTTTGTTGTAGGTCACTCTTATCACACATACACACAACTGCCCCAAGAGTCAGAGACTTCTTAACATAAGTCAGATATGTAAAGGATGTACATAACTGTACTTATGCCTTTACAGACATCACCACCATCTTCACGCTTCTAAGAAACCTGTAAAATTGGAATATTTGCCTCTCAAATAACAGCAGAAAGTCTAGCTATCGATCGATGAATGTTGGAGCTCCTTCGTAGAAAGTGCAACTGAATAATACATCTTTTGCTTCGAGAATAATACCAGGCAAATAATTACCACAAAATTGATATATTTCAATGTTTTAAAAATTCTGTTGGCAGAATTAAGTCCAATAATTTAATGTGGTAAGAACTTTTCCCAGATAAAATGGGTTGGAATTTGTTCTAAATATTCACCACTTTCCGCTATGTTCAGTTAATTTTGTGAAGTTTAATAGTGACAGTGATGTCTTTTTAAATAAACAGTTTTCGTAGTGGCTATCACCCCCTCTAGTATTGGTGGTTATATAGCATAGGTAATACATCATTGACCATGTAACATACATTTAACCCCTTTCCATTAAGTATCACATATATCTCTGAGGTCGGACATAACTGTGCCTCATTTTCCCCTGCAGTGCTCAGCTGTTGTGTGAATGGGTTGGATTGCCGTGGGAAACTCCTATTACATTGTAAAATTGACAAGCCCAAATTGTCTAATTTTAAGTTAAAGTTGTCTCATTCAGCCAGACATTCGTCGCGCCCCTACCGGCCAGAAGGCTACCCACACTTTCTTACCGCCACAACGCTCGCGGATTTCTTATCATCCCAAAGTCCAAAGGTACAGGTGAGGTCCAGGTCTGACCGTTATCTCAAAGTCAATCACGTGGGAAAGGAGGGGAGGGGCTGACCGCTAGGTCAGGGGAGGGGAGGGAATACTGATTAAAGAGTGGGAGGGAGAGGGGAGGGGAGATAACCACGTGACCTGGTCACCACCCAAAGAGATTGGTCAGAGTGGCAGTGGTCACTCTGAGCCTCGTTTTTAATAAGTGTCTGTCATTGTTATCCTGTGGCTGATTGGATCTCTAATCTAACCTGTCAATTAATTGGACCAACGAGACCAAAGCCAATCAGCGCAGGACCAGTGTATTTCGTCATAAATCTGTCTAGTATAAAAATAAAGGAAAGATGGAAATCAGTCTCTTCCGAGGCTGGTACTGATTTGAAGCATACATCTCTGTGTGTTGCGTTGATTAATTTCTCGCCCAACTACTGACCCTGAATTATTACGAAGAATGACCCGCATTTCTTCATTGGCGACCATGATTAGGGGCTAGTTAGTTGGTCAGATCGGTATCCGACCTTAGAAGCAAGCAAAAGGAGTCAGGTGAGTGTGCCTTTTTCAAAACTGCCATTGTATTTATGGGTGTTGTATGTTTGGGACTCTGAGCTGGGCTTTTATTGGAAGGTGCATTAGCTGATCACACAAGTATTATCTTACTTTATCCTGTAGAGATAGTATTTTAGACATGCCACCGGCGGAAAGAATTGAGTATGTGGAAGAGTTCCCACAATACCTCGAAGCTGAGGATATTTTCCTAGAGGAGATATTCAATGATGGTAGTTGTACACAGTTCTCCGAACCAAATGAGATTGGGACGTATGTAAAATTGACAAGCCCAAATTGTCTAATTTTAAGTTAAAGTTGTCTCATTCAGCCAGACATTCGTCGCGCCCCTACCGGCCAGAAGGCTACCCACACTTTCTTACCGCCACAACGCTCGCGGATTTCTTATCATCCCAAAGTCCAAAGGTACAGGTGAGGTCCAGGTCTGACCGTTATCTCAAAGTCAATCACGTGGGAAAGGAGGGGAGGGGCTGACCGCTAGGTCAGGGGAGGGGAGGGAATACTGATTAAAGAGTGGGAGGGAGAGGGGAGGGGAGATAACCACGTGACCTGGTCACCACCCAAAGAGATTGGTCAGAGTGGCAGTGGTCACTCTGAGCCTCGTTTTTAATAAGTGTCTGTCATTGTTATCCTGTGGCTGATTGGATCTCTAATCTAACCTGTCAATTAATTGGACCAACGAGACCAAAGCCAATCAGCGCAGGACCAGTGTATTTCGTCATAAATCTGTCTAGTATAAAAATAAAGGAAAGATGGAAATCAGTCTCTTCCGAGGCTGGTACTGATTTGAAGCATACATCTCTGTGTGTTGCGTTGATTAATTTCTCGCCCAACTACTGACCCTGAATTATTACGAAGAATGACCCGCATTTCTTCAACATGTTCCCATTGTGGCTTGCCCTTTTCTCCCTACATACCTTGGCAGGGATGGATCTGGTCCCTGGATCCTTATATAGCATTTATATGGTCGGGCTTCTTAATTATGTACGGCCAGGTACCTCGATTCATTTCTATAATTCCTCCGATATCTGCTGTAAATATATATATATAAGAACATAGGCAAATGTAGAATTTGCAAATTTGACCTAGAAGATGATTTCCTCTTTGCCTGGTGAAACCTCAGCGTTTCTTATACTCGGTGGTGAAACAATGAAATGAATGCTGCACCTTTATTGTACTAGGCACTTTCGCCTGTGTATAGGGTCCACCTGGGCCCTTACAAGTGTATGGGTCAGGTTCGTTAGGTGTGTACCTGATCAAACAATGTCGATACTTGCTCATACTCATAGGTTCACCAGAAAGGCTGAATCATCATTCCCATCTTAGTATAGTGGTAAAGCGAAGATGCTTTTTACCATTGAAATAAACAGTAACAGTTGGTCTAATCCCAAGGTACCGTATTGCTATTATTATTGGGTTGAATATCCCAACCAAGGTGTACATGTTTCTATGGCCTCGCTCACATATATACACACCGTGGATTAGTTTGTCCTGAGTGACCCCTGGTCTCATTCGTGCAAGTGGGTCGTCGCACGGGGAACTGCTGGTGTGGGGTCATCTTATCATCCCACCTCTCTTCTCACTGTCTCGCTCTCCTTGCCACTGTATGTACCGTACCGTACTCTATGAATCTGTGCACCAAAGCATGTACAATTGGAGTTGTTGGCCAATTTAAGATTGATTGGAACTGAGGAGATCATTCAAATGAATTAAACTCAGACCTCAACATCTTGGCTTTTGCTGACACACGTTGAAATATCCCCAGCACTTCAGTATAATTATTTGCCTAATTTTAATGGAATTAGACAAAATTTATTATGGGCCGGAGTTATGTGGATTGGCCCATAGTCTCTCTCCAGTCTAGGAGTTAGATTAGGAGGTGGATTCATTCAAACCTCTGTCAGTGGAGAACGGTAGTCGTTGGAGGTGACACATGCATGCATACAGTCAGACGGAGAGGGACCGTTGGTGATGGGTTCCCAGGCTCATATCACATTATAACCTAACACATCATTCATGTTTTATGTGTTATTTAAAAAACACACACCCCACTGGATTCATGTATGCGCATAGAATGGTCTATTCTTTCTATATGCACTGAGAATGGAATATATTTAGAGTATTATGAGGGACGTTTGCCTGGTGGTGATTGGGTATGTATTTAAATGATAACAATCTTCCCAACTTTTTTGTGCTCTTATGTGGCGACCCTTGGATTATTATTATATATAAACAATACACAGGTCTGATGCGGTGACTGATACGGTGTACTTAAGCTTGTGTTATTTATTTTGGGCTACTAGAAAGGGAGTGTTATGGTGATAACTTGGCTACTGATTTACGGTACTTGTTATTTCCAGTCAGTCCTTAAATATTGTTGTGGTTGCGAGTCTGACATAATATCTATGTGTGGCTACTGAAATCTCTCGGAATAAATCACTTCAAGATCTAACAGATTCTAACATCACCGCGCTTTCCTTCCTCTGGTTGTTGTGTTTAGACATTCTGTGGTTCATGTATGAATGTTATGTGCTTGTGATGACTTAAACAGGTTTAGAATGGAGGCTTTAGCATGCCTTCTCATACTATTCTACATCTATATATATTTTTAACTTTTCTCCTATCTGAATCTCCCCTCTCTGTCTTAGAACATAGACAATCACATTCTCGCTCAGTCACTCCTCTTTCTTCCTCTCCCCCAATTCCATGTGGAGTTTTGCATACCTTAGAGTAGAGAGACCAACGAGGGCAACAATATCTCACCTGGGAGCAGGAGGGGGTATAAAATGGGTCGCTTCATAGAAATAGAGGTGGGCAGGGGTGTATGTATCTAGGGCATCTTAAATGGGGGATCCTATAACCCTTTCATGCCTAACCAGCTACACAATCTATTCAATCATTAAAAGATAAAGTGAGAAATAATGGTGATAAATACTAGTGATTGCTGGACAGGTGTAAGAGGGGAGGCGTGATACTATACAATATCCTTGGGATTTGTATACAGGACTTGTTCTTTCTGACTGTGTATTCATGTTAAGATTTGCTCTAATTCAGATACATTATTTGGGGTATTTGAATTAATGTTGGGTAATGATAGCTTCTGGTATATATTCAGGTATGTGAATTAGAGGGTTATTAGTGGAGTACTTCCTTACAATGTGGTGATTTACATGTTTTTCATCTGACATCAAGTAAGACATAATTCTGCCTCTTTTAATTTATGAAGCTATTCTTTTCAAGAACTGGCTAAACTGCCTCAGATGTCTAAAAACACATGATGTGTTGTGCCAAATTTCGGTTCAAAACTAGGTGACGACTATATTTTGTATTCATTGTGACGCAATTTTGCCGTCAACTACAAATCGCCCTTTAAAAGAATATTTCTTTATAAATATTATGTAGAAGTGTTTGGGTGATTATGATAATGTCCTCGGCACCTGTTCTGTGCCAAAAATCCCTATTGACAACCATTGTATTTATCTGTCTGAGGTAAGCATTGATTCTCCCCATGGTGAATATCTTTGACCTTGGATACATACTCTTTGTACTTCTATAAATTATCTGACACCAGGTCACATATCTGTTTGCCTGTAAAAAAAAATGGCCGACATTGATAGACAGATTGACGTCGATGTAAAATGCTCATTGTCTCTTCGCTCGGTCTATAAGAGCATTAGTGCAATCATTTCCCATTTGTAAAAAAGTACATGTCTATTTGCTTGGCAAACAAGTGAATCGTATAATAAGATCTTTCTATTTATGCTCTTTTTGTTTGCTTTCCTGAGTGGCAAAATGGGGACGGGTAGGAGAGCATTGTATTGATAATGAATAATGTGAGACTTGGATAAATACTGAGTTCTGTTCCCATATGATGTTCGTTACTTAAGACTCTTTTAAAAACAAGATTATTGACATTTGTCAGGGATGCCTCAGCCAAAGACCATGCTTCGAAAGACAACCAAAGACCCTAAATAAATATGGCCAGAGGAGGGGGGCAGCTGTGAGTTGGACCACCATGTTGCAGTATTTCTATTTTCAAAAATTAAACCAAAAGCAACTCATGAAATTTTTACTAATTATGCATCGATTTCTGAATTGGTTTCTGGCATGAAGATCGTTTTCTGGACAGACATCATTCAAAGCGCCTCTATGTCTTCTTTTATCACATAACCAATGGCAGTTCTGCTTGTAGCCATGCTGAAATTTTTACTTCAGAATAATTGTATTTTAAAGCCCCTTACTAACCACTCTTTTGAGATCAGAGCTAAAGCATCTATACATGATTTCTGAAATCTCAAAAAAATTCTCGAGGGCTTTGGCTACTCAGCTTGTCATTTGAAGTGCATAAAGTGCATATCCTATTCATATTGGATTCATCTAAATATAAGGGTATCCATTGACAAAACCTTAATGATATTTCTAATTGAGTTGACAATTCGTGGCATGGTGGTTGGTTGTTAATTGGGCATTTTTGCGCCGTGAGGAAACTATTGTTCTACTCAATCGCTCGTTAATACCATAACGACCCGCTTATCTCTGGGTCAAAATATTGTATCGCTAGGATTTCTCTCTCACCATGTTATATTGTTCTGATAAACAATATCCATTGTTGTCAAATGTGTGTGCCAGGGGCATGGTTCAAGTTAACCGAGCCGTGTATATAGGATTAATTTTTTGATTTGTCATTTCCTCGATGCATTATCTTGGAATATTCATTTGGTGAAGAGTAATTTCTTGGTAGCTTGTTTTCTTCATGAACATAGCATTCATCAACATCCAATATTACAATAGATCAGATGCGATTTTTCGTAGAACCCATTTTCCCTGATTACCACACGAGATTAGTTATCTCAGTGTTTTTGGTAACACAATATTACTTTTTCTCTACTGATGAAATATCATATAAAGCCGGATCTGGTTTGGGGTTGTTCTTGGAAACAAATTATATCAATTTTCTCCAATTACTACTTTTGTAGTGTGCCTGAACAAACTATTTTATCTGTATTGACCTTGTATTTAGGGGGCAGTTCTCATATTCCTCTTTTGACAAGTGCACTGTCATGGCCTGAATTTGAGTCACGCCTCCAAAACATGCACTTTTGAAGTTGACTCATTCCTTGGTAACTTCTCCAAAATAATAATAAGTATAAATTATATGCTCGTATTATTTAACAGTTTTTCATCTTTATGAATTTCATAGATACTATTCTAAGATGTGTCCAGGAGCTTAGTAAAATTTTAAACTTATTGTGAGTTTATAAAGTCATTTCATATCGCACCTGACGGTACATAGCTTCAGTGACTCGACCCATATCCACTATGGGAATTCACCTTATGGCTTTATTGGATAGAGACCCTAGGGTCATGTCCATGCTTGACCTTATCCCCCACAAACCAGCCATTATAATATAGACAGTAAACATGGTACCACCCAGGTACCCAACCCAACATGAAGATGTCATCTCTAAGGTCTTAACCCTTAAATATTTTACTTTTCATGGAAAGTTTAATTCTCTGAAATATGATAGGCTTCATGTTGTTATGATACACCGACCCAGACCCTATATGACAATGACTGACTATTTGTTTGTTTTTCTTCCAAGTGGTTCTGACTAAAGATGTTGTTTGTTTTTCTTTTCAGTGAGGGCGCCAGCGGTCCGCCCCAGTCCACTGCGCGTCTCACACCCTACCTGACTGAGAGGTCGAGTTCTGTGGGGGCACCTTTACCACCTGACGGCCACACGCGCTATTTCCAGCGATCAACCTCTTGTCAACAACCGCAACAACAACAGCAACAGCAACAGCAACAACATGGTCCCAACAACACCAACAGTGCCACAACTTCCCGCCTCCAGCGCCAGAGATCATACAAGCGCTCTGAGGAGGATGACAAGCTTAAGAAGTCTCGAGCTTGGGCCAACGCCTACGAGCTCTCTCAGGACCTGCATGAGAAGCAGCTTGAGATGCTAGAGCGCAAATATGGCGGGCAATTGAGAGCTAGAAGAGCTGCCAGGATCATCCAACAAGCCTTCAGGCACTATTCTATGAACAAGAACTTTGAGAAGTTGCGCAGTGTTGCAGGAGAAAAGAGGCTTTCCAGGAGATTTGCTGAGTTGCAGAGAAGCAACACAATCTGGACAGATATGGTGGTAGACAGTGGCTACAATGTGGGCCTAGATGTGCATGTTCAGCAACAGTACATGAAAGGTGAAAAGATGGGGGTGCCGAGGAGTGGTACCATCGAGGACAACCTCAACCAGAACATTAACGGTGGACGGAGACTGCAGAAGTCCTACAGTCTCAACATGTCCTCTCACACTCTAATGCAAGAGAGCATTGCTTACAGACAGCAACGGAGACCCTTACAAAGGTCTCTAGGGCTCGATCTTACCTCAATAAAAGAGAGTAAGCAGCCCAGAAATGAGAAAAAGAGACAGGAGGAGATGGTGGCCCCTTCTCCAGAGGAGACCAACAACAATAGGAACTCTTACCCAGAAATGAATGACAGCAGTGCTAGTGATTCACCACATGAGACCCCAGTGGAGCCCACAGTGGATCTACCCAGTGTCAACTTCGAGAACCTCCTAGAAAGTAAAGAAACAGACATTTTAAATGATAGTTTCCACAGTGACAGTAGTCAAGACGCCTCTGTGAGTGCAGTCCCTACCTCTGGCCCTGGCTCGGGCAAGTTCTCATCATTTGCTTCTGCAGTTGACCAATCTGGGAGTTGTGATGATATAACCAGCGAACCCCTTCCCCCTCCACCACCACCTTCAGCTGTTGTAACTACTTCTTCTATAACCAGACAACCCTTAAGTGGTAGCCACCATAACCATCACCATAACCACATCAGTGGTAGTAGAACTAATAATACCAACTATTACCCGGGTCACTACAGTGAACATAATGTACAAATTAAAGTAGATGACCCTGAAAATCATTGCATTGAGAATAGTGCGTCTTCAATGCATAGTAGTGACAGTGATAGGACCCCTACTCAGGAGGAAGGAGAGTTCAGGGTGTATGACAATACCTTAGTACGTTTACGTAAGAAGAAAGGTGCCAATGTATCTAACTCTAGTTCCAGTAGTACTAATAGCAGTAGTAACAGTGTAGACCACCAAGCCTATCCATCTTCAACATTACCACAACAACAGATTCAACAACAATCACAAAATCCTGTAATTATCCAACCCCAACAACAACAACAGCAGCAGCAGCAACAACAACAACCAGGCATAAATGGTGCTCCTATGATGGTGGTGCCTGATGATGTAGACGCCATGACAGAAGAGGAATACCTGGCACAGGCACAGATCTACATCGATGCTGCGCAAGGTGCTAGCAAAATGTCTCCTGAAGCCTCTCCCATCTGGAAGCGCAAGAGCCAGCTGGGCGTCAACGGTAGCTCCTCTGAAGATGTGAAGAGAATGAGCAACATATCGGAGGCCAGCGAGCCTGAGAGTTTGGATGGAAGGGAAGGCTTGTCCAGTTCAACCAGTTCTGAGACGGCTAGTTTATGTAGTGATGCAGGACCTGGGGGTTACCACCGCACCCTGCCCAATCTGCACAAAGAATCCGGCCAGTCTCTCCTACAGCCTCCCATGAAAATAACAGACAGGCAACGCAAGCGTCTCTATAGAATCGGTCTCAACCTTTTTAACAAGTGAGTTGACGCTGTTATATTATGAGCTCCGTCAGATTTTATAGAAATGCAATGGATGATTTCTGGCCTTGTCCCCATTGACATTATAACGAAAATATATGTACATATTTCGGTTTTTAAGGTTTTAAAATATGTTAAAATCTAAAATAATAAATGGAACTGAACATAAGTTTAAATAGACTTACACCATAGAATATCCTCTAGATCTTAAAAAGTTGTGACTATCCAATATGAAATTCAGTGCGCTAAAATCCCTTCTCCCTCTTTTGTGTTACAGAAAACCAGAGAAGGGTATTAAATACTTAATAGAGCGACGTTTCATTGACAATCGACCACCGGCGGTCGCCAAGTTTCTCATTACAAGGAAGGGTTTAAGTAAGCAGATGATTGGCGAATTCCTGGGCAATCTACAGAAAGCATTCAACAACGAGGCACTCATGTGAGTTACAATATATTGAGTTTGGATTTACCAGAAAAGAAACAAAATCAGTGATTACAAATCCTTGTAGCGTGTATAGAAATTACTAGATTTTATTATAGATTTAAGATATCTAGCAGTGCATGATTTCAAATCTCAAATTTTTAAAGTTTTGTGTATGCTTAAAATTAAGAATAAAAGATAAGCATGAAATGCTGTACAAATAATTTTTAAAGTGGCGGCTTTGCCTCTTCCTTATGTATACATGAGGTTTTCTTAAAACTGTATTTTTATATGCAGGGGTTAAGTAGTTTAAATGAGGTCTGAATTCATGATTTTACATTTCACACCTTGATTTATAGATACTTCGCTGAGGAAGTGGACCTATCAGGCCTACAGGTTGACATGGCACTGAGGAAATTCCAGTCATATTTCCGAATGCCCGGGGAAGCACAGAAGATCGAGAGGTTAATGGAGGTGAGTTGTAACATCTTGATGGAAAAAACCTCTAGGGAAATTCAGTACACGGACTGTCGGAAACTTTAAATTGGATCAACTTTTTTTTTATCAAACATCAAAACTAAAATCCCATATTTGGGAAGCTTAATAAAAACTGATTGGATTTTGATCCCAAATGTTGATTTCTCTAATGAGCAACGGTAAAGATTTGATGGGTTACTGTGGGATTTTTCTTCAATATTTATCCAGGCATTCTATCTGAATAGATCTTGGGAATAAGCATTTTGTTATCAGCGCAACTTATGCTTATGGATTGAGGAAGAATGTACGTGGAAGATGGAAGAGCGTTTTTGTTTTTCTTATTTTACTAATTTGCTTTTCTTTTCATTAATGGTTGTTCTCTCACTTGCAGGCTTTTGCTGAGAGGTATTATATTTGCAATCCTGATCAAGTTAAGAAGTTTAGAAGTCCAGACTCAATATTTCTGCTTGCATTCGCCATCATTATGCTCAACACTGACCTGCACAACAAAAATATTAAGACAGAGAGGAAAATGAAACAGGACGATTTCATCAGGAATCTAAGAGGTAAACCATTCATCAATACATCTGATTAGATTCATATAGATTCTTCAATCTTAATTTTGCTCGCTCGGGGGAAATATTGAGTTTTTAGTCGATAGGTGAAGTAATTTTTAATTCAAGTTTTATAGTTTTTATTGCATTACGAAAAAAAATTGTGCAAAATGTAAAATCTTTTTAATTAGTTGATCCACCCAAAACGCAAGGTCAAAATTTGAAATGATCTATTTAACGTTTGTCTGACCGTATTCATGTAGAATGTGCCAGTATCGCTAAACAGAAAGTCCTAAGAGTATATAATAATATGTACTATAAATCTTTGTCTTTTTCCCTACATAGGTATAGATGATGGAGAGGATATAGACCGGGACATGCTGGTGGGAATCTATGACCGTATCTACGCGTCGGAGTTCAGGCCGGGCACTGACCATGTATCTCAAGTGATGAAGGTGGAATCGATGATTGTTGGCAAGAAGCCGGTTAGTATTACTGTACCTGATGTATATCATACTCCCTGTCGGAAGCTTCGAATCTTTTTATTTGTCAGGGGAAATAGTACTGCAATGATATTCTACATTTCAACCTCGCCTGGTTCTTTAATCTTAGCTATGCTATATCTGATAAAGTCCCTATATGTATAGGATATACGAGCATTTTTTCTGGGCTATATAATATTATAGAATGTCTTCTCTGAATCTGCTGTACACTGACCAATCTGTCCTTCCATGATATGTCAGTGGAGCTCCCAAGGGAAATCATAGAGTAGTTTATTCATATAAACACCAATTTACTTCCGAAATAAATCGATCGTGTAGATATGGACAAATCACAGTATGTACTTCTGCCCACGTTCTTATCAACACTTTTATTAAATATAAAAAATATTGTTTTTATACTTCAGCAACTGGCGTTGCCGCATCGGAGGCTAGTGTGTTACTGCCGACTTTACGAGGTAAACGACCCTAACAAGAGGGAAAAGCTTGGTCTTCACCAACGGGAAGTCTTCCTATTCAATGATCTTATTATGGTAGGTGCTGGCTTTTGTATAATCAGATCTTAAAACAATGGACAAAGAACTAGAACTTACATTAATACTACCTAGAGATTTAGTCAAAGAAAATGTAAACCATTGCTTTCTAAATCTTTGCTAAATGGGAATCTATATACATTTTCAATTGTGAGAATACAAAAAAGATCAATAGAAAATTGGGCTCTGCAGATTCTCTCGTTTATGAATATGATTTATTTAATTAATGGTTTTATTCAGGGGTTGATTCAAAGTTTCTTAATGAATCTTATACCTCTGTTAATGAATTAACAAATGATTCGGGAACACTTATGTTCCCTTCATCTGACTGTTCTTCCAAGAAATCATTCTGGTATCCCTTATTCTTAATTCAATACTTTCTCTTTATTGCAGATTACCAAGATTTTCAGTAAAAAGAAATCTCACGGTATGTCATACAGTTTCCGCCAATCATTTAGTTTATGTGGAATGCAAGTCTACCTCTTTGAAACACCACGTAAGTAAACTCAAACATTATTCTCTCATCTTTCAAATAAAACTTAAAAAGAATAACTTACAAAAGGAAATCATGCATTATATGGAAAATCGCTGTTTATACTGATGGAAGTTCGCATACTGATTGATGATTAGAATCCATTTATTTCATACTTTTACATGTAGTGTCTCAGGTTATGATTGAATAAAACCTTTAAAACAAAAAAAAACAATAAACAATTATATATACATCTCTTCCAGATTATCAACATGGCATCCGCTTGACTACAAACATCGATGGGAAAGTCCTCATCACATTCAATGCCCGCAATGAACATGATAGATCGAAGTTTGTGGAAGATCTCAAAGAAGCAATTCTAGAGGTGAGTTTATTTTATATATAATTCTTTAGTTTTTGGTTACCTTTAAAGCATGGGAAAATAGGAGAGACTTTGGTTCGCATAGTTTCTTATGTTATCTTCCTTAAATGTAACTTGGAGCAGATGTTACTTATAAAATGATCCCTGTTGGGAATAGGAGTTATAGATTAGTAAATAAATTGATAGATAATGATTTTAAAAAAGCAATTAAAGTATTTCAGTAAAGATTATAGATGTAGGGTAAATAGTTTGGCCAAATCGCTATATCAGTACATTCTCTTGATCATAAAACGAATGAATAACTAATCTATTGCCATTGCAGATGAATGAAATGGAGGCCTTGCGGATAGAGGAGGAGCTACAGAAGCAGAAGCTGGGCAACCAACACAACCCATTTAACCGTCACAGCAAGGACTCTGGCATGGTGGACATCGAGCTCCTGAGGCCGTCAGATCCAGGCACTAACAGACTCTCGGCTCCAGAGTGTGGCATGAAGAAGACAGCACTTTCCAACTCACTCATAGACCTATCTGATGGTAAGTTCAATCTCCCTGCTTTACTGGACATTTTTGTGTTTCCTTGTGTAGTCGGGTTCATGTACTCCCCTGTATAAAGTTTACAGTATATTAATTGGCCTCGAAACATGGAACATTACGTATTTACACATGGTCAATCCCTCCTTCTAATTGACTATTATATGGAGTTGAATATCTGTGTGGCTTTGTCTCAAATTACCATACTTCCTCCCACCCACGATATAACTCAGGTGCTTTCCAGGGCAAGATACCAACGATGTTCCTAACAGATTTTATACTTCTGTAGATGATCATTTTAATGTGTTTGGATTAATCTAAAATAATGGATCTAACTCTAGAAAATATTCCATTCGCTACCAATCGATCGATGGTATGGTGTTTGACAAAATCTTGAACATTAAAAACACTCTATACTCGATGGCAGGATTGAGAAATGAAGTTTCGTGTTTAAAAAGGAAAAAAAACACTCTAAACTCTAAATTTGATTCTTATTGCAGCAACGCTACGGAGAAGCAGTGGTGGCTCGCTGGACAGCGGCATGGCCTCAACCAGCTCCGGGAGTACGGGCAGTCACGAGGATGGCATGCAGGCCAAGGGTCTCTCCAAGACCACATCCTCATCCTCCACCTCCTCCTCCTCCCGCTTTGGTGGACTATTCGGCAAGAAATCTAAATCATCAAGCTCAAAGACATCTTTAAAACACGTCACCTCAGACAGCTCTGAAGTCTAGCAGTCTATTATATGTAGTAGGAAATATATATATATAATGTCTTCTAGAACTTAAACACAGTGACTGTCAACTCAGAAATATTAAAGAGGATTATATGTGTATGATGATATTTAATGTATAGATATGTTCATACATGCATGAATTGATGGCAATATGGTTTCATAATTAAACTATGGACAAACAAGGCCATCATTTGAAAACTTGATATGAAATGGGTATTTTCTGAAGTTATGATGTTGTAAAAATATAAGAAGAAGGAAAAGACTTCAATCAATCATTTGGTATGTATGATACGGAATTAGTTTTTACCTCAAGAAAGAGAGATGAGAGAGGCCGGATTCCTGAGTGCAATATAGATGGTGGTTACTTTTTGCTTAAAAAGTAAAGAGTAAGGGAAAATGTTCAGATGGGGACCTCGGCCAATTTCTTTATCAATGCTGCTCAAGACAGGAGAAACTGTTTAACAACAGAGGGCGTCGTATCACGGGCGTTGTCATCAGTAGAGACAAAGGAAGGGGACTGAATGAGCAAAAGAATTTAAAAGACGAAGGAATAATTTTTGGATTTATTATCTATCATGTCTTAGTTCATACCCTTTTCTTGTTGGTACATGAAGTAAAAACATGCAATCAAAGGAGATTCAGGGTTGGCAGACCTATCATTGTTCAGAATAAGTTTTTAAAAAATGAAAGAGAAGACACGTTTGTATCAGAGAAGTAAAGACAAGAGAGGAATATTTCAGAAAGAAAAGATAGTTACAATCTGAATGCTTGTTTTCCCGATCATGCCGCCGTTTGACTTGCCACTACCGCCACTCTTTTATTGTTATTATTCTGATAACGTTTCAAACAAGGGAGGTGGACTAAAGGGAGTGGTATCAGGACATTTACTCAAGGCTATCAGGTTGGACTCGCTGACAGGTTTACATGACCTGATCAAATTAATCTCTAAGTCTGTTAATTTCCCCGGTACTCGGAGTGCTTCGAAACATTGTTCTGTCCTGTATTACTTCTGTCTTGGCTTATGTTGGTGCAGAACAAAAATATCATTATGAGGAGGCCAAGACTTATCTCTGTGTCACCTGCCTTTACCTACACCTCCCTGTTTAAACTAAAGTGGTAGTCGGTCAGTTACAGTGTATTCTATCCCCCGCATCCCTATACCAGTGTTTCTTATTGGGATACCGTTTTAATAAGCATAATGAGGAAATACCATCAAGAGATGTATTTATCGTAAAGAGTGCTTATTTTGTGAAACTAGAAAACATCTTTTTGACCCGATTCATTCTTTAAATGAGGGTATGATTAATTCACATAAAAGATATTTTCATTTGTTTAATTCAAGAAATTCTTAAATCAGTTTTGCTCAACTCAAAATGGAAAGAAATCATAATGTTATATTCCAGTTATAGCTCAAATGTTTTATTACTAATAGTTTGGGTTATGTTTTATTTCCTGTTTTAGGTTGGAAAATAATAATCCACAGAACCAGAATGTAAAAATGGTGAAATATTATAGACTGGCATGTTTCTATCTAACCAAATGGTACACATTTCGCAGAGACTGCTGGATAATAATATATCCTCAAATGGAAATCTGCCTTAAGATAAAACAAAAAGTTCTACGGGTTTTGTGAAGTGATTGTTGTACTATCACTCACTGATTATATTCTTTATTCTTAGTCTAAAGACGAGTAGAGAGAAAGAGAGACCTATTGATACCTATAATAGCACAATATCTGTCGGTGCCACAAATGAAATAACCACTTTAGGTAAGGTTGTGTGTTGAAAAAGAAAACTGAACATTAAGGTTAAACAGTCCATGTTTCGTGTTTGATAACCTGGAGGTTTTTTTATATACAGTTACTTGCAGTTGATCATATTTTTGTTTTAAGGAAAACAGCAACATACCAAATACTTTTTGTCAACAGGTCATTGGCAGGATATTTCTGAACAACCTGTTAATACTAATGAATGAGGTTGTTTCCCATGTCAAAGAGATTACATTATTTTAAAATTGAAGCAATTTAAAAAGTTTATCTCGTATGTTATATTTTGTAAATACTTAAATCTCATTGACAATCGAAGGAGCACATAGGAAGGAACATATGTTATAAACAGTATATATTATGTGTATGCCCGTTGAATATATGTATGATATATATAGTATACATATATCATGCATGCATGTTTGTATGCCGCATACATGTGAATTCATGCATGCTTGTAGATACTGGTGCATACACTGGGTGTGTTCATCGGGAAAAGATTACCAAACCATGTGTATATATGATTTGAATTGGTATATACCGAATGAATTCATCTGATATAAAAAAAACTAACTAAATCTTTATTCATCGCAAATGAGTCCACGTCACTGGAACCTGTGACCATTTTAACGTACGTGATGAAAAAGAAAAGAAGATTTTTTAAAAAGATATTGTATATATAACTATATAATTGTCATAATATATATTTAATCCCAGGGACGTTCATTTTACTATTGAATAGTATATATCTGCGTTGATTTGTGGAATATTTGATTATCAAATTGATAAAACAAAACTTACGAAAGATAAAAGAAGTTCCTTTATTATTTCATCAAGTTTGTTTCCACTTATCAACGCTGAATTAGTTTAAATATACGCCACATCGACCCTTGTATAAAAATAAGTTGAAAAAGGTGGTATGTTAAAAACCCCCTTATATATGATGTCTTAATTGTAAAGCCAATAATAACTTGCACGGTTGGAGCGTGTATATTTAGGGAAAATGGCAAACAACCAGTCTTACTTGTAAATAAAAGAAACAAATGTGTGCGTGAATGTATAGGCGTGTCGTGTGTATGTAGAGAATGGATATTGTTAAAGATAAAATACAGGACCAGCCAGTCAGACTAATTATTTCCATTCACTTGACGGAATCGAAGAGATTATCAATGTTATCAATAAAAATGTTATTACAAATAACGACAATACATTGCCTCACAGATGTAAATTTTCTGATCTGATAGTGGAAAACAAGGTATTGTTCAATGGACTTCTGGGAAAATATTTGGAAGTTGATATAAAAAGTATTCATAGATTTTAACTTTTTACCCTCACCAATGCTCAATGATGGTCAGGATTGATTTACCGTGTTCATTTATATCAACCATACGTGTACATCCTACTATTAATAACAAAACCACTAAGTCAGCAAACAATCCCACTTTATTCCTCTTAATGAAGTTAAATAGCCCTTGCGATTAAATGTAAGTTTAACCAAGTGTCAATGAATGTGAACTGTGTGTGTAACTGTAATAATGTATGTGTTGAAATGTTGTTGAATAATAAGTTAATGGTATTTATTTCTTCCGTGTCACATATTTGCATAATGCATAGGTACTGTAGTTGCTTTTATCAACACAGCAATAAAGTGGTACCCGTTGAAAAGCAAGTTCCGTCTTCCTTATGATTGTTATCCATGTTTCTCGCAAAATCGAAGAAAATCTAAAAACTTTGATAAAATGTAGTAGAACTAATAAGATTTAAAAGATAAATATATATTATATAAGAATTTTTTTTCTCAGATGTAATTAAAATAGTTTGACAAGAAAAAGGTGGTAGGCCTACCCCTCAACATTTGCTGATCTCCCCGGGCAGCTCTACTTACTATATGAAGACAGAAGCGATAAAATAATGTCGAAAAAAGATGAAACGACTAACGTACAGACGAAACGCAGACTCAGTCTGAATCTATATGGATATTGATCAATAGAAACAATTTGAAAAAGCCATGATGAAGATTTCCAAACGAAGTCCCCAAGAATTCATAGGGAACTGCACTGGATGGTGCTGTCCTCTATGCTTAGCAGCGCCAACTATTTTCTGTTAATTTACATCTCTCCCATGCGGCGTTAAGTGTAGGAACTAGGCTTAGTAGGTGAAAAGTACATGTTTTGAGTTTATAAATATCCTAATCTCTACTCTTTTACAAGTAAATCCAGCCATTCTCTCCTCAAAATCCGCACTCAAAATGCTGATGCAACCATGCCTACCGACGAACGCGAAGAAATTGTAAAAAAAAAAGTAGGAATGGATGTCAACGATCAGGAAAATGATTTGAAACTGATAGGGCAGAGAAAGAATGGAAAACTTAGGATAGCAACGCGTGGTCTGCTTGGACAGGTAGTTTGTGTGTGTGCACGGATGAATCCTCAATGGTTCCCCCACAACAGATATTTTTTACAAACTAAATTAACTATGTAAAGTAACCTTACCCGTTTTTTTTTGCTATTTGGAACCTTTTCTGAGGTACGTGCATGGAAGGGCTTAGTCAAATCACATCAGAGGGAGCCACTGGCTGGCTGCATAACGCACGGGACGTCTCCCCCTGTTTAAATTAAAAGAGAAATGTTTCATAATCAGTTACATATAGAGTTATAATAGTTGCTTAGCATATGAAAAGAAGAGATACTAATAATCATACAATATAGTCTATAGATGGAAACAACGAGTATCGGATTCTACTTGTTGAACCTATCAGCAATATTGACAACCCTAGAGCTTCACAAGCTATATAGGATCGATCTATCACCATCACATCATCTACCGCTAAATCATTTAATATGATGCATAATTATATAACTATAACGGTCATTCGCATCTTTTACCACCTAATGTTAATACTACCTAACTCCACTTAGGCCTACTTCGTAAATATTTTTCAGGATGCAACGAAAATCGCCCGTCATTATTGTATTTTCCGAATAAACATTTCTGTCCAAAAATAAAAATAAACGTTTGTCAAATGAAATAATTTCGTATGCTCATTACTAGAACAGTTTGATCAGAAACAAAGAGCTAGGACAGGTGATTCTCATGGCTGGAGTGGAGCAAATCAATCTTTTTAAAAGATAATGAACGGAATAATGTGCCTTTCTACTGTTATACCTTATTGTGTCATTGTCTCACTAGTTAGCCGCACCTATACATAGTATTTGTTAAGTATCTTTCAATAAGTAAATAACCACTCAAACTCTGATGACTGTGTTTAGCTTGTTCTCGTGTTTCCATAGCAACCAATACAACTGCGCGATCAACGTAAGTGCGCGATCAACGTAAGCGCTACTCATATCAAATACACAACACTCTTCCCCCTGCAGGTATGTTACTGATGATCTCAAAACAGTACATGATAGTTCATTGTTCTTAAGCATTAAGAGGGAATCAATCTTTAATACTATCTTCATAGAATATGCATATGAGATACTGTGTGGAAATAATAATAGTTCAGTTCTTCATAATATAATGGGAGACATTGCTTTACTTGAAGTTTATGACTTAGGATAAGATGTGTGTAACAGTTCTGTCCTTTATCCACATTGGTATTCTTTGAGATATTCTGGAGGTCTATGATGTCTTTTGGGCCTTGGTATTATTGCTGGTGTGTTGTCTGTAGCTGCTGCATTCAGAGCTGGCTCATCCTTCATTGGGAGCTCTTTGGGCATTATGTGTCCCTTGGTAGGAGTCTTGAGTTGTTCTGGTAATGTGATATTTGCACCCTTCCTCTCTGGGGGTTCATGGGTGTTTGTGACCTCCCTTTCCTGTTGTGATGCTTGTTCAATGTGTATCATTGAACCTGATCCATGAGGTTGGGACAGACCTGGCTCTTCTGCCCTGTCTGTAGACATATTGCCCTGCAGTATGACGCTTGACTCCCTTTGAGATGCTGAACGACTCTTGAGCTGGTCAACATGCCTCTTCCATACATGCCCCTCAACTTCAACTAAATAAGTGAGGGGGCCCAGTTTTTCCTGTACAACTCCATAGGCCCAGCCTTCCTTATTGTGTCTGAAATCACGTACCAAAACAGGATCTCCAACACTGAACCACCGAGGCAGGGTTGTAGCACCACTAGATCCCTTCATTTGGATTTTGTCACGTAGCTGTGGATGGACATGATCCAACCTTGTCCTCAGTGCCCTTCCCATGAGCTCTGCTGGTGTTCTGCCAGTAGTCGAATGGGGTGTTGTCCGATATGACAACAAGAAGGAGCATATTCTTTGATTCCAGGAATTTCCTGTGTTTTTGGCTTTCATAGCTTTCTTAAATGTACGCACAAATCGTTCTGCCTCACCATTTGTGCTCGGGTGATATGGAGGCGATAAAATATGTCTTACTCCATTTGCTTTTAAGAAGGTCTTAAACTCCTCGGCTACAAACTGGGGACCATTGTCCGAAACAATTTCCGAGGGAATTCCCTGTTGAGCAAACACCTGTCTCATAATTTCGATTGTTTTTGATGCAGTCGTGGATTTCATCTTGTGCACCTCAGGCCATTTTGAGTATGCATCAACCATTAAAAAAAACATTTCCCCCATGAATGGGCCTGCAAAGTCTATGTGGACTCTTTTCCACGGTCCAGATGGCCATTTCCATGGATTCCCTATTGTCTTGGGAGCTTTTGGTTGTGACTCTTGACACATTTTGCAGTCACGCACCACCTGTTCAATTTTTTCATTGATTCCTGGCCACCAAACATGGAGCCTGGCAAGTCCTTTCATTCACACCATACCAGGATGGCTCTCATGTAACTCCATTAGCATACCCTCTTGGAATTTACTGGGTATGATCGTTCGCAGACCCCACAACAAGCATCCATCTTCTGTAGTGATCTCTACACGACGCTTATAGAAGTCCAGTAACTCTGGGTTTAAATCTTCTTCCCCTGGCCATCCATTTACTGTGAAGAACAGCACTTTTGATAGGAGAGGGTCATGCTGTGTTTCCAGGCCTATAGATTTGGCTGTTATTGGTAATGCATTTACCTGTGCGACATTCATTGCTTTTGCTTCCCTTGTCCACTTCACTCTGAATTTTGTGTCATCCTTTTGGTTTTGTAGTGGTAAGCGAGACAAGGCATCTGCGTTCGAGTTCTCTTTAGATGTACGTACCTTAATCTCATAGCTATATGCTGCCAGCTGAATGGCCCACCTTTGAATTCTGGCTGCAGCAAGCACTGGAATTCCCTTTCTTGGCCCGAAAATGTAACTTAGGGGCTTGTTGTCAGTCACTAGGATGAACTTCTTACCAAACAGGTAAGGATGGAACTTCTTAATTCCAAAAATGATAGCTAATCCCTCACGCTCAATCTGTGAGTAATTTCTCTCCGCTGGGGTCAAAGTTCTCGAGCCATATGCAATTGGGAGCTCCCCTTTCTCAGTGACATGTGACATCACTGCCCCTATACCATATGGAGATGCATCCACAGCTAGAACAATAGGCTTATTTGGGTCGTAGTGAATCAGAATGCCATCCTTTGAGGTTAGAAATTTTATCACTGTCTGGAAAGCTTCCTCGCAACTCTGAGACCATTCCCAAGGGGTATCCTTTTTCAATAGATTGGTCAAAGGGCTAGTAATACTAGACATATTAGGTACAAACTGTCTATAATGGTTTACCAACCCCATGAAAGAATGCATTTCCGCCTGGCAAGTAGGTCTGGGTGCATTCTTCACTGCCTCGATCGCCTCATCTGTCATATGCAAACCTTCCTTATTTACTCTATAGCTGAGGTACTTTATTTCCGCCTTTGAGAATTCACATTTGCTTAGGTTACACTTCAATCCATTGTCATATAACCTTTGCAATACTGACTCAACATTCCTGTTATGCTGGTCATCATCTTTTCCTGTTATGATGATATCATCCATCAAGCATCCACAATCAACTCCTTGTAGCACTTTGTCCATATATTCTTGGAAAATCTGAGGAGCACAGCTGACACCATAGGGCAACCTTGTATATCGAAACAACCCCAGGTGAGTATTGATGGTCACATACTTTTTAGACTCTTCATCCAGCTCAATTTGTTGATATGCGTTGGAGAGATCTACTTTTGAAAACTTTTCTCCTCCATTCAGTTTCTGATATAGTTCCTCAGCTTTTGGCATGGGATATTCTGGGGTATCCACATATGGGTTTACTGTAACCTTGAAATCCCCACATATCCTTATTTTCCCATTTGGTTTCCTCACTGGAACGATTGGAGCTGCCCAATCACTAAATGTTACTTTCTCAAGTACTCCCATTTGTACCTGTCGGTTGATTTCTTCAGCCACACCATCACGTAAGGCATATGGTACTGTCCTTGGCTTGAAAAATATGGGCTTTGCTTCTTTACGTATGTTTATGTGGGCCTTGATATTCTCTGCTTTGCTGGGACTATCATCGAATATTGCAGAGTACTGCTTCAGGGGTGGCGTTCATAAAAGGTTGAATTTATACAATTGTGCCCCGTGATAAATTTGTGTCCATAAAGAGTTATCACACCAATCTGTGGTGTGCTAACTTTTCCGTGGTAACTTTTATCACGGCTGTCACGGGATGTCACAAATCCCGTGACAGCTGTGACAAAATTTATCACGGAAAAGTTTACATCCAATCTCAAAAATAGATATTCATTTTTTTTGTTACAATACTTTCATTCAGGAGATCAAAAAAAGACAGATACACTATCACTTTTAAAGTGTCTTTCGTTGTACCCTGTAGCTCATCTATATAATCAATAGTAAAAATTACACGATATATTGGTTGGGGTATATTACAAACTGTTGTAAAACTGTCTATATTATTTAATAGTTATAATAAGGAAATAATAGGAGATAATGGGAGAGAGAGAGGGGAGAAAGAGGGAGGGAGAGTGAGAGAGGAGAGAGAGAGAGGGAGACATGGGGGAAGACAGACAGACAGACAGACAGACCCAAACCGCAATGGCTAATCAATAATCAATGGAATGTATAAAGTGTGAATATGATATTTGTTTTCTCACTTCCCAGTAAGGGAACTGAATATTTTATCAAATACAATAAGGAGAGAAGTACACACCCTGGAAAGTGCATTTTATCTAGCTCAAACAAATTCAATTTAGGATGGAGTGATTGACTCAAAACGGAAGTAGGACGAGGACTTGAAAATTCGTTGTAGGTTCGTTTATTGGGGGTCCGACGTTTCGGGCTGCATTTGCCCTTTATCAAGGAGGTTAAAATTCAAATTTAGAGTGTTGAAATCTACCAACCAGAAGTCATGCAGAGAAAAGGAAAAATTTAGAAATAAATCATCCAAAATCGACCCTGTACCAGAATAGCTTCTCATATAGAGCAAAAATCGCCTGGAACTCATTAACAACTGGAATTCAGGCCATAGACTCGAGAAAACATTTCAGACAACAAGTAGAACGCTTATAGGAAAATTAAAAAATGAAAATAGCAAACCCAGGGATGGGGACCTCTCTACTCCTACACCAGTTCAGAATCTGCATTTCGCCCAAGTTAAAAATATAATATAAATATAATAAACTATAATAAACTATAATAAAATAAAATCAATGCTGTCTATGATAAAGTAACACATTGTTACATCTGGAAAGAAGTACATCGATCCAGGCATGGCCAAATACTTGTTACTATGTACTGCGTGAAAAGAAACCCTATGTAAACTTATATATCACGATTTAAAAACAATAAATCCTACAGGATCGATTGTATTGCATTTATAATTATTACTATTGTTGTTTGGTGTCTATAATCATACTGTATTATATGATTACCGCAGCATGCTATACGGATACCATAATATACTCACTAGCCCTATCCTTAGTTGATATTTAAAAAATATGGAACGTCTGGAAGAACTGGGATTATCCCAGAAGTCTGCTTGTTATTTTCTCTACATGATATTAGTCATATCAATCTGTCTACTAAAGTTAAGGAAATGTTTATTAAGTGTATCCTTGTGTTTAGATTACCTTGTCATGGAGTATATTCAATTACTTTACTGGCAATTACGCACCCAACAGTTATTGCAATTTTGTTTTCAATGATAAAAATATCAAACTTAAAATATGGAAATGCTAATTAGATATCCAACTGTTTACTATCATAAGAATCGGCTTGATCCCATCTTTTCAAAGAATGATGATATCTCAAAATCCATCTTTTGCGACTTGTGACTCATTTCTCTGAAACACATCACATATGGTGACCACAGTTTGTATTTACTTCTCTATGTAGTCTTCAGCCGTACGTCCCTATCTTCATATCTAACTATGATGTAATTCTAGGGAGATTGTGAAAGAGAAGCATCCTCCTTAGGCAGGCCCTATATTCCACAACCAGTTACTCTGCTTGTGGAGAGTAATGCATCAACCACATATTGTCATAAGGAGGATGAAGAGAAGGGGAGGCAGAGAGAGAAGAGTGGAGGGAGAGGACGGGGGAGGCAGAGAGAGAACCAATGTTTTCAAACAGCCTTTATCTAAACCCATTGGTCGCTGTTCTGTTTAGATATGACACCTTAAAATGGGACACATTAAATACAGTTAGAAATATTTTGAAACCGCCAAAATCATTTAGAGTGGGATTGGGATTAGGTGGAAATTATTCTCGAAAAATTTCAGGTTTGAAACAAAAATGTTAATTTTAACCTATATTTTATCATTTTATGTACAAAATGCAGTTTTTTAGATTAATATACCATATGGCCCGAGAGCTCAACGTTTGTTTGTTTGTTCATCTTTTATTTCAATAAGCTCACAATTTACATTACTATTCTCTGCTTATGATTATAAGTTACATGAAAAATAATAGACACTAGAAGTGGGATCACTGAGAATGAAAAATGAATTTATATCAATATGACACAAACCTGAAATATATATCACGGATTTCGAAATGAAATGTTATATCTAATATCAAAGCGGGGAATTTAAGTCAACCTGGAATAGGAGGGAAGGGCGGGAGGATTTATGTTGATATAGTGTTCAGGGCCATCGTCCCAATCTAAGTAAACAACACCAGTTTCCAAGTGACTCATGTCACCCCCCACCCCCGCCCCAAACACTCTCTCACATACACACAACATGCACCATGCAGAGGTGGTTAGTCCTACTTAATAAGATGTAACATATGTTGAGGACTATTTCTCAGAGTGGTCAGTATCTATGTAAACAACATTTCTTTACCCTAGAAATCATACCCCTCTGAGGTTGGTTCAACAAGGCAGTAGTGGGGGGCCCTTTACAAGTACACAGGGGTATATTTACATATCATGCCATGTCAGTATTATCTTATGGATGCAATTATTTAAAATGATCAATATGAAGAAAATATATAAATAGTATTAACCTTCACCATATGTGCGAGCAAGTGAATGAAGAAAACAATCATTCCTACCATTGAAAATTGCTAGAACATAGGAAACACTTAAGTGATAAGGGGTGCTTGTGAATCAATTTGTTTCAGAAAAATAATTTGTTGAGTAATTTGCATTTCCCACTCCTCTCTCCCTGGTCCCTCTCCCCTCCCTCCATCCTCTCTCTCTTTCCCTGCTCTCCCTCCGCTCTCCCTCTCTATATATTTACCTCTCTCTATATATCTTCTCTCTCCATCCCTTTCCCCCTTGCTCTCTCGTTCTCTGCATATGTCTCCTGCTCCATATCTCCCCTCCCTCTCTTTCTCCCCTCCCTCTCTTTCTCCCTCTCTCTCTCTTTGCTCTCTCTCTCTCCCTCTTTCTATCACCCTCTCGCCCTGTCTCTCAGACTCTGTCTCCCTTTCCCTCAACCTCTATATTCCTCTATCTTTCCCCCCCCCTCTCTCTATCCCTCTCTCATTCCCCTCTCTCTCCATCTCTCTCCTGCTCTCTCTCTCCTTAATTGGTCTCTCTCCTTTTCTCTCCTTCTCTCTTCCTCTCTCTCCCATTCTCTCCCTTATTGCTCTCTCTTTTTCTCTCTCCCTCTCTCTCTCTCCCCACCATCTCTCTCCCTCTCCTTATTTGCTCTCTCCCTCTTCTTCTGTCTCCCCCCTCTCTTTCTATCTCTCTCCCCACCCTCTCACCCCCTCTCTCTATTACTCTCTCTCCATCTCTCTGTGTCTGTATTCTCTTCCTCAACCTCTCTTCAACCTTTTTCGCTTATGGGATTTTGTCCTGGGGATAATGCCCTGTGGGATTTTGTCAGATGAGTGAAGGGAGAGAGGTGGAAGAGAGCCAGGGAAAGATGGACGGAGACGGATGAGAGAAGAGGGAGACAGAGAGGAGGAGAGGGAGAGAGAAAGTGAGGAGAGAGGTGAGAGAAGAGGGAGAGAGATGAAGGTGAATCCAGCTCCCACTCTCCTTGGCCTCCTTTCTACTTTTGGCATCACCAAGCTTTTTTAAATAAATACAGAATGAATGTCATAGTACCACTACATGACCATATATATATGTGTTAAGGGGTGCAAACCAATTCCTGCACCCGCCCACCCCTGAACCCTGCCCACCCCCACATCTGGTATTAACTTCCATTATCTCGTGCAGACAGAATATGTGCTGCAACTAGTCTATTATATAACCTTTATCTATCGACTACCATTGTAGGCTCTATGAAGGCTCTTTTACTGCAACGAAAGTACATTGGATTTACTGGATTTGTTGTTTACTGTAATAGTATAAAGGGTATAATTGTTTAGATGTTGCATTAATGTATGTCTGTTGGAGCATGTAAACAAGTTTGGCTTTATATGAGCTAAAACAAGTAATGCATATGGCGGCGCCCTGGGCGACACAGAAAGCCAGAAAATGGACCAGAGAAAGCTGGTGAATGCTCGCCCAGTAATTTAGCTTGTTCAAGATTAATCTGAGTTATGCTATAAAAGCTCATGTCACTGTCAACCGTCTTGCCTTGATCTACTTTGTACCAACATCTGCCTGAATATATCTACAATGAAAGAACATATCTTTACTTCTTCATGCATTTCTCCCCGAACAATCGCTGAAACGAATATTAGAATAGTTATACTTATTATAAAATGGTGGCCTGAAAGCATGTTAAAGTAATATAGCGAATTTACCTATTCGTTTTTTATATTTTTAGTTACTACTCACGGTGGAAATATGGATATTTCATTACTGTACTGTCACTTATATTTGTTTATTGAATTTTAGACATTTAATGCTATAATATTGGAATAGGTTATTTCTCAGACAAAGGAACGCTGAGATTCGATGCAACATGTTTCATCTTTAAATGACACGTTTTATATTATTTTTTCGCTGATCGTGTCATCTGACAATTTAGAATCTTAGACATTATTAATACATTCCAATCATAGTCTGGTTACATGATGTGAGGATTGATAGATGAACAGCAATTGTTGATAAATGATGTAAACCTTTCTCTAACGCACAGTAATATATATATGTTTTTACTGTATAGATGTACACAGCAGAAAATATATACTAATCTTTGATTATTACTTACTGTTATGATAAATTGTATTCTATTGATAATTCACTATATATGCCATTAGATGTATTGAAATATAGAACTCTACAATGGTAGTTAATGCCCAAGCAACAGATCAGACGCAGTGCATATTTAATATGGATATGGATATGAAACATGAAACGTGATAGGAAACGTGATGAAAAATGCAAAACCCTAACTTCATTACCTTTTATTTGGACAACGCTTATGACTACCAATGGCAAAACTTGAGACTGAAAGTTGTCACGATGACAACTTTTTTGTCACGATGACAACTTTTTTGTCACGGTGACAACTTTATAAACGCGGCCGCTAAGACGGTCTTTGTCAGTGGAACTGGTGCCCGGGCACCAGGCACCGGGCACCACTTATTATGAACGCCACCCCAGAATCTGCTGTAACTTCTCACTTACTGATACCCTCTCAGGCTCTACCTTTAAGACCCTATTCCAGTCCAAGTGAATGGATCTGAGCCATTCTCTACCAAGAAGTGTGGGTCCATCGTTCTCCACAATGTACAGTGGCAATTTAGGATGCAGTTTATCTTTATATACCACATCCACTTCCGCCAATCCTTTGACCTTCATTCTGTGGCCTGTGTATGACTTGAGCGACAACTCAGATCGTTTCAATTTCAGCCTTGTGCTTGAGAATACTTTTTTGAAAGTATCGTATGACATCAGGGATACCCCTGATCCTGTGTCAACCTCCATTTTCACTTTGCATTTATTGAGTTCAACTTTCAAGAGTATTTCCTCTGTACTCTGCTTTTTGTAGGGCTCAAATGTACTATGTACCTTAGATCTACCATTTACTTTCTTTGTTTTGGCTTGGACCTGGATGTGGTACAAAGAATCTTCAGATTCCTCAGAGTCATCACTTGTGTCCTCATTACCAACAGCGTGGACATTTGGTGATTTTTTCCCTTTTCGTCCATATTTATGGAATTTAGCATTCTTGGGCTTTCCTTGTTTCTCCTTTGCTTCTCTATTGGGACATTTCTTGGCTATGTGCCCTAACTCCTGGCAGGAGTTACACACTTTTTCTTTGAAGAAACACTTATCTGGTTCGTGGTTGGATTTTCCACATCTGAAACATGGTGTGGCATTTATCCTATTTACCACCTTGTTACTACCATGTATTTCCTCAACTCGTTTGTTTGCCATTTCCTGACTCTGCGCAACCTGTACTGCTTTTTTCAGGTCCAGTTCAGCCTCACTAAGCAGTTTGCACTGGGCCCTTTTGTCTCCCAGTCCAATAACAAACACGTCTCTAAGGACTTCATTGAGGAAAGTTCCAAATTCACAGGTCTCAGCTAACTTCTTTAATTCCTTTAAATAGGAACCTACATTTTCCCCTGCTTGTTGCTTACGAGTGTAGAAATTAAACCTTTCTGCAATAAGTATAGGCTTGGGCAAGAGGTGATCCTTTACCAATGTTGTGAGATCACCAAATGACTTAGTAGCTGGGGCTGCTGGGGCCGCTAACGTTTTCATCAAACTATATGTCCTTGCCCCTACTGAGCTTAGAAGCAACGCTTTCTTCTTTGGCTTGTCATCAGTATCCTCAATATCATTTGCAATACAGTATTGTTCAAGTCTCTCAACATAATCAACCCAGTCTTCCCCATCGGTAAACTCACCGATGCCTGGAAATGCAGTCGCCATAACAGTAGTAATTCAAATCACTTTCAATGTTAGTGCTTCCTATAGTGGTTCCTACCTTTAAGTAGTAGATACATGCACTGACCCAGCTGTCATTCACAATGGTGTTTTACTTTCATAGATATACACAGAGTAGATACACACACTGCCAGTCGATTCCAACACAAAATAGTCATATATGCAATAAATGTCAACAGTATTTAGGGCCACTGCACTGGTGTTTAACAATCCAACTCACAAGTCCATGTACAGCCTTTCCTTTTGCCTCATGGGTGCCGCCATCTTGGATGTCTTAGGTTTGCTGAAAACTTGGAGAAAGGTGCCGTTTTTTCTTTCACTGATGGACGTTGCTATAGCAATGGTAAAGTTTGTTTCAAGCTTGCCTCCTGTGGGTTAAACCTGCCTCGTCGCCATTGTTAAGTATCTTTCAATAAGTAAATAACCACTCAAACTCTGATGACTGTGTTTAGCTTGTTCTCGTGTTTCCATAGCAACCAATACAACTGCGCGATCAACGTAAGTGCGCGATCAACGTAAGCGCTACTCATATCAAATACACAACAGTATTCACATGACGTCACCCCAGTCAGCGGCTCTCCTCACTGGCAGCCATAATGTGTGGCAGCATAGATAGCGGGAGACACTAGATTGACAGTATTTCCCGTTTCGAATGTTTGCTAATGGCATTATACTCATTATTCCATCATGACACACTAAAAAATGACCATATAACCTATCAGCATACTGTATATAATATTCTCTAAAACTTTCTGAGGTGAAAACTGCATTTTTGAGGCTTGGAGCACTCATGTCCAGCTAAAGTTGACCCACATTATGGCAAGCCGCGGCTAGCGCCGTGACGTCAGTGAATACTATGTATATAACTTCGCACCTATATAACTTCAAGGTCAAATCATTGGGGTAGGTGCATAAATTTCACATAAAGTTACGTGATGTATGTTCACTTAAGTGTGGAATGTTACAATCTCTACGTGACTCACGTAAATCCTGGTGCCAAAACAGGTCACGTAAGAATCGTAACTTTAAGTGACATGTAAGTTACGTGAGTCACTTAAGTTAAGTGACTCACGTAACTTACGTGAAATTGGCTAGGAATTGTGGGTAAAACAACAAGTACGCCATCTGGTTTTTAATAAGAAATTAAAGCCAGAAAAATATTGCGTCCTTGCCGATATGATTTAGTGTTTTTCCCGACATCTGTCAATTCCAACAAATATGGAGAATTAAGAATAGCCTAAACAAAACAAGAATTTACTGACACATGGTCCATAATTTATATGCCTTGACATCTTGTTTCCGGTAGAATTATAGTTCTATAGATATGTTTTACACAGTTTACTACCCCAACGTAGGCACCCTGAGATTTTAGCCATCATTTTCAGGCACAAAATGGCAATAAAAGAATTCTCCCATATTTTTACCAGAATTGAACAAAAAAACATTTAGTTGGTGGTTGGACTAATTCTGTGAAGTAAAAATTGTGAGATAAATTCACAATTCTGAGTGCCTATACGTTCATATTTTATATATTTGAGGGCCGGCTCACTCAATACTAAAAAGTACGCTCTTCTGTTCCCAATTTCGCGGAGAAAGGGGTCATTTTTCACGACCAAACACCGAGCGCGAAATCAGAAATCAGGGTATCAATGAAACTTTTGAAATGCTGAAAAGAGGGTATTTTTTGCAAGTGACGTCTGCGAAATGCTGGAAAAGGGGGTATTTTGTACCCACTTTGTGGCACAGAAAAGCATATAATTATGGCAGAATCTCTGCGTGTTGATACTTCACAGGATGATCTTATTAAATAAGGACAAGCTGAAACACAGGCATGTATCCAGCATGGAGGAAATCGGATCGTTTTTTTTTAAGAATGTAGATACGAAATTCACTTATTCAACTTTCGGGGGGGGGGGGGGGGGTTAGGATCAGCATATATCAAGGGAATTATATATGCATCAAATTTAGATTTATAATGAATATCATGGTCAGGACAGAAGCAGAACCAGTGGGAAAGTGTGTCTGTCACCAACCGAACTCCCATGTATTTTCATGGGGTAAATCTAGTTATTCTTTTTTATCTTAGGATTAGTGAATGAAATTTGGGTATTGACGTAAGCATGCCCTCCTATTAATTTAACATAAAACATAAAGTTCTTGGTTGACATTAAATCTAGCTTTGGTGGGTAAACACCTACTTGTCACCGACCGAACCCTACCAAATGTTGCCACAAAATGTGAAAATAAAATCTATAAAAACCTTATATTTTAACATTCCACTAATTCTATTTCATTTTCTACTAATTCTACCCTGAAAGACTAGTATCTTTCTTGGGGAAATTAACAGGTTCCGTCATCCACGGGGGAGGTTTAAAAGCAAATGGGAAGAGCCAGAATAGGGGCAATATGGATGACAATATTATACAATATGAGCGAGGTTCTAATAATAATAATATCAAAATATTAACCTACAATGGAACGCTTAAATATTGCTAGATATTCAAATTAGATATGATATGATTGTGTGTAATATGAACTTGGGATTATAAAGGCTTCAAGGATAGATATTTAGTGTATTCTAGTATGATTGGGTAGTTACTGTAGGTTAATAGGTAATATTAGATTTTCTACTGGAAAATAATAAGGATAACATGGCCTAACATGTTCAGTCATTCTTTATAACCCCCATTTTTTACCACTTTCATCGGAATTGAACAGATCGATACATCTTTAAACTTCATTACTTTGTTACCTTTTGTGTTACACTAGTTGTAACATAATATTATTTTTATGTTTGTGAAAATGGTATTAATTATACAAGACTCCTTGAAACCATGACAAGGGGTCTTTTTTGCACCAGATTTTCCGCGTTTTGCCACAAAGGGGGGGGGGGGGGTAAAATGCCTTGAAAAATCGCGGAAAGGGGGTACTTTTCAAAGGCTGGAACAAAAAAGCGTACACTTTTTAGCCCTGAGTGGGGGGCCGGGATATGAGGTTTTAAAAAAGGCCTATTATCACCTATATTTGACCATTTTATGTACAAATGAACATTTTCTGATTAATGTATCGTATAGGCCTATGGCTCGAAAGGTCAATGTAGGATCTAAATGATTGGAATGAAAAATAAACGAAAAAAATAAAAATGTAAGCTCAGTGATCCTTGGAATAAAGAAACCCTGACTGCCCCCATTTCGTGAGAATTGACCATATATTCATTATTCCTTTAAGTATGGATACATGGATACAAGGTTATCTATTCCTATAATTATGAATCTAGTTATTCAGATATATTTCGGACCAATCAATGAAGTGAAGCATAGGACTAACCATTGTGATTTAATCGTGTAAAACCTATATACTTATGAGAGAAGCATGTGGAGAAGATACCCCAAATTTAGTGAAAAATTATATCGTCTTGAAACACATTTATTTTTACATGGTATACAACTACAGTCGTACTGGGTATATACTAAAAGAATGGGAACGTTATCTTCATTGTTAGGGGCCATTTTCATTATAATAATGTGCATTTAAGCCCTTAAGTTGCCTCCCCTGGGCAACGTAATTTTGAGCCACTTTACGTGTCACTTAAATCTTACGTGAAGCCTATTTAAATATTCTGCACCGCGATTTGAACTACGTGAGTCACTTAAAATTTAAGTGACTCACGTAACTTTTAAATTAAGTATTTGGCACCCCGATTGGACTTACGTGGGTCACTTAACTATTTACGTGACTCACGTAACTTTTAAGTGAATATTATGCACCTACCCCATTATGTATACCTGTACCAGGAATAAAACATTTACCATCATACTTGGAATCCTCGTTTCCTTTGTGTAACACTACTTCATACTTCAAAGTAGACGCCAATACAAATATTGTCAGAGGTGATAAAGAGATGAGAAAACAACATCGTAAAAAAATCAAAATGATTGTTGGACATAACTAAATAAAAGGGTTATGAGGCACCTCAAAAATAATTTTTCTGCAATCAACCTCTATATTCTGAAAAATATCTGGGATGAATGTTTAGGAAATTGGACCCATTAAATATACAAAAGAGGCCTTGAAACTGATATATTGCATAATATGTCATTCTGAAAATTAGAAAAGTCTATACACAAATGTTTTTAAGTATTTATTTATGCCTTTCAAATTCCCCAGGAAGCATAATCCAAACAGATGTTTCACATTGAGTAACATCTAAAATTACTGGAGAGAGAAATGTGCAGAAGCCAGTCTGTCAATAGGGTCTACTTTGATGAAAAAAAATCATGCAATGAATAATTTGATTATGCTTGATTAAATATGGCAATTTGGGTGTAGATACTTGGAGAAGAAAATATTTAATAAATATTCCTAAATTTCCTTGTGATATGACGCACGTTTCTTTCTTTCTTACGTGGGAGACAGGGATTATGAGGATTTAGGCAAATCTTTTGTTTGTGTACATCTACTTGTATTGAAGTCAACAACCTGCCCGCGTACAGATCATTGCTGCATATAATTCTGGGAACATGTCAGCGTACACCAATTGAATAACAGGCAGTGTCTGTACTAATAAATGCCTTCAAACAACAACGAAAATCATTGGAATATGTCCTGGGGTGATCTTGATAATGGAAATAATGCACGAGGAGTCAGGAATGGCCAGAAACCTAGAAGGAAGCTAGGTTTATTTCACCATAATAAATATATAATTACAATAAATAGTCAAGAATAATAGAACATTTTTTTTTCACAAGGAAAACACCTCCGCACCGTGCGGTAACAGGAGGAGAAGTATATAAGAAGGGTTGGGAGTGCGACGTCACTAGAACCATCTTGTCGCACTACCTTTAGACCAAAGTAGAAAGTTTCCAATACAACTTCACGATGGAATATAAATGTCATCTTCCCTAAATTCATATGTTTGATAATTTATATAATATAATTTTAATATAATAAGATATATAATTTCATGTGACTTTATATTTGATTGGTACTTTGCCTGAACTATTTCTCATACATTGCATTTAAGATTACAATTTGGACATATGACATTTAAAGACATTTTTACTCTGTGAGATTAATTTACCTCCTATACTGCACGTACTCACCAGCAGGACTTCTGCATGTTGGTATGGTTCTTGCCAGAATATAGATTGATGGATGGTTTTTATGATTGTTTCATTAGACAAGACTTGCCACCGAACTCCACCAGCACCTGCTTCTGCCTTAGAAAATAGCCAAGGCATTTGGGAGGTCTATTTTTCCTATTTACTTCAGCGGGACCGGTTCTCTTTCCTCCCAAACATTGCCTGAGACCCGAGCCAAAGTAATGAATTTAATTCAGGGTTATCAGTTAAATAACCAATCTCATTAATGCATTAATTCAATCGGAGATGAACACGGTTAAACTAATTGATTAAAATATTCCCAAGAGACATGTATTCTTGGTGTGGTTATATTGAACACACTGTTTAAACTTACTTTAATACTAGCTGAGAATAACTTTGAGACTTTTATGATGGTTATTATATTCTGTATGATTATTATTACGTATTATGATGAACCCTTTCTTAACATGTTTTCTTAGTGCGAAAGTTTGGATGAAAATATTATTTAAACGGGGATGATTCGAAATTGGAGTTTAAACTCTTAAATACTCCAAATACATGCATGTATTTCATACATTAATGCTCCCGGGTATTTGTTATTTATATAGTGATCTAGAAAATAGTTGAAATACAAGCAAATTTCGCCAAAATCAAGAACTCAGTGGCAAGTGTCACTTTAAAATTATTTTGCGGAATAAAAAATAAATACCACACTGAGGAAAGACCATTTATATTACGTGGGGAATATGAAACGACATTGTGAACCTTTATCCCGAAGGGCACTCGAATGTTAAAGTGTCTGTACTATAGGGGCCCATGTTTATGGAATAATTTGGCATCTGAAATAAGAGCCACAAATGAGAAAAAACTGTTCTCAGAAAGGGTCATTGAATTTTATTAGAATAGGTTAGACGAAGGAATAGAATATATATATGTAAACGTTGGCTGTTTGTAAATCTAGAACCTGCTAGTTTTTATGTTAACAGTCATTGTAAGGACTTTATGCAACGTTATTCTATGACAAACTAATATCAACACATTTGTACGGAGTGTTCGGCACGACAGATGATGAATTTAGTGATAAAATTGATATGAATATAATATGATGGAATGTTACCTAGGAAATCTTGGTGAAAACCGAATTATACTTGAAGTGGCAGTGGCTATAGTCGCCATATGTAGTTTTTTTGTGTGTTAATTAGGCCCATGTTATATGATAGTGGTAATGCGATGTGTTCAACATTGTTCATTTGCGATGATTATATCGGTAAAGTATTGTTTTGCTGCGCGTGGGTAAACACAGGATATAAAATCGTTTTCCTGGTTATATATTTAATAACAAGGCAACTCATGAAAACTTTTTTCTACATTAATGTGTAAATGTATGTTGGCTTGAAATGTAATAATAAAAGAAATAGAGCTGAAGGAGCTATATCATAACCAACAGACTATCTGTGCCTTAAAAGGCTTACTTTGTTTGATTATTCTCTCTTTGTTAGGAGTTCCACTTTTATACTCCTTGCCTCATTGTTCATAGACCAAGCCTCTGATTAAAAGGACATTGGTCTACCTTGCAACAGAGCTATGCTTGCGGGGACTGGTGTTCGGGGTTTGTGCCGACTTTACTGTGACGAATAAAAAGGAATAATAATAGTGATAAGTGGCCCGGTTCAATACATCATTATTATAAAATTTGTATTTACGTCTATTATGATTCATTGTGTTTTTTGTCAAAAAGACATGAAATATCATGATCCATTCCCCATGATCCATTCCCCTAAAGAAGCCCTATCCATCATAGGCGCAAATCCAAAGTTACCATGCACATATTGCGGGACGCAACAAGTCTGATGCAAAAATGCACCTTTGTCATACAGCACATGGTCAGTGTGCCAAAGGCAATATTTTCTTCCCCACTACTTCAGTTCGTGATTTTGTAACCGAAGCCATCATGCCAGCCGTGGTGATATTCCATCTTGTGGTCCCCCTTGTAACCGTAGATTTATTGGGCATTACATGTTTGCGACATTCCATGCTGGGTGGATTAAATAGGAGTCAACTGCATTGATTTCAAAAGCCTTTCGTTCAGGTGACTGGATTTGTCAAGAACATTGGAACTAATGGAGCAAGAGAGGCACCAAGGGGAAAACGTTTTTGCATGGCCTGCTAAGAAGTTCATGGTAGTGCAACTTTATTCTCTGTCTTAAATGGATTTGCACGTGCAAAAGGAAAAGAGGATCTTTTTTGATTGGAATAATAAGCAGGGAAAATTGGATAGCTTAAGCAGGTCACGCAAGACCCGGTTTCAGATGGATTACTGTCAAAGGAATGATGTGAAAAACTACTATGGACATAATGAAGATATTTGTGAAAGACTCTATGCCAACAATGCACCGACTCCTCCCTTCAACGTTTTGCCTCCCTTCAAAAGTCAGTCGGGACCAAGCTTTAAAGTTGGTGATTAGAATTTTGATCCTTAAAAGATATTTGCCCCGTGCCTGATAAAACACAGGACGTTCCTGACTGCTAAGATGTTGTGGGTGTGTCGTCAAGATGACTACAATGGGAGAACATCTTCCCTCAAGAAAAAAACATATTGTACTAGCTGGTTAGATAAAAGAATTGTTCTGCTTTTGTTTTTATTGATAAACATCCCCATTGTAAGGCCATGTTTTCATAAATACTGCTAATAAGCAGAGTTTTAGATCTCCTTTAATGGCTATATAGTATATCAGTGATTGGTTTGTATACTACAACTTGCATAAGTTTTATACAAATATTGGAAAACATCAATGTTATTAAAAGGGACAGCTGAGCTGGAGCCGGCAGAAGGATTTCCCTTTTCTTGTCAGTTTGTGCCATTAATCTGACTCAAATATGCCACTTATCTCCATTTAATCTGGCCAAAAATTATTTTCCTTGTCATTGTCCGGCTGTTGCTCATAGAATTTGATTTTTTCCTCCTGTAACCTTTTTGTAGTTCTTTCTTTAAAATGTGATCGAATTTGACAGTAAGACATTCCATACACGAAGAAAGCTGGTGAAAATAATTTCAGTTGCCTGCTTTCTTTTAAGATTCATGGATTCAATGGTATTTTTCGTAAGGTAAATCCATGGTTAATTACTTTATATTTTGTCTCTAGTATCTAGCGTTTGATTCATGAATTGTATCTCATATTAGCAAGAAATAAGCAAATGTAAAATGACCATTTATCTGGGATGGTTTTCTCATACCTCTCACCACTGTCAAACTCCAGCTAGAACATGGAACGACACAATACGTTATTATGGTGTTGATGATTACGTCAATTACCATTTGATGATTAATGTATGACTGATTGAATCTAATATCTGATTTTTACATTACCTATTCTTGCATAGTGGCCAGTATATGGAAAACGTAAAATAGCAATTCGATAGAACAATCTTGAATGCTTACGTGAATGTTTGTATAATATGACTGATCCATATTTCCTGTTAGGCCTCCTGGGCCATTTGAAATACCCCTATATGGGATACTCTACACCCAGGTTAAATACTAATAAAATATGTTTCTGTATTAAATGCATCGAACGATTGAGGACTTATTAGTACACATCTTGAGCTTTTTAAAATTAAACCAGATCTCATTTACCTAGCTTAATAGTGATAACACATATCATATAATCAATATAGGCCTAATGGGTCGTTTGGAGTGTACCACGCATGCTAGTTTACCTCAGCTCAACAGTAATTAAGCTATTCCAATTTAATGTGTGGATATATTTAGCATGTGTAGGACTACAATAGGCTATATTGAAATTCGATATCCTAGGCGGCCTCTGTAAGGGTAAAATGCTGCAAAACTCCCACGATAGATCGATGTACAATTTTGTTGTGTATATATAATATGTCTCGATATTCTGTAGCATATAAACAAACACTATATACCAAAGAGATCTTGGTAGTCCTTAGGTGAACCCACGGACTTGTAATGAGCTCATTACATGAAATTCTCATTACAAGTCCGTGGTGAACCTTAAGGCCCATTCACATTACAACGGCCGATTGGTGTACGGCCGCCGCACGGCAAAAAACACAATGTTTAAGTGGGTCAGATTTTCAGAAAATGTACAATTGGCAGCTACATATTTAGTAATTTCTGCCAAATTCTGCTAAAAAATGATAAATTTTGGGTATATCTGAATATATTTGGTATCGCATTGATTTAAAGTATCAGTTCTGTTATGTTGAATGTCTTAAATGTGGGATATTTGAGAGGATTGGTGAAGGCAAATTGTACATTTTCTGAAAATCTGACCCAAGTATTACAGCCGGCAAGTATTGGCCGGCTGGTCGTGGTAATGGGAATGGACCTTGAGGGTTCGACCTACCACGGATCCATTGGATTGACTCAATGAAGAAGGTTGACTCAAAAAACTTTTAGAGGGAGTTGGGAACCCTCACACAAACTTATAGAGTAAATTTTAAAGAGTCATATATTTAGCTGCAATCCTGGAGACAATATAAATTGATTTGAACCGGGTAATGGTAAACGAGAAATCCTTTGTCTGTATCGTGTTCTTATACTAGGTATCCTTGGGTGAGACGTTAATCATAAACTGAGGCGAGGGTTGCAAGATTCAGAGTCCATTCTTCATTTAATTGGTTGTTTTTGTTGTTGTTGTTGTTGTTGTTGTTGTTGTTGTACCATTTAACAAAAATAAAACCTGCTGGTGCTTGTCAAATGATTAGCCTATATCATATTATCGATCTTTCATGTATTGTAAAAACATACATGTATATAAATAAAAATAGAGACGGTGTTCCCACCACCTGCCTTATGACTATACAATGTTCACATATACATATTTCTCAATAGGTTAGTAATTATTCAGTCAAAAAATTTCAATATTTCTGTCCATGTCGAAGGGTGGTCAGATTGGGGACACCAGAGGGGGTGTAAGTCTATTCTATTTTACTCGAATTCATCCTCTTGCCTCTGTCGTTCTAAGATATTTGCCTTTAAGTATTTTTTAAGTTTTTTTCCGTTGATATGATAATGTAGCAGTATTTGACTTTATTAGTACGTCGTTAGTGAATTATATTTATTATACGGTGGTTCATACTTTTGTGGCATTCTCGTAAAAAAACAATTTTCTAATGCTATTTCCATGGAATTTAATTTTTTTAGTAAAGTAGCATCACAGCATCGCTGCAGTGGTGGTCTTCCTGCTGCCTGTCGTGTGTTATTCCTGATTGCCTTGATTGTATTTGGCTCAACCAATTTACTGTTAATTCTCGAGACTGAAAATAACTTGGTTCACCAATCCGTGCTTTACAGAGTTATAATCCTAATCCCGTTTCATATCTTTCGATACTTCAACTGATATCATTATTTGGGTAGCCTATATAGGCAATCCTCATAAGCCTTCTTTCACACAACTTATTCGTAGAGCGTTTATAAATATGGCTTGTATCTCTGGTACTTTTTCCTGTCGCTAATATTCGTGGGCGAACCATCATTGTATTTCTAAGGATTGTTCTCCAATCTTATAAAATTTATAGAAGGCTTTGCTACCTGCAACATGATAAACCATTCCACCAAACGACCTATTCTACGGTAATTTCAGTAATGTGTGTTAATACTTGATGAGTCAATGAAATAGAAGGGGTGAGTCCATGAGTTAGTAGGGTGGAGGATCGATTCCTATATTATCACCTTCTTTGTCTGTCTCCTGTCGTTAACGTAATATCATACCCCATTCATTCAATGTCCTCCCACCGGTACGTATCAGTCACATTTTCTTCATAGCCCACCCATGCTATCCTTTTATGTGGAATGAGATGTAGGCACACAATCTCTAAACATTTCAAAATGCCAGCATCCACCTGAAGAACGAACTCATGCAACAACTGTTATTTTACATTCCTTATTAGTTCTCTACGCAGCACTAAAGTTGTGGTGGTTTTGTGATAGTTTTTACACGTGAAATATATAGGAAAGAATATAAGCCTTACATCGCATAGCTTTGTCGTTAATTTGAGATGTTTGGTTATAATTTTGATGTAGACTTACAGTTAGTGCACATACTAACAGTAACAATGTTCGAATTTACAGTTGTCAAACATAATTTTACAGTATCTTAAATATAGCCTCAGATTTCCAAAGATTTGTTTATTGAAAAACGGTATGTTTCATGAGCACCATCGTAAAAATACGCATTGAAAAATCTAATTGATATGTTCCCATATAATTTGAATTTAAGAAATGTCTTCCTGGAAATCGATGTATTTCTCCGATCTTAATAAGTGAATGTACGTATCTATGTTGATATTCCAAACGATTAAAATTCAATAAAATAATAACTAATTCGATTATACCAGACTAATAACTTTTACCTGTTTCTGATGATCAAATTCTGTTCTATGGGCAAACCGTTTCCCATACCCGAAAACCGCTAGTGATTTTTGTGAAGACCATTACTTTAAATTTCAAATCCAATGAGTCTTAAAATCATCGACCGAAAATGAAGAATACAAAGGTAAATTGAATTGAAGTCCTTTAATTTCCAATAAGGGCCTGAGAGATTTCGGCAGCAGTGGCGTTGTAATTGCACTGTAAAAAAGTTATGTTGGATAATAATGCTTTTATTTATAGGCCCTGACACAACTCATCCAACTAACCTGTTCTTCCCTTCCCAAACCAATAAACACCTTAGTTTCCATGGAGTGATTTGGTAACCCCGCTAGGATAATTATTCTTGTGAGTATTGCGAGGGTTGCATAGTTTATAATAATTCATGGTCTAACTTTGTCGTCTTTCAGTATCAGTCTCACAATTTCTATGAACTGTTTATCAATCGCTAAAATATTGAGACACATCTTAAAATTATGTAAACTGGCACGCTAATGGAGTCACTATGTTGCAACATGCAATTTCACTTTAATGTTCCAAGAATGTATTTTCAAAACCGTGATAAATGTAAAGTCGATTGTTCTCGAGTTATACATTCTGAGACAGTCTTGGCTTAGGAGGATTAAGACAATATTTGAAATGGACTGACACAGACCACCGAGTATAGCTCTAGTAACTATAGCCTACTCGTTGCACAGACCGATTTAGAACTTGGTACCAAATGCAGCTCTTGCAATACTAGTAACAAAAAGGCTGGTAAAATTAGCCAGGGGTCGGGCGATGAATTATACACAGGAAAGGGTGAGAAATAAATAAAAGGAAAATGGTTAGTAAATCTTCAGACGAGACGTCTGCGTAGGATTGTAAGAAGCAATTCCTTCTTTAGAAGATGAATACCAGATGACAACGTAATAACACTGGAATATCGCAAGGGGGGTGATTGGCAGCCATGGTCAAATACTGTTAGCAATAAGGATGGTGTGGTAGATATGGTCAAATGAATAATGATACATGTATGTACAGACACATCCTGGAAGAAATATTAGTATTAGGTTTGGAGAGTCTTATCAGGGAATGGACCTTGGTAGGTCTACTAAACTCGTCCATATTTACACTGTCAAGACGCTGCCATAGATATCCTTGATTTATACACCTTATTATACATCTGCATGGTTTATATTTCTTAGCTTTACCTGTAACAGTGAGATCTGTATTACCGCTAACATTTCAGGGAATATTTAAGTTAGTATAAATCGCAGACTATTTTAAAGCTGTCCTTCCAAGTTTCCTATTTTGTATCCTTAATTAGTTCCATTTAGGCTGATTAAAAATGGCGTTCTGCAGTAACACTACTAGAAGGAGTAACACAACTCTGATTTGGCCAAAACCTGTAGAGGTTTTCGTTCAAATATAACACATTTATACCCTGTTTTGGCAAAATGAGTCGCATGTCGGCAACTTTAGTTTTGAGATAATCATGGGACTTTTTTGTACGCAATTATTTCTGATGTTCTGAGTGTGATAAAATAAAAAAAATATTACTCAAATCAACTGATTCATTGACATGTTATGTAGTTTATGATACGTTTCCCAAATCTGATTAAAATCGCGTAATTATAAATGCTCATATCCAAGGACGACAAACCAAACACAAGTCCCCAACTTTGACTTTGAATATCTCAGTTTTGGTTCTTGCTGCAAATTTAGCACGCGATTTAAAATATTTCCTGTGTAATATACCTCATTAGTAAGCACTCGAATAGTATTTTCCCACATGACTTAAAAATGGATGTGGCCGGCATGCGATTCACTTTGCCAAAACTAATTAAATGTATATTAAATATATATGTAGGCCTACTTATATTGTTGAACTAAAACGTTCATATTGTGGCCATTTCTGGAGCTATATTAATGAAACTTATATCATTCAATAGAGAATTTAATGCTCTATTTAATGATATGGTTTTTATTATGTATTTCTATAATCATAGTACCAGAATCACGGTGGATTACCGATCGCGGGGATTCGTTTACATGCTTCGCGGAGAGCCAAAGCTCCGCGAAGCATATCAACAGAGCTATTTTTAGACAACTACATTTTTATAGGACACGTCCTATATGAATATTTTTATAGCACCCCATTTATAGCACCTCTCATATAGCATGCGCATATAATAATACTAAATATATATAGACAGGCGAAATTTATAATTGAAAGAAAACCATTCTTTTCTCTAACACAGAACACAGTTCTTTAGTATCTCAGGCATTATTCCATCACACAGACCTATTCTGGCAGTTGATCTCGGACCAGGTCTTAGGTCCCAATGACTCAGCAAGAATGAGCAATCACTCAAGAGCAAGAGTAACAAGGTACAGCACATCGAGGCAACAGGCAACTTTGGTACACAGTCAATGAAGGTGTTTCAGGTAAAAGAAGGTCCAGTGTAATAACAGGTTATGGTACATAATAAGAATCTCGACGGAACATCCGGAAAGACCAACACACACATTGTGGTATATAGCACAACTAGATAAGAGTAACCTGTAATATAGGAATCAATGAATAACGATGTAAGTTTTGGCGGGAATCCGAAAGGCCTGTTTTGACCAGCACAGGCACATGCAGCCAATTCTAGCAGTACTGGTCCAGATATGGTCAGTTGGTTAAACCAACACTCAAGCCCCAATCAATGCTTGATTGGTATACCCATATTCACTACGCAACCATGTAAGTAGTATATGGAAAGTTGTCATATTGCATGGAAAATACTACTACATTATATACATATTCATTCAAGAGAACATCTACCTAAATAACTTGTACATTTTAAAGTTTTACACAACGACGGTATGTCTGGTTGGGAAGAAAAGGAGAATTCAATCTACCGGCTTTGATTTATTGGAAGCCAGGATCTGATTGGATCCTGGGGTTTGCCATTGGTCACATCCCTAGGGAACATTGGATCCAAGTTTTTGTCGCAAATATGATCACTGATCAAGGGATCAGTTCTATTTATTTTTACATCAGTTTACACATTTAATTATATACGACTCTCAGTTATCCTTGTTACAGACAGATTGCATTTCATGTCATCAGGAAAGCGTATCATGTATTCCTAGCTCATAAAAGATCTGAACTTGAAATAGAAACAATAGACTCTATGACTAGACTGCCAATAATTTAAAAAGTAGTGTCACATACAAGACAGCCTCTGCATGGAACCCACTAACTCTAGGATAGGATTGTCATGAAAAAACGAAACTACGCGAGGTGATGGTTCTTAGATATTTTTAACTTTATTTTTAATTTTGGTTTATGATTTAATTTGATAACGCGCTAGAAATTCTTTCAGATAAGACTGGTATTGATTTGTATTATATTACTCTTTTTTTTCCTAGATAAAATTGCTATTTTTGTAAATTAAATTTAACAGCTTCTACTGAGAACGTTGTACATTTGCAAAATGTATGTGTCCGAATAAGATATTTAAATACAATACCCTACAACAAAGAAATAATAGCATCAACTTATTACTATGATCTGGAAAGAGGTAGCAATTTCTAGTGTTGTTGTACTTCCATAGACACCAACTGTATGGCACAGGGTTTAACAACCAGTATGAGAGTTCTTGCACATATGTAACCCCTTAATATTAAAACGACAGAAATATCTTTAAAAACATGCAGTCGTGCATATTGTGATATTGCATGAACCATACATACTAGTGAGGTAGAATAAGGATTTAGGTGTTTGGGCTATTGTTTTAGCATAATATCAATCCTACCATAAACGCATACGTGCAAACAAAACTGCAATTTCAGAACTGAAATCTGCTGCTATTCAAAAATGAATAACCACATATTCATTTTTCTCAATATGGTGTGTATATGTTTCATATACATTTATATCCGCGGGCCTAACCGGAACCGGAATTACCTCACGGCCAATGACTTGCCTAGCAACCTAGGCGGCAAGTTCAAACACTTTACAAAGCTGCACAGCAGTCGGCGGACAGACATTGTTTTTTTAAAAACATGGAGCTGGATAGAGGACTTTTAGCTGTAGTGTCCTAAAAGTATTATTAAATGTACTACTTATTATCAGAAATTAAATGTACTGCTTATTATCAGAAATTCTGCTGCTGAAATTTGAAGAAAGCTTAAAAATGTCCTGAAACGAATAAAAACAGTCTTGGTGCAATTCAACGTCTAGCGGTAATATAATTGAGCACAGAGGTCGCTCTTTTTAATCAGTTCCTTTGAGTGTAGTACACTGTTAGAAATGTGGTTCTTTCCCAGATTTCTGACTGAATGGATAACCAAACCGTCATAAAATTCCTTATAACTTAGTCAATTGGAATAATAATATACTTGCATCTCGACCCAAAGGGAGCAGTGTGATAAAACCGACACTTACAACATCTGCCTTCGGATGGCATCGGACATGACAGGTAGGAAGAAATTTTTTCCAAATTCAGATATGTGTGTATGTCCGTCGAACCATTGTGCAAGCAACTTGAATGTTCGCGGGAAGGAGGAGTCACACGAGACGACCACTATTCTAGTTATACCCGTTTATCCCATAAATATATACGTCATCATATTTTGTTTGGGGTAAAATTATAATAAATTGTGTTCCAAGTAAACTAACCTTAATGAAAAGGTATTAGTCGACTTCTATTCAGAGATCGGGTTAGGGAAGAGTACACAAATGCCGCTTATCTTTTCTTTATTTCAAAATAGGCCGTTACCATATCATTATCAAATATCACCTGTCCGCCAAGTGGATGTGTTCTTACGTCGCCTCTATTTACACAGTATATCAATTCTTAATCCTCTTCCAACAGTGTATTAAGGTTTTCCTGCAATCTACAATATATTATGACTTACTACACAAATTACATACTACTCGATCCATTATCTTATATTCATATTAGTATTACGGTTTGGGGAAAGCTTTTGCCTTGCCCGGTTATTTCCGAATGATAAGAACATCATAGAAGTAATTTCATCAAACAGTACCAACAGGTTTTAAACAACTTCTACTGAACATTTTGTTCTAGTGAGCTTGTCCCTATTTTTTAGTATTACATATACTTGTATGGCCAACCCATTAGCTTTAGCTTTGAATTTACACATTGTCCATGCAAAAGTTCATGAAATTTCCCAGGGTTATTGTATTTCCAAAGGTAAGCAACCAGTACCCATATGACACGCCACGCAGCTAGAAGGCTCGCCACCTCTGACCATTCAGATCCAAGTGACAAAGTATTTCAATATGAACAGTTGAGATCTCGGCAGTGAATAGCGTATATATACATTACCTTGGGTTATTTCTGTCTACTTGCCTATTATTTCGATGATTGGTTCAATCACAACACCTGTGTTGTTATCTAATTCGATAGGGTCTATCTAATACGTCCAAAATTGTTGCATGACAATTTATTTCATTCTTTTGTTTCTGAAAACAAAACACATTTGGTATAATTGGACAGCGTTTTTAATGGAACCATTTGTTCCAGAAGTGTACGATAGGAAAAACAGCTCACTCTGTACTTTGGTGGAACCAAAGTGTTCCCGAGGGATCTGAGGTCATGGCTAGTTAATTAAATCTGAGATTTTCTACCCTTTTGCTTACCTCTACCAATAGGGGACTTGCAAATTTCCTCGCCTTGATCATCACATTTTGGAATTTTCATATTCAAAGCACGCTGCATTTCGGTGCTTAGTAGAATGTTTTAGTAATAGCTAGGTCAACTGTGTATCTTCCTAGAATGGATTTGTTCTTCATATAATTAGTTTTGACAGAGTTATACATATATATACATGTATATGTATAACTCTGGTTTTGATAATATAAATACAATAATATCCTACTAGTCTTATATGACTTGCTTTATCCATAAGGCTGTATCCTTATCGCGGGTTAGTCTATTGGCATGTGACGTGGGGTTATTCCATTATGATTGACAAGGGAGTAGTACACCAAAGTCCCCTATTGTATATATTCTGAGTCTCCTCAATAAGGTTCTTAATCATTCGATGCTTAAAGGAATTTTCAAGACCTGAAGAGGTCTGAAGACTCTGAGTGATTGATTTCGGGAACCCTCTCCGAGTTTCTTTTATTTCAGGAGAACATACACACATATATATTTGTCAGTTGACAAGTAAAACTGCGCTTCCACTAGACCAGTCTTTAGTTACTCATGGTTTACTCTGGTTCTCTTTTGCTAGAGCCTTATCAGTATGATAAACAAATGATAAACAGTAGGGAAACAGACAATGGTGGTATCTTCCTGCGCATATACTTATATAATCGTATACATATCTATCACATAAAGAATACAAAGACTACATTTTCCTCGAGACATTTTGCTTGACAGTTATAATTTAAAATTTCAACCACTACCACTACCAATTATATACCAGTTTACTATATACGCATTGCTCTGAGAACAACGTATCTAGAGTAAGTTATGCACAGTGCATATTTCACTAGTGAGTTCGGTGTGGTATTCATGACAACCAATGCGTTTGTACCAAGTTTTAGGCCCGAAATTCAACTTTAAATCTAAAAAAATGTTTTCTATTTATATCATTGAATGCGGATGCAATATTCAACTCGTTAGTTAACATGTATACATGTAGATTATGGAACTCTGGAATATTGGTTGAACTAAGCTAGTTATTGGTTGAACTAAGCTAGTTGTAGTATTACAAGCTTTATGTTCCTAGCCTGTATAACCCATTAAGATAATTAGCTCTGACGCAACAAATAAATGGGATAATTTTTTCAGGCTCTGAAAAGTACATGTATTATCCAAAGTTCACATTCATGGAAAATTACAAATCATGTTAATTAATGTAACACATGGTTAAACAGATAATGTGTCAAATTTTCGGGAAAAACAGAAACATACTTTCCACCCGTATACATTATCTGCAAAAAAGAATTCAAAACACAGTACAGACCACGGAGAGTTGTGGTATACCTCTTTAGACTGCCTGCCGACCTTGCTGACCGAATGTATATGAATTAATTATCACTTGACCGCAAGTGATTAGCGTTACAGAGAAAGATGGACGCTAAATCGCAGATTTGAGAATTTTGTTGTTTTTAACATTCTTATCACTTACAATCACCTGAGAAAGGAGAAAACACTAGTAAAATAACAATTCTGAATTAATGTAAGAAAATATAATTTCTTGTGTTGACCTATTTATTTCGGATTAAATACACTTCCTATCTCTTGTCCCCTTAGAGAGCCACAGATCTGAGGCTTGGTCGTGTGGTTAAGAGGGTGCCCCTTCTCCAGTCATTTGGTAGCATGCTCTTATCTGCCCCCCCCCCCCCACCCCAGATCGGGGTGTTCAGAATCGACTTTGGTTTGGATGAAGGTGAGATGATCTTGGATACACTTTGGTGAAACGATACCAAGTATGAATATTGTTTAACAATTAGGTTCTCAAACCATTAGATCTGGTGGAAATCTCTCTAGAAAACCTCTTTTAACATTGTGAAGTTTCCTTCTATGAAAAAAACGTCCCTCAACTGCAAACGCTACAAGTATAGTCTAATCAAAACTTTGAACTAAAATCTTGAAAAATCAGCATTATTTTCTCCCGGTACTACAATTTTCTGATTGATGATTGGCTGTTTCATTTCGTTTCAAGATTAATTTCTAGAGAAAAAACGACTTATAAGTTGTTCCTCCCTGAAAGTGTATATCAGGGTTCAGCACGAAATTGTGGCCTATTCAAACATCTCGGAATCTCTTTTGTAACTGCAATCGCTATATAATCCTCATAATCCGAAATTCCTCATTTCTTGGTCTTAAGATATTTGCATTTGAGCAGTTGCCTCAAACTCTGAACGCCCAAATCGACACTTAATACAAAGAAAGAAGTAAATTGATTATCACCATTACCTAACAAATTGGAGGCTCTTATGAGAACTAGATCCCATGGATCATGCTTCAAGCTGATTTTCCCAGAGCCTTAAAATTATGAAAAATGAAATGAAGAAGTGGCCCTCAAATTCCGCCTTCATAATATTAGTTCAATTCACGAACTTCCAGCAAATTTATTCAACACTGTTATAACTCATTCGAAGTGTCAATGGAAAGTCATTCGAGACATGTATAAAACGATGAAATGAAATATGTAATGATCACCCACCTCAGTAAAATACGAAATAATAGCTTTTTAATACTCCACATGGTATGGGAAATTCCCCTAGTCATTTACCTAAGATTACAAAGGCCACAAGGGTGAATAAGAAAAGAGAAACACGTATGACGTAGTAATGTACTATGAGATTTGGGTAGGCATTGGCTGTCCAAAGCCCTTAGATATATTACGTCATGAGTACATGCATAAAAAAAGACATGTGAGAGGCAATGATAGCTTAGAGCAACATTCCTGAAGAGAAGGAACATTTACAAATTTGCCTTCCCATGAACTTCTCACACTAAATACATCAACGGAAATTAATAAACAATTAATCGAGAGAATAATTACCGGTGACAATATAACCCTGGCCAGGATGGTTAGCCAACAAATATCCACGTTCTAGACCTTTGTAGTCATCAGCAGGTGTTAGTAAAAAGTTCATGTCCCTATTTAAATGGATGGGACACCTGGATTCCCTTAAGCCCATAACCCAATCTAGTTAATTGTTATTTAAAATATCAATAGGGATCGCGATCCCTAATCTGACACAAAGGCGATCTTTTCTCTTGAAGGCCATTAGAAATCAAATGTCATTGAAGAAAGTGAGTTGTCAGATGATTCTCCCTCTTTGGTTTTTATTGTTAAAGATTGCCAGTTACGGCGGTAACTTGCCAGAACTTTACGGCGGTAGCTTGCCAGTTACGGTGGTAGCCTGCCAGTTACGATGGTAGCTTGCCAGTTACGGTGGTATATTGCCAGTTACGGCGGTAGACATCACCAACCTCATGGGAATATGTTTATTTGGCGATATCTAGACGTTTTACCCGTAGTGCCTAAAATCATCCTATAAGTCAACTCTTTGTGAGTTTACATGGCTCTATTGAAATTGAATTGAATTAACCTTAACTTTTTGTCATTCTTTGGGGTTTAAAATTCATTTTGTTGGAAGATGTTCGGCTCGGGGAAAACCAAGCTTTTTTTACTTTAAATTATTCCTTTCCACTCTGTACCATAAAATAATGATAAGGACCTACATATTAATTGACGAACTCTGATGCAAAAATAATAGACCACCTGCATTACCCGCTATTATATAATGATATCAGTGGTCTTGTTTCACTGGGGAAAACCCTGGTTTTACTTTTTAAATCCTTATACAATCCTGACTAAATCCACATACCTAGGAAATGGACACAGCCAGTGAATCCTCGTAAATGCTGTGTTTATTTAGGAATAAATCTTCAACCTTTAAGTTCGCAACCAGTACCCGATTTGGTTAAAATCAAGTAAATTTATACTTAAATTACAGTTGAATTTTGATTAATTGATAAATATATATAGATATCCAAATATTTCCCCATATTGACAATAAATTCCGAGCGTAATCTTATTAAGCATTGATTAATTTAAAAATACAGCCATCAATTGCTTTCAATAAAACCTCACTAGAGATATTACCCTATAGAGAAAGTAATAAAGAGATTTTTCTTTTCATTGCATCAAATCCATTATGCCTTGACCTTCTGCCTAAGTTTCCCTATAGAAACGTGTAATTAAATGACAGTTTTCGGACAAAACATCTCTGCCAATTACAAATGGCCAATTACAAATTTAATTGGTTCAAATTCGGAACAAGGGAAAGACTCTAAAAACGTCTAAAAGTGAAAAGAATTCGAAAACCCTGGTATCTATTTGTGTGATCTCTATTGCATAAAGAATGTGCGCCTCAAACTTAAAACTAAATATCTTTGCACCATTAAAGGGTGAAATAATAAACCTCCCTTGGCGTCCTCCCATTTGGAGCCCCTGGCCGTTTCAACTCAAATTGTATTTACTCTCTCTCAATATGAGAGTGGGCGCATGGCTAAAAGGAGGATATAATTGTGGTTCAGTCACTATATCAGGCGGTCTAGGGGTTTAAATGATTAATAACCTCCATTCGGGTCTGCTGGTGCAAAGTTTGGTGGTGCAACAGCAACCACTCAATATCGGTTATTAAGCCTGTAATAACGATAATTATAGAGATACATAATATAGTCGGTTATCAATGGCCATTTTCATGAAGTTAATGAATCGTTACCGATAATAATTTCTTTTATTATGTCGGCTTTGAATGAATGGAGAGGACAAATGGATGGCCAGAAAACCTAGCGAAGCTTGGTTTTTATTACCAATAAACATGAAAACATGAGTAAGCAATACAAAACAAGAAACATTTTTTAATCAATGGGAACACAACCACTCAGTGCGACTGATGAGAAGAAAGTGTTCATGGAATGTCTACTCTGTTGAGACGTCGCCATGGAGGTTGGCGTGGCAGTCGCAACCATGCATGTGTGACGTCATAGTGGGTAGAGGAGAACGACTCTCCTGCCGAATGTGGGCATCGGTGGGTCGATTGTCTATACATCATAATCATGTTAATGCTGAAATTTCAAATTATTAGATATTATAATTCCGTTGTATTTCTCTCTTTCCTCCAACCTCCCCATTCAACAAGATATTTTTGGAGCACTATAGAATATTTAGTGTTACAAATAAAGATATATTGTGGACTGGCTATTAAAGATATATTGTCAACTGGCTTACGACTTGGTCTTGTACGTTTGTTATTCATAAAGTAGTGTATTTAGTCTGGAGCCAAAGTTCCAATTTCTACAATAAAACAAACAGGTGTACCTTGGTTAAGATCTACAAATGTGCTCATATACATCATTAAAAGTTCATGTTTAAATTGATTTTGGGACTGTCACATTAAATCGTCACTTCTAAGGTTGACGGTGAGGAATGACATTGAATCTTATTATCGGAAAACACACGAAGCGATGCTGTTCCAGATTGTGCTCATGGGTAAGCCACCAGCGCAGTATGTACTATCAAACACGTTACAGAATGTCCCCGAAATTATATATAAAATTTCCTTTCTTCAGATACTTAAATTTAATATAAAGTGCACCAGATATGAAGATTTTAGTTTATTTTTTCCCTTCTCTTAAATATTATAATTATTCCCCCCTCCCCCAAGAATATTTGTAATAAATCTTCCAACTGTTCATAACTATAGATGCACAGACAAACAGATAAACGGGAACATTCTATCCCCCAATACCTGCAAATGCAGGCCAATGATTGAAGAAGAAACTTGATGTCCGTTCAGTGACCTTTGGTAAGTTTTTGAATGTCAAATCATCAACACCTGAAATAGGCTGCTGCGTCAGACGGGTGGGCCACCATTTACGTCCCAAGTTTCCTTATTGGCCTTATCCAAAAAATATCCTGTAGTTCATTTTTTTAAACAGAGCTAGTCCTAGCTTAGGTATACCAGACAGGTGCTTTTAAGGTGATACACTATTAGAAATAAAGGTTAATTATTTGCTTCTTAGATGAACCTTCTGAAAATGAAACATGTCAGAAGCTATTAACATTATTTTAGTCAGAAAATAATCACCATCAAGTTGGTATATTTGGGACAATTTGGCTATTTAAGATGTTGAAGGTAAAATAATACCACATTAAAATCCGAAGAAAGAATTGGAGGTAATTGGTTGTGATTAAGTTGACCTTTATTTCCAACGTTTCGGGGCGAGGGTGCCCTTCGTCAGGGATATTCATATACAGGTTAACTAATGAGTTTGTTGAAGGAGCGTGAATATTGCATGAGTTGTGCAGCAATGGCTACGAACCCGTTAGTTAACTGATTTGTTATATATGCCTGTAATGGTTTATAATTTAAAAGTCATTTTGTGGACTTTTCCCAAAAGTACTTCCAGTGGTTCAGGTGGTGACATTGCGTAAATCACTCAGTTGAATACGGATGAGACAAAACCCATTTTACAATACGTTGTTTCAGCTCTAATGCGTAGAGGTTTCTTATTTCATTATTTAGATTTGTTTCCAGTTCAGGCACACTTCCTTTTGGTAATATAATTTGGAAATAATAATTACGGACTAAAAATATAAATCTATGTTTATATTGAAGCTATTCAACCGTGGAACACTACTGAACAACTTTGATTATCAATCATAGTAGAACTAATGTGGTTTCTTTTGAGTCAAGAATATAATATTATGTGGAATTGTAGTTTAGCCATCATAAAAAAATCAATCCAAGAAATAAAACCACAATTAAGTGGAAATTGTTTAACGGTGTAACAATTAGGGAGGTTTCCACTTTTCTTACAATAACGAATCGAATGTGGATATTTCTTTCTTCTTTTATATGCCAAATGAATTAAATGAATTAAACTAATTTCAATATTCGACAGGTAAGTTGGCCCCTTTTCGTTATAATCATTGAGATTAAAATAGGAAATAATCAAAATCACTGAGACGGGGGAACTATTTTTACAATGACAGCGTGACATTTGGGAAGGCGATTTCAAGGCTTCTACATCTCAGATTGTACTGCTTCCTCTGAACAAGGTCACATCACACTGCTGCCACTTGTCTATTTGGAATAACGTGGGTGCGACTGAATTCTAAAAAGTTCTTGAATATTATTTATTGTTGAAATAATCTCTCCCAGAAACTGAAGGTTGTATGCGAAATAATTTTGTAGGTTGGTTTCTCCACACAAAATATTCAGAGGAGCTAGATATTTTGTTTTGACACTAGGTGGCTAATTTGTTGAACGACTGATATGATATAATGAATACCTAATATGGCGGCATGGCGGCAAACTTGAAAGTTGAGTAGGAGAGGGGTGAGATTCGGTCGGAGTATTTTAGAGTGATCAGAATCGACTAAAGCGGCAGATTTGTGCAGATAGTGAAAGAACCGCCTAGAGAAGGTTTTTGACAGCTTTCCGAGGTTTTGTCGACTGGCATTAGTCGAAATAACAAGATTTTGACGGAGTGGGCGATATTACCAGACGTTGCCCAGGTAAACAATGGCGGCAGCCCGTGCCAGAATGGACTTACGAAGGCGACAAGCCGGTAACTCAGCGGCAGCAAGGAAGAAAGATAAAGCCAATGAAGGAGTAAAGAAACGAAAAGCCACATCACCAATCAAGGAAGGTAGTGGGACAACATGTGTATGCAAAGAGACTGTAGATGAGCTAGCCGAGGCCGGCATTGAAATGGATGAAGACATCGACGCCATTTATGACAAAATCGTGAGCTTAGATATTAGGGACGATGCTAAGACGGATATGCTAAAAGCCCTATACAGCCTAAGAGAATCTGACTTAAAGGTACGGGAAAAATTCCATCAATCAGTCAAGGAAGAAAATAAACAATTAGATGCAAAGGTAAGAGAGCTGGAAGCGAAAATGAATAATCTACAAAAAATAAACGCAAACACTCAAAGAACATTTACCAGTTTTGACACAAGAATAAAGAGAAATGAGCGTGAGTCAAGGTATAATCAGGAAAAATTACATCAAATGGATCACGACGTCGATGAGCTGAAGATGGCTCTAAAAGACGATCATGTAGTTTTTGAAGGCATTGAAAGGTCGGATGAACGGGCAATAGTGGTTGCAAGAGAATTAATACAGTTAATCGTCCCTGATGCAGATGTCAACGATATCGACTTCGCGTACTGGGAGATCCCCAGGGGGAAGAAAACTAGCCGCACACCCCCCTTGGTAGTGAAACTCATCAGAAAGAGTCTGAGAGATGAAATCCTGCAAACTAATGATCCTTTTCTTAATAGAAACTTTGACAACGCGCACTGGCCCAACTTAGAATACTATAGGGTGCATGAATATATGACAAAATCTGGTAGACAAAAAAGAAACCTAGCAAGGATACTGGCTAGGAATGCAATTGAAAAGGGAGCTAACCCCGACATGACAAGACCCAAAGGTGATCGGTTGTGCTTAGATGGGGAGATTTACTCATTTAATCAATTTGAAATCTTACCTGAAGGTTTGAGACCAGAGAGTGTCAAGATGATCGAAGTGAAGAACGGCCTGGCTTTTCAAAGCCAATACGCTTTCTGTAGTAACTTTTATCCGACCAAATTCAGTTATAACTATATAGAATTTGATTGTGTAGAACAAGCATTCCAACATGAAAAAGCTTTGTTTTATCGAGATCCAGCCACTGCCAAACAAATCCTGCACACACGTAATCCCATGGATATAAAGTCCCTAGGTGGTAAAATAGGGACCTTTCCAGAAGAGAAGCAATGGAGGAGTGAGAGTCTGATCCTCATGAAAGACTTGCTAAACTGTAAATTTACACAGAATAGTGAGCTTGCCAAGAAACTGGTGTCGACGGGTAACTCCATGCTGATTGAAGCGACTGGTGATCAGTATTGGGGAGCTGGGTGCTTCCTTGGTGACAATCGCTTGAAAGAAGGGACCTGGAGAGGTACGAACATGCTTGGTAGGCTCCTAGGTGACGTCCGCACAGAGTTGAATAACACGGCTCTCAAAACTCCTACGGTAACAGCACCGTTAATTCAAGCAGCAGGGCACACTCCAATCGCAACCAAGACTCCCACACCAGGACAGAGAGATGAACAGGGCTTTATGGTACCGAAGAAGCCTAGTCCTAAGCGTGGAATTCCGACTAGTCCAATTGTTCCTATCAAAAATAGATTTGACCCTCTGCAAGTTGCAGGCGACAACAACGATGCGGTAGATCCTACAACGTCGAAAGAGGTTATGGACTATGAAGCGTTGCTTCTGAAGACCATGAACTGGCTAGATAATAATAAATGTCAGGCGTTAGACAAATCTAAAAGAAATAGGTCTAAATTTGATAGTTTTCTTGAACGTAGTCGCCAGGAAGAAGATATGGAATTGCCTCCGAGAGAGACGTCAACTCCTTTGCCAGAGACTAGCATGAGGAGAGAAGTCAGCGAGAATGGACAGTTCGTGTAGGGTTTTCTAAGTCATATTGAGATAATTTACCTGCTGATAGACGTTTATGTGAGAGATTATAGGTGAGACATACTTGCTGATTAACATGTCATCATTTATTTGCTGTTCATCATCGTACAGTCCTGAGGTTATTACGTTTTACACTTGTCAATGTTGCGATAATCATACACGGAAGTGTTGACATCGCCATATTGCTACCATAAATGGGTGCTCAGTAGTCGTAATTGTGTGACTTCCGGTCGTTATTCTGATGTTTCTCTGAGTTGGTAAGCGAGTTTTGATAATTTTGATACATGTTATATGTTATGTTTGTGAAACCAAGAGATGACGAATGTCTAGAGCTGATAAATATATATTGAAAACGTTGATAGGAATTATGGTTTTACGACATAGTTAGCGTGTCGAGGCCGTCCAAGATGGCGCCTGTCGTCTCGAGTCATGACGATCGAAGCTAGGTGAAATGTTTTATATGATGATATGTCTAGTGTAGAAGACCACAAAGGTTAGTAATAAAGAGTTGTTGTTTTGTTGATAATGTAATATGAATAGAGAACACATCTGGTGTACTGTATATGTCTGTAATGAGCTTTGTTTGTATGTAATCTCAACCGACCGGTATGTTTGCCCTACGCCGACAAGTTTGATTTCTGTATAGATATGGGTGATATTGATTTTGGAGCCTATATGGCAAGATATAAAGGTATAAGCATACTAAGTTCGAATGTCAGAAGTTTGAGAAGATCGGTAGATGAGGTTCACCTGGATTTATTAGATGATGATCTGGACATAGTAGCTCTCAATGAGACATGGCTAGATCAAGGTGATAAAGATAGTCAGTTCCAACATCCATACTATAATTTTCACAGATTGGATCGTTCAACTATGTTAGAGAAGAGAGGTGGAGGTCTAGCTATTTATTCGCGGAAAGGTATTAAATGCGACTATACTAGATACAACGAACTAAACAAAGTTGACGAAGCTATTGAGATGCAAGTAGTTGAGTTGAAAATTGGAAATTTTGGAAAGTTTGTTTTGGTTAACTCCTACAGACCGCCGTCAGGCGTGCTCAATTCTTTCTTTGAACATCTGAAATTGGTGATGACGACTTTGGGTAATCATAAGAAGAAGATTATCTTGTGTGGAGACGTAAACATCGACCTCTCAAAACAAAGCCCGAATTCTAGAAAGTTGATTAATGTTCTCAAAGGGTATAACATGGAATGTAAAAATGTTTCCCCAACTAGAGTAACGGAGAGAACGTCTAGCTGTTTAGATGTAGTATTTTCCAACATGGAATGTCTATGCAGTGTGGTTGTACCGACCGTTATATCTGATCATTTTTCAACTCTAAGCTTCTTAGGGAAGAGAAATACACCTTTATCTCAAAGAGAATATATATGGGTAAAACTTGGTATGCGAACTCGCACTGAGGCCTTTAAAGTTAAGTTGAGAGAAGACATAGAAAGAATAGATGTAGAGGATCCCAATCAGGACGAAAATGAGATCTGGAGTTCTTTTAACGACAAGGTCCTAGAATGTAAGGACAGATTTTTTAAAAGAAAGAGAGTTAGAAAGAGGTACCAACATCAATCATATATTGATCTTGAGGTGAAAGAAAAAACAAAAGAGAAGAAGTTAGCGTTTAAGAGGGCTCATGAAACTAACTCAATTGACGATTGGAGGTCCGCAAGAGACTGCCGCAAAGAGCTGAACCGAATGATTAATACAAAAAAGAAGAACTTTTTGATTAATAGGGTAAATGCCCTCAGCGGTAACCCAAAAAAGTTTTGGTCGTCTCTGTCAGCAATATATGACCCCAAAACGGCAGCAACTAGGCAGGCTCTTGACGAATTTGAAACTCCGGATGGGAAAAAAACTGGATTGCAGGCTTTAGATTTCGCTAACAATTTTTTTGCTAAAATTGGGAATGAAAGTGTGGCATTTAACACACCGGGTAATGAAATAAATGATGACATGGTTTTCGACATTGAGGCAAACATTGAAACAGATGAGGTGTTGAAATTTGTTAAGAACATAGATGTGTCTAAAAACTCGGGTGTTAAAGAACTGGACTCTACTGTACTGAAAATGTCAATGAACGCATGTCTACAATTTGTGACTGATCTAATCAATCGTATTATCCGCACTGGGAATATCCCGATTGCTTGGAAAAGGGCCCCGATAAAATTGCTACCAAAACAGGGAGACCCACGGGACATAAACAATGTTAGAGCAATCACGATTGTGCCTATATTTAGTAAATTACTTGAAAGAATAATTTACGACCGTTTGTACGATTTTCTGGAAACTGTTGGCTTTTTCTATAAAGGTCAATATGGTTTTAGGAAAAATCTATCTACAAATGACGCTGTGTATGATACCCTTGAGTTTATTTTCCAACATGTAGACGAGGGAAAGGCTGTCGCTGTGGTGTATTTTGACGTCGCAAAGGCTTTCAATTCAGTAAATCATAAGCTACTATTACAAAAAATGAAAAGTCTGGGTCTTGGTCCGTATTTAATGAGAATTTTAGAGAGCTTCTTGGCGGAGAGAGGGCAATATCTTTGTATTGGTGAGATGGAGAGCCGGATAGAGGCCGTGGAAAATGGGGTACCGCAAGGATCATTGTTGGGGCCACTCCTCTTCTCTGTCTTTATCAATGACATCGAGGCTTGTAACTTCCCAGGAAGACTTTTTTTATATGCAGACGATTCCGCAGTGTTGATGGAGAGTAATGATGCAGCAGCTCTACATCAGAAGGCTGAATCTGTACTGAAACTGTATGAAGATTGGTGTGTAAGAAACTCTTTGAAGATGAATGTCAAAAAAACAAAGTTACAGCTTTTCGGAAAAAGAGAGATTACAAATAACTTCAATGTACTTACAATGCAGGGAAGTGAAATTGAGAGGGTTAAGTCATTCAAATACCTGGGCATCACAATCAATGAAAACTTGTCGTTCAAGGATCATATTGAAAAGCAAGTTAGAACCGCGTCATGGAAACTCGCCGAGGTAAGAAGGAGAAGAAAATATATGAGTGATGAAATATGTGGATTGATTGTCAAGACATATATTTTACCCATACTTGAATTTGGCAATTTTCTTCAACTATGTGTTGGGGTTAATCTAAGGAGAAAAATCCAAAAAACATGGAACAAAAGCCTTCGTCTTGCCTACGGTAGAGAACTGTTGAATGCGGAACTGACTAGTAGATCAAAATTGCTTCCACTGTATCAAAGGGCAGAGATTGCCACGATGAAATTGTTCTTTAAGAGAAAGGATGGTTATGAACCCCTGATTAATGTAAACCAGGAGTTACGTAACAGACAGGGTGGAATGTTAAAAATAACACGCGCCCGAACTGAAAGATTCAGGGGGAGCGTGTTCACAAAGGGCAGAAGGTTGTGGAATAGTCTACCCCCCCAGGTCAGAATGGAAAGGGACAGGGACAAATTTATTAATACCCTAAAGAAAGAATGGTCCACACGATATGATAACCACTAATCTGCTGTATATTTTCCCTGATACTGTAAACATTGTAAAGGTTAGAAGAACCTACAGCATCCGGAAAGACAAAGTTTTGTGAGTACGTCTCAGGATAACATTCAGTTTTTTGGTCCGTTACTTTATGGGAACAGGCCCCGGGCCGGAAATTATTTTCCTCCTGCATATATATAGTTCTTTTGTTTTTTGGCAGCTTCAGCTGCATGTTTTATCCTTCTCACATGTGAAATTATGAAAAGTCTAGTATCATCTGAATCTGCTTGAATTTAGTATAGTTAGAAGTTTTTCGTTTATTTGCTACTATATTGTATTCTGTACGAAGTCCTCCTTATGAGGCAGAGATATAGCCAGGGCACCGTATGAAGAACGTCCATGGTGGACACTACGTTTTTACACTCGAATATTGTTGTTGTTAAATGTTTTTGGCCCGTAAGTGAATAAAAAAAAAAAAAAAAAAAAAATAATTTGTGGACAATTTTCTTATATTGGTAGCAAATTAGGTTCAGCAGCAGGACTGAACTCAATGTATATCCATATGCCACGATAACTCGCACTGCATTTTCCATTATTCTAGCAGTTCTTAAAGGTGAAATAAGCATTTCAAGATGCACATCAAAATATGATACTGAAGCTTCATTTAGGATTCAGATTATATTTTCTATGGTTTCATGGTAATAACTTATGTTACACATGTCATATATCACTGGACCTTATATGTTTTTGTTACAAAGACTTACGGGAGCATTCTTAGAATACTACTAAATCGGGATGGGAAACCTGCAAGAATTATAAAGTTCCGGGGAATACTGAATCGGGACGTCATGTTTACAATGCATGGTATCCGTTCATTTTCCCTGTGCTTTTCCTTTGTTCTTATTGTTAGATGCTGTAGTCATTTTTAGAAGAATTGTTCTCAGATCTTTGATTTTTACACCAATCAGATGTATCATATTATTATTATTATTAGAGATGAAGGGAATGAATCAACTCAATTAAAAACACCTCAGAGAAAATTCATTGTAGCATATTTATTGTTTGGCGACTCTTATACGCATTTCGCCGAAGGGGTGTGGCTTCATCAGATTATTATTATTATATCATACAATTTTTTCCAGTCATATTTGTGCACTGGTTGAGGTTGCAAAACAATATGGCAGCGATGAGGTTTCATTTTAGGCCAGAGTCTAATGCGGTCAGCTGACTTCCGGTCTGGATAATATATATATCCCTATGAGATATAGAGATATTCATTAGGCTAGAGAAATATGTTCATCCATTTCTTTATAGAGCTTCCTGGTCGCTGAATTTATGAGAAGCCAGTAAGAAATAGACTATTTGTAATGGTGGAGATCTTGCCTCTATCATATAATACAGAAATCAACCACTTAAACATATCAACAATAAGAACCATATTGCTCTGAGCCAGGGTAAAAAATGAGCCCATATTTGTAATCTATTATTGCTTACAAATACTTTAAAACGTTTAATCCAATTTAGATATTCAAGGCGTTATAATTAATGATGATTATTGATGTTCATCTTCTGTTATAGAATTCAATGCCATTGGCTGCTTGAGAAATGTTTATCGATGTTTCCCAAATTTTGATGAACAATTCTCAAAAATTAATTAAATTAAATGACACAATAAATCGATGGTAAATCACTTGTATCAAATATATATGGCGCATGCTTCATGAAACATTCTCGTAGCCAGTTTTTTGTTGTTATTTCTCAACAAAATGGCTTACTTCATTTTTGACGCTGAAAAGCCCCCGCTGCATACATGTGAACATGCGCCAATAGTACCTGACACCATGCACAAATGGGCAGATAGAGCCATTTGTAGCCATCCCCTTTGCTGAATATCAGGTTCCTGTAAAGGTCCTTCTGCCATTCAATGACAATGGATCACATAAACAACCCCATATCACTCACTCCTTGCTCAGATGCTTCTTAGATGTTGTAGTTGTGGTCTCTCTGCGTTGGGGAACCCTGAAGATTCCGATTTTGGAATATCTATATCCTAGATTTCGGTTTTTATTTTAAGTTGGGGAATCTTTGACTGGTCCTCTTATATTTAAACTTGCATATAAGGTTCCAAGAAAACTCCCGAAGCTGAAATAAAACAATTAGATCCATTGTATGGGAAGATGAAAGTCTTTTTTTTTTTTTAGAAATAAGGCATATTAAAGACATGCGGCATGCATCGGTCTGACATTGAAGATTCAAAAGTTTTTAATCACACCAACCTCAATTTTAGAACTATGGCACCACAAAGAAACTTCCCTCTGCACTTTACATTTTTTTATCAAGTAAATATTCTGAGGTATATATGTAGACAGACAAGTTCGCTATGATTTTCAGTTGATCCACCCAAAGAAAGTTGTATGTATATTTTATGTGGGTGAGCCAGAAGCCAAACACATCTACTTCCATCTTTATCCTCTGGGCGAACCGGAACTATGCATGGATTACATGCTATTAAAATCGCCACGTGTCAGTTCTCAGCTACGTTTGATCATGCGCCTTTTACATACACACATTGATCGTTCAGACACAGATTATGTTAGTACTCACATACTTTATGTATGCTCATCCTTATATGAATCCAAAGGTAAATGTTTACTTCCTACTATTGTGTGCATGTGTGGGACTACCAGAATATAAACATGCACAATAGGGCGCAATAGCAAAGCCTGAGCCTTCACAAGGCTTTCAGGATGTCTTGTAGCTAACAAAGTATGTATTATAGTGAGCTCAAAGGATAAGCAATGGACTTTCAATGGCGTCAATCCACATTTTATTCATGTACGAGACATCATTCTTCACTGTTTATCAATGCCATCCAAGGGTAAATACAGCAGAGCTGTGCTTGGTGTACTATGCTATTGTAGGTTCCTTGATATCAAATAACTCTAAGAGTATAAATAATTAGGCTACACTATTATAGCTTTGATGAGTTTAGCAATATTCTATTATTCCAATCATATTGATTAAATTCGTGTCTGAGATTATCTCTCAAGAGCTCTTGAGTCCCCAACATAAATACCGGTAAACACAAAATCTGACATCATAATCTACGTCTCATATCAAGTGCACATTTTGAGGTATATGGACAGACATGGTCAATACAACTTTGAGTTGGTCCACCCAAAGAAAGCACATGCATCTGCTCAGTACGGATATCAAACCTGTTTGCCCCTTTTATAATGTTCAGTAACTAAAAACATATATATCAAGCTATGATTCAATTAGAAGATTTAATTTTCACTGATGTAAATATTTCGGCATATATTAGCTATAAAGGACGCATTCATAACCTTATATACATGGTTTTCTTTAGTTCCCATTTCAAAACTAAACTAAATTAAAGCGAAATCTAAATACAATTACAAAGAGATGACCTTTATGCCCAAATAAGCATACTAATTTTATAACCAAGATACGTTCATATCAGTCAATTCCTTCTCATATTAATTACTACAGTGTGATTGAATTCTGAATATTTTCAACATTGAACTGCCAAATTTAAAATTGAGGATAACAAACAAAAACAAATTATTCTCTATATGGATTCTGGGTCGAATGAAACTTTCTCCAATAATGTCTAATACTTTCTGTTAAACATACATTCCATTTTTGTCACAAGTATAACGGAACTCACTTCTCTCTCATTGAGATTTAATACAAAGATGAAAAGCCAAATGGCAGAGGGCACAAGATGTACTTGCAGCAAAACCACATTATCATTTTCCTTTTCATCACTTTGAATATTTGGTGTGAGGGTGTTTCAATGCCCCTTGGCTCCCTCGAGGAGCATTAAGGACCTCTTTCTAATGTTTCTTTCTCCTGTCCTCAACCGCCTGCCACCTCTACCAGGATTTTATCTCTTTTGATCAGTAAAGCCCAGTGTTGATATGAGATTGTGGACTAGTATCAAATTTAGAAAAGAAATTATAAGATAATATAATTAACATTTTTAAAAAGGACAAAATGGTGATTAATTATTTGTCAGAAACAATAGAAACATATTATGTTAATTTCAGAGATATTGTTTGTGTTACATTGTGTTTACTTACTAGTAACAGATCAGCCCTGTTACCCTTTCCGAGAGCAAAGTTAGCCCCTCTCATGTGTCTTTCACCTCCTCAGCCACTTGGCTAAATGCCCCTATGTATAGTGCACCGAATGGATGATTCGTATTCTCCTTCACTGACGTCAATCGGCGACAAGGATCGACGTAAAGGCCAACTTTTCCAATTTAACATTTGCTTGCTTTTGTTTGTGCCTTACTGCCTGCGTCTTCCTCTCATTTCCATGCACTACTCGCAGTTTTGTGTACTACCAAGCTGTATGCATCTCGGGGAACTAATATCTCAAGTCTGGTTCTGTAGGCTGCTGTTATGTAAGGATTAATGACCGATATTAAGGACAGTGAGAGGGCTCTGCTTGTTGACGATAGTATTTACCAACAGCAGGGCCCGATTCCTGTCCGAAATGGAGGTCATTAAACATATTGGTTGCCATGACTACCATACGTAACTTCCTAGTGAAATACGCACGGTGCATAACTCACTTTAGATACGTTGTTCTCAGAGCAATGTGTATATAATAAAAATATTATAATAACTGGTTAAAGAAATGGCCTCGTTTTAAAAAGCTAAAGCCAAAATGTTTTACCTCTTCTTGAATATGCTGGACCTATTATCATGATAAGGTTGTTACATAATCACATTCATAAGGTTTACATAATCATATTAATAATGTTACACATTATTATGTAATGTTATACAATATTACGTCATTTAGAACATGGAGTTATTATGCGGAAATATCGGTATGACACTGTTATGTAAACATTCTTTATATTAAGCCTTCATATGAGGAAAATCGAGTGCGGAAAATTGTATTAAGGGGTAGAGGGGGGGGGGGGGGGCGTCGTTCCTAGAAACGTTTATTCCTAAATCAGAACGTGAGGAGAAGCGCTTATTATCGGGGACGAATTTTCTGGAACAAACTACCATGTAATATCAGGAAGAGTGTTTTACTGGAATCGATTAACAGCCGAGGAAGATTGTAATTTGGTTTGTATATCAAAATAAATAGGGATATTATAGGGTATAATGTTTTTGAATAAGGTGAAAGATCGGGACATTGTCCCCAATATCACATTGCCAGACAGAATAGAAATTGCCAATTTTAATCTTCGTTTAAAAAGAAGCATCACTGAAAATATAATACCATGGATACATGTACGAATGTTGAAAATTCCATATTCTGTTTCTCATATAAAGTGTCTGTGGAGCACCAGGCGATGACCCTTTTAAACTATTAGCAAATCATCTGCAGTGGTGGATCTAATAAGAACGGGGGTACTGGGGATCCAAGTCTCCCTTGAACACAATTTTAAGATCAGAATATCTTTGCCAAATGCATTGGAAATTATACAGTCGTCTCAATGTTGGCAATTATATTTCTTATTTGTCTCTAATCTAATGGCTTACTACCCTTTAGCTATTACAAGCAGGGGCAATGGTACCTTTAGCCCTCCTCTGCACCCCCCCCCCCCCAAAGAAATGTCTGCACCTACCCTCACACCTGCTCTCCATGCAGCAGTACACTCCTGTGTGTCTCCACAGATGTCCCCCAGTATCACCACCCCTCTCACCTACACAGCACTTGGAGGAGGCGGCACTATGAAATTTACCCATACGCACATCATCAAAGTGTTTCCATTTTTAATGGAGGAAGTCCACACTCTATTGGCAAGCTTTCTTATGTACACATATATTTACCCAACTCAAAGTTTTGTTTGGGTTAGCTTGGGAGCACCCTACTCGAGCCAGGGGCTGGGTAGCTAAATTCTTAATGGAATATCGATGTATGATCTGAGAGAGAAGCACGGGGACATGACTTACTTTGCAGAACATAGTAAATAGTGAACGTGGATAGCGTGCGTATACACTTAAAGGCATCAAGATATGGGAAGGGCCTCATATATCTACTTAATGAATATAGCCGATACCAAAAACTAAACAACTAAACATTGAGAAACTGCATAATATACGAATAATTGGAAATGTGCTTATAGCTATGTGTTTTATGTTTTATGTGTAAAACTGACAGATAGGCCTACTCACTGAATGGTTATGTTTTAAAAGAAACTTGTTAGGATTCTGGGCGTCAAATGACACATGACCATATTCCGTATGAAGTTGACATCTCCATAAAATAGTGGAAGAAATCTTTCCAGAAGTAATATTTAGTGCATGGGAGAAAGAATACCTTCATGTTCGTGTGATAGACAACTATAGGTATTCTAACTTTCAGACGATACAAGCTGTATTATAATAAAACGATTTGTTGTATATGAGTACAGCTTTATACTAAAAAAGCCCACTAAGATATTAAGCCCTCTGACTACATACTTTGGTAGATTATCCATAAGTAAAACAAAACCTTGCCAATTTACTCCTAGTATGACTTATAGGTCCGAATTCATCAATATGTTGCTGGTTCAATGTATTTATACAAGAATTTGAAGTCGAATCAACCAAGAGAATACGACCTTCGGTAAGCGATAATAAGTGAAGACAGCGCAGACACGTAAGGATTTAGGCGGGGCCTCGAAACCCAAATGCAGGCATTTATGAAGCTCTGTAGCAAAAATAACGGTTCAAAATCCTCCAAGATTTTAGTCAAATGACTTGAAGATAGGTTGGGAAACAACGGAACAATCAGCAGAAAATATTTTTTTACCGATGTTAACTGAAAGGCACTCTCAGTTAACATCGGTAAAAAAATATTTTCTACTGATTGAATGATGAGTGATTGTTCAGCTTTAAGCTGCAGGTCATCGACCCTGCATGAAGATTCTGGCTGATGTCACTTGATTCATTTTTGAGTGTTAGTAGGTAGGCTATTTATATGACAACTCATATATGTATGAAATTTTCTTAAAATAGGTGCCTATATCAGCACATGTATGTACGTATGTTTTATCTAGAGGGGGTAAGTGCATGCTCTATACAATTTTGAAAAATATTTAAATACATGTGGGATTCTTAGTTCCTAGGATAAAAAGTATGTGGCGTATTAGAGTAAGTAGGCTATTTTAGCTTCGGTTTATATGGCACCTATCATAATTATTGAGGATCTCGAATTTGATTGCTCGTTCCCTTCATTTAATATAATTTGATTTCTCATGATTTTCATTTCATTGAGACCAATCTTATGGCAACGTATTAAAAGGTTCACTAAAAGTGGGCTTTACGTAACTGCTACATTTTCTTGTGACCATTTAAATGCATTTAAACATAATGTTTAATTAATTCTCTAAAAGTATTAATAGTTCCGTCCATATAAATTAACTTACATCATGTGGGGCCATTAAACTCATAATGTGTGTCACTATTACAGTTGATTACTCTTTCCATCTCTTAATTATTGACCCATTGTATTTACTTATTTACTTATAGCTCTGCTTTTAAATAATCTAAGAAAACGTTCAGTGTCAGCTGAAAAAGGTGCCTTTTCTGACCCTATTTCGGTTTGTTTTGTTTCTTTTTATAAAAAGAATACAATAGCACAAACGCAAAACATCAGCCCAGTTCCGACAATCGGAATCGATGAGATGGCTTAAACAGACTTGATCAGTCGTTAAATAAAGCTGTCTTGCGTCAATAATATTTCGAAACCATTGATAGGCGTGGGAGGGAGGCGTGGCTTATTGAGGAGGTGGGCTTGCTTGGCCGCGCCCACGATGACTATGCACTTGCAGAACGCCCACACGCACTACCTGCAGTGATTAGGGGTTAGTGGTAGGATTATGGTAGGGATGATGAGTGTATGCATGTGAATTAATATAGTATATCGAAGGAGGAAGGGTCTGTAGAGAAGATGGTAGGTTGAATGAAAAGTGAGGGGTGGTAGAGAAGTATATAATAGATTGGTTTTTGCTCTGATTATTCAGTGAGACCCAGCTCTCAGTATTATGTGTTACACGTTGTTGAACACGCATTCACGTGATTGCAATATTACATGGACCGATCTTTTCCTTCTTAAAGAAGCAGACACCTCCCTTCGAGCATTTCACTACCTGTAAGAAAGTTAGCACCCCAGTCCTAGCCGCCTATAAGGGCATCAAGACCTCAAGTCACTAATTCCTCTGGTGCCTGTCATTCCCGCACACCTGATATCTTTATACCATTGCCTTAACACCTGTGCTCCCAACTCTGTCTACTACTCACACGTACTCGCTATCGGTCCCTACTTTGTTTAACGCATCCTCACCCCTCATCTGTAAAGGGAACAGACACTCTGTAAAGGGAACAGACACAGTAAAGACATCAACTTTCTCTCCTCCTCCTCCTCCTCCTCCTCCTCCTCCACGTCCTCTTTCTCCGATTGCTAGCGCCACCACCGGTGGCTTCGACACTTGAGGACTGCGTTCCACCACCACCACCACCACCAGCTCCTCCCTCCCCCTCTACCTCCTCCTCCGAACTTTACTGTTTGGCCAACAGTTGATGTTCACTTGATCCGCGTGCTGGGTGCGGTGGAGGCGGCGGCGGTGGTGAACGGAGAACAACTTTGTGACTGACGCAAACTAATACCGCCATCATTTCACAAAAAGTTGTAGTGGCAGTAGTAGTATAAAAACTTTAAGTATAGTAAGTTTCGCACGGCTAGAAACCATCTTGTGTGAGTGAGTGCGGAGGAGCCGGGTGAGGATTGTTGCTGCAGGAGGGCAGTTGGATCACCGCTAACTAACCAACATGTGGACTGTCTCTGCTTACAAACCCAAGGGTATTACAGGCATGGCCACCCTCTATTTCACCCTTCTCATTCTCCTCAGTGACTTCACAGCCAAAATCTGCTTGGCCGAACCAGAAACAGGTGAGCGAGTTTTTCTTTAAAAAAAATGTTGTCATCACTGTTTACTAACCTAATTGCCCAAAGAAAATCGGATAGCATGTGTTGTTTTATTAGTATAAAATCTACCTTACGTGTGTCACCCTCAAGGCCTTCGCTGGAATTATTAAGGATATTATCCTCTGGACATAGACTAATCTAGCACGGCTGATTTCATGTTAGCTTCAGTTCATGACCAAATGTAGGAACTCGGAAATGCCTGTTAGTAAAGTTGCCCCATTATTCGAGGTAAACTTTAAAACATGGATTTATGAAAAAGTTCCAATCTCTCCAGGTCATCAAATCCTTAAAATTTAGGATAAAAATAATCACAGACGCGGTGATGCGTTCAAATTTAAAGTTTCATGATTGAACCTAGAGTTTGTCGACTACTATTGTATGGTCACTTTCTTTCTTTATTTTCCTCAGGTGCCGGGTGAAATGTGAACAAGATTGCCTAATATAATGGTTTTATTCACAAATCCCCTGTAACATTATGTTGACTGGGATTCATTGGGAGTTGTGTCGTAAAGGCACATGTAATAGATTATGTGGGAACATTGAACTTCCCTTCACTTTCCCAGTGCAACAGTTAACCATACTTTAACAAACGCTAATCAGTCAATTAGTAGATACTTACCATTATTATTCATATTATATTTTGCACTAATAAGGTATAAAAAAAAATGGCGATTCGCTTATGGCTGAGCCAGGACTTTTGGCTTGTGCCTAAAACTAAAGTCAAAAGATACGCATTCATATAAAGATTCATTACATTTATTGACGAATAAGACTTTGTTATGCGCATTCAATGCATTAGACATTTCCAAAAGTCGGTCTAAAGCCTATCATAAACCTTATATGAATATACGTGATCAAATATAGAACTGTCCCAAGAAATAGAATCCTATTTCAATGAATTGCTTTAAAAATGCTTCAAGGAAGGGAGCCTTGCAGCAGGGAAGCCCTTACGAAAAGAATTCAAGAAAGTTGCCTGCATGGCATAAGGCGTATTCGGCGGCTGATGGATAATGCTACTGATGTTGAAGCATCCAAAAGTGCGCCCTCGCTAAAATGAAATTTCTGACAGGAACAATCCAATGTGAGAAGGTGTCACCCACCGACCGATAAAAGCTTTGAGTCGTCCAAGGCATCAAAGATTTAAGAATGTTCAAGCAATCTAAGTGCACCAATTTTAAAATCTGGAACATGGAAGTTCCTATTCGAGCTTTTCTAGAACTTTTTATATGAATCTTTCAGCAGATTTACATACCACAAATTTGATGTAGTGGCGACAGGCTATTCTATAGATTATTTTATGCTTGGTCTCTCGCTCAATAGATAGAGTATGACACCGAATGATCATCTATTTGTCGGCATTTGACGTTTTATGTTTTAAATTAATCCATATGGAGAAAGGGAGGGAGATAGCGATGGAGAGGGAGCGGGAGAGTGGGAGAAAGAGAGAGGGGAAGAGAGGAGGTAGAGAGACAGAGAGAGAGGAAGGGAGAGAGAGAGTGGGAGAGAAAGAGGGAGAGAGAGGGAAACAGACAGAGGAAGAGGGAGAGTGAGAGTGGGAGAAAGAGAGAGGGAGGGACAGAGGAGGAGGAGAGCCAGAGAGGAAGAGATAGAGTGGGAGAGAGAGGGGATGAGAGAGAGAAAAAGGGAGAGAAAGAGAGAGAGAAAGAGAGAGAGAGAGAAAGAGAGGGAGAGAGACAGGGAGAGAGAGAGAACAATGCGAGAAATGTAAAAGAATATATACATATATCAAAGCCGCTGTCCTTGTGCTTTAGGCAGGGCTCTACCATATACCACATGCTTACTGCGTCCATAATATTCGGTTTGGTAATTATTGTGATAATTACATAAATTATTATAAATAACCCATGTTGCACAACCTATCATGACTCTCCTCTGACCAGCTCCATTTGTTAATATATTGAGCACTGTAGAATGGAACCGCGTCGGCCGCAGAAGAGAAAACATCAGTGGAGCAAGCCTTTCATGATGCCGTCTATATATATACTGTTCTGCAGGGCAAATGTTTCCTTATATCTCAAAGAAACCGTTCAGTTCAATGGCCACTCCCTGTGTAGACGCAACTCCTTCCGTGGTCTCACATAGTTTACATTCATGGCGCTGGGATATTCCGATTCATGAGGTCCCAGAAATATCTAATGAATCAAGACACCTGTCGAGGCAGATAGGATGTGGATAGGACTAGGGACACTTCACACGTTATCGGTCTGAGAAATCATTGATTCATTTTGCTATAACAATCACTGGCAAATTTAGTAAACAGTAAAATCAGCCATTTTAATTCTGATCTGTATGGATGAGACCACTATGAGAATACAGAAATATAAGATTGCAAATGCAGTAAAATCTTAACTTGTGGAATCGTCGCCATTATGGACTAATCCATAGGTAAGGGCACCTGGGAAGACCAACTAAATGTTGTCAGGTTCTCCCCTTTTCTCTACACTCTGTAATGGCTTTTAAAAAAAGAAATAAAAATACTTATATATATAATTCTTTTACTGTTAATTTCATACATGGATCCAAACTCTGGGGACACTGAGGCCAATGTCATGGGTGTCCACAATCGAGACATTTTAGAGTGTATTTAAACTTGACTAAATTACTGCACAAAACGTAAAATATTCGGCGCAGTTCCTGGGTTACTCTCATGTTAACATTAAGTACCATACTTTAACAGGTGCACTAATTAATACGTATGAAACAAAAGTAATTTACATTAATTAGGTCCACCCTGTAGACTAAAGCACACTACTACTGGACATTAATGGCACCCCTGCACCCTTCCCACATAGAGAATATTTACAGGAGCCGTCGCACAACTGAACAAGCAGATGTAAGTGGCATGTAATGGTGAGAAGGGAATTATGAAGTGCTAGTTATCCAGTCAAGCTGTGAGTTGCTCGTGCCTACAGTATGTATACAGGTATAATGTGTGTGTGTAGTCGAGTGAAGGATTGGCCCCAATTGCACATGTGAGGCGTTTCACACGCATACTACTGTATGAAGAGGGATTCAGAGGGGAGAACCTAGAGATCTTTGTGATTCAGAAAGATCTGTGGGAGATATAGCCCCCATGTCATTAAAATAACAGCAGTCTGAAGTGACGGACCATGTTTAAACGATAAAGTCCTAATTTCCACAATATATTGAAAATATTACCCTTCAATGTTGAGGGCCTGAAACCCCATTAACTCACCCATCTCGATTCGTCACTGATAAAGGCTCCTGCTTTGAGAACTGCCTATGAATATAATATAATTCGTCCCAAGCACGCTCTGCTTTTTCTCTCTCATGATACCCATAAAAAGGATGTTATATTTCTGCTAAATTAGATAGTGAGAGAGAGGAGTTGTTAATCATAGAGCTTCGTGATCCTCAATGGAATATGATATTTGGGCTGGTGTTAAGCCCCAGGCAATGTCTGATATGTAAAGTTAATCTGTAGTTTTCTTTCTTCTATGATCATTCATTTCGGAACAGCATCTTCACCGTTTGCTATGAAGGATATTATGTATTAGATTAATAACCGGCTGTCAGAATGCTCCCTAATGACAGTTTACCAGGTCTTGGCTTTCTGGAGCATTTTTAATAATCTACTGGTTAATAATGCTTAAGTTAAAGACATTTTTAATAATCTACTGGTTAATTATGCTTAAGTTAAAGACAATCTATTTTGCAACCCATCATACAGTTTAATGTCGAACATATACTTTCCAGGCATTATCGACATAATAATAATTGATAATCTGTTCAATGATAGTAAAGAGTTTTAAGTTATCTACCTATACGCAACACCCTTTTTAAACACAAAAGCTAGGATCCATTGGAATATAACGAGCATCTTTCCACTATTTTGAATTGTACCGATTCAGCATTAAAGATTGAGCAGTTCTATTCCCCCATGCATTATATAATTTATAATACAGAAATCATGCATAATAATTTTATATCATCGCATGTATGTGTAGGGTTGAAGGGTTGCAGTTTTGTATCTCTGGATAGATTAGTTCATATACATGTGTATTGGGAGGAAACTCCGTGAGGGGCGAACGAGAGGTAGAAGAAATAAGCTTTCAAAGACACCAGATTCGACAATAGGTCATAACCGACATAAAGTATTGTAAAGAAGTTATCCCCGGGTGCTATATAGTCCTTCCTTTTTGTCATTGATATGTAGCGCTCTCAAAAGGCAGTTACATATAAATGAATCAACCTCTTTTTCATGTTCTTTAGGCATTGGATAAGTTTGACCATGGGGACACTTTAAATAAAGTACCGCCTTCAGTACAATAGTTCTTTTATTGAATAAAAACGTACCTGTAGTTCAGAAATATCCCTAGTATCTATTACAACCTTGATAGAAGCATTTTCCAGAAGTGGTTTGTAGGCGTGGTAGGGTGGAAGTTCGAATCATGTTTTCCTCCCCTCAAATCCCTAAAAAGCAATTTTTCTTGCTAATATTGAGTGAGAGGGGCTATAACTGGACTGGTATGAGTTTGTCTGAACTTAGATGGTTTGAAATGAAGCCTGTATAGTCCCGAAAATATTGGTGTATTTTGAGCGATAATAGGGGCCGATAAGACTTCCGGTTTTAGCCAAGCATCTTTACCACTCTCAGAACAGCTTCTCTTCCTTAAAATCAGACTTCAAAAAGTGAAATCTGGCCATGAATAGCATGTAGAGATTCAGATCTAATGGGGACATGCCTATTTCTTCAACATCATCACCT